>OY821520.1:201969854-202597354 GCA_963682025.1 Cordilura impudica | reverse complement strand
TATTATATTATATAAAATTAAGTTAAGTTGGCAACTCTGACCACAAGAAGTAGAAATTAAGTGATGATTAAATTTAATTAAAACAAGTAAGTGTTAAATTCGGCTGAGCCGAATCTTTGATACGTGGAGGGTATCGGTTTGAGTATTGATACTAAATGTAAACAAAATATTTGAAAAGGTAAACAATTTGTTAAACTTAATACCAAATTATTCCAGCAAATTCTTTGGTTTGATCTGGATTTTTATTTATTCCAAGAGTTGGTATATAGAGCTCTCTCACATTAGTAATTCGCGCTCCAGCGAGGAAAGATCGTTTTCGTCTTTTCTATTATTTTGGATAAAAGAAAACACGTTTCGGTGTTTGCTTTTTAGCCATTGTGGTTGCTGACCTGTCGTTTAATTTAGTTTAAGTTTTTGCAAATTAATGGCTGTATAGTTTCTTTTAACTGGCCAAATAATTCTTCATTGCGGCCGTATAGGTCGGATGAAGTAACAAAACAACCAAAAACAAGTTCTGTCAATTTTTTTTTTTGTTAAAATATTGCCATATTTGGAAAATATTTTTTTTTTTTTACTTATTAAAAGGGAGTTTTCACTATTAGATTTTGTGGTAACACAACATAACACAATACAATACAAAATTTAACCCAGTGATGCCAACTTTTGATTTTGAATTAAATTGTTTCAATAAAATATATTTTCATTTATTGACTCCAAATACTACTACATGGGAATTATTATCGAACTTAATTTTTTTGGGGTTTTACTTTGCCTAACATGAAGTCGAATTTTGAAGTCATCATGAACACTGGTTCAAATTAGGGATGCCAAATGCAAAAAACCAAATGTCCCAAAAATTTTAAATAAAATAAATTGTTATCTTTTTTCTGAATAACTTCAAATTTGCATCCAAAAAAATTATGACAAATAATATATAAATAACATTCTCATCAAATTGCGCTTTATTTATGTAACAAGTTTTATGTTCGGAATTCTTAAATATCATTTGAGGTTTTTTAAACTTCGTTGAATTTAAATTAATGTTTTCTTATCCTGAGATGCTATTAATGTCTCCTGAATCGCAATATTTCTTTTTAATTTCAGTTGATTTTTTATTTGTAAACATATTTGGTGTTTTCTGAATTTCAATTTGTGTTTAAAAAATAAAATTTATATTTTAATAATTCAATTGATGTGTTCTAAATGTCAAGTTATTATTTCCGACGTTTTAATATCATTTTCTAAAATTCAATTGATATTTTCTAATTTATAATTGGAAATCTGAATTCCAATTTTTAGAAGTGATATTGTCTTAAATTTGAATGGAAAATATAAAAGGTGCAATTTTGTATTTATGTGAATAGTAATGCGTTAGTAATTATACACAATTTTAAAAATTATATATAATTGCAATCAGATATTTTGTAGGTAAAGCAGAATAATAATTATATATGCATAACCATGTAGAACTGTTTTGAAAGCAAAAAACTCATTGCTTCTTCTTTACTCAGCTCTGTATATACTTTTAACATTGCTCTGTTTGATATCTAATTGAAAATGTTGACATTCATGTTAAAATAGAAATAACTATTCAAAGCTAATTAGAACGAAAATTGTGGCGCCATCTACTGTGGCATAGTCGCACTGAGCAAAATGACGTGCAACTGTGTTAATGCAAAATAAATGTATTTTCATTAAAACAAAATATTGCAGAATTTTATATAAATAAAATATTATACCAATTTATTTCTAACATACGGTTATTATGGATATGTATATATATAGAATATATGTATATTATTTTATTATTTAATATATGTATATATGTATGTATATGTGAATACTACACACAAAATATACAACACCAAAATATTACAAAATAAAAATCAATGTCAGAACAATGGAAACTTTTAAACTTTTCTACCAGAGTAGATAATAAAATTTACAAAGGGTTAGTTTTTATTATACAATCACCACAACGACCAAAAAATAACAAGTTCAGCTACGACAACAATACAACATTTAGAATAACAACAAGAACAGAGATTTCCCTGGACCTGTTCCACCGATTTTAATGACTTATGAAACAGAAATCTTCCCATGCTCTTGGTCAATCATTCTAACTAAAAATGATCACCCTAGCTTCCTATTGAGGGCGTGATTGTGACAAGAACAACATAGAAAATCATATTTTTTCAAGACTTTTTTAGTTCTTCATTCAAATCTCGGGCCTAATCAATCGATTTGGACGATTTTAAATAGCAAACTTCTCAGACAGAATGTTAATGAATCATTTTTTATGCCAACGAGCACACTAGCTGCCCGATTAAAGTTGTCATCGTGATTTCCACAGACGGACAGACGGACATCGCTACATCAACTCCGCTTGTTATAAGGATCACAAATATATATATTTTTGAGGTCCAGAATTTTTTTTCTAATTATTACAAACGGAATGACAAACTTATATATACCCTCTGCACACTGGGGTGGATGGTATAAAAATAAAATTTCTTTCGGTTTAAAAAATAGATACGACTATTTAAAACCATTGATAAAAAACCAAACACAGTGTAAAATATAAAGTTATAAGAAAAAAGTTATATTTCGTTTATAAACTTTAAAAATACCAAAATACCTGATTGCAGTAAATGCAAAACAGCAATACGTGGGGAAACGGCTGTCAGATGTATGAGAGTGTGAAATAAATAACATCATTGTACAACTAAATGTGCCGGAATAGACCAATATTCAGCAAAGGTTCTGGAAGCAAACAATTATGTCCGCTTTATATGTGATGACTGCTTGCAGTACATATAAAATGTTGATTTGGTACTTAAGGATATACAAGACGATGACAATAAAAATAAACAAAACTTAGCCGAGTATAAACACGAATTCAAAGTGTCGTTGAAAGAAAATGAAAGTGAAATAAAGCAACTACTAGAGACTATTGAAAAAAGATACGAAGATTAAAAAAATAGATAGTGCCTAAAAATCATTTGAAAAAAATGCACGAAAAATAAAAAAATTATGTGAAAATGTAAACCAATTTGAAAATAAAAGTAATGAAATATGCAACAAAATGGAAGAAAATAATATAATGATGTGCAAAGATATAAAAGATGTTATAACAGAAATAAACGTCAAACAAAGCAAAATGTCATATGCTGATAAAGTACAATCTAAAACAATGATTCCAAAAGCTAATAAACAAATGCCACTAAGATTAAAACCAAAAGAAAAGCAAAATGTCGAAAAAACAAAGGAAGAATTAAATAACAAAAGTGAATCCCGTTAATTTAAAAATAACTAATGCCGAACATAGAAGAAATGGAGCTGTAGTAATTCAAAGCGAAAACAAAGAAGAGAGGGAAAAAATAAAAAATGCTATACAAAATGAATTGAGTGATGATTACGAAATAAAGGTGCCCAAACCAACACAATTTTATATAGACATAACAGATATTTCGTTTATATATTCGGAAGAAGAAATTATTGAAAAAAAAGGAACCAAAATCCAATTTAAACAATTGTGAAATTAAAGTAATAAAAGCATACGATATAAAAGAAAAAATAGAACAATATACAATGTTAAAATAAAAACTGATGGTGAATTATATACAAAAATAATAAATCCGCAAAGGTTAAATATAGGTTGGGAAAGATGCAGAGTTTTTGATGGCACTGATATATGGAGATGCTTTAAATGCAAGGGCTTTAATCATTTATCAAATGACTTTAAAAATCAAGAAGTGTGTGTGAAGTGCCATGGAAATCACAAATCCAAGGAATGTAACAAATAACCAGTAACTAAATACATAAATTGTATAAGGATGAATCTAAAATTAAATATGGGATAAGATGAAAATCATGGGACATAGCAAAGAGTGTCCAGTTTACCAAAATAAACTTAAAATGAAAAAGAGAAAAATGGGTCTATCCTTTTAAGAATTAAAGAATATATATATTTTATATACAAACGTACAAGGCCTTACAAATAATTTTAATCAGGTAGAAATAATATCTGCAACGGAAACACCAGATTTTTTTATACTATCAGAAGATGTTGCCGAAGATGAAATGACTCTACAAGATTATAATCAACTAGTATCGTTTTCAAATTCTTCAAGAAAGTCACAAAAAAAATTCGAAAAAAAGGCAACTTCTAAAATTGATTATAAATAGCTTGTACAGCAATTTGTAAAAATGTGCACTTGATAATTGTAGCAGTTTACAGATCGCCCAGTGGTTTTGAATCAGAGTTCTGTGAAATTTTACAGGAAGCCTTAGACGATTTGTGTGAAGAAACCAATGATATAATTATATTATGGCAGATTTTAACATAGATTGGTCATGAAATAATTTTTATAAAAATAAAATCGAAAGTTCATTGAACGATAATGGTGTTAAACAAATAGTAAATGAATACACTAGTGTAACAAATACATCCAGAACGATAATTGATTATTTTATTACAAACAGCTTTAAAATAACTGTGCAAAATTGTAATCAAAATAAAATATCAGATCACGAAATGATTAAAATATTAATAAAGGATGAAGAAAAAACAACGAAAAAGAAAAAACACTTTAGAATTTTTTAAATATAACAAAAACCAATTTTCAAGGGAGCTAAGTCAAAAAATGTGCTTTCAAGAAAATATGAATGTTAAAGGAGACAGTACAAAAGTTTACGTTAAAAAAAAAAAAAACAATTAAAAACAAAAAGTTAATAAATGGTTTAATGATGAATTACGTGCTATAAAAAGAGACAAAATAACAAAATACCATATTGCTAAATTTGAAAACACTACCGAAGCATGGGCAAGTTACAAATCAGTTAGAAATTTGTACAAGGTTAAAATTGAAAATGAAAAATGTAAATACATTAACAATCAAATAAATAATGCAAAGGACCAAAAACAAATGTGGAGAGAAATAAAGGACTTAGTGATAAAGAAAAGCCAAAATGTGATAAAATCTGTGATATTTAATAACGTAGAATTTAAGGAAAATATTCAAATAGCTTAATAACTTCAACAAATATTTTGTGGATAGTATTAAGTTAATAACGGACTCAATAGAAGATGTGCAATATACAAGTCAAATGCTTATGACCAACCAAAGATTTGAATTTAGTGCAATAACGATTCAAGACCTTAAAAATATAGTTAAGAAATTAAAAAACAAACCGGATTACTGTAAAGTATCAACAAAAATTATTCTTGGTAATTGGCATATAACGGGAAAAATTTTACTCGAAATTGTAAATAAATCATTTGAAACAGGGCAGCTCCCAGAAAATTGGAAGGAAACTATGGTTATCCCAGTTGAAAAAGTGGCAAAGAAAAAGTGGTTAGAAACATGTGAGAAAATAATGGAAAAAGTCATAAAAGAACAGTTGGAAAAATATATGGAAGATCATAATTTATTTTCAAAATATCAATCTGGTTTTAGAAAAACATTTTCGTGTGAAACGGCTGTAAATTTTGTTATAAATCGGTGGAAAAACGTTGAGAAAAGCAGAAAAATCATGACTATCTTTTAGACTTTAAACGGGCGTTTGAAACTATCGACAGGAAAATATTAATTCAGAAATTATATACGTATGGCATCCAAGGCAAAGAGCTCAAATGGTTTGAATCTTACCTGAAAAACAGAAAGCAAATTACTAAAGTTAATGGAATAAAATCATGCACAATTATTAATGATTTCGGTGTCGCGCAAGGCTCAATATTGGGTGCTCTACTGTTTATCATATACATTAATGATATGCCAAATATATTTGATAAATGTGAAGTGGTATTATATGCAGACGATACACTCGAATACACAGAAGGGTCCACCAGTGAAGAATGTCGAGAAAAAATGATAAATGATATAATGAATAATGTTAACACATGGTTAAAAATTAAAAAATTAAAATTAAATGAAAAAAAGACAAAAATGCTAGAAATAAATATGAACAGCGAAACAACATTCAAAATTAACGATGAGGTCATAGAGAAAGTTAAAAATCTAAAATATCTTGGATTTATAATAGACCAAGAAATGAAATTTAAAGATCACATAGAATATATATGCAGAAAAATTGGCAAAAAAAATTGGGTTTTTCAAAAGAATTAGAAATAAAGTGAATGACGGCAATAAATATCTACAATACAATAATAAAACCTCACTTTGAATTCGGATCAACAATAATATTTACATATCGTCTGTGCGCCGACCAAGTTTGGAGAAAGTGTTATCTCACGAAATGGTCCAGTCGATTGGCCGCCTCGGTCGTGCGATTTAACGCCGTTGGACTATTTCCTGTGGGGTTACGTCAAGTCTATGGTCTATGCCAACAAGCCAGCGACGATTGATGAACTTCGTAAGAATATCGAACGTGAAATTGCAGCAGTATCGACCGATTTATGCTTGAAAACCGTCGAAAATTGGGTTCAGCGTCTGGACTTCTGCAAGCGTGCCCGTGGTGGCCATGCAAAAGAGATCGATTTCCATACATAATGGCATCGAACGTACTTTCACAGGAATAAAGAATTTCATTGATATCCAAACCGTTTTTGTTTTATTTAAAAAACTTTTGTAGCGCTCTTATTGAAAAACCCTTTACATATCGTCTGTGCGCCGACCAAAACTCCTATGTGTATTTTTTCGATTTTTTTTTTTTTTTTTGTATTAGAAAGCCTTATTGGTCATACGATTGCCCACCAAAGCGTTTCGCGATATCTTCATTGGTTCCAAAGTTAGCCAATACTCCTATGTGTAGCCCATATCACAAATGCTCCAATAAAAACTCCTATGTGTTTTTGTACACATAGGATTTTTTGATATAAAATTAAATTGCATGCATTTGCGTTTGATTTTCTGTCAAAAAAAAAATTATGCGAATTTTCCCAAAAAGTTTTCCGTGATTAAGTTGAAGAAAAGGAAAAAAAGAGAAAAGGTCAAATAAACACAGGTAAAATTGCAATTCTAAAAATTGTTCGCATCTCTTAAATATTAGCGACTTTTAGATGAATACAGCTATCCAAAATACGATGGAAGGCGAAATTTATCTTAATCTTTATTTGAACGAGGAAACGGGAGTTTTTGAAGCAATTGATAAATGTGAAAATGACTTGGAAGAAAATGTGGAAGGATTGTTAAAGACGGAAAGGAAGAAGAAAACCAAAGAGTTACGTGTTTTGGGGAAAAAATATGGAACAAAAGGAGCTAGAAAGATGAGAGACAATTGTTGTGCCCATCTCGCTGAGAAGAAAACAGAAAGAAGCTTTCTTTGTGGAGCTATTAATGAAGGTAATCGTAAAGATACTTTCAAATTTTTTTGGATTATGGGTTTGGTTGAATTTCGCAAACAAGCGTTACACAGTGGTTCAAAACCAAAAAAAAGTGGTAATAAGTCTGGAACTTCTAAACTATTGGTTGGATTGGAATAGTATATTCTAGGCGATTGTAGTCAAGGATATGGGCTTTCAAAATATTTATTTTTGAGATACCCTGTAGTAACACAGGGTGAGCTACAGGGTGCCAAAGTCGACCACCACGAGGTGGAAAATGTTTTCAAAGCTTGTAACTTTTATAAATATGAAGTGATTTTTACGTTTTTTAAATTTTTCCAATAACCATTAAATTGCTAACAAAAGACATGCTTATACTATCTAGTTATCGCTTATGGTTTAAAAAATATTTGATTTTAAAAATCAACATTTGAACTTTTCACCAAATTCTTTCTTGGTTTTTCGCAAATAACATTTTTATTAAAATAGATCAAAAAAATCTAAAAATATGTGGCGATAGCCAGTACTTTTTAAAAAAACATGTTGAAGTATTTTTTGAATTATTTCAAACCGTTTAGTGAGCACAAAATCTTAAAGTTGACTTTTTGAATCAGGTTCTAAAAATTGCAAATTTTTGCCAAAAAATACCCTTCATTCTTTCACTTTTTTCTCACAACCTTGGTAAAACATGTATATATTTTTCTACATATTTTAAAAGAATATGTTTCAAGAATGGTTGTAAGCGAAATTTTTAATATTTTTGGACATGCACCCTACGTCCAGCATTGGACGAATTTGGGCAATTTTTAAAAAAAAAAACTAAGTTTTAAAAGTTAATACAAAAATATCCGCTCGATTTCTTCAAACATTTCACCGCAGTATTAAAGCTCCAAATATTTTCATTTACTTGCCGCAATAAAATTCACCGCCATTACATAAACGTGGTCAGGAGGGCTTAAATGGTGAAAAAAGTCAAATTTTCATACGAATTTTTTTTGTTAACATAAAAAACATATTAAGATAAGATATTTTTATATTTTGTTTATTGATTCAGAGCGGCATTTAAATTATCTAAAACACTTCAAAAAATCATTTTGATAACGTTAATAGTTTTTGAGATATTTATATTCAAATTTCAGAAAAAAATATAGAAAAACTATGGTTTTTCGTTTTTTTTGGTTTTTTTGGTAAAGTGTTCCCAAAATTTTTGAATTTTACTTATTATTATATATATTCTTAAAGAAGACATATTTATCTATTCAACGATATATAACATGTCTATCAAATATATTCCAACATGCTGAAATAATGACCCCAAACCACACTCCACAGGCAAAAATTTAGCTATTTCTCTATTTGTTCATATAAATGGTCATTTACATAGTGAATGACATATTTTTTTATTGTTTTTTGGTAAAGGGTTGCATACGTTTTTATTACTTCAAATAATTTTATATATCTTTTCAAAGAAGGTATAATTATAAGTTAATGGTTTATGAAATATTTACCTAATGAGTTTCAACTGATCATAAAATTAAGGATTCTTTTAAATCAGCCTTGACACGCACGCAACCAAAGGAAGCTAAAATTGTAGATGTGTTACCAACTGCATCTCCTAAGCGGTTGAAGCGTATGGTGCAAAGTATTTCGACGCCAAAATCGTCAACATCATTTATAGAAGAGGATGCGTTAGCTCTTATTTTAAATTTGGGATTGACAAGAAATAAATATGGTATTTTGAGAAAAGCTCTCAAAGAAAAAGGATTTGATATTTTTCCTACCAGCAGAGCCATAAAGGAAACAAAAAATAAAATTCTACCATCTAATGTGAAATCCAATACTGAAAGTGCAAATGTTAGATTAGCGGAACTGCTTGAAAAGACTGCATCTAGAATAATATCCACATTTAGCAAAGAAGAAATAGAAATATGCAACAATTCAGAAGTTACGTTAATGTGTAAATGGGGATGCGATGGAACATCTGGATTTTCTGAGTATAGACAACCAAGTGGAAGCAATTCAGAAATAGATTTTTCAGCAATTTTTATGACATCATTAGTACCATTAAAAATGAGGCTGTATAATGAGACAAGTTCTTCTTCTAGTGAGAGAGAATATCAGGACATATGGACACCCGGATCTAAGTTTCTATGTCGGCCAATCCGATTTGAGTACACAAAGGAAGACAAAATTACAACATAAAGCTTAGTGAGTTCAATAAATCAGGAAATTTCGAGATTGTCTCCAGTTTTTGTGGAAATATCTGGAAGTGTCATTAAAGTGTTGTTTCAACCACTTTTTACAATGATTGATGGGAAAGTAGCCAATGCCGTTACAGATATAACATCTACTTGGAAATGTAATATATGTGGAAAGAAAAGTTCAGAATTTCATAACAGTTGTGATGAAATTCCTATTAATGAAAATGCTTTAAAATTTGGAATATCACCACTTCATGCAAGAATACAAATATGGAATATTGCTTGCATCTCGCATATGATCTAAAATACCGGCAAATTCCAGGACAAGAAAATATACCAGTTAAAAATAATACTGATCTACACGCCATACGAAAAACTGAGAAGAAAAGAATTCTGGATGAATTTAAAATGCAAATTGGTCTAATTGTCGATAAGCCTCTTTGTGGCTATGGAAGTTCAAATGATGGTAATACAGCAAGACGTTTCTTTGAAGATCCCGAAACTACTTCTTTGATTACTGGCATTGACACGGCTTTAATCGCACGGTTTAAAATAATATTAGCTGTCATTAATAGTAAACAACAAATTAATGCGGAGAAATTGAAAATATATGCTAGTGGAACTAAGGAATTAATAATGAACTTATATCCTTGGAGGCCAATGACACCAACTGTACACAAAGTATTAGATCATGGGAAAGAAATAATACAAAATAGCATCCTGCCCTTGGGAGAACTGACTGAAGAAGCACAAGAAGCTAGAAACAGAGATGTCAAACACTTTAGACTTTTTAATACAAGAAAATGTAGCAAAGAAGCCCAAAATTCCGATTTAATGGAATATTTATTGATATCATCTGATCCAGTAATATACTCCATAAGAACAAAATGGTTACCAAAAATAAGTCTTGAAATAGAAAATGATGATTCCGAAGCTATGGATATAAAACATCTTTTATCTTTTGATATTTCTGATTGTTTTGTAGAAAATAACTAGTAAACAAGCAGACAATTGTTATGTAATTTTAAGCCTATTATAAAACAAATAAAAAAATACTCATTAAAAAAAATTTAGTTATATTTGTTATTTAATAATGAAAATATCTTAGGCATTGGCTTTTTACCTGTTTTTTTTTTTTTGTATAAAATCAGCATCAGAGTTTCGGGCAATTATATGATCAGTTGAAACTCATTAGGTAAATATTTCGTACACCATTAACTTATAATTATACCTTCTTTGAAAAGATATATAAAATTATTTGAAGTAATAAAAACGTATGCAACCCTTTACCAAAAAACAATAAAAAATATGTCATTCACTATGTAAATGACCATTTATATGAACAAATAGAGAAATAGCTAAATTTTTGCCTGTGGAGTGTGGTTTGGGGTCATTATTTCAGCATGTTGGAATATATTTGATAGACATGTTATATATCGTTGAATAGATAAATATGTCTTCCTTAACAATATATATAATAATAAGTAAAATTCAAAAATTTTGGGAACACTTTACCAAAAAAAACCAAAAAAAACGAAAAACCATAGTTTTTCTATATTTTTTTCTGAAATTTGTATATAAATATCTCAAAAACTATTAACGTTATCAAAATGATTTTTTGAAGTGTTTTAGATAATTTAAATGCCGCTCTGAATCAATAAACAAAATATAAAAATAACTTATCTTAATATGTTTTTTATGTTAACAAAAAAAATTCGTATGAAAATTTGACTTTTTTCACCATTTAAGCCCTCCTGACCACATTTATGTAATGGCGGTGAATTTTATTGCGGCAAGTAAATAAAAGTATTTGGAGCTTTAATACTGCGGTGAAATATTTGAAGAAATCGAGCGGATATTTTTGTATTAACTTTTAAAACTTAGTTTTTTTTTTTTAATTGCCCAATTTCGTCCAATGCTGGACGTAGGGTGCATGTTCAAAAATACTAAAAATTTCGCTTACAACCATTCTTGAAACATATTCTTTTAAAATATGTAGAAAAATATATACATGTTTTACCAAGGTTGTGAGAAAAAAGTGAAAGAATGAAGTGTATTTTTTGGCTAAAATTTGCAATTTTTAGAACCTGATTCAAAAAGTCAACTTTAAGATTTTGTGCTCACTAAACGGTTTGAAATAATTCAAAAAATGCTTCAACATATTTTTTTAAAAAGTACTGGCTATCGCCACGTATTTTTAGATTTTTTTTTTATCTATTTTAGTAAAAATGTTATTTGCGAAAATCCAAGAAAGAATTTGGTGAAAAGTTCAAATGTTGATTTTTAAAATCAAATATTTTTTAAACCATAAGCGATAACTAGGTAGTATAGGCATGTTTTTTGTTAATAATTTAATGGTTATTGGAAAAATTTAAAAAACATAAAAATCACTTCATATTTATAAAAGTTACAAGCTTTGAAAACATTTTCCACCTCGAGGTGGTCGACTTTGGCACCCTGTAGCTCACGCTGTGTTACAACAGGGTATCTCAAAAATAAATATTTTGAAAGCCTATATCCTTGACTACAATCGCCTAGAATATACTATTCCAATCCAACCAATAGTTTAGAAGTTCCAGACTTATTACCACTTTTTTTTGGTTTTGAACCACTGTGCGTTAGAAGGAGACCAAATTCAAAACACATAAGGAAAACATCCCATTTTGATTGTTATTTGCCATCTTTAGGGGGGAAACAAAATTCGCGTGTGTAAGAAATTCTCTTTGGGAACATTTGATTTAGAAGACCGTACATTCCAATTATGGATAAAATCCGGAGATAAAAACCTCTAAAAACAGAATCTCTTCTCAAGTGGTTGAATCTAATTCCGAGAGTTCCGAGCCACTATTGCAGAGCAAGAACTAAGAGAACATACGTAGAAGATATATTTAGGACCAAAACCGAAATGCACAGATTATATATTGAATGGTGTGAGAAACACAACGAAATTCCGGTTATGTGAAAAAAGTTCAGTGAAGTTTTGAAAGAGAAACAAATATCAATATTTAAACCCCGCAAGGACCAGTGTGATGTTTGTGTTGGTTATAATGAAGGTAATATTGATCAAGAGGAGTATGAGATTCATGTTTTAAAAAAAAGACGAAGCCAGGGCCGCTAAAAAAATGGCTGTTGACAACATGTCATCTGACATGTTAGTAGTGACCATTAATATACAAAGTGTTTTATTATGCCCAAAACTACTTGTATCCGAACAGTACTACAAGCAAAAATTAGCCATTCATAACTTTACATTTTATGTAAAAAACAGTAAAGATGTGTACCTGTACGTATGGCATGAACATGTGTTCTTCATTTCTTACAACAATATAGTATTTCGTATAAAAAGGTGGTGCTGATATCTGATGGGTGCACTTATCAAAAATGAAGCAAAGTATTGTGCAGTGCTTTAGCTAATTTTTCATCTTCAAGAGACGTAGAAATACAGCAAATAATACTAGAAAAAGGTCATACGATGATGGAAGTTGATAGTGTGCATTCTACCCTAGAACAACTATTTAGTCCACCAATATACTCCCCTGCTGACTACATAAATCTGATGCGTCGTGCAAGACCATCTCAACCATATATAATTAATTATTTGGATTATACATTTTTCAAAGATTATGAACATCTTCTAGACAACTACGGTTCTATTAGGCCAGGACGAAAGACTGGATATCCAACAGTCTGTGATATTCGTGCACTACTTTATATAAATAACGCAGTTATGTACAAATTGCGGCATACAGAAGAATGGAAACCTTTACCTCAGCAAAGAAATCAAGAAATGTAAGTCGACTTGAAAGCTTTATATACGATGCCATTAACAATTGATAGAAACAAATATAATAGCTTACAATCCCTAAAACAATTTATGCACAGAGATTATCATCATTTTTACGATAATTTATACCACTAGGTTCATTTATTTAAAATCTTTGTTTGCTTGATTGACTTTTGTTACATAATTCTGTTGTTTAATAAAAAAAAATCTCATGTTCCACTATTATCTGTCATTTTAGCCAATGGTTGGGTCGGAAAAAATCATTTATATCTTCTGTATGAATTCACAAACAAATACTCCTATGTGTATTATAATTTAACTATTCTTTTAAAAAATGTCCGAAACAAAAACTCCCATGTGTAGTTTTTCTTTAAATACATTTACCACTCCAAGGCGCCAAAAGATATCTGAATTTTTTTTTTGATATAATGATGACAGACAAATGGGCTTTGAAAAAAACAAAAAATGTGATATTTCGCAAATTGGCAAAATAAATCAGTTTTTATGCTCTCCTGACGATATATACATGCTGCAATGAGTCACAATTGGACAGACTACAGAAATTACAAAATAAAGCAATGCGAACTATTTTAAAATGTACCAGATATACATCAATTCGAGCTATGCTCGATACACTTAAATGGATGAGTATCAAACAACGACTTGAATTCAATACTCTTAGCTTTATACATAAAATTAAACATGGTAATGCTCCAGAAAATATATGCGAACAAATTAAGTATGTCGGCGAAGTACAACCATATCAACTACGAAATGCGGAAAACTTCAGGCTACGGAAAACTACTACAACAGCGATGCAGTAGGTCTTCAATTATTTAACACACTACAAATGATATTAAAAAAGAACAAAATTATATTTTATTTAAAAGAAAATGTGTGAATTTTGTAAAAATAGTAATAATTAAAATGTTTTTTTTTTCTAAATTATTTTTTAGTTTTAAACTATGAATGTAAATGAGAATTTTTAAAGTATTATAAATACTAATGTTAATTAAATAAATATATATTATATATTATATATATTATATTTTTGTATATATATTATATATATTTTATATATATGTATATAGATATATATATATATAGATATATATAGATATATATATATATATATATATATATATATTAGACCTGCCCTTATTTTTCAAAATGGCGGCGCATAGGAGAGTAGGGTCCAAAAAGTTTCCATTTTATGCCACAATGCTCCACGTAAAATTTGGGATCGATCCGACGACTCTAAGTGGACCCAAAATTGAGTTGAATAATAAGACAAAGTTTTATTATAAGAAATTAGGAACTTCATTCGGCATTTTTGGAAAAAACTCAATTTTGGAAACAGTTTTGTAATTTTCTTATTTTTACGTTATTCTCCAATAAATTACACGTGAAACACGCCTGAGGCGGAAAAATCACGTCACACGCACATCTCTAGTGGCATTGTTATTTAGCGGAACTGCGTTACTGCTTACTTCTGAATTAGTTATTACATTTTCCTGCAAAATACCGTGATCTGATTTAATTAATGTGACAACCGGTTTCGAGACACACACACACACACAACCAGGCTAAGAACGAGAGAACAACTGTCAAACGAATGAGTAGACGTTTGGAGTCAGTCGTATGAGAACAGCCAACCAGTGTGTTACTTAATTGTGCTAAAGAAGTAAACCAAAATAATAAAGTACCAAAGTTAATTGTTGTAAACCAAATTATAATTGTTATTATTTTGTTATTATATGTTGTTACAATTATAATGTCAGAACCATCAACATCAAAACCTGCATCGGCTTCTGCATCAGCCATTTCCTCGGTACAAACGCGTCAAACCGTTCAATCGCTCTACAACATAGACATAGTGGGCAGAACAGCGCATCAGATAACCGGTGTCAAACTGCCGTCCAATAGGCAAGTCCTACAGGTCTTCTTTCATAACATGCGTTTTGTGAAACTCGACGCAAAGGAAAGTGCACAATTAACGCTCGATGCTGTGATATTTTCTGGCAACAAGCACGAATTCCAACACGATACGGAACAAGATGCGCGGAGAAACTGTTGAAATTGTACAATACGTGGAAAGATATACAAAAAGTGCCAGCTAGCAAGAGATCTGTGGCTTGGAAACAAAAGGAGCTTGCATTTACCAACGATCTGGACAATTTGTTTCTCATTCTACAACGACAACCAGGACGCCCGGGATGCATGATTGGCTGCGATATGCTTTTATTTCTGCGAGAAAAAAGAGCATCGGAACGAAAGGAGAAAGAGAAGCAGAGAAAGCGGAAATTTGAAGAAATGTCCAAGTCGGAAGATAGTGGTTCGTATTTGGCTTTATGTCATTTTCTATCTTATTGATTTATTTAATACATAACACATTTTATACTTTTTGCTGCCGGCCAATATACAGAATCGAGTGATGAAGGTGAGGTTGAGGTTATGGAAGGAATTGATGAAAAAGCTGAGGACGTGGGTGAAGCAATTGAGGAGCGTTGAACCTCACAAAAGTGTACAGAAGAGAGGGCGTAGAAATTTTCTAACGCCACGACTTGCTTCTGCGCTTGACCACGCCAAGCTAACCGATCCAATGGCAGCTCATGTGTTGATAGCCTGCGCCAATGCATTGAATTATTCCGTAGACGAGCTGGCTATTAACCGAACCACGATTAATTGATATCGTCGAGAAAACCGCCGGAAGGAAGCAGAAGTTATCCAGACCGAATTCGTAGAAAACGTAATTTAGTATTATTTATAGTTAGCGATATAAGTAGTTATAAGTCATTCGTCTCTTCCCCTAAACAGCTAAGTATTAATAAGCCGCTTGTCGTACATTGGGACGGCAAAATGTTGGCTGACCTTGTTGGCAACACAAAAGTTGAGAGAGTTGCGGTTATGGTCAGCTATGATGGGACTTCGAAGTTCCTTGGAGCACCTCAAATAAAATCTTCAAGCGGAAAAGATACAGCTGACGCTGTTTACAATCTGTTGGTTCGTTGGAACATTGCCGATCGAGTTGAAGCAATGTCATTCGACACGACCTCCAGTAACACTGGAGCTCTCACTGGCGCTTGCATTATCTTGCAGAAACCACAGTATTGCCGTCGAGAACTGCTGCACTTGGCCTGTCGCCATTATATTTACGAAATCGTTCTGCGCCAGGTTTTTGAAGTGAAATTGTCGACAAGCAGCGGTCCTGAAGTTCAATTGTTCGAGAGATTCGCGAAAGTCTGGAAGAGTCTTGACCAGACTGCATTCCAGAATGGTGTCGAGGACGAAATCGTTGGTTCAAAAATTCCCCCCGATGAACAAGCCGGCATCAGAAATTACTGCAATCAGCAGTTGAAAGAACGTCACTCTCGTAATGATTATAGAGAGTTTCTCCAACTGGTTGCTGTTTTCTTGGGTGAAACACATTGTGGTAGCTTCCGTTCTCCTGGCGCTACCAGCAACGCGCGGTGAATGGCAAAAGGCATTTATGCACTCAAAATTTTCCTTTTCCGCAACCATTTCACATTGACGGCCAGAGAACTGAGTGGATTGCGCGACGTGTGCATTTTCTTGGCGCGAATCTACATTCGTGCATGGATTGGTTGTACAAATTCAATCAATGCTCCAAACCAGGATTTCAATTTCATTCGAGATTCCATTGAATACGTTCAAATTGATGCTCCAGTTTCTGCTACCATATTGAAGAAGATGAGTAACCACATGTGGTATTTATCAGCAGAACCAATGGCTTTGGCTTTCTTTGACTTGAATGTTTCTCTTGAACAGAAAAGAAAAATGGTTGAGCGCCTTGTATACGATGAGCCTATTATTAAAGTGGATCGAAATCGGGCCGTTTCAAAACCGCAAACATTCGCGAACCATAGATTGAGCGACTTCATTTCAAACAAGACTAACAATTTCTTTGTGCGGTTCGGTTTGTCGCCAGAGTTTTTGGAATTTGACCCATCAACATGGGAAACCAACAAGAGTTTTAAAGAAGGCCGCGTTTTCTGCAAAAATTTAGCCGTCGTTAATGACACCGCTGAAAGAGGAGTGAAGTTCATGAAGGACTATAATCGGATATTGACCAACAAAGAAGACGAAAAGCAATTCTTATTGCAAGTTGTTGAAGCTTATCGCAAAAAATATCCATCGTTCAAAAAAACATCTTTAGTTAATGTTTAAGATATTGTAACTTTATTATGTTTTATCAGATTTTTCTGAGTAATAGCTTAGTGAAAAGGTAATTTAGTGAAGAATAACGTAAAAATAAGAAAATTACAAAATATTGACAAAACTGTTTCCAAAATTTAGTTTTTTCCAAAAATGCCGAATAAAGTTCCTAATTTCTTATAATAAAACCTTGTCTTATTATTCAACTCAATTTTGGGTCCACATAGAGCTGTCGGATCGAGCCCAAATTTTACATGGAGAGTAGGGTCCAAAAAGTTTCCATTTTATGCCACAATGCGGGCAGGCTCGAAAATGATTTTAGAGGTAGGGTTCCTTGGGCAAATATACTTCTGGCCCATAGTACCATATATATATTTATATATAAAGGGTGATTTTTTAGCTATTATCTTTTTGGCAACACTGGTTTAAACAGCTGACGCACGTTTCGTGTTTTGTTTCATTGTCAAACATCTTCAGTTTGGTCTATAATTTAACCATGAATCGTCTTACAAACGAACAACGCTTGCAAGTTATTGAATTTTATTATCAAAATGCGTGCTCTGTTAAGAAAGTTCATCGCGCGCTTCTTCCATTTTATGGTCAGTTTAATCGACCCACTCAAGCGGCTATTCGGGCTATTGTGACTAAATTTCGCACCAAATTTACATTGTTGGACATTAAACCACCAACACGCTTACGTAGAGTGCGAACTGAAGAAAATATCGCAGCTGTATCGGCCAGTGTTAATGATGACCACCAATTATCGATTCGTCGCCGTTCGCAGCGTAACTGTGAATGGTGAGCGCTACCGAGAGATGATATCCAACTTTTTTTGCCCAAAATGCAAGAGCTTGACTTGCATGACATGTGGATTCAACAAGACGGTGCCACATGCCACACAGCACGCGCAACAATGGACTTATTGAGAGGCGAGTTCGGTGAACATTTTATTTCACGTTCGGGACCGGTCAATTGGCCGCCTAGATCGTGCGATTTAACGCCTTTAGACTATTTTTTGTGGGGCTATGTTAAAGCTCATGTCTATACAGACAATCCCGCTTCAATTGACGCATTGGAAGACAACATTGAAGCATTTATTCGTGAGATACCGGCCGAAATGTTGGAAAGAGTATGCCAAAATTGGACTAAGCGGATGGACCATTTGAGGCGCAGTCACGGTCAACATTTGCATGAAATAATCTTCAAACATTAAATTATTTGGACCGTACTATCGATTCAAATAAAGATTTCATGCACTTTTCTGAATTTTATGTGTTTTTTTTTTCAAAACTTTCCTATAGCTCTTAAAAAATCACCCTTTATATATATATCTATATATATAGATATAGATATATATAGATATATATATAGATATATAGATATATATATAGATATATATATATATATATATATATATATATATATATATATATATGTTGTGGCCCATAGTACCATATTTATATATATATATATATATAAATATGGTACCATACCATATATATATATAAATATGGTACTATGGGCCACAACAAGTATATTTGCCCATGGAACCCTACCTCTAAAATCATTTTCGAGCCTGCCAAAATTTCGATGAAGATATTTTCATTTATATTTTCCATAATATTCATTCAAATATAAAAAAAAATTATTGAAAATGTGTATACCGGGGTTTTTTGTTTTTTGCGTTTTCGTGCTTTTTGTAGATTTTTTTCACCGTTTTGGGGAAAATTGACGAAATTATTGCACAAATCGACGAATCTTTGACTTTCCCATATTTAAAATAGCCCAAAATATTAATTCAATATATATTAATTCAAAAAAAATCGTTTTTTATATTTGTTCATTCAAAGAGTAAATAAAAAGCGTTGCCTTCCCAATTCAAATTTTGTATGCAATTTGCAAATTCTAGACAATAGTTTTGATATAACGTAAAATTATTTTGACATTGTTCTCAAAAGGTTTAATTAAAGATGGATTTCTTAAAGAAATACCTGTTCGGTTTAAAACCATCACTACTCCTCCAATAATAACATAATGGACTTTTGAGTTTGGAATTCAGTAAGGAAAAATATGCCCTAGAAATCTCTACAAATTTTGTTTTTATCAACTATAAGTAAGCAGAGTTATCTAAAATAAAAAACAATAATCGGAGTTTACGAGTTTGGTGTTTAACCACAGATATACGAGGGCGGGTCAATAAGTCCGTGACTTTTAGAATGCAACACAGTTTTCTTAAAAACCCAATTGATCATTTAAAATCGAAACCACACTGCCATATAAATGCCTATGTCATCAACAATCTCACGCACTTTTACTCTTCGATCGGCCAACACCGTATCGTGGATTTTTTCGACATTTTCGGGTGTATTGACCTCAATTGGCCGTCAGAACGTTCAGCGTCATTTGTATTTGTGCGACCACAAAGAAAGTCAGTAAACCACTTTTTTACCATTGAAATCGATGGTGCAGAGTCCCCATAGTATTTATCAAGCTTTTCCTTGATTTCATTGACGGTTTTTTTTTCGCAAAAAATAATGTTTAATGAGCACTCGAAATTCCTTTTTTTCCATTTTTAAAATAACCACGAGGTTGTATGTTTTGAACAGCTGTTAAACGCAAAGTAAATGACGGAACCTGCTCAAAATTTTACAGTAGTTTATTAACAGGTGGTACTTGATGGGAGCAGTGTTGTATTTCATATAACTTCGAGGGAAGTTCGAAAAATCACGGACTTATAGATCCGCCCTCGTAAATATAAAAACAAATGTATTTATGTTTGAAAATTCGAACATATAGTACTTTGATACCGAGTGTCAATGACAGCCACTGTATCACTTCGGCATTTCAAGATAGCAACGATTTGGTCAACGGATTCGGATTTTAGCGGATTTTCCTAATGGTTGTCTCTACGGAAATTCGTATACATAATTTCTAATATATATCAATATTGACAACTGTAGGACTTTTTATATTAACAAATTTTATTTGAGTACTATTAATATTACATACAGTGGTGGTCATACAATTAGAAACGATGCTTTCAAATTCATATATGTTATCAGTGTTTTCTTATGAAGCGTCGGTGTATTTTATAAGCCCCGTTATAGGTACACTGCAGTTGTACATATATACTGTTTGTTAGTATATTGTTGTTATATATTTTTTTACATTTTGCCACAATTGAGGAAATTGTAGTGACACGTGCTTTAGAGGTTGGACATAGTATTAGAAACGCAATTTAAATTGTGTATAAATTAATTATTTTCAACGTAAGTAAATTTTATTAATTTTGTTTATTAATCTTTAAGTAATTAATATAAACTATTATAGCCCAGCACTCGAAATTCGAGTGCAAATTCTAGGAAATATTTTTTTTTCATTAAATTTTTGTCTTCCAATGTTTTTTTAATCTATATATAAAAAATGTATGTATATTTATATGAGCCTAAAGGTATGTTAATCAATTTGAGCAATTCACAATTCAACATACATTTTATTCTAATTCCTTTCTTTTTAATAATACGTGCATGATCATTGAATTTAAATAATTTGTTAAATGTAATGCCAAGATATTTAATTTTGTCTTTAAACTGGATATGAACACCATTGAAAAATAAAACTAAGTTTTTACTTTGAGGTACAACATAATATGGACATTTGCCTGAAGCATTTCTAAAACATACTGCTTCTGACTTCAGAGGGTTAATTTTAATTCCCCAACTTTTGTAATAGTCATCAATTATAGAAAGATGTTTTTTTTACTAATTCTAAAGCAATATATGGTGATTTGTGGCTAGCATAAATAAGTGAATCATCAGCATATAAAATACTATTTGAGCCATTATATATGTGTGGAAATCATAAATTAAAATATTATAAAGAAGTGGAGCTAAAATTGCTCCTTGAGGTACGCCGCTGTTAATTATGCTTACATTTGTATGAGTATCATTAATATTAACAAAGAATTTCCTGTTTTCGAAATAGCTACTTAAAATTGTAATAATAGGATTAAAACAAATTTGAATTAATTTATAAATAATCCCTTTATGAAACGCTTTATCGAAAGCTTTTTCAATGTCTAAAGATATGGCTACGGAACAATTTTGATCACGTCGGTTTAAAATAACATCATTGTGAAATTTAACTGAAGCATCAATTGCAGAATGATTTCTTTTGAATCCAAACTGATAACAGGGTATATAATCATGATTGACAGAGATATCCATATTTTCTCTAATAATACGTTCAAACAATTTGCCAAAATTTGAAAGTAATGAAATTTGTCTCGAGTTATTAAGACAAAAATTATTTTCTTTTTTAAAATAGGGACAATTTTAGACATTTTCCATGAGTTCGGAAAATAACCATTATTTAAACAGTTATTAAATAAAATTGTTAAATATTCGATTGTAGAAATTGGAAGTTTTTTTATTGTAAAATTTGAAATTTTATCTGAACCTGAAGATTTTTTTGAATTAAGAGATTGCATATTTTTTTCGTTAGAAGGACAAGTAAAGTTTGTTAAAGAATTAAAATTAGAAGAAACCTCACAAATTATAGAAATAGAATGAGATAAATAACTGTCAATCGTAAGAAAAACTTCTGAAATATTAGATATATTAGGTATATCATTTCTATAGACGAAAAAGTTCTATTTTATCGGTATATTCTTCATAGGTAATATTATCAACAATAACTTTTTCAAATCCTTAAGATCTTTTTTTTTCAATAATGTTGTAAATGTTTTTATATACATTAGGTCCAGGTTTTATATGAGAAAGGCGATTACTTAATCCATTTGCTTGAAAAAGTTCAATCTGTACTTTTATTATTTTTAAAAGTTGTATTTGCTTAGATAATAGTTAATATTCAGGAGATACTCTGTTGTAATTCCTATGGTAAATTTTTTTTAATACCTTTTGTCATGAGTAATTTATCTTATATAGGTGTTTAATGTTATTAGACATTTTTAACTTTTTATTCTTAAATTAATTTTCTCACAACGTACTCGTAGTGATAAATTCTGTAAACGAATGGATGAAGTTGTCTATTTCTAAATTAGATAAATTTATATTTTTTAATATAGTAATTTTATACAGAGATAAATCAATATCAGATTAAAAGTCCTTCCAATTAGTTTTTTCGAAAGAAGTAAACAAAATTGGAGGAGAGAAAATTAAATCATATTTGGCAATTTAAATAGATAATTTTAAAGCAAATTGGTCAGAAAATGAAAAAGTGGTAGAAATATTGATGTTTTCATATGTTTGGTCGATAAATTTGGAACTAATAACAAAATGATTTAAAAACGATGATCCATTTGGAAAAGAAGGTGAAATGTCACACAATCTTGTAAAATCGTGAAATGAAAATTGTAGCCAATTTTTAAAAGAATTTCCATTTAAATTATCACAAGTATCACCCAAGATAAACTTCTCGAATTAAAATCACCATAATAATAATTAGACAAACATTTAATAGCATTAAACTTTCAATAAAATCACTGTTTTGGAAATTACATGGAATATAAACACTATCCAAGATAATTTTCTTTATGCTACCGGAAAAAGAAAGAGAAATTTCAACAAAACAATTTGGGAATTTAACGTTTGCAATATTAACAATAGAATATTTTAATTTTTTGTTAAAAGCAATTGCAATTCCTTGAGTAGAGTCATCTTTGACTAAGTTATAATTTTCTAGGAAACAATTTGTATCAATTCTCAAACGCTTTTCTTGTAAAAAGCAAATATCTATATTATGGTATTTTAAGAAATTTAGTAATTCAATACGTCTACTTTATTCAATTAAAGATCTTATATTAAAGGACAATAAATTTTTACGGGCCATATTTGATTAAAACTTCTTTTAATAAATTTTTATATTCCCTTTTAGCTTGTTCTTTAGGTAAAGTCCTAAAAGTTTTGAGAAAATTAATAATTTTAAAATCCAAACAGTCAGAATCATTAAAATATTCAGAAATATTCAAAAAATCGTTATCAATTGATGGTAATTTATCAGATTTAAATTAATAGTATTTAAATTAATAGCTTCTGCATGAAAATTGCTTGCATATGACTTATTTGGAATCACATGACTTGATTTATTGATAGAGCTTAACATTATTCGCTGCTGAAATTTTTCGTTCCTTTGCTGAACGGAAAAGAGCAGCTTTCCTGTCCAAATAAGATTTATATTCTGAACAACCCTTATAGTTAGCTGTATGACCAATTAGCACGTGTTGGAGAAATGTCATCCCCGAAATGGATAACTTCGATTACAGTTACGTGCACAATGACCTCACTTTTGACATTGATAGCATTGTATTCCTTTTGCTTTTGATTTTGGAGCTTCCCAAGAGATGGTCCAATTTAAAATGAATCGCAAACGATCAACATCAGACAATCCTTTACCAGCATTAAGGCTAACAAGAAATAAACCAGTATCATAATTATTTCTTAAAGCAAAAGGAGTAAAAAATTGTTAAACTTTGTTAATAACACCAGGAATAATAATATCTAATTCTTTTTTAATATCAGAAGGATCAGTTGAAAAGTATAAACCTCTTAAAACTAGACTGACCTGTTTTAATTCAGGAGGAGGTAATATATTCCCTGAGAATGTAAGAGTTCCATCATTTCAAGATGAACTGAAATATCTTCAAAGAAAAGTTTACTTTTATTTTTAGATACATATATTCACTATCTTAAATGCAACCTTTCGAGTTCTATATTTTAATTGATCAATAAGTCTTGAAATATTAACGTTATACAAAACTATAGGGGGCAAAAAGATTTCTTCCTTAATTTACCTGAGTTTTTAAATCGATTATCGTTTATGTTACGTTTGCTATTTGATGAATTATTTAAATTGATGTTAGAGGTTGATGTTTGTATATCATTCGTTTCTATTCCAATATATAGGTACATCTTGAAATTTATGTAGGAAATATATACTGAGTTCGACTTATAGTTATTTGAACGTATATATTTAATTTGAGCTACTGCTTCCAGTACTGATAAAACATATTAAACCTAAAGTGGCGTTTCTACTCGTATAACCACCACTGTATGTACTCTTACACTACACATTGGGATAAATGTATAAAATAAAATTAAGCATTTTGAAGACTGGAGATGTAATGTAATTTACACAGTTAACTTGTTTTTTGTTTTGTATTTTAAATTCCCCAAAAACGACACTTGTTGCACTTTTAGGTTGGAATATCTCAAAATTGTTATAGAAAATTTCTGCAGTAGCGCTGAAATCTACTTTAAAAATGTACATCAGATCTACATTGAAAAACAAATGTATTTTACGAAATGTATTTTTCGGCAAATGTATTTAGAAACAAACTTGTTGAATATGCTCGCCTTAATAATGTTTAAATTATGTGGCCTTTAATTTGTTAAAGTGACTTATTTATTTATTTACCTTTTTCATTAAGAAAGGATATGACATTTTTTTTTGTTCCTCCTTTCCTTTGCAATCATACCATATTATTTTTTGATTCGGAATTTTCAATTTCAATAATTCCTATTCATCTTATCTTGTTAAATGAATTCTTTGTTTATAAGCTATAAGATTCGTCTAATAACTTTCTTGTAATAACTTTTTTTTTTCTTTTATAATTATAATTATAATTTTTTATAATAATTTTTTATAATAGTACTTAAGATATCTGTTTGTTAGCTCACTAACCGTATATGGCCCAAAGGGCTCGGTTAGTTTAATAAATTAAATAAAATAAAAAATAAAATAAAAAAAAACTGGTACAATATGTATTTACATCAAGTTGTCATTCTGTCAGCATTCTGTCTGTTGAATAGTTTTTTCGTCATAGGTATAGGATGGATTTAGGTATAAGATATGATTTTAAAGCGAAAAAAATATCCTTTGGAAAGGTGATAATTTTACAACTACATTTTCTCAGAGTTAAAAAACCATAAACAACAGAAACACGCACGGATCGACAAAACGAAAAGTAATATACAAAAACACAAATTACAACAAAACTGAAATGGACAGATAAAAACATCAACAATAACAGCATCGTCCAACTCGAAAACTGCCACACACAGAAGTATAAAATTATACGGAATTCGAATTTTAAAAACTGTTTGGTTGGATAATGTAACAAAAAAAAATGAAAAATAATCCACAAGAAACTAAGACAACTAATAAAAAAAAAAAACTTACCGAGTAGCACAAGTACCAAACATACAACACCAACAATCGTTGAAATCTAACCAACAAAACAGTACTAAAAAAAAACACCAATCGCACACTCATCCATACATCCACTCATTCGTAATGCAATTGAGTAAAGTTAAACAGAGTAAATTTAGGTAGCTGTAAGGAAGAAGTAACTTACATAAAAACAGCAACCAGGCTGGGAGTCAGGGTAGGTGGCGGTGTTGATGATATTAGTGGTGGTGGTTATATCAAGAACCAAGATGAAATCTTTCTACGAATATTTTTTGTTCGTATCCAATTTTAAATTTGATATAAGTGAAGATTATGCATCACCTGATGAAATTGCATTAACGACATGATTTATATTTTAAATAATTATTGCACTCCCAAAACATTAGAAATTCTTATTTAAATTGAGGATACTATTTCCTATTTATATTTATTATTCGAAGAGTCGGTATCGACTCCATCGATTGGTACACACATATATATTTGTTTGACAAATTGTAGATTTTTTTAATATATTATGTGACTTGTTAAGCTATAAAAAAAAGGCGCATCCACCTAAAACCATTACGAAAGGAACACTTCAAATATTTTACGATATTTCCAAGTTTAACCAAAATCATGTATTGAATACGTTAAAGCTTAGGTAGATGTGCATGAGCATAGACAATTTTTTCAAAAAGAGTAATGTTAAGGAAGTATGGAAACTTTCATTACAATTACGGGCGAAGACAATTTTTCAGCTTTTTACTTTGTGCGAGACGTGCTGCGAGACGTGCAACGAAAAACTGACTTTCAGCACAATTTTTATTTTAGTTTATGGGGCAAGTAACTGCCCTTTAAACAAAATTAATTCATTGTATGATTAATACAATCAGTAATGTTTATTTTTCACTATCAACTGGATTTTATAAACCTTCAATAATTCACAAAATTTATTTTTCTTTTTCCATCTCTATGAGAGAAAATATTTATGTACTCGATTGAACTTCGTCAAAATGTCGACTTCTTTAACGAGTTACCAGATTGAAGTTTGTCATAGTTGTGTTTTGCACATAGTTGCACTTTAAAGTATTGAATGCAACATTTCAATTTGTAACATGTACTTTTTTTTATTAAGTACAAATAATACTACAACTATGGTTGTTAAAACCATTCGGAATTGCATTGCATGTAAAATTACAGTTGATTTTATCGTAGGATATATTCTATAAAAAATTTTATGGGCCGGGCCGGGCTCGGCCATTATGAAATATTTCTTGCGATTTTCCCAATTCTCTTTAATAGTTGGTAAGTAAAAATTTTTTAAATTTAAATTTTGTTGACATTTTATTGTAGAATTTTCTTTATTTTGTCATTCCATACTAAAAAATATATATACGAAACATATATATACAGAATGAGTGTAAAGAGAAATTTAAAAAAAAAATTATAACAACCTGGAACCATGAAACATTTGATACAGGGATGCAAAATGCGATTTTACAAAATGTACTAACTTTCAAGAAGATGTGTACTTTTTTTCAGTCCGATTGTACTAAATTCGTTTTTTATTTCTTTAGAATATTTTTATTAAAAGTTAACTAAACAGGTACATAAAAATTCATTTATTCTTTCATATATACTATATATCATTTGTACTAAGTACTTACATGTAGATAAACTTAACAATTAATATAATTATTTAATTTCGAAAGGTACATAAGTTCAAAAGACAATTAGTTGTTGAGATCTGAATACACAAAAAGGATTATTTAGGATATACTTCTTGCTAATATATTCTTAGTCATTTCTAAATTGTAGCAGCACGAATTAGATGACTTAAGCAAATCCTTTGCTTGGATTAGATTCATCTCTTTCGTTTTTATTATATTTTGGTACGAAAATATCTTTTCCACATTTGAAGATGAATGTGGAATGGATAATATTCCTTTAGCAATTCTCGAAATATCAGTAAACATCGGTTCCTTTAGTTCATTTTTCATTTCTGATGCCTTCGACCAAAAAGTACATATATTGTCGTTTTTAACTCTCCGTCTAGCAACACTTCTGGTACCCTTAAACGCATGACAAAGTCCGTAGGGACCTACTTTTCTTGATATGACATTTTCTATGAAAAAGACATTTTAAAATTTTTGTTTTGTTATTTTATTATTGTTTATTAATTAAAGTGTTGATAAATAAATTAAAAAAAATTTTTTTTTTATACTAACATAATTAATTTTTATAAAACAGCTGCTTACGAAACTATAACCGCATTTGTAACCTTTTCGTTGCCTACTTGTGTTCTAGCTTGAACATCCGCGTATATCTACAAATAGAGATTAGTATTAGAAGGTAATAAAACAAATGCTAAATTCGAAGAACTCGTTTAAAATGTGTTCAAACAATAAAACAGCTAAAAAGAAGCCAAAATAAAGTTTATGTCTTAATGATTTCTTGTAATTTCAGTACAAGGTCCCTACGGACCTTGTCATGCGTTCCCGTACTACTCACCTTTAAGCCTCAATAAAAACTAAACTATTGGGCGTATCACCTTGAATTTTCTTTTAAACGATTTTTGACAAAATTCTCTTAGAAAACAGGGTAACTTTTGGGGTACCTTGTCCTAGCCGAAATAGGAGTAATTTCAGTTTGAAGTGAAAAGGTCTCGCTAACCGAAGGGTTGAAGACTTAATAATTTCTACATCCGCCAGCGCACAGTGGCGCCCGTAGAGCAAACGAGGTTGCAGAAATCAAAATTTTCATGTGAGCCGACGAAGTTTTGAATAAACCCATGTTATAGGAAACTTTTCAACGATTTCAAATATGCTACTCTTAATAATATCACATTTTTAGTTTAGAAGATATAACCGTTCAAAGTTGACCGACTTTCGGTTTTCAAAAAAACACACAATTTTTAGTCAATTTGTTGCGATTTCAGGTGTAATATCACGAAAAATAGGTAACGAATCGCCTTATTTTTTGTTTGCGTTGATTGATGTACTTATTAAATGTATAATGATAAAAAAAAATTAACTGTTTGCTTTGTGTTTCTCCTGGTAAATCACTATTTAAAAACTATCCGTTTTTTTTCACTATTTTTCAACTTTGACAGAAAATAAAAAAATCTATATTTTTCTATATTTGCCATATTTGCAAAACATGTTCTTTGATTATTTCTTTACATAATTCAAAAGGTTTTATCTGCCCGTACGTGCCCGTTTGGCTTCTAGAGGTAAAAAAGGTTAAAAAGACATGGTTGCAGAAATTGTATGGCGTGCATCCCTTACATGATTTGACTGACAGTAGTTTGATCTAATAGTTTGAAAATTGTATTTTTAGTCGGTTGTCTACCTGTGATCCTCTGCCAAAGTCTACTCCCAATATTCTGTTACAGACACAGGATGCACAAAAAACTACTCATTGAAATTCGCAGGTACGCACCTCACTTAAAAATTACTTTGGAGTACAAATGGTCAAGAACAATATTGACTTATGGTAGGCACAAATCTTATTTAGACACGAGCATAATATCAAAATTGCATAATTCAGCCTAAATACATATGTATGCAGGGAAGAGGTAAATTTTTAGGCATGGTAGCATAAGCCTATATATTGCAAAATAAGCATAATGCCTGGATTAGTCTACGACTGAAAGTTGGCGCAACAAGTACTGAAACCATAGCGTTAAACAATTTAAGTACTGAAAACATGGCGTTGAACAATTTAAAATTATTTGAACTGTTTAGAAGGTCAACCACACCAAAGTTTTTCACGGAAGCTGCTTTAGAAGAACTTGATAGCTTATACGGAAATATTGAGAGAAGCGAAATTATAAAAAATAATTTTTATCTGATATATGGAAATATTAAGGCAAAATGGGTGAAATCTAATCGAATCATTCAGAACTTCAACGCCAAATACGAGGACTGGCTTAATGAAGACACCATCCTGGATATATTGGCAGTAGATAAACCCACCACATCAACCAGAGGAGCAAAAGGAAGGCCAAAAAAAAGTATTGAGGAGTGTTCAATTTTCACAAGAAAGAGGAAACTTGCCGATGCCACCAATGACTTGACCACGAAGAATTTATCGGACGCGCTGTCTATTAAATATACAAAGGATAGTGAAAGAGTTAGGTCGCAGATTACAAAATCTGTTGCTGATGCAAGCCCACTGCGACTAAAAAGGATTAGGAAAGCATTCCCACGCCCACAAACGCACACATTAAAAAGTATGGTTCCGAAGAAGCCTTGGCCTTGTTTATGGACTTATAACTTTCCAAAGAAAAATATGAGATACTACGGGCATCCTTGATGCGACACGGGGCTGACGTTTTACCAGGATACAAGCATATTACGCAAGCCAAAATAAATTCACGACCACTGCATACGGAGTTTACGGAAGTCTCTGTGAAAGCCAATCTGCAGGATCTCATGGGCCATACAGCAACACGGTTGTTGGAGAGTCTTCCTGAAAATGAGGTGAAAATTCTTCCTGAGAAACTGACATTGATCAGCAAATGGGGCTGCGATGGATCATCCGGACAAAGCGTTTATAAGCAAAGGATATCTTCCGATGATATCGGAAATAGGTTTATGGCATCTGTTGTTCCTTTGCGGCTAAAATCTGATGTTTCCCTACACTGGAAAAATCCACGTCCGTCATCAGTGCATTATTGCCGACCAATAATGTTTCAATTTCCTCCGGGTTTTGTTAACCCGAACATTGCGTCAACTTCAAGCAACAGATTTAGCCTTCTTGCTGACCTCAATGATATGGACATAAGTCCCGTATCAAATATTAACGATGTTAAGGAACACAAACCTCCACCCATTGTTGTAGAAGCTAACGCTTCATTTACAGAAATACAAAAGCTGCTTGGTAAGGATTGTATTTTCAAACGTACTTCAATTGGTACAAAAATTTTTGCTCCAAGTAAAGAATTGTACGAATGCTACAAACTAATTCTTAAAGAGAGTAAAATGGAGTTTCATTCATACGGCTCCAAAGAAAATAGGTTATACACCACCTTTTTACACGGTTTACCCCGCATAAGCTCTGAGGAAATCTCCAAGGAGTTAAAAAACTACAACCTATCCCCTTCTTCGTAACTGAAATAGTCACCAAACTCAGTTCAAACAATAATGCTGTTTACAAAGTTCAATTTGTTCGTAAAAATTTTAATCCAACTGCCTTAAAAAATGTAAGGACAATTTCCAATATTATAATTTCTTGGAAAAAATGCAAATCTAGATCCAGGTACAAACCAACTCAATGCTGGAACTGCTTAATGTATGGCCATGGCGGTGAACAGTGCCATACAAGTGTGTGTCCGTTTAACACTAATGAAAAAAGACCAGCTGTTTTTACATGCTTTAATTGCAAAAAAACAAGGAAATGAGAGAACTGATCACTCTGCAAACGATATCAACTGTCCGTTACGTTCTCTCTATTTGGAAACTAGAACAAGAGTTACTTCTAAAAGTCAGAATAAAAGCAGACAACAACAAAATAACTCATTTCAATTTAAAGTGGGAGATTTCCCTAATTTAAGAAACAACAACACAAATTGTAACAATAACATCAATAATAACAGCAAAGCTACATATTTATGATAACCAGCTGAAAACAATGATTTATTTAGCATCGATGAGCATTTTGATATTTTCGCTACAGCTATGGATGATTTGCATAGGTGCACTTCAAAAGTACAACAAATCAAAGTTGTAATGTCAATGGTGAAATACGCCCATGGATTATACTAATTTAAACGAATTCAAAATGCTTCACTTGAATGCTAATGGCATTTCAAACTTTTCTAAAATAAAACAATTTGAGATATAAATTGAACGAGAAAATACTAAAATAGCGTCTTTGAATGAAACATTTTTTTCAGAAAATCATAGACCATATCGTAAAAATTATTACTTATATAGAAGTGTCGCACATAAAAACCTCTTTATATCTAACGCCTCGTCAACCGAAAACATCTCAATTGAAGTTATTATAAATAATAGACCTATTGTTGTTTCTTCGTTATATTCACCAAGATATACCCATAACTTCTGTGCTGATATCTTGAACCTAACACATTCCACCAAAGAATATATAGTTTTTGGTGACCTAAATGCCAAACATTGTTCTTGGAATTGCCGTTCAAATAATACTGCAGGAATTGCACTCAACAACCTACACCAATCAAGCAGTTTTTTCATTCATTATCCTAATAGTCCAACCCTAATCCCCCATCAACACAATCGCGTAGCATCCACAGTCGATATTATTTTAAGCAATTCCGCTTTAAATATAGACGTAAAAACAATGGATTACGAAATACCATCCGACCATCGCCCCATTATATGTACACTTAAAAGATCAATGGCCTTGCAGGTTGACCTCAATTATTATGATTATAGTGCAAGCAACTGGAACATTTATATGAATTTTTTAGACAATAAAATCGCGTTAAATTCGGATATATACAAAACCAAGGTAGTAATTGATCAGGAAAAACAAAAATTTATAAATGTAGTTTTCGAAGCAAGAGATGTGTCTACACCTAAAATAACTCAACAAAATAATTACACATTACCAGAAAGTACTGTGAAATATATTAAACTAAGAAGAAGCTTTAAAAGAAAAAGCCAACGATCTTCAAATATAGCTGAGCAAATTTTTAAAATCAATGTACTAAGTTTCTAAGCAACATGATTGATAAAAGTATTAATTCGGAACGCAATAAGAAATGGTGTCAATTATTATCCAATTTAAAACCAGGTGATAAATCATTTTGGAGAATAAGCAGGAAAAAGAAAAATTCAAATCTCTCACTTTAAAATTGGAAAAAAAAATAACATCTGATAAGGACAAGGCTGAAGTCCTGGCAAATACATTTGTCAAAGCAAATAACTTCACTTCGAATTACAACCACTCAGCGGATACAGTAATAAATACAACAGTAAATAATTTTAAGAAGGAAAATCCTTGTTCTGAATCAACAATTTATACATCTCTAGATGAAGTAATGAATATTGTCTCATCAATAAAACCCTCAAAATCTCCTAGTTTTGACAATGTTCCCAACCTGCTCTTAAAGAAACTACCACTCAAAGCTCTAAAATTACTGGTTATAATATTTAACAGCTGCATCAAACTCAACTATTTCCCAAACCATTTCAAAAATGCTAAGGTTATAGCTATTAACAAACCTAGCAAGCCTAAAAATAACCCAAACAGCTGCAGACCTGTCTGTCTATTAAGTAACTTTGGTAAAATATTTGAAAAAATTCTACATTCTCGTCTTAGGGAATTTGTAAAGACCAATTCTATTGTTGCTAAAAAACAATTTGGATTTAAAAAAGGGCATAGCAATACTCACCAAATAAACAGAATTAAAAATCAAATAATCACCAATAAAAACAATAAACGTTCAACGGGTGTAATATTGTTAGATATTGAAAAAGCGTTTGACACCGTTTGGCATAATGGACTAGTATTTAAACTTCTTAATGCAAATATACCAAAATATTTATGCAAACTTATTTCAGATTTCATTCACGGCAGAAACTTTAAAGTTGCGATTAATAATGAAACATCATCTCCAAAAACCATTACCAGTCAGGATCAGTCTTGTCGCCATTGCTTTACTCGATATATACATTCGATTTCAAAGTTCCGAAATATATGAAAGTTACTTACTACGCAGATGATTGTGCGTTAATTTTTTCAAACAAGCTTACAAGTGCACTCCTGAAGAAAATGGAAAAGGGACTTGTAAAATGCAGTAAATATTTTCACAAATGGAAAATCAAAATTAATCCAAACAAGACCCAAGCAATAATTTTTCCATTCAACAAATCTCCCAAAAGACTGCCAAGACGTCATCTTCTTATTAGCAATAATACCATAAATGTACTTAAACAACATATTATGGCTACGTGCCAAAAAAAAAAAAAAATAATTTAAAGCATCATGGCCACTACTAAATAGAAGGTCATTTCTAAACCCCAAAAACAAAAATCTACTCTTCAAAAGTGTTATAAGGCAAATATTAACATACGCGTGTCCTATTTGGAGTGACGCTGCCAAATGCCACCTAAAACGCTTACAAATTATACAAAACAAATGTCTTAAAATGATAAATAAAAAGCCCTGGAGGTATCCTACAAATCTTCTTCATGAAGAAACAGGTTAAGAAAAAATTATCGATTTCATAACAAGGATTAATAACAATTACTTTGCCAAAATTGAAAATTCCTCTTACCCACTGATAAGAGAATGTAGAGAAATAACGTAAAATTAAAAAGAAATCACCAAATTGAAAATTATATGCTTACTAGTTGATTGTGTGGCACCTAGGCGCCCGTTTAAAAATTATGAATAAAACAGTTTAAATTTAAATACACGAAAAATTTATAATAAATTAAATTCCTTTTAATATAGTAGTAAATTGAAAATAATACTGTTACAAATGTACATAGGAAAAAAGATTGTGTTTGTAGAAATTGTATACATAAGTATCAAAACAGATAAGAAATATTTGGCAAAAAAGTTTTTCAATTTAGAATCTCTTGAAAAACTATATTTCGTGTGAAATACCGTTGGACATTTAATAGTTTTCCTTGCTGCGGGTTCGATTGAATACGTATCTTAACATGGCTTGCAACTTTTGATCGTGACAAAGCCACATACAGTTAGCCGTATGAAAATACCAAATTAATGCCAACGTAATCAAATGACTTGCCTTGAGCCTTGTTTATGGTAATTGCGTATGCAGGAATTACTGGAAACTGGCGGCGTTTTAATATGAAAGGTAATGTGGTGTCGGTTGGGGCGAGATCAATCCTAGGAATTAAAACCGTATCATTTTTGTCAGCGTTACAGAATCAGTCAGTCATTCAGTCAGTCAGGGATCAGCGTAAATATATTTAAGATATTACCCGGCCTTCACACGTTAAATGTTTGGCTTTCAGGTTGTAATGCACTCATACTTTTTTACTCTTTTTTACTAAACAATCATACGTTTCAATTCTCTCTTTCAATTTTTCAATGGGACAGTTCCTTAACAATTTTTTGACTATTGTATGTGCGATCAATTTGACTTGAACGTGAGAAGGCCGGGTGAAGTGAGGAGATTGGAGATTCCCAAAATTATTAAAATTTAATACAGTGGAGTTCGCTTATAACGTACCCTGGTTGTAATAAATTTTTGTTTATAGCGAATAATTTCTTCGGTCCCAACAGTTTTAATCACATTTTTCATACAAATTGCTTCTCTTATAGTGAACAGTGGTTATATCAAACTTTTGACATTAACACACAATTTTTTTTTTCCATTTCAGAATTTTCCTATATTATATGTATATATTTAAAAAAAAATTAATTTTAATTTAAATTAATTTTAATTTAATTTTAAAAAAAGGTCTTTTTTTGTATATTTTCGTAAAAGTTTGCCAGTAGCCAACCTTTGATTTGTACTTTCTGCTTCTATACATAAGGAGTTTTTAATATTATGTGATTTTAAAAAAATATTTTATTTTGATAGAAACTCGGTAATTTTAGTCTTATTAAGGCAAACTATTAATATGTATCTTTTCAATAATTTAATTTACGTTTTATAACTTTTTAAAATGCATCAAAATAAATAAACTTATTCAACTAAAAAAAGTTTTTATACCTTTCGGACAAAACACAAAAATATTACGGTTATAAAGAACTTAGTCTAACTAATTTGGCCAGTCCCGCCGAGTTCGTTATAACCGAACTCCATTTTACTGTAGAAAAAATAGAATACCATAGAAAAAAACGTTTTAGAGCAAGGTTCCTAAAAGTTTCTTAAGGGGGGTAAGGTTTTAAAAGTTAAAAAAGTCGTATTTTCATAATTATTTTTTGAAGATATGAATAATGTTGGATTATTTATTTCATATATACGTTATAGCATAATATTTGAAGAATCTTTGAAAAAAAATTAAATTAAAAATTTTGATAAATAAGTCCGTGACAGGGAATCTCCGGAGGCGTTGTTGTTTTGCGGTGAACATCATAACTCGTTACCGGATCATGTGAAATAAAAAAAATCGAAATGCGTTTCAAAGGTGACATGTTTCCTGAGGTAGTGACTAAGAGTTTTTTAAAATTTTTTTTGCAGCATTTTGAAGTGAAAAACGATTTTTGGTATACAATTTCGGGAATTTGTTGTTAAAAAGTAGGGAAGAAAATGGAATTAAAAAAAAAACTCTTCGTGGTTACTGATGATTTATATTTATATAGTGTCTAAAATTTCAAAAGAATCGGTCAAGTAGATTTTGAGTTATGATGTTCACGAACTTCGAACATTTTTTTTCGAGAAAATCGGTTTAAAGTTTTTTAAAAACTGATTTATATACCGTATGAGGCCGGTCGCTAGAAACGCTGTATCTTCTTAAGTTTCGCTCTGATTTACTTAAAACTTTGACACAACACGCTCGACATGTTGTGCATTCAGAAAGAGAAATGCAAAAAAGGTTTTATAACCTACCACCCCTTAAGGAAGTGCAAACACCAATACACCTACACAAAAGAGAAAAAAATATTTCATATTTCATCATACATGTAAACTGAAAAAAGAGAACTACATTTTTTGCAAAGTTATCTATAAATCCAAAAAAATAAAATATAAGGGCGTATTAGTTTTACTTAAAAAAAAACTTATTATTCCAAAAATCTTAAAGATACTTATTTACGTAATTTATGTTTGTCTAAATTTTTGAAAGCAAATTGTGCAAAAATTAATATTATGAGTGAAAAAAAAAATTATTTTCCCAGCTCTCTTCTGAAATTACAATGTAATTTAATTATGCAAAGTTACAATAATTTAAAATTTAAGCTTAATATTGCACTATTTTTTCAAGTGCTTTTCAATACAGAGCTTTAAACGAAATCATACGTTGGACAACAACAAAATCTACATTGAAGATCTCTTTTTTCTCAAATATTTATCAAAAAAGCATACTCTTTGATAAGTGCTGGCCATCAGAGAACCTGAGCGAAAGCACTCCTAACAATACAAAACAATTTTGAGATGAAAAACAAAACAAACGGAAAAGTTTAGTTTAATAAAAAAAAGTATGTATTCATATCTGACGACGTTAAATGAGAAAAATAAAAATGTTTAAAATTTCATTCATTACTTTTTTTGCAGAATTTTTTTATTGACCATCACAGGGAATTTAAAGAAGAATTTGAGTAGATATTAGTTTTTTTTTTATGCATTTTTTGAGTTCAACTTATTCAATATGTAACACGAAATCTGCATATGTAGTGCTATTGTCGTTAGCAGTGCTGCCAATTTTGACAACTTATTGTAATTTCGACGATTTTTCAATTTGTTAAAATGATTTTTTAAATTTGTTTAAATGATGATTGAAGATTTAAAATTTTCAGTAGTATAAAAATTACGATTTCAAGGGTTAACAATTAATGGGTTGTTTATCGAAAATTGATAGTTTTTGTTCATTGTAAATGTAAATTACAAAATATGTATAGATTTAATTCTGGGTCAAGTCGTTTCAAAACTGAAATACCTTGAATAGCATCTCCATTTAAGATTTAAGTTTTAATTACGGCGATACTTTAAACCTATATTATATGTTTCAGTTGTAGATACATATCAATAAAATTATTTAGTTGATTGCTGTGTTCAATTTTTTTCGTTGAAATTTCATCACTTATATATTTTTATATACAGAAATAACCAATGCTGCAATAATATTCGTAATATGAATGGTATAAATAAATTTTATTGCTTCCTTTTGTAGTATTTTTTCGAGTTTTATAAACGGTAAAATTTTCTTGACAATTTCTTGACGATTTTGGCGATTGTCAATTTTCAGAAGATTTTATTAGCAGCACTGGTCGGTAACAAAGAAGAGAGAAAATTGTGTGTGGGTTTGTATAAAATGAGAAAGATTAAATTTTGTTTGTGTATTTCGCATAGCTTTGTATGGAGTGCTATGTGTGTGTATTATTTCAGCGTTACAGAATCAGTCAGTCAGTCAGTGAGTCAGGGATCAGTGTAAATATATATGCTTATAGAGGTCTATTATTTCTAATAAACCTCCTATAAGCACATAAATATTTTTCAGATAGTATTTGAATTTATTAAATCATATAAAGGTTTTTCCTCCCATTTTCCTTTAAAAATCATTAAAAATAAAATAAAAACTATTTAATATTTTTAGATCCTATATATTATTTGTTGCAATATCTGTATGTAAAGATAAGATCTCATATGTGAATATCAAATTTGTTAAAATATGTAAATAAAGGAAGAATATATAATTGAAAAAAAAAAATCTTCGACACTGAGTACCTTTCTCTTTTTATGTGGCTGGGGGAACAAGTGGAGTTTATGGGCAACTCTCCGATTTTATTTTATTTTTCAGGGGGTGGGGGGTAGGGGTTTTTGGGGGTGATTCTAGGAATATTTTTTTTCGTCGGTCGAGCCTATTTCCCGCGTTATGGACTTCCGAAGTTTTGACATGGACTTGTATATAACTTCGTTATTTAGTATCGGAAAAAAGATATGAAACATTTGAAATAAAGTAAAAATAGGAATATATATTTCGAAAAAACTAAAAAGTGTAGGTAAAATCCCTAATATATGCGGTCCTGAAAGGGTTAAGAGGTCGAAATATATATCAAAATGAAGCTAGTGGACCCAGGTTTTATTCAGTTTACGTAAAAGTACACATTATATACGTCTGTTTACGAGATAATTCCATTTGTAAGAAAAAACTCTATTACAAAAATACAAAGTTTGAAATAGGTTCATAATGAGTTAATAGATTTTAAATTTAAAAATATCAAATGAAAGGAACTCAAGTAAGCTTTCGAATGATATATATGTCGCTGAAATCCGATAATAAATAACAAAGTTATATACAAGTCTATGCCAAAATTTCGGAAGTCCATAACTCGGGAAATTGGCTCGACCGACGAAAAAAATATTTTCCTAGAACCGCAGTAAAATGTTTTATAAGTGTTGAGAATTTGAAGCCGATCGGGGAGTTGCCCCTAAACTCCACTTAAGCCAAAATCTGTGCATTCTGTGGATTCAAATTCAAAATCTAACACCAAAGTAAATCGCTGTGGTACGTGTGAAGGATGTCGAATGCCAAACTGTAATTGCGAAGCCTGTCGAATAAGAGTGGGCCACAAACCAAGATGTGAAGGGCGGATCTGTTAGGTGCAACTACAAGCTGAAATGGTAAACATATACCTAGCCAAGTAAACCAACAACAGACACAACAACAATAACAACAACCACAACAAAGACCTGTTAAAAAGAAAGAAAAGCCCACTAGATACCGACAACGTAAAAGATGTTTGACGCCAGAGCACTTTATAAATCCCAAACTGGATGGCGTACGTCAATGTTATGTCGTATAATTTTGTCATTCCGTTTGTAACGCATCGAAATAAATGCCGGAGACCCCAAAACCATATATTATCTTGATCACAAAAAGTTGAAAAATACACATTCGCAGCTTTAATAAAAAAAAAGTTAAAACTTAATAATAAAAAAAAAATAAGTATATAAATAAAATGAATTCGAGTCGTTCTACATCTAGTTCTTCATCCGCTAGTTCAAAAAGTAGTGGTAGTTCTAGTTGTACTGATAGTGGTTCATCTACATCCGATTCCGAATCAAGCACTTCCAGCGATGGTAAACCTTTAAATTCTTTTAGAGGAAATGATAGTAAAACAAAATCACAAAGTTATAACTAGAAGAAAGAGCTGTGATTGTAAAGCCACACATCAAAAGTTGAATGTAGATAATGAAAAATTGGTAACAAAAGTAAACCCATCAAATGGTACGTCAGCACAAAGACAGCCGAAACAGACATTTGCCTATTCCAATGAAGATAACATGCCACCAACGAAGAAACCTCTTAAAAGACTAACTAACACAAAGTACACCACAAAAACATCAGGCTTATTTTCTCTTAATGCTTCCAAGTTTCAAAAATCAAACCAGGAAGTACCTACTTCCATTGCGGCTTCTTCAACTGAAGTAAAAGCTTCCAATGGATGCGAAGAAAAAGAATAGGAAAAACAAGCACCATTGAGGGTAGATTCCGAATTTGTTGAAAATTCTAAACCGTTAACAGCAGTAAAAAAAATAAACACGAAGCATCAAAAGTTAAAATACCGGCATATTCTGTCTTAAAATTTATATTAACAGTTTATAAAACAGACAGAAAAAAAAGTTGTATAACAAATTTTATCGATAAAATATTTTTCAATTAAATTTGGGTTATTTACGTTTTTAGAATACGAAATTGGTCTCACTGAATAAGGTTATGATCTAAAGTGTTAACAACTAAAAAAGGTTAAAACAAAAAGCCTGAAGGAAATTGTGAAAAAACTTTTTCATCACCAAAATAATTTCGTAAAAACAAGTTCAACCCTTGAGAAACGCAAATTAACAAATTATAAATAAAATCCCGTAAAAAAACCTGGCCTATAAGAAATTAATCATCAATATAACACCAAAATAATACAACAACCTACACCTTTTCAAAAAATTTTCTGCACTCATCTTCAACATACGCAGCGAAATCTAAAAACAGAAGAAAAGGAAATAAGATGGAACTCAAAAATATCTTCATGTTTATGTAAGTCAGCTTAGCAATATTTTTAAGTACCAAATCCTGTAAAAAACTAATTTTTTTTTCCTGTAAACTAATTTTTTTTAACACTATTTAATCGTATCTTTGTGAAATCATTTATGAAAAATTTATCAAATTTGTCTCATAAATTAAATTGTTCCAAACTAAAATCTTATACTAAAATTTAACTAAACAGTCATATTTTTTGCACTCCTTTCAAAACTATTATTGTTGCATAAAATAAATTAAATTGCTGTTAACTAAAAAATCAATAAATTAAACCTTTTGAGTAATTATAAGTTAAATCTTTAAATTTTCTTACCCTGTCATTCCATAAATAAATTGTTGTGAACTAAAATATTTTTTTTTAAATTTAATCTTATCTAATCCTAAATCCGTTGCGAACAATTAATTAATATTTAAATATTTAAAATTCCTTTTTTTGTTCCATAAATAAATTACCCTAGGCTAAAATTATTTGTCTTTTCAAAATGACGTACGACTCTGACACTTCATCTGAACTTTATCCAGAGATAGAAGACGAATTAGAGACACTTATAAATTTGTACACCATAAGGGAAGAAGATAGGGAAACCTTACGAAGGCTATCCAGTGCAATAACTAGGATAAAGAGTATCGCAAGGGCTAAATATCTAAGGAGCAACGCTAAACGGAGACCCATTAGAGTTTAGGAAAGATTCCCATGACAATATGCTTCCGACGATTGATGACTTAGACCACGCGCATGCACCTCATCGTATCAATAAGAATGGAAAGGATTAAGACCACAATTATAGGGAAAAGAATTTTTTTTAGCCAACAGGAATATTTAATAATTTGTACTAGATTTTAGGAAAAGGAAGAAACTCTTCCAATTTCTTAAGAAAAATATAATGAATAATTTTTTTTCTCAAAGAGCGAGAATATTATTAAGTAATTATTACGAAAATGCAAAAGAAGGAAAAGAATAAAAACTTGTTTTTATTTTGTTTTCTATTAAACAAAAATAAAAAGGTTCTAATAAACAAGAACAAGCAAATTAAAGCATAATTTTTTAAGAAAATTTTGGCATTTGATTTACGTTGTGAACAACACCTTTCCACAGGCAAATTCGTTCAACAGTAATACATGTTATTATCATTTTTATTCTAAAAATGTTGTAATAAATAAATTAACCTGAAGGAAAACCTAAACTTTAAACAAATTAAATTTATTTTAAAACATAAATAACAACTCACATAGTGAGGAGGTGCAACAAATAGTTGCACCCACATTAAAATTACTTAAATTTAAAATAAAAAATTTTTTAAACTAAAAAAAACCGTATTGAATAATTGAAATTGTAAAACAAAAAAAATTAAAGTAATAGCAACCATATTGAATAATTTTTTTTTTAAATGTTACTTAAAACAAAATTAAATTGTAAACAAAAAATTAAAGCACAAAAAGAAAATGAAAAATAAAATTTGGATTCGGTGAATTCGCTAAAGTAACAAAAATTCCCATGAACATCGAAGAACCTTTTTTTTATGAAAACTTACATAGTAAGGAGTTGCAACAAATAGTTGCAACCACATTTTATTAATCTAAACTAGATTCGTAAGATAAAATAAACTTCCAAAACAAGAAATTAAATTAATTATTGAACAATTGAAAAAAAAAGAAAAACCTTTTAACATTTTTTTAAAAATCTTAGAACAAACTATAAGATGAAATTTTTTTTTTTTGACAACTTACATAGTAAGTAGATGCAACAAAATAGCTGCATCTACATTAGATTAGGCAATAATATAATAAGAAACTAATATTTCTGGTGAAGTAGCCAAATGTATGAATAATTACATTATATTAAAAAATTGTAAAAAAAAACCTTTTCCTCATCTTGTGTGAAATTAATTGTGACAAGAAATATTTTCGTTCAAAAACTCAAATTAACCCGGCGTATAAGAAAATAATCGGCGAATCATCATAAATACAACAGTTACATGTTTTCGAGAAAAATCCTGTACATCAGCATACACAGTAAAAAATAAAGAGCAGAAAGGAGAAGAGAGATGGAATTGGAAAACGCTTTGATATCTATGTAAGATTTTTTTTAAGTGTCTAATTTTGTAAATTAAATTAAGAGCTAAAATTCTTTTAAATGCCAAAGTAAATAAACCATATTTTATGGCATTATCCTTTCTCAAAAACAAATTATCAATTTAAAAAAATAAAGTAAAAATAGGAAATTTTTCTACAGTTCTTTGAACAAAAAATAATCGTAAGATAGAATTTAAAATAAAAAAACCCTGTCGTTACATAGATTGTAAGTTAAAAGTTTTTTTTTCTAAAATTCTCATATTTAAAAAAAAAGACAATGCCCAGGAAGTGGATTCGTAGATAGACTCGATAGGGAGATATTTAGGTTGGCTAACGAAGGTTATTTTAATGGGGTGGAAGATTTTAAAACCCCAAGAATGGAAAACGAGGAAAGAAAAGATAAAGACCCCAATGGGGAGCATAATTAAAAAAGTAATTTTTTTTTTAGCCAACAGGAAAATTTATTAATCTCTAATAGAATTTAAGATGAAAAAAAGAAAAAGAAAGAAGATAAGTAAAAAAAAACTTTATAAACTTTATACATTTTTTTTTAAATAAATTTTTAACACGGAAAATTTTTTACAAAGAGCAAAAAAATTATTGATTATTACAAGGACGAAAAGTGCAAAGAAGGAAAAGAGTGTTATAAAAGATTACCACGTATAAAAACTTGGTTTTATTTTTTTTTTATTTATTATCTTACAAAAATAAAACAAGAAGTTGTTAATAAAAAAGAACAAGCAAATTAAAGCATATCTTTTGAAGAAAAATGTTGGCATTTGATTAAGACTATTTTCTACAGCAGAACGAAATTTACGTTGAAGATAACACTTTTCCACAGGCAAATTCGTTAACAGTAATACATCATTTTTATTATATTATTTTTTTTTATACCACAAATTATTCAAAAAATTATTTTTAATAAATTAACCTAAAATTGTGAATTGTAAAACAAAAATAATAAATAAATAAATTAAATTCTGAATTGTAAAACAAAAAAAAAAGAAAATTTAAAATTAAATTTGGATTCGGTGAATTCGCTAACGGAACAAAAAATTTCCATGAACACCGAAGAACGTTTTTTTTAAATAAAATAAATACCATTAATTATTCAATTTTTTTTTTAATAAATAAATTAACCCAAAATTTTTAATTGTAAAACAAAAACAAGTAAGAGTGTTAAATTCGGCTGTGCCGAATCTTTGATACCCTCCACATCGATTTGAGTATTGATAATAAATGTAAACAAAATATTGGAAAAAGTAAACAATTTGTTAAACTTAATACCAAATTATTTCAGACAATTCTTTGGGTTGGTTTTCGACTTTTCTATTATTTCGGATTTATTTCGATGTTTGCTTTTTGGTCATCGTGGTTGCTGATCGACATGCATTTAGGTTATATACCTATATGCAAGCGTTTCCGGTTATATGACATAACTTCTAGTTTAATTTAGTTTTTACTAATTAAATAGCTCGCCCTAACCTCCATTGCAAAGGTAATGGTTGTGTACATTAAATCGTTCTGATTGGAGATGGCTGTATAGTTTCTTTTAACTGGCCAAATATTTCTTCATTGCGGCCATATAGGTCGGATGGACTAACAAAATAATAACCAAAAAAAAGCTCTCTCAACTTTTTTATTAAAACATTGCCATATTTTAAAACATAGAGAATATATTTATAATAATAAGTAATCAAATTAGGGATGCCAAACGCAAAAAACCAAATGTCCCAAACATTTTAAATAAAATAATTTGTTATCTTTATTATCTGAAAAACTTCAAATTTTCATCCAAAAAAAAATTGTGAAAATTTATATATAAATAACATTCTCATCAAATTGCGTTTATTTATGTAACAATTTTTATGTTCGCAATTCTTAAATATCATTTGAGGTTTTCTAAAATTCATTGAATTTAAATTAACGTTTTCTGTATGCGATTCTGTAAATTTCAACGATCCGACAATCGCAAAATATATCGACAGATATTGTTGTTTGCACTGAGGATTAAGTAATTCACTAAGTACATACATCTTAACGACAGTCGACAAATCTATTTTTCTATTTATTTAAATTGTAAACGAGTGGCATCTCTGTCAAAATAAGCGAAAAACACAAAGAAGAATAGAAAAAAACAAATTACTTCGTGTTTGACAGGATGATTTTATGTTTATGTTTAATATCTTCATTTTTTTTACTAATATTTCTGTGTATTTATTTGAAAATGAAATAATGAATTGAATATGCTATTTAATTTTTTTATTTATGTAAAAAATTTTTTTAATAAAAGCTAAATATTTTCACTATTTTATGATTTTTATTTATGTATGACGACATTTCAACCTAAAAATTTAAATTTTTATCGATTGAATAAACAACACAAAAATGGTTGTCCTTTAGATAACAACAACAGCTGACTTTAACAATAGCGAATATCGTTTAAAATTTTTACTAATAATTTTGTAATTTTCTTTTCTTTTAACGATTCGACTATCGTTGTACTGAAAAGTTATTAATTTCTCCTGAATGACAATATTTTAAATGTAAACATTTTTTAAATGTAAACATATTTGGTGTTTTTTTTATTTTGGAATTTCAATTTGTGTTTAACGAATAAAATTTATATATTAAAGATGCAATTGAAGTCTTCTAAATTTATAATTATTATTTCCGACGTTTTGATATGATTTTCTGAAATTCAATTAATATTTTCTAATTTATAATTGGAAATTTTAATTCCAGTTTTTAGAATTGATATTTTCTTAAATTTAAATGGAAAATTTAAAAAGTGAAATTTTGTATTTATGTGAATAATAATGCTTTAGTAATTATAAACAATTTTTAAAAATTAGATGTAATCGCAATCAGATATTTTGTAGGTAAAGCAGAATAATAGTTCTATATAACTATGTAGAACTGTTTTAAAGAAAAAAACTCATTGATGAACTCGGTAACTCTATTTTATAAAGACAACAAAAAGTTAACATGCCAAACTTATGTTCATATTTGTAAAAGAATAATGAAAAAACGTATGAAATAAAAAACCAGCCCGTGTATACTCTTAACATTGTTTTGTATGATATCTAGTTGAAAATATTGACATTCATGTTAAAATAGAAATAACTATTGCAAAGCTAATTAGAACAAAAATTGTGGCGCCATCTACTGTGACATAGTCACGCTGAGCAAAATAAAGTGAAACTCTGTTAATGCAAAAGAAATGTATTTTCCCCACACAAAATATTGCAGAAAATTATGTAAATAAAATAACATGCAGTTGTTATGGATACACATATATAGAATATATGTATATTATTTGTATTATTTAATATGTTTATGTACATATATATATGAAAATATTACACACAAAAATACAACATCAAACGTTATTTTTGTTTTTTTCTCTTTAAATAAATTTATACATAAATTTTTTTTGCTAAATTTACATTGTTTTTTTTTATTAACAACTAGGTATTTTAGCATTATTTGCTTTAGATGTTAGTGAATTCTTACTCCCTTTATATTAACTCGTAGTGTCTGCTTGTCGAAAAAATTTTGGATCGATTTTAACCCTTTGCAGGCAGGCTTGTGGTAATGACAGAAATGATCTAACAAATTTTTTAGTGATGCCAAAACAATGGAAACTTTAAAATTTTTCTACCAGATTTAATAAAAAAAAATGTACAAAGGGTTAGTTTTTTTTATTATATTATTACCACAACGACCACAAAAACAACAAGTTTAGCTATGACAACAACACAACGTTTAGAATAACAACAAGAACAATATAGAAACATCATATTTTTAATTTTTTTTTACTTTTTCCTGGACCTGTTCCACCGATTTTAATGATTTTTGAAACAGAAATCTTCCCATGAATTTAGTGAATCATTCTCATTAAAAACGATCACTGTAGTTGCACTATTGAGGGTGTGATTGTGACAAGAACAACATAGAAAATTATATTTTTTCAAGACTTTTTTTAGTTCTTCATTCAAATCTCGGGCCCTAATCGACCTATTTGGACGATTTAAAATAGCGAACTTCTCAGGATGTTAATGAATCATTTTTTATATCAACGAGCACCCTAGCTGCCCGATTGATGCCGTGATCATGATTTCCACAGACGGACAGACGGACATCGCTATATGAACTCCGGTTGTTATAAGGATCACACATATATATATTTTATGGGGTCCAAATTTTTTTTCAAATTATTACAAACGGAATGACAAACTTATATATAGCCTCTGCACACTGGAGTGGAGGGTATTGTGATGATGTTACACACATCTTCATTTATCTTTATTTATTTCATTTATTCATCTTTATTTGTTTATATTTTTTTGTTTATTTTTGTTTACTATATGCACATGCACATATTTATTTGTAATTATTTGTTTACATTTATTTATTTTTTTTTGCATATCTTTTCTTTTCATTCAACACATACCACAAAGTACACTAACCTTGGTTAAAGGGTTGAATTACAAAACAATAAATTATTGTGTAATTAAATATCACTGGAATGCAAAATGACAAATTTGTGAAAATTCAAATTGTGTCAATAACCCATGACAAATAGGAATGTCACTCAAATTTTGAGGGGAAAAATTTAAATTGATTATTGAACGTTTTCTGATTGGCTATTGAACCCAACGTTCAAAAATCAATGAATTTGTAATATGCGAATGTAAAGAAAAGAGAAGACTATTATTTAAATTAAGTAAAAATATTAAATTATAATGATATAAAAGACCAGCATTTTCAATAAATAATCAATTATAATTCTGATTTGAAAGGGTTATAATTAAAACCAAACAGAGATTTTCTCTTTTTACTGGCATATTCTGCCAAAGGGTTCAAACATTGGCATAATCTGCCTACGTGCTGTATAAAAAAGTGCATCTAGCGTGCACGCGGGAACTGCTTTGAGGAAAGCACTTGACAAAATTCCTCCTGAGATTGGTCCGGTTCTCACCCAATCTTAGTGTCCTTTTGTACACCCCTCTTACACTATATGGCGATCCTGCCTTTTACACTATATGGCGATCCTGCCCCCTCTTACACTATATGGCGATCCTGCAAACACCGATCCTGCAAACACCGATCCTGCAAACACCGATCCTGCAAACACCGATCCTGTAAACACCTACACCACTACATAGATGCCTACAAAGAACAGAGTTAGAATCAGCATAGAAATGGATGAACGGAAAGAGCAGCAAAAATTGTTATATGATGACGATAATCTAACAGAAGAAGAGAAGTTAAAATGGTTAATAGGATGGTGGAAGTTTATAGGGATGAAAAGAGCTCCAACCATCGAAGACGTTAGAAATCCCACGACGAGGGATATAGAAACTAAGTTAATGATTGAGAAATCGGAAAATTGGAGACATAGGAAATTGCAAAACTAAAAAAAAAAAAAAAAAAAATTAATCAAGTAAAAAAAAAACAACAAAAAATTTTTTTTTAACTAAAATAATAATGTAAAGTTATCACAACAAAATTGTTATATTAAAGTAATAGCACAATTAGACAAAGAGAAAATTGTATAAAATAAAATACAAATATTTTAAAAAATGGACAATACAAAACATTATTATGGAATTAATATCATAATCATAATAGAATTAAATGAAAATTGAATATAATATGTTAAATCAATTAAGAAAATTTATGTATATGAAATATTGTTAACAACATTTTTTTTTGGCAATGACAATGGTGAAAATAAAGGAAAGACTTTTTATAAAAGAAAATAAAGACAATGAAAATAAAACAGGAAATTTATAAAAGAAGATAAACATAATAAAAGAGATAATAAAAACGCTGGTGATGACTGACGAACTAGGACAGACGATAGAGATGGCAGCGCCTATTGGAAATGTTCACTCCAAGATCGGTGTGTGTACATCAGGAAATAATTGAAAGGAAATGATATAAGGAATATATAATAGGGGTATAAAATGAATCAATAAATTTGCGCGTTTATGAAGTGGTGATAATCCATCGAAACTAGATTCGATAATGGAGAAACTACGTGCCTGATATAATAAGATACAGTGATAATTCTGCGAAATCCAGATTTCGACGTGAAGAAACTGACATCTAATATATATAGGAAATAAATGATTTGATAAACATTGTAGACAAAGGTCGCAATGAAAGATATAATGATAGCTATGATCTAGAAAATATAAATGAAATAATGAATTCGCACTATAATGGAAAAGTGACGAAGAGTATATGAGTATATATATGTTATGTAACGAACCCCGAAAGATAAGATAGAATATGAGAAAATAATGAGGGAAAATCCTCGAAAATTTTAAAGAATCAAAAGGACACACCACGCGACATAGAATAGATGACTAAAAATTTATCGTAATTTCGAAAAGAAAATAATTATTTTTAAAATAAAAGATGAAAATTGCCATGTCATTGACCACATGAAGTTATACATGTTTCGATTGATGTAATTAATATGAAATGTAAAGGAGAAATTTAATAGATATAAAATGAAAATTCAATCTTAGATGTAAAAGGAAACATAAAATTATATCATAATAATACTTTAAAATTATATAAACGTAAATGAAAATGTAAAATTGTATAGATTGTTAATTACTACATATAAGAGCACATAGTAAACTTACTTATTTATATTGTTAATACATAGATATAGAAATTACTTATTACATTTTTTATATATAATATTATATCACAAAAACAAAATTAGAATAACCACTAAGTTTAAGAGAAACAAAAATAACATTTTTATTTTAAGTAATGAAATTCATGAATTTTCTAAAACCCATAAATTTCATCTTAAGGGTAAGGGTGTGATGATGTTACACACATCTTCATTTATCTTTATTTATTTCATTTATTCATCTTTATTTGTTTATATTTTTTTGTTTATTTTTGTTTACTATATGCACATGCACATATTTATTTGTAATTATTTGTTTACATTTATTTATTTTTTTTTGCATATCTTTTCTTTTCATTCAACACATACCACAAAGTACACTAACCTTGGTTAAAGGGTTGAATTACAAAACAATAAATTATTGTGTAATTAAATATCACTGGAATGCAAAATGACAAATTTGTGAAAATTCAAATTGTGTCAATAACCCATGACAAATAGGAATGTCACTCAAATTTTGAGGGGAAAAATTTAAATTGATTATTGAACGTTTTCTGATTGGCTATTGAACCCAACGTTCAAAAATCAATGAATTTGTAATATGCGAATGTAAAGAAAAGAGAAGACTATTATTTAAATTAAGTAAAAATATTAAATTATAATGATATAAAAGACCAGCATTTTCAATAAATAATCAATTATAATTCTGATTTGAAAGGGTTATAATTAAAACCAAACAGAGATTTTCTCTTTTTACTGGCATATTCTGCCAAAGGGTTCAAACATTGGCATAATCTGCCTACGTGCTGTATAAAAAAGTGCATCTAGCGTGCACGCGGGAACTGCTTTGAGGAAAGCACTTGACAAAATTCCTCCTGAGATTGGTCCGGTTCTCACCCAATCTTAGTGTCCTTTTGTACACCCCTCTTACACTATATGGCGATCCTGCCTTTTACACTATATGACGATCCTGCCCCCTCTTACACTATAGTATAATAAAAATATATCGATAAAGGAAGATGTCTTGGAATTAACAACTTTTTTATAACATTTCCATTGTATTTCAGAAAGTGTCGACAAATTATTGATTTAATTTCAGAACTATAATTTTATTTCAGAATTATCAGTATCAATGTAATAGTTATTGTCATCGCTGACTCACTAAAATGTAATGGTTTATGAACTCGATATAACAAATTAAAATTTGTTTTTATCCCATAGAATATTCTTTAATTTTTCCTACAGATACTTGTGTACTATAAATTGCATCACAAATTATTGAATATTTTTAAAAATTATCAATTGTGTTTCATGAAAAATAGTTAGAAACCTGCAAAGAAATCATTCGTAATACATATATGTATGAAAATTTGCTTATCAGTGAAGCCATTGCGAATGCAATGATTTCTTTGATTTATTTGAAATTCATATGAAGTATGTATAAACAAAAATCAGTACTTTATTTAAATATATATACTAGCAGATTACAGCCCTCGTAATTCGAGTGCAAATTCTAGGAAATTTTATTTTTTCATTAAATAAAGACCTAAAGGTATGCTAATCAATTATTGCCAATTCATAAATCAACACAAAAACAAATAAGAAAATTATAGTCGGTATAGACCGACTATACAATACCCTATACCATGCGTTTAGAGACCCCATCTCTTAGACAAAACTAACTGGATATAAAAAATAAGCATAAACCAAATTTGAGTGGGATTTTTATTAATTTTTTTGGCTGCAGATATGAAAAAGTTCATATCAGATGCTATATATGTATGGGGACTAGGCCCAAAAATGGACCGATCCTGACCATGTTTGGTAAAGTCTCTTGTATTTTGCAAAAATATATACAAACAAAATTTGAGAAGAATCAGTGCAATATTTTTGTTTCTGATAGATTTAAGTGATGATCGGGAAGCAGCTCTATATGGGGCCTGTGACTAAGAGTTGTCCCATAGGGATCATTTTTGGACTACTCATTAATGGATCTAATAAACGCATACAAACCCAATTTGAGTAAGATCTATATGACAGTTTGGATCTTATGGCAATTTATATCGATTTCATAGGGGCCATTTGTATGGTGGGCTAGGTCTTAACAAGGACCGATTCCCACCAACTTCAATAGTGTTCATCCTATGGCCGATAGAAGCTTATATACCAAATTTCATCAAAATATATTCATATTTGCGACCTGCAGTTTGATTACAAGGTTTCCATGGACACACAGACGGATGGACGGACATCGTTAAATCGAATCAGATAGTGATTCTGATTCGATCGGTATAATAAAAGATGGGTCTAGGTCAAATATTTTTTGAAGTTACAAACAGCAGCACAAAGTCATTATACCCAAACAACATAGTGGTATAGGGTTGTGAGGACCAAAGTCGACTCTCGTTTTGGCCCACACTAACCCACAACAGCTAAGTGTATTATTAACTAACTTTTATTTTTTATATGAATTAATTAATTAATTCGAAAGAAAAGAACATGGATAATTATAACATGATATTTATAACATGAATATTATAATAGTATTATTACATAACTTTAATTTAGATTATTAATAATTATTAAATTTTTATTAGTATAGTTACTTATTACTAATAATGGAATAATAATAATCCATTCGATTATGAGTATTATCCTATTAATAGTATTGTCCCAACAATTTTCATTATATTTTTCTTTATATTATCATCTAACTTTATTTTTATATAAATTAATTTTAATTGGTTATCTTTAATCACCCTGTGCCTTTATTTGCTGCCACAACGACACCTACCGATTTAGAATACTAAATACGTAGAGCTGTATATATGCTAATGAACAACAGCCAACCATGAGTGTATTATGCTAACAGACAACAGCCATGAATCACACGTCAGCAGCATTCTGATTGGTTGATGGTTAAGCGTCACTTGGTTGGCGTCGGTTTTGTTTCGTTGTGGAAGCATATAAAAGGATGATCTGATGTAAAAGCGATCAGTCGCGGTGTAGCAGTGAAGTAATTAGGTTTGCATGACTGATTATTTCAACAGAACGGGGAGGCAAAAGATATTGATGCATAAGGATGGCTTGCCGTATACATCAATATTATTTTCTTAAAGAAGCACAATTTATAGTTAAAGTAAATTGTGAGAGTTGGACGGCAAAACACGGGGTGTAAACTGAGTGTGTCGTGTGCCACTTATGTTTCGACCCCACTGTCATGCCAATAGTTTCTTTTTTTTGATTTCTCGGCCGAACCGTGACCCTTGGTATGGACGCCTCACGTCCACAACATTGTTAGCTATTTTAATTCGAAAGTTAAATCGCTGTATACCAATAAATAATATTAAAATGAGTGTTACGCTTTATAACGTCAAACAAAATAAAACGTGTTGTTTCTTCACATTTTTTTCTGGCAACGACTCCTGAGATCCCGCTGAGCCTGCCCCGGCTAAGGGAGCAAATTCGTCGTTACAGTGGCGCCCGAGCAGGGACCTTCTGAAAATTTCAGAAAGGAAAAAAATTAACTATATATAAGTTTGAATAATTTTCATATACATAAAAAGTGTGGTGTGAAAGTGAAAAAAAAATAAATGTGTGGGCAAACGAAAAAAAAAATATTCGTCACACAAATTTAATGTACAAGTAAATTAAACTAAACTAAATGTAAATGTAAATTATCGGAAAAGAATGTGTGGGTAAACGAAAAAAGAACATTCGTCACACGAAGTTAATCGGAAAGTAAATTAAAATAAATTAAATTAAAATAAATTATCAAAAGTAAAAATGGTGTCCGTGTAAGGTGTGTGTAAACGAAAAAAAAACATTCGTCACACAAAGTTAATAGAAAAGTAAATTAAATTAAAATAATTTATCAAAAGACAAAAAAAAAAAAATTTGTGTGGGCAAACGGAAAAAAAAACATTCGTCACACAAGGTTAATTGGAAAGTAAATTACATTAAATTAAAATATTAATTTTTTTTTAAAAATGGTGTACGGGTGTAAGTCGGTGTAATGGGAAAAAAAAAAGAATTTCTGTCCGTCCAAATTCATAATCAGCAAAAGTTAATAGCATTATTTTTATGCAACATTAAAATTTTTTGTAAATTGGAAAAAACTGCAAAGAAAGAAATTTTATATATACATACATATATACTTTTAAAAACTGAATACATTTTTTATAAACATCTTTTGAAAACTCCTAATAAAACTGCTACTACATCACTTTAAAACTTTCCTTATCCAATTAATTAGCACTAACTCTCTTCCCAAAACCTACAAATAGTATCAAGTAAATCTGACTTCCAGAACAACATCATGTCCAGAATCTCGTGGGCTTACTCGCTACGCAAGGACGAGCTGCTGTCGTGTCTCACTGAATTCAACCTCAAGCCTGCCAGTGGGGTAGAAGACATGCGGAAGCAGCTAGCACAATTCATCGGCGGCGAGCATTCCCCCGACCGTATGAAAAGACTATTAGAACTACAAGAGAAGTATACCACGGGTGCCGCGTCAAACACGAAGTTACCCAAGATCGTTGTATCTGTAGAAAGCAGCCCGGCAAAAATCGATGAAAGCCCCATTGTAACCGATAGTTGCTCAAACAAACTTGAACCAGTAAAACCTACACCGATCAGTAGTTTCGACCACCAAATATCTGGCCCTAAAGACAAAGTAGACCCACATCAGTCAGAACGAGATAACTCCCAACTAGTCAACATCATCGATTGCGTACGAAAATGGGGCGTAAGTTTCGATGGAGGTAAAGAGCCACTGCTGTTTGTTGAAAGGCTAGAGGATATGGCTGAAATGTACGCGATCCCGATGTCTTTCTTGCCTTGCACCATGCCAGAATTCTTCAAAGACAGGGCACTCATATGGTTCCGCAGTAACAATAAGCATTGGGAAACCTGGGGAGCGTTCAAGGCCGATTTTCTGAACTTTTTCTTACCAGCCAGATTTTTTGAGAAATTAGAGGACGATATCCGGCGGAGGTGTCAACGACCACGTGAACCATACAAGGATTACGTGCTGTCACTACAGAATCTGATGCGTCATACCGACATGACAGAAACTCAGCAGTTGGAACGCATTTTTCGAAACTCCCACCCAAACTATTTGTGGTATATTCGTCGGCGAGACTTTACCAGCCTGACCGAATTGTTGGCTTTAACTGATGATTTGGAAAGTATTCCTAACCTTAACAGCTCATAGCATGGACGACTCGAACAACATCGCATGATGACACATCGCGACCCAAGATCGCTGCCAAAGAAGGGTAATATCATCTCTACAGCGAGCAAACGACAGCAAACACCCCTGAAATTATGCAACCTGAGATGTGATGATAACCGACTCAGTTCGGAGGTAATATTTGGTAACCACACAATCACAGCCACTATTGACACCGGGGCCACGAGCAACTATATTAGTGAAGAACTGGCCGAAACTATTTTCATACACCAGCCAAGAACCCCCCGAGAACTCGAGGTCGTACTTGCTGACGGCTCCACCAACATAATACGGGATGCAATCGAGTGTGAGGTGGTGACCGATCGAAACCTCGGTCCAGTAACGTTCCTAATAATGCCCGCAGCGATCGAAGCCATGATTATCGGGTTGAATCTTCTCCGAAAGATTAAAGCCACACTGTCCTTTGGAAGTTTATCCCTGTGTCTGGATGAACGCCAACCCAACTCTACCCGACAATGCCTGGTCCTACAGGAACGTACACCAGATGACTCCACGGCGGAGCCCATGAACACCAACCCTCAAGCGGCTCAGCCCAAGGAGGTAAGTGAAACTAATGCAAACCTTTCCTTTCACCCCCCCTCTCAGCCCAGCTCAGGCGAATGGGAACAAATAAATAGGTTCCTGGAAACTGAACTAAAAAAATTCAAAGATGTGAAGGGCACAACTAGAATCTGTAACCACCGCATCTACATGAAGGACGACCGACCCATCAAGATCCGATACGCCAATCGAAATCCGGCTATGCAATCGATCATCGATACGGAGATCAACAATCTACTAGCGAAAGGATGCATAGAGCCCTCCAAGAGCCCGTACAGTTTCCCTATAACGTTGGCTAAGAAGAAAAATGGGTCGTGGAGGTTATGTATGGACTTCCGACAACTCAACGCTCGGTCTGTCCCTGACGCATACCCCCTTCCACGCATCAACCACATTCTGGACCGTCTGAGAGAAGCCCGGTACATCAGTTGTTTAGACTTAGAAAACGGATATTGGCAAATACCACTGGAGGAAAATAGCAAACCACTTACCGCTTTCACCATACCGGGACGAGGCCTCTACCAATGGAAAGTGATGCCATTCGGCCTACATTCTGCACCAGCAACCTTCCAACGAACGTTGGACCGCGTCATTGGTCCGGAAATGGAACCTCACGCTTTCGCCTACCTTGACGATATAATTATTACTAGCCGAAACCTGGATGATCACCTCGAACATCTAAAAGAAGTATTCCAACGGCTGAGAAGAGCCAACTTAAAAATCAATCCTGATAAGTGCGAGTTCTTTAAACGTGAAATAAAATATTTAGGCCATGTCGTTTGTAGCGAAGGCATCCGGACGGATCCCGATAAGGTAGCGGCCATCCAAGAGATGCAACCACCGAAAAATATTAGAGACGTACGACGATTTCTGGGCATCGCATCATGGTATCGGAGGTTTGTTCCTGACTTTGCTAAAATTTCCCAACCCCTAACCGCCCTGCTGAAAAAGGGAAAGCATTTCAAGTGGGCAGAGGAGCAACAAGGCGCTTTCGACAAATTGAAAGCAAAGCTTACAGAAGCACCCGTGTTGGCCTGCCCTGATTTCTCACAGACTTTTACATTGCAGACCGATGCAAGCGATTTCGGATTGGGAGCAGTCTTAACCCAGCAGCTTGAGGGGGTCGAACGAGTAATCGCGTATGCAAGTCGGCACCTTAACCCCGCTGAAAAAATTACACCACCACCGAAAAGGAATGTCTGGCCATCGTATGGGGTATACAGAAGATGAGGATGTATCTAGAAGGATACCAATTTACCGTCATCACCGACCACTTGTCCCTCAAATGGTTAAACTCCATAGAAACCCCAACCGGGCCGCTGGCACGCTGGGCTCTTGAACTTCAGCAGTACACTTTCACCGTACAGTATCGGAAAGGGGCCCACAATACCATTGCTGACGCTCTATCACGACAACCTCTAGAAACAGCCAAACGCGTTGTTACAGGGAAGGAAACATCAACTTGCCCATGGTTGAGACAGAAAATAATCTCGGTCCAGGAAAATCCTCAAAAATACTCTGATTTTACCGTTATTAATAACATTCTTTATCGTCATTTCCCCAGGAACCACACCGATGAAGACAGTCACCCATGGAAACTATGTGTGGGGACCGACCAAAGGGAACGTGTATTACGCGAGAACCATGACGACCCAACAGCCGGACACCTGGGAATCCTAAAAACTATTGGCCGCATCTGTAATCGATACTATTGGCCGGGGCTCTTCCGAGACATCAGTAAATACGTCCGAAGTTGCAAATCCTGCCAACAATTCAAGGTCAGTCAAAACAAGCCGTCCGGAGAAATGCTGACGCGAATTCCCGAGGAACCCTGGGCAACAATCTGTCTAGATTTCGTGGGTCCTCTACCTAGGTCAAAGCATGGAAATAGCATGTTATTGGTGATTATGGACCGTTTCTCCAAGTGGACGGAGCTGATCCCACTCCGGAAAGCCACGGCCGAGAGTTTAGTGAAGGCCTTCCGAGAGCGGATACTCGCCAGATTCGGGGTTCCAAAAGTGGCTATCACTGATAACGGAGCACAATTCACCAGCAGAATTTTCCAGCATTTTCTCGAACACATGGGAGTTAAACAACAGTTTACAGCGCCATACACCCCTCAAGAAAACCCTACCGAGAGGGCAAATCGAGTGGTTAAGACAATGATCTCCCAGTTGGCCAAAAACAAACACACAGCGTGGGATGACGTACTACCCGAAATTTCATTAGCCATCAACACCAGCTCTTCGGAATCCACTGGCTATTCACCTGCATACCTCATCCAAGGTCGTGAACCCAGATTGCCACGAGCGCTGTATGACGAGGTTACCCTGGGAACGGGGACCACGAAACGCGACCCAGCTGAAAAGGCGGAACAACTACAAGAGGTGTTCAAGATTGTTAGAAATAATCTCGCCCAGGCGTCACAAGACCAGCGGCGATACTACAATTTACGTAGAAGGCCATGGCAACCCACGATCGGTCAACAGGTCTTAGTACGGAAACATCAATTGTCAAAAGCCATTGATAACTTCTCAGCCAAGTTAGCCCCAAAATTCGATGGGCCATACACAGTAACGGAAATGCCCTCACCGGTTATCGCGAAAGTGGTGGGGCGGGACGTTAGAGACACTAAAACCGTACACATCAGTGAATTAAAGCCATTTATAGACAGACTTTCATAACCAATATAAATACATATCCGCTCACGTTCATTTTGGTTATTATGTTTCTAATTTGTCTTTTTTTCCGTATCATCCCCAGAAAGCAAACAACAACTAATACATTTCCGTCAAACCCCAATCATGTCCGATGAGTTGTGATCAAACAGGTGAACGCCAACGGTCCCGGGCCTAGCCAGCAAAGGGTACCATCTCAACATCTACTCCCAAAACGCCACTAAGACCATCTCCTAACATTTTTCATTGCCGAAGACATCAATGGCACGGCCGTCAGTAGGCACCAACGACATCCAACATTACATCAACGCCAATAACGCCATCTCAACATATATTCATTGCCGAAGACATCAATGGCACGGCCGTCAGATGTGCTCAAGATTTCCGTGAGTACCTGCCGCGGTGGCCTGACCTCACGGTGCACTTAACACCGGGTGGAAACTATGCGTCCACCGGCGCCCTCGCAGTACGAGTACCAATTTGAGGCATGCATTTGGGCATGACCTCCCCCTTGGATGAGGAGCGGAGTACTATCTAAAACTCCTACCGATCTATGGGTCACGGCACCCGGTCGCAATGCAACTCCACATCGAGCTTGCGCTCTACCCGCGATTTGGGTCTAAACCACAGCCACCACGATGCTCCCAAACGGGGCCGCACCACTGCCAGGCTGGAATAAATTCCAGGGGCTCCTGACACCCGTGGTACCAGAATAAAGCCTCCGGTCAGGCTTCGTAGCCGAGACTACTACCAGTTGAACTCCAAACAGTTCGGGACTGGTGGCCCTAGACGACAAACAAAAGACATAAACACAAAGGACACAACAATGAACAGCCACATTCTGAGTCGGCATATGCCCCCTCAGCAGCAGCACACAAAAGGACTACAATGAACGTAACACATAAAACAACAAGAACGACGCGCAGGAAACATGTAGCAGCAACAACAGCAAACAGCAGGGAGAGAGCTGAAGACGGTGCACCGTTGTGGAGGGACAGATACCGATGTATCAGCACCCGTCAACAGTCATACTCATATCTGAGATCCAGGCACGACGATGTGCACTACTGGAGCGACCACCCATTGGCAGTTAAGCACCACCACGGATGCCCGCATCAGAGGCCACCTATACTAAACTTCCAGTTCTCCTACGATTGAATACGCCCCTTGCGTATTCACCTAAATTTCTAACAGTCCGCCCGTCCTCTAATGCCCTACTCAAATCCCATCCTATCGACGTCCGTAAAATCCCCATCCTATCCAAATTCCTAATATCACTATAAAGTGAACACCCGGTCAAAACATGTACGACGTCCTCCGGCCCTTCCCCACATCTACAGTCCGGCGTATCGGACAGGCCCCTCTTATGCAGAAAAGCATTCAAGGAGCCATGCCCAGTCAGTAAAAAACCCAGGCTAAGGCCGAAGCCAAAGTCCGGGCGGTCTCTAACGAAGGTCACGTCCTTAATAAAATCGTACGTTGTTCGGCCTTTATCCGTCTCAGTCCAACGTGAACGCCATCTTGCAAGAAGATGCTCGTCCAGCAGGAGTTTCACCTGCCTCAAGTCTAAATCAGCGATTTCAGTCGAAGTTATCCAATCATGCCCTGATAGTGGCAGTCCCTTCTTGACCTTGAAAATAATACCACGACGTACCACCTCCAAGTCAAGGGGAGGTGCACCTAACAGAACTTGAAGAGCATCTGTCGAAACTGTGTGACAAACTGGCATGCAAGCCAGCATTGCCACTCTCTGACAAGACAAGATTCGTTTCTTGCCCATAGCAGACAGAGCGGTGCCGTACCATACAGACGAGCCGAATGTTGCACAAGCAACAAACAGATCACTATATATGGTACGGACAGCTCTCCTGCTAAGACCCCAGTCATTCCTGAGGATGCGTCTGACTCCTCCCACAACTGTCGTCAACTTGTCCTTAAGTGTTGAAAGATGAACTAGAAAGTTCATTCTTTCGCCCATGGTTATGCCCAAATACCTAACCTGAGTCACGTATCGAATGCTGGCATTGCCAGATCGAACTACAGGTGGGCGAGCCTGCGATAAGCTGCCTTTAAGCAGCATGGAAACGGTCTTTTCCCTTGACACTTCAACACCGACACTGTTCCCCCACTCATTGATTTCACGCATGGCCCCCTCACCTTTTCTCTCCAGTTCAGCACGAGACTGACCTTCGATTAAGATGAGCAAGTCATCCGCGTAAGCACAAAGTTGGTGAGTTGTCCTTAGGGACCTTAACAAGGGATCCATCATTAGGTTCCAAATAAATGGACCGCAGATGGACCCTTGCGGGCAGCCCCTAACAACCTCCCTACAAACAGTATCGCTGGCTCCTACCGCAACAACTTTCCTGCTATTAAAATAGCTTTGCCATAAGGAAACTCTCTACAACCTACTGTCCGTAGTCTGTCCAGTACCCTATCCCACGAGAGGTAATCAAACGCACCTTTAAAGTCAACAAATATGCCAAGGACATATTTGTTCGGACAGTCAGTCACACAATTACGGACATGATGCCAAGCATCCTCCACGGATTTCCCTTCTTTAAAACCGAACTGAAACTCAGAAGCAACCTCATTGTAGGATTCCTTCAGTCTGTTGACCATAATCCTCTCCAGCACTTTTCCAAGTACTGGGAGAAGGCTTATGCCCCGATAAGAGCGAGGATCGCTCCTCACTCTATCGGGAGACTTCAGGAGCACCACAACTTTGGCTTGCTTCCAAGCCCCAGGGAAGTACCCCTCACTAATGCACCTCCTGTAGATTGCCTCCAGGTATTCCGGTATGGCCTTCCAGATGCTTTTACACATCTCTCCAGTCATACCATCCAAACCCGGAGACTTTCTACACTTGACTCGGCACATGCTTGCATCCACTTCTAGTCTTTCCAGTGGCGGAGGGCCATCCACCGCCTCATAGAGAGGATGGACAGCCGGTTCAGCCCCTGGAAAAAGTGCCTCAAGTAAAGCGCTAGTGCACTGTCTCCACGTCAGTAAAGTCACTCCACTTATACAAAGACCGGTCAAGTCCGTCTGTTTCCGTCTACCCCGGACTATACGATAGGCCTGACCCCAAGGGTCATTTCTGCTGTCCTGCACAAAAGTCCTCCAATCCTCCTCCTTGACACGAACAATCTCGTCTTTGTACGTCCTCAAGGCGGCCAGATAGTCAACTTTACGCTGAGCAAGATCTTCAGCATTGGAACGCCTTCCCCTTTGGAATCGCTTCCTCAGGCGTCGAACATTCCTCCGCATCATATCCAGCTCCCGAGACCACCATTTAAGTCCTCTGTGTCGAGTCTGGCGACAACGACCCAGAAGAGTGTCGTTCACTGTGGACATCCATTGATCTATCTGGTCGACTTGACTGTCTATTGTCCAATCCCTAAATTCAGCAATTGGGACATCCAGCGCCGTGCCCCTAAAGGCATCAGCGTAGATGTCCCAATTGACGTCATGTAGTCGCCACCTGCGTGGCATGTCCGTCCCGTTCGTAGCCCGATGATGAGAGACCACAACCTCAATGAGGCTATGGTCACTCACCCCAAAGTCATCCCTAATCTTCAAACTAATGTCAAACTCTGAAGCTACCCTCCCATTACCTAACGTCACGTCAATGTCACTACAACCTCCTGGACCGTCAAAGGTGTACATCTCACTAGGCTCATTGAGAACAATGAGCCGCTTCGTGACCAGCCATTCACTAAGCATAACACCTCGCATGTAGTTCGGATGAGCAGAAGCATTTCTGCTCATCTTGGAGAACCACATGGGAGAGCATGCGTTTGCGTCTAGAGCTAGGATTATAGGTGAGCTACTATCCAGTAGTAGTACCGAATCCATGTACCCCAAATAGGGTTCAAGAGGCGTTCCGAACCTACAGTAGATGCTCGTCAGTAACATTCTACCAAAACCCCCTTCTACACTAACGCAGATTCCCCAAACACTCCTACTAATGACGGTACAGTCCACGTCCCTATCCCTAACAACAATAGCGGCGCTACCACCGTCGTCGGTAAACGCGCGCATACCCCCAGGTAAACCCCTGATGCAGCCATCCGTAATATACGGCTCCTGCACTAGGGCAAAACTCGCGCCCAGGTTACACATCGCCAGACCTAGCTCGAAGATCACGGAGTATGACCGCTGACAGTTAAGCTGCAAGATTTTTATATCTGTTCCCTCCATTTTAATGGCGTGCGTTCGCTCTAGCAACTATTGCGCTGTAGACGGGACAGGCCGCGGACATCATAAGATGCCCAGCCGGGAGTCCCTTAAATGCGCAATTCCGGCATCTTATCTCATTCTCGCACCGTGAGGCTTTATGGCCGGCGGTACCGCATAGGCGACAAACTTCGTGAGGCATCCGACAGTCCCTAATCATGTGGTCGAACCCTAAGCACCTGTAGCAGCACGGAACTGCGTCATGATGTCGTACCGCAAACGAGAACCAATTTATGTAACATCTTCCAATATCAGTCAGCAGCTCCATAGCGTGGGCGTTGCCCTCCAGGACAACGTTAACCGGGCCGCCATTTGCCTTCCACGGGCTGGACACCAAGCGAACGCTCCTCTTGAAGAGTTCCTCGGACATCCTTTCCTTAAGGTTCTTCGCGTACAGCTCGTTCATAAATTCATCCGGAGTGATTTCCGGACGCCCTTCTTGCCCTTCACCACCACGGACCACGTTTCCACAGGCTTGGGCACCACCGCAACTGCACCAGAGACACCACCAGACAAACCACCATCAGAAACACCAACGTTACCACGCCTAACCGCCATCTGGGCCCTCATGGGAGCCTTCGAAGCCGCTGGCTGCACTCCGACAACCATTCCGCCTTCATACACCTCCAAACGCCCCTTCGGCCGCTCGTTCTCGGAGATTAAACCGAACAGAATTTGCTCAAAATCTCCTACGTGACCCATCACCGCCTTGGCAAGCCGCGCATCGACACCATCGGCCATGACCAACTCCAGCAGATCAGCACTTACGCCCTTCATCTTGCCAACTATGCCAGCTTCACGGGCCCTCATACGGTCACGCGTCTTCCTCGTGTTGGCACCAGACGTTTTGTCGCTCATTGTTTCTGCAACGACCTCCCCTGACTCCGCAGCTAAAACACCAGCAGCTTCACCAACAGCAACACCAGAAGCAACACCAGCCGGACGCCGAAACCTGGGTGACAACGGCTTCTTCGGCGATACCACCTTCACCCGCTTCACCACCTCCTCCATCTCCGTGCTCGATAGTTCGCTCTCGGTGTGGCGGAGAAGACTTCCACCAGCCGGGGGCAAACCTGCACCACACCCATCCGTCGTGGCCATATCAGAGGCGTCGCCTTTCGGCTTAACACCCCTCTTCCGGCTCGCAGGCGGCATCCAAATTTTTAAATAAATTCAAAAAAGTACTGACCTTGTATAGCACCCACAATAGCAACTTACTCGTCAAACGGAAAGACGGACAAACCGACGGAAAGACAGACAAACCGACGGAAGGACGGACGCTTTGATTTTGCGAGAACGAACGGAGGGACGGACACACGCGCTGGCTGCGTATAATTTAATCGACACTTGACGCCACCTATTGGCCGATGTACCAAGCGGTAGTAGCGAGGTCGCAAACCGTACCGACACTAGTTAGCTGGTACACAACCCGTTTACCGACACAAATTATTGTGACTTTAATGCGTCTATTTACCGCTAGAGGTTTTTCTTATCGAGTCTAACCTCACTTTTCGCCGGAGAATTTGAGACACCAAATTTCACTATGTTCAGCGGAGCACCCTTAACAACAACAATCCACTGTATCAACAAAGTCACTATCTTTAACACTAATATCACTATAAGTCACTGTCTTTATTATTTATTCTCACAATTTACTATTACCACACTGCGTAAAACACGTCCGATCACTTCAACTGCTAAACACCGAATGGGCACGGCCGTCAGTAGGCACCAACGACATACAATATTACATAAACGCCAATAATGCCATCTCATCATACATTCATTGCCGAAGACATCAATGGCACCGCCGTCAGTAGGCACCAACGACATCCGATACAACATCACATCATCACGAGTCCATCATCAAGGCCCATATTGTCGCCACCTCCCCCCGAAGAAGAGAGGATGTGTGAGGACCAAAGTCGACTCTCGTTTTGGCCCACACTAACCCACAACAGCTAAGTGTATTATTAACTAACTTTTATTTTTTATATGAATTAATTAATTAATTCGAAAGAAAAGAACATGGATAATTATAACATGATATTTATAACATGAATATTATAATAGTATTATTACATAACTTTAATTTAGATTATTAATAATTATTAAATTTTTATTAGTATAGTTACTTATTACTAATAATGGAATAATAATAATCCATTCGATTATGAGTATTATCCTATTAATAGTATTGTCCCAACAATTTTCATTATATTTTTCTTTATATTATCATCTAACTTTATTTTTATATAAATTAATTTTAATTGGTTATCTTTAATCACCCTGTGCCTTTATTTGCTGCCACAACGACACCTACCGATTTAGAATACTAAATACGTAGAGCTGTATATATGCTAATGAACAACAGCCAACCATGAGTGTATTATGCTAACAGACAACAGCCATGAATCACACGTCAGCAGCATTCTGATTGGTTGATGGTTAAGCGTCACTTGGTTGGCGTCGGTTTTGTTTCGTTGTGGAAGCATATAAAAGGATGATCTGATGTAAAAGCGATCAGTCGCGGTGTAGCAGTGAAGTAATTAGGTTTGCATGACTGATTATTTCAACAGAACGGGGAGGCAAAAGATATTGATGCATAAGGGTGGCTTGCCGTATACATCAATATTATTTTCTTAAAGAAGCACAATTTATAGTTAAAGTAAATTGTGAGAGTTGGACGGCAAAACACGGGGTGTAAACTGAGTGTGTCGTGTGCCACTTATGTTTCGACCCCACTGTCATGCCAATAGTTTCTTTTTTTTTGATTTCTCGGCCGAACCGTGACCCTTGGTATGGACGCCTCACGTCCACAACATTGTTAGCTATTTTAATTCGAAAGTTAAATCGCTGTATACCAATAAATAATAATAAAATGAGTGTTACGCTTTATAACGTCAAACAAAATAAAACGTGTTGTTTCTTCACATTTTTTTCTGACAACGACTCCTGAGATCCCGCTGAGCCTGCCCCGGCTAAGGGAGCAAATTCGTCGTTACAGGGTATAAAAAAACAAACTCCTTTTATTACAAACACATTAACAAATTTAATAAACACACCCATAGTATATACAATATTGTATAATTTTATGTATGTGTTAGTAGCAACTTTAAATGAAATTTACTCAAAATAAAGGAAAAAATTTTAAAATCTGTAAATCTGCAAATCGGCTAAAAAGAAATACCTTTCAAATAATATAAGTTTGGTCAAAATCGGGATAAAACGGTTGTAACTTTAATGAAAGCCAATTCAGGCATTGATTGCGTTTTCCATAAATTCAGCCCGCAATTGACTTCTACCAATCCTTTGGCTATTCCCAATTTCCTCCACAAGTGCTCGCATCATAGCTATGCTATTAATTTTTTTATTTAATTTTTCTTTAAAATAAATTTAATTTCGAAATTTCACGCTTGATTATAATGAAACACGATTTATTATTTATTTATTTATTTATTTATTGTATTAAAAATCAAGCAATTAAAAATAAAATATAAACAAACATTAAATATTGAAATAAAGACAAAGCAAACAGGACAATGGGCTTAAATTTATACAGACATTTAAATAACTCTGCTGACTAGAAACATCACTCAAAGTGGTACGCAACTTAGCACTGAATAAATTGACTAAACTCAATAGAAATTTCCGGTAATGGGCCTTATTGAAATCAGTAGTTTCTTAAAGAAAACAATTTATTATAACACTTAATTATATATAAAAAACTTATAATACAGCTTACCTTTTGAGTGTTGTGAAATAAGAATTTCGGCCAAAACTGATACACATCATTTCGAAAATTGAAATACTGCTACCTTTGCTTGTACAGAACCATGTGTGAGATATTGTTATAATACCTCCATAAAACAATTTGTTGAATATTCTGAGATCTTTGTTCTTTTGAAGAAACTAATTTCATTATTGATGTATGTACGGATACTGCACATTCCTTATTATTCTTCATATTATCAACATTATATTCCAGACATGGTAGAATGGCATAAACTAAAACATTCGAACCAAATAAGAAAACAAACTCCCGTATCCATGTTATGGAAATAGACTGAAAGATAGATACAAGGATTAATGTAAAATTCTGCAATGAAGATTTTCTTTGTTTTTAGCTAGAATTTTTAATAAAATTTCAGTGCATTACCTTAATAAGTTTGGTGATTGCGCATGTATTACCAATATATTTATAGTGTCTTCCATGCTCATTGAACTGGAATCATTACGAATCGATTAAAGAAACTGTCAGCGTAGTTTCACACATTTGTATTTCTTGTGTATTATCTTCCATCATAAAAAGTCCATAAATAATATCAAATAGATAACCATATTATTTTCAGGTACAGCATTCACAATCGCAATCCAGGATATAACATATTGTCGCACAATATAATTCTTTACATAAATGCGTTCCTTAAGAAGAGGTATAAAAGCTTCTAGATTGAAAGTTTGTGAAGATTCTATAACAATATTTTTAAGTAAACAATCCAACAGGAATAGGTCGCAAGACGCCAGCAGGAAATAAATCGGAGAAGGGTATAATGTAGGAACATGCCACCAAGTTATACAAGGATCACACGCAAAATACCGGACACGTAAATATTGATCGTTTAAACAATTGAGAATGGGACTAACGAATTCACTGACATATTTTGATGAGTCCTAAAGAAACAACAAAAATTAACTTGAAGTTTTAATTTAATTAATTACTTACTTACCTTTCCAAAACCTAAACTTGTAGCCACCAAACCAATTGAACCTCCCTTTCTTTTATTAGAATCCCGGGAGGATGCAAAGTCATTGGACAACACGTTTGCGCAGTTATTTTTCATATTAAACTCTAACCATTCTGTGTGCGATATCACTTGAATCATTTAAATAATCAGCTTTTTTTAATATATATGTAGAAAGTATTAACTTTATTTATGTCTATATTTCTGTTTATTTTAACAATTTAAGTTAACACTTTAGAATTAACTTCACTTTCCGAAAACCAATAATAAATAATACCCGGTAATTCACAAATATTGCTGTTTAACGAAAAAAAATTTAAAAAAAACAACTCTACAACAGCAACAATGACAGTCATATGTTTTTCAAATAGAAAAAAACTGTTTATGTGTTAGTTTCGGTCATTCCCCAGTATGCATTGAAATATTATTTCTCCAATGTTGGAGAAAAGTTAAGTTCTCAAATTGATGTCAAATGTAATTCTCAACTTGGGTTGAACAATTTTTCTCCTTGTTTGCTTTCAACTTGACATCAAGTTGAGACTTAAAATTTTTTCCAATCTTTGAGAAACATTTTTACTCTCAATTGGATATCCAACACTTTTCTCCACTTGAGACCAAACATTTTTTCAACTTGAATACGATTTGTGTTAAGTTTGAGATATTATTTAAATATGTCATAAATAATAAATTAAATTAAAAAATGCCAAAAAAAAGTACAAATAATTAATTGATATATTTTTAATTATTTCTGCTTTTTGTCGAATTTTTCAATTTAAATTTTTATTTATGACATATTTAATATAAATATTCAAAAAATGTACAAATAATTAATTCATTTATTTTTAATTCTAGATTTTAAAAAATGTACATAATATGTACATTTAATGTTAAATATGTACATAATGTTAAATATATAATGAAATTAAATTGAAACATTAAAAAAAGTTCATTGTTTTCATTTCTAAAATTAGTATAATTTTTTTTAATATGGCAATTCCGTACCTTCCTTTTGATACCGATTGGAGATATTTCTTTGCTATCAAGTTGAGAATCACAAATTTCTCAATTTGATAACTATGAAAATCGCCATATAAAAAATGTGCCTTTTAAGTTGAGAAGACTATAATCGGACTATTGAGGTGCATTTGGAGATTTGAGAAATATATTTGATCTCAAATGCACCTCAAGTTGATAGCAAACAAAAATGTTTATTGGGTCATTTATTGTAGGGTCGTTTGCACACACACAAAAAATAGAAAATTAATTGTCAATAAGCAAAGCAACTGGCTTCGAAATTCGATGATGCCAGTTAATCTTTTTTGTTCACGCGGAATTTATAATTGGAGGAATTTTTTTTCTCGAGAAATGTGTTTTCCGTGAGAAAGAAATTCCTTTAGAATATTCATAATTGGGCTGAATAACTTTTAATTGGAACTTTTTAGTCAGAATAAATCATAATTCTAGTTAGATATTGGTTAATATTTAATTAGAAAAAATATTGTGGTGGCATCTACGCAATTATTGAGGCAGTCACGGAAAAATTAAATGCAACTCTGTTTTTTTTAATATAACAAAAATGGATTTTCCCTTTAACAAAATATGGCAGAATTCTTTATAAATGAAATGCAAAATGGAAAATCAATTTTGTGCTAATTCTTAACAAAATTAATAAAATAACTTACCTATTTACTTATAAGTTGAATAATATATATGTATTATTATATTTATTAATATTTGTAATTTTTTTTGACACAATTTCAAACTGATTTAGAAGTTTTCTGTTTTTGAAACAGTAGTGCCAATTTGTAACATTTTGTGATGTAATGAAAATCGCAGAATAATAAGTTAATACACAATAAAAAATATTAAATTTTTAAGTTTTATATACATATTGCAATAAAAAAACTTTGGTGAATTTACATTGAAGATGGTCAGAAATGAATGAGAAAAAATATATAGACATTAAAGAAAAGCACATTTAATGTTAAACTTTACGCACAAAATATATGGGTTTTTTGTTGTTTCGAATTTAACTGTGGCTCTAAGTGAAAAGTTTTAGACCGATCGTATATTACATCTTGAGGATCCTCACCTAATATTTTCAAAAATTTTAAATTCTTTTTAACTCATTTAACCTCATTACGAAAATAGTAAAACCGTAAATATGGAAAATCCACGCACCTCAAAAAATTTTATTCTATGAAATAAACTGAAGACATTTCATATTATACAATATTCTTTCAAAAATGTATCAATTATTGCAAATTTGAAATTTGACATATAGTATTTGTACATATATTTGTATAGATTTCGCAGTAGACGTAGACGACTGCTGCCAGCAGCATTTGTAGTCGTATAGTCAGCTACTTGATTTTTCTGAATACGACAGCAACATATAATATAAATGCATTTTTATTTAAATATACAATTACTTTTACTTATTTAAAATACATTAGTATAACGTAAAAATAAATAAATTAATTAATTTAACCCCTTTTGATTATTAATGGAATTATAGCCTTTCATTTTGCGATTATTTTTTTTACAATATAAAATATTTCATAGCACTAATTTCTTTTACATATTTTGTTATATTGTCAACACTATTTTTGTTTTGTAGTCAACAAAACACACTTGCAGTTTTTTTCTATTTGAAGAACATATGACTGTCATTGTTGATGTAGTAGAGTTGTTTTTTTTTTTTTTTATTTTTTTTCGTTAACTCTTTTGTATTAAAGCACCTCCAATATATGTATCCATTTTAGTTTGCAATTCAGTATATTTATAATTTATTACTTACAGCAAAAAATAATAGAAACAATTTTATCAGTTATGTTTACGAAACTATATAAATAGACCTGAAGTTGGCTGCAAAAGCAGTAGCCTGTGTAAAGAAAAAATTAGCGACATGTAACTGTTACGTAACGTGTCAGCCTTTTTTCACATGAAAAGTATTGGGACGTTCCGGTTACGTTCGGTAACTGATTTAAATGATTTAAACAACTGACTCGTTACGGTTACGGTTAGAAAACATTGACCTTTTATATATATTATAATGCTATGAATGCATTTATCTTTATTTTATTTTATTTATATATTCTTTTTTTTTGCGTTGTATATTATTTTTTTTATTATTATTACTATTTCATTTAATTATTTTTTTTTCTTTAAATAAATTAATACATAAAAATTTGTTTTTTAAATTGTTGGTGAACTTTTACTCCCTTTATTTACTGCCTTTATATTAACTGGTAGTGTCTGCTTGTCGACAAAATTTTGGATCGATTTATAGCAAACTTCTCAGGATGTTAATGAATCATTTTTTATGCAAACGAGCACCCTAGCTGCCCCATCGATTTTAACAACTTTCCCGTGACCCAATCGATCTGAAATTTTGCAGACAGGCTCGTGGCAGTGACAGAAATGATCTAACAAATTTTTTTAGTGATGCCAAAACAATGGCAACTTTTAAATTTTTCTACCAGAGTTGACAAAAAAAAATGTACAAAGGGTTTGTTTTTATTATATTATTACCACAACGACCACAAAAACAACAAGTCCAGCTATGACAACAATGCAACATTTAGAATAACAACAAGAACAATATGGAAACATCATGTTTTTCATTTTTTTTAAATTTTTCAGAGATTTCACTGGACCTGTTCCAGCGATTTTAATGATTTTTGAGGTAGGGATCTTCCCATGAATTTGGTGAATCATTCTCACTAAAAATTATCACCCTAGCTGTCCTATTGAGGGCGTGATCGTGACAAGAACAACATAGAAAGTTATATTTTTTCAAGACTTTTTTTAGTTCTTCATTCAAATCTCGGGCCCTAATCGACCGATTTGGACGATTTTAAATAGCAAACTTTTCAGGATATTAATGAATCATTTTTTATGCCAACGAGCACCCTAGCTGCCCGATTGATGCCGTCATCGTGATTTCCGCTATATCAACTCCGGTTGTTATAAGGTTCACAAATATATATATTTTATGGGGTCCAATTTTTTTTTTCTAATTATTACAAACGGAATGACAAACTTATATATACCCTCTGCACACTGGAGTGGAGGGTATAATTAATGCAAAAAAGAAAAATGGAAAATTTATAACAACCACAGTAAATTAACCTAAACTTAAACTTAAGTCAAAAGCATGAAATTAGAAACAAAAATGACAACTCACATAGTGAGGAGATGCAACAAAAGAGTTGCATCCACATTAGATTAAGCAATAATATAATAGGAAATTAATATTTCCAGTAATATGTAATAATAAGATTTTATCATTCGAATCTGGCAAAGTAGCCAAGTGTATGAATAGTTACATTATGTTAAAAAAATTGTACAAGAAAAGCCTTTTCCTTATTTTGCTAGCAACTTACCAACACCGATAAATTCTGTCTTGAAAATTTACTAAATAAAAATTCAGGTCATTGCAACACAATTTCGGCACATAGCATGCCAACCATCAATCCTATTGACGACGGTATCGTCGTCATAAATGACCAGCCAGTAAGCATTTCAGGCCAAGGCAAGGAAAAAAATCTCCCAAAGGGCACCTTTCTAATTACCTTTGAAAATGAACTCATTATCAACAATACGAAACTGATAAATCTTAGGAAAATTGATTTCATTAGCCCTGAAATCCCTATTGCTCACTCTGTTAACCTTTCAGACCACATACCATTGTTATCTCTACCATACTTCCACGAATTAAATATCGAAAACAGAGAGACCATTTCCCAGCTTCATTCCAATGTGAAGAACGCTTACTACGTTGCAATTTCGAATAATACAGTCCGCACAATATGTCGCCCAAATATGGCGAATAAGTCAGTCCGCCAATTATGTCGTCCAATATGGTGAACAAATCAGTTCACCATTCATTTTACATGTTTAAAGAAAATATACCGCCCAATATGACGGACATTCATATGTCGTCATTCATTTCTGTAAAAATAAATATGTTGCGACCCAATATGACAAATTTAGTTCATTTATTTTTTATAACTGTCTTGCCCTCATCAAATTACTCTAAACGGGCACGAGTATGTTGCAATATAATATTGCATTGTTTTACATTTAATCTCGTATTACACCCATTAATATTTATTTCATTTTTTCTCTTTGCCCCAATCCCCTTTGTTTTCAGTTATATTGTATTTTTCTTTTCGGTGCATTTCGATCGATTGCCCAGTTCCACAACGTAAACAATTCTCAAGTCACTGCACTGAGACTGCTGAGACCTTTCAACAGCTAGTGCGTCCAATTGCAGTACGTTTTTCTAGATCTTCGGTCATATCCCTTTTTATTAAAATTTTTTTTTTTTTTGCTTCGGGTCTCCCAAATAAAATAAATTTTACACAGCCTGGTATGATTTTTTTCTTTTGTCGTTGCTAGAGAGAGAATGTACAGTTAAAACGTAAGTCCCGGTGAAGAAAACTTTAAAGTATCCATCGCGTTGGGACGCTTTACCTCCGGCAATGTGGTTTTGAAAGATTTTGGGGATAGTAGTTTAAATTTTTTTTTAGAAAAACGTATTAGCAGTTGTAGGCACAAGCATTTTTTTTATGAAAAATATTTTTTTTATATACCAGAGGGTTTGCGTTCCAATGCGGTTTATGATTCTCCTGGGGAAAACTATGTCATTACGGTGGATGCTATTGATAAAATAATAGAAGCTGCACAACAGAAGCAAAAGACCAAAGAGGTAACAGACTTTCCAAGTTTTGATCCTGACCATTCTCGTGTCGATATACAAAGGTGGTGCATGGATATTAAGAATAAAGCGTGATGATTTGGAGAATTTTGATATTATACCGAGAGTTCAAAGCGCTTTGCTTGGAAGAGCAAAACAATGGTACAATAAATATGGCTACCAATATTACAATTGGGTTGATTTACGTGCTTCGCTTGATACATACTTTTACAAATGGCTTGGACGTTGTTACTCAACTGCGATTGATTGCAAGTTCCGAAAGTGATGAGTTCACAACTTATTCGGACTTTGTCATGGAAAAGATTTTGCAAATAAATAGATTGCCTTTTGATATACCTGAAGATAAAATTGTGAAAATCGTTATTGGGTGCATAACCGAGACAAACTTGAGAAATTCATTGACGTTTGTTGTGCCGTCTTCTGTCCAGGGCTTGATTGATAATTTGTCTTCAATACGAGAGAAGCCCCTTCGCAAACTAGACTGTTTATCGAGTCGTATACGCAAAGACTATCCGCTATTTAGGCCAGTTTCTACAGCTGGATTTGAAATTAATCCTAATGTTCCACTGAAACAAAAATATTTGGATGACGAGAGAAGATGTTTCGACTGTGGAAAAAGAGGACATATTAGATCAAAATGTCCTGAAAAGATTAAATCAAATGAATTGACGGAGCAAAGCACATCAAAGAGAGCACAAAGCTCATCTGAACATTATACGAGTAAAAATATTAAGTGTTCATTTTGTAAAAAAGCTGGACACGATGAGATAACTTGCTGGGCTAAACAAAGAATGGAAATTAAAAATGTGAATCTTTGCAGAGAAGCATCATTTACGAATAATCTTACGACAGTGATTGTTAATGGAAAGTTGTATTTTTGCTTTCTTGATACTGGTTCCGCTTGTTCATTAATTACATCTGACATTGCTGACAAGATATCTTGCAAACGTACACCTAAATTTCTGGCAATACGAGGTATTGGCAATGGACCTATTTTACTTACTGAGCAGCTTGATATTTTTGTAGAATTTGAAGACCTTGAGATAAACTTTCATGTAATTGATAAGAAACATCTACAAAATGAGATGATAATTGGAAGAGATGTTCTAAAGGATTCTACTTTGACTTTTACAGTAAATTCTAATGGATCATCTCTACATCGTAATCAATTGGTAAATCAGTTGTCTAGTAGCAATGGAAGTCTGGGACCGAAGGTAAAATGGTCATTGAATATATCACAAAAAGTGGAGATTGTTTTGGCAAAGTATTCGCAGCATATTGTTAAGGGTTTACCTACTTCGAGAGTGAATACTGGTTCGCTTAAAATCTGTTTGAAAAAAGATACTACAATATATTACTATGGTCGAAAACTAAGAATTATAATAAAAACACAAAGAGAGTAAAAAACTTGGGCAAAAACAATACCTCTTTCTCAAATCGCGATTATTATGATTTATCTAGCAGAAAAATAAATAATGTGAATTGTAAATAAACTATAGTAACACTTTGCAATATAATTAAGTATTGCAAAAAATAAAAAAATACATGCTGTTGAAGAGAATTATACTCAAATTGATCTCTTAACTTAGGACTTAATGTGAGCTGAAAAAAGAAAAAGGACAACAACAGAAAATTTTTTGGGCATATACATGTAGTTGCTTATTTTTGTAAACGTAAAAATTATTAAACACAGCTAGAATTAAAAAATTAAAAGAATAAAGATAGAAAAGACAGGTATAAAAACATGGATTGCTCCTCGTGTGGACAAAATTGTAATCGTGGCAACATAAAATGTGCAATGTGTGAAAAATCCTTCCATGTGAAGTGTGCAGCAGAGGCTGTACCTAGCATGACAGTAGCTATGGTTGAAACCATTAAAAAAAAGTAATGAACTGCTTATATATCGATGCGGACAGTGTATAAATGTTCCACTGTGCAATACTCGTAGCATGAGTTCAATTGATGGTCAACAATTTAGTGCAAAAATAGAGAACTTGGAGATAAAGTTGCACGAAATTGCAAACATTCTATCGAACAACGTTATGTCTGAATTGGGGACTATTAAAGCTGACCTTCAAAACTGTATGGATCGTGTTAAGAAGTTTGAAGAGTCTACTCACATGAAGGTTGAAAAAATTATGATAGAGAACAACTTTTTGCATAAACAACTTAATCGTGGAAATATTGTTATCAGTGGGCTGCCTTTAAGCTTAAAAAATGGTGAACTATGTTCAACAGTACAGAAGATGGCAGAAGTTTTAGGCGTAGAGCTACAGGAGTACGGCATTAATTTATGTACCTATACTCGCAACAAGAAAGTAGTGCTTGTAAAGTTCAATTCAGTCCGAAAGCGGGATGAAATTGCAGCAATGTATTTTCGAACAAAAAACCTAAAAGTGAGTCAACTTCTGGCGGATCATGACGGATGCAAGGGTGTATATAAATGATCATGCAACGCCAATAGTGGCAAACCTTCAATATATGTGTAGAAAGTTAAAAGGTAAAGAAAAAATAAAAAGTTTTCGAATCAGAAACACAGGTGTTCCAGAGGCAAAAATTATCTTACCAGATGATTCGGAAAAGGTAGTAAGATGTGAAGAATTACAAAGAATGATCCAGTAAATATAAACTGAAAAGCAATTAAGCTCAACTATGTATTTGAAATTTAATTTTATTATTTTTCTTTTTTTATTTTTTTTCCTTCTTCACAATATTTTTACCTTGTTTCATATTAAACAAATGTAATTTAAGTATACTCACTTATTGTTTATTTCTGTACATCTATTTGTTGACATTTTTACTTTTATAAGGAAAAATCATACGCAATTTAACTTATACTATGATCCAATTTGTTTTATCTTACTATGTTACTCTCAATCACTCAAGTTACTCTTAAATATTAATTAAAATGGGCATATTACTTATTTATTTTTTTTTCTCTTATTCCAAATGTGGTACATTTTCTGTATTCAAAACAAGCTATTATTTTCTTTTAAAACAAAATTACAAAATAAAACTTTTTTTTATTAAATTGTAATTATCTTATTTTTTTTTAATAACATGGGTTAACAGTCCTTCGTAAAAAAGAGGATGTTTTAAATCGAAAAGACGGAGTTTATTAAATATAATTTTTTTTCTTTTCTTTTTGTAACAATTGATGTTACTTCAAAAATTTATCATCAAATAAGATAACAGTGAACTTTCTATGTAAATTTATAATTTTATATAAAAATCTCAATTGAACCAAATAATTTTTGGTATAATAAATCCATGTAATTAAAAAAAATGCAGGTTACAATAATGCATCTTGTAAACTTAGTATATACATATATATATATATATATATATATATATATATATTATTATTACAGTTAAAAATTGTTTTTTTTTTTTTGGGGTAGCTTATATCTTTGCAATGTGGGTGAAATTTTATAACATTGCAATTTATCTTAGTTTTAAGTTTATCAGTAAAATTAGTTATAGTTACTTAATTAGATCATGGATATGGGTTGTTTCTCTATACATCAATTATGAATAGTAATATTGGAACCACTATCACCATAAATGAGATTGAAAACTTAAATTTGAATGCCAACAACCTTAACGTTGCACATATAAACGCTCAAAGTATTGCGCCGAGGCCAAATTCGTGTAAGTTGGAGGAAATCAGAGCTATGTTTGAAGATCGACACTTTGATATAATTGGAGTTTCGGAATCATGGTTGAGGGAGTGTATAGGTGATGATGCAGTATCCTTAAGTGGATATCATATATATAGAAGTGATTGATCTGTTAGAAGAGGTGGCGGTGTCTGCATGTATGTAAATAGTAGATTAAGATCTAAGTGTGTGGGTAAAATTATGGATGAGGGAATAGCTGATAGTATTTTTGTTGAAGTTGAAATAGAAGGGGGTGAAAATTGTCTATTGGGAGTAGTATATTTACCTTATGGAATTATTTCTAGCTGTGAGGAGACACTTTCAGAATATTGCGGGCGGTAATAGTTCTTATGGGAGATTATAACATAGACTTATTTGAATATGGTATCGAGATGAGGAACGTATGTGGGAGAATGGGATTGGAGATTGTGCATAATAATCTACCCACACATTTTGCTACTGGCTCTTCAAGATCTAAGTCGAAAGAAGTGGTCAGTTTCAGTTTCCTGCATTGAACTCGCATCATGCTCTCATTTTCTTATCGGTTAATATCAAAACTGATATAATGACTGAGGTAAAACTTGTAAGAGATTTTAATGCATTTAATTTTGAAGCATGCGAAGCTGATGTTAATTCCATTGAATTAAGTGAGATATATAATAATTTTGATGTTAACAGACAAGTTGATTTTCTGGAAAGGATGCTCTTAAATTTATATGAGAAGCATATTCCGGTTAAAGCTATAAAACTTAGAAAATTTTCGGACTGGATGAAGACATTAGTTATAACACGGGCTCAAGAACGAAGGGACATGGCGTACAGGGCATATTTGGAGAGTAGAACTAGTGAAAGGTGGAGTATATATTGTAAATACAGGAACAGGGCAAAATCAATAATCAGAAAGAGGAAGATATATTATTTTCGGAACCTGTTTTTAAATTGTTCTCAGAAGCAAATGTGGGGCCAAATAAGGCAATTAGGAATTGGTGGTAATGAAAATGGATTGACGGGTAGTATTGATGTTGAGAGGTGTAACGACCATTTTGTTATGCCACCCATTACTAATTCGCCAGATATTATCTATAATTCTCAGGTTTTTGTTGAAGATTTGAATCGTTTTTCTTTTCAGATTATAAATGAAGTTGACATATGGGTTGCGATGAGTAGAATAAAATCAGGGGCTGTAGGGCCAGATGGTTTGCCACTTAAATTTGTAAAAATTATTTTTCCGTTAGTATCAAGACTCCTGGTATATGTGTACAATAATATCATAATTTCAGCAAAATATCCGGATTGTTGGAAAGTTTCAAGAGTAGTACCGGTACCGAAGATAAAAAATCCTCAAAATCCTACTGATTTTAGACCAATTAGTATTTTGCCAGTTTGTTCAAAAATTTTAGAAATATCAATCAATGACCAAATCGTGGGTAGTTTAAATTATAAACGTTGCATATCTGATTTTCAATAAGGGTTTAGTAAACGCCACAATACGACGACACTTATGACAAACTTAATTGACGAAATCAGAACAAAGGTAGATAGTAAATATGTCTCCGTTCTTGTCAGTTTAGATCTAAGTAGAGCTTTAGAGTCAGTCTGTCATGAGGTTTTGTTAAATAAGTTATTTACTCAGTTCTCCTTTTCTAAAAATGCTTGTGCATTAATGGCATCATTCTTATTCGGCAGAAGGCAGTTTGTTCAGTGTGGAGGATGTGTGTCGACAACGAGAGGAATGGTTAGAGGCGTCCCATAGGGGTCAATATTAGGTCCATTGCTTTTTAGTGCGTATGTTATGATATTTTTAACTGTATACCTGGAACTTTTAGCCATTTATATGCTGATGATCTTCAAATACTGTTTTCATGTGAGAAGCACAATGTTTATGGCCTTATGACTGGTATTCGGGAAAATTTAATGGGAGTTGAAAAATGGTGCAATGAAAATTTTATTGTGCTTAATGTCGTGAAGTCTAAAGCAATGGCATTTAATGCAATTGGTGTTAATATTCTGCGAATTACTTTTAACAATATTGAAATTGACTATGTAAATTACATTCAAACTCTTGGTATTTGTGTTGATAACAAACTAAGTTTTGAACGTCAACTTAACTTTGTTTTCTCCCGATTGACAATGGGGTTACGCAAACTTTACAACATAAGACAGTAGCCCATGCTACCCTAATGCCTGTTTTGCTAATATGGACTAGAAGTATATTCAGGAATGTTGTGTACTAATCTGGATCGATTGAGAAGATACTTTAACAGCATCATACGGTATGTATATAGACTTCATGCAAGGGTACATGTCTCTGCCCATGTGATTAATTTTTTAGGTTGCTCATTTGAAGATTATGTGAATGTCAGGCTTATGACGTTATTTTATAAAGTTTTTAAATGTGGATTACCAAACTACAACATATGGGATTTCAATTTAGAATTTCGTCTAGGTCGCAATCCTTAATATGTCCACGGTTCAATTCATTAATAATGCAGTGCTCTTTTAGGGTAAGAGTTTGTCGAATGTGGAACTCTATTTTACCGTATGGAGACAGACACTTTGCGTATTCAGTTACACAATTCAAAAACAACCTCGTCTCTTTACTTTTAAATAGTTTTTAAATATTTATGCGTTCATATATGTTTATGTGGGGATAGTGCTGATATATTATTTCATGTATCTATTTTTGTAATTTTTCTATTTCTCTTTGAGAAAAATTCATATCCATGGGGGTTAAGTGAGTAGTAAAGTTTTTTTTTAGAAATACATATAAGAAATTATGTGTCATGAAATTACTATGTAATCAATTTGGCCTTATTTGGCTTACAGATTATGAATAAAGATGAAATTAAATTAAATTAAATATTACCGACCTTATAGAATGGCATTTAGTGAACGGCAACTGGTCAAGGAAATCATTGCAGATTTGCTGAAGAATCATATAATAAGAGAAAGTCATTCACCGTATGCAAGTCCAATGATCCTTGTAAGGAAAACAAATGGGAAGAATCGTCTTTGTGTTGATTATAGGGCACTTAATACAGTTACAATAAGAGACCGATATCCACTACCGAGAATTGAGGATCAGTTAGATGAATTGGCTGGAAATACATACTTTACATCATTGTACATGGCATCAGGCTTTCACCAAATTCCGATCGACGAGGATTCCATGGAAAAAACAGCTTTTGTGACCCCCGATGTTCATTATGAGTACGTGTGTATGCCGTTTGGATTGGCCAACGCTCCTGCTGTTTTTCAACGAGCTATTGATAATTCTTTGGGAGATCTGAAAAGTAAAGTGGCTTTAGTTTATATGGATGATGTATTAATACCGTCGAAATCAATTGACGAGGGTTTAGAAAAACTCGATACTGTATTAAGAGCATTAACAAGCAGTTGGTTTTCTCTTAATATGGATAAATGTAAATTTCTTCAAAAATCTATCGATTATTTAGGCCGAGAAGTTTCTGCAGAGGGAGTAAGACCCAGCAAATCTAAAATAGATGCACTGGTAAACTCTCCATCACCTGGCAATGTTAAACAGGTACGCCAATTTATAGGATTAGCAAATTATTTTTGAAAGTATGTGCCGAAATTTGCGGTTAAGACTTCTGCATAACTGCTTCAACAAAAAACAATACACAATTTATATGGAGTGACGAATGCCAAGCAGCAAAACAATATGTTATCGAGCAACTTACTATCAGGCCTTTACTTGTATTATTTAACCCAGAACTTCTTACAGAATTGCATACTGATGCAAGTGCACTTGGATATGGAGCCATACTGTTTCAACGTTTGAATGGAAAATTGCATGTAGTTGCGTATTATAGTCAGGCCACCAAAGCCTATGAAACTAAATATCATAGTTATGAACTGGAAACGCTTGCTGTCGTAAATGCGGTGAAACATTTTCGACATTATCTTCTGGGTGTTAAGTTTTTGTTGATCACTGATTGCAACGCTTTAAAGGCAACAAAGGAAAAGACATAGCGGACATAGTCCTTGATTCCCTACTAGAAGACGCGATCGCAGAATTAAAACGCAACAACATACATTTTAAATACATAGTAAAGTATGTAGACGATATTTTGGCAATCATCAATATAGACGACAAAGACGAGATCCTAAACATTTTTAATAAACAACACCCAAAAATCCAATTTACAATTGAAATTGAAACCGATGAAACGCTCGCTTATTTAGACTCTAAACTACAGAGGTTTAACAACAAAATTATCTTTGACTGGTACTCTAAAGAAACATCATCAGGTAGATTAATGAATTTTAATGCTACGCAACCCAAAAACCAAATTTTAAATACCGCGAAAAATTTCATTTCAAGAATATTAAATATTAGCGATCAACAATTCCATAGGAAGAATATACAAATAATAACTAAAATACTCACGGATAATAGTTTCCCTAGAAAAATCGTGAACACATTAATAAAAGAAGAACAAAGAAAATTATATATAAACAAAAAACCTACAGTAAATAAACCAACTTTAGATCAACACAAAAAATTTTACAGTGTTAAATATATTCCAGGTTTAACAGACAACAAAAGCCTACGAACAACCATACAAGCAGAAAATATATGTTTTGCTTATAAACCAAACTCAACTCTCAATACAATTTTTTCTAACATCAAGGCGCCAATTTATAAACAACAACAGAGTAACGTTGTTTATGAGATAAAATGCAAAGGCAACGAAGATCACAGCTGTAAACAGGTTTATATAGGAACAACTAAACGAACACTTGAAACAAGAATAGGAGAACATAAAATGGACATAATTAAAAACAAAGAAACAACTGCATTAGCACAACACATAATAACAACAGGCCACACAGCTGATTTTGACAGGATTCGCATACTTGATAAAGAAAATATAGAGAAAAAACGATTCACAATAGAAAGTCTACGAATACAACAAAACATAGGAATAACAATGAACACTAAAGAAGACACAAACAATATAAGCGCCAGTTACAGAGTTGCTATTAAGTAAAACTTTTCTGTGATATTAGTTTAAGTTTTGTGTATTTATTTAAATTCATGTTTTTATGTTTTTTTGTTTTATGTACAATTCCGTTTCAATGTGAAGGAAAATAGTTTCATATTGTAAGTTCAATCGTAATTTGGTGTATTTTATTATATTAATGTATTGTTTTTTACCATTAAAAAGACGACTTCCTTGATAAAGTCTACAAATATAGACGAAACGTCGGAAAATATGTAAAGAAACGTTGTTTTATTTACACTGGACACTTTAGGCCTTATTAGCTCAATAAATTAATCAATTTAAAATATTTAAATACTTGGCCAAATAACAAAATGAGGGAAAAAGAAAGACATTACCACATATAGCTCGTTGGTGGATTTTTCTACACGATTTTGAGTTTGAAATTGTATATAAAAAAGGAAGTAGTCTATCTCATGTAGATTACTTAAGTCGGAATATACCGGTTAAAAATTGTTGCCAAATAAATAAATTATCAGAGACGTGGTTCCATATTGAACAACAAAATGATCCAGATACAATTGAAATCATTGATAAAATTAAAAATGAGGATCCAAGCATCATAGCACAGTATTCGATAGATAAAAGGCTATTATACAAGAATGTAGAAAATTTTAAAAAAGTTTACATGCCCAAACAATGTCGATTGACTATAATACGACGTTTCCATGAAGAAAATTGCCCCATTGGATGGGAAAAAATATTGATGAAAATAAAAGAAAATTTTTGGATGCCGCATATGACTAAAAACGTTAGAAAATTTGTTGGATCTTCTTTAACTTGTGTAGTTGCCAAGAGACCTTCATGGAAAAAACAGTCCGAGCTTCACCCAATTGAAAAAAAGCCAATCCCATTTGATGTTGTACAAGGGGGTTTTTGTGGGCCCCTTTGAAGGAAAGGAACATCGCTATATTTTCATAATTATTGATGCGTTTACTAAATTCGTAACATTGTTTCGTTGCAAAACGCTGACAGCTTCAGAAACTGTTAATGTTTTTTACAACTATGTTGCGTTGTTTGGTGCTCCTGGAAAGATAATAAGTGACTGTGGAACTAATTTCACTAATGAAGGTTTTAAAAATCTTTGCGTTTCTTTGGGAATCATTCATCATCTAAAAGCACCAGGAACTTGTAGTGCGAATGGACAAGTAGAACGGTATGTGGATACAGTAGCCAATTTATTAAGAACCAATCAAGTCATGGATTGGACTCGTTATGGCAGTCGTGTACAGTTAGCTCTGAACACCACTGTCAATAAGACAACTGATTTTGTCCACTTAAGATATTGACCGGTATAACAGGACGTACTCCAGATGTTAGTGCCCTTCTATCAGAGTTGGAAATTGAGCCGCAGTACGATGATATAAATGCAATACGTAACCTTGTTAACAAGCGCACGGAGGTGAACGCACAACAAATGAAAGTGCGGTTTGATGAACATAAAAGTAAGCCAACAAAATTGAATATTGGTCAAAAAGTAGTATATCGCAATAATCAAATTCGAAAATCAAAATTGCAACCATATTATCAGGGCCCATTTGAGATAGTTGGTATACTCCCTAATGATCGTTATAAACTTAAAAAGGACAATAGCCGTACTATTGTTGTCGTTGCAAGGGAAAATATTCGTCCTGTCACTGAAGAGCAAGTTACAGAATAAATATAGGTAATGTTAAATTGATAATAAGTATAACTAAATTTTGCAAGAAAATCGAACTCAGGGATAAACATTACATCTGAACATTAATTAATGTCACTTTTAAGACTGGGATAAAACTTTGACCAAAAGTTGGAGGACAAGCTGAAGATTGCCTCTGAGCCTCAACTTATTGTCAGGTTTTAAAGTGTGACAGAGTTGTTGGACAAGCTTAAGATTTCCTCTGAACCATAACTCATGGTATGTTAAAAATTAATCGAAGTTTTGGACAAGCTAAAGATTGCCTCTGAGCCATAACATTCATAGAATTCACAGTGGGTGTAATAAATCAAATATTTTTGTATAAGAAAAGTTATAGTAATAAAGGTTTATTTTGCCTCTGAGTTGTGATTGTGTAAACAAGCTTAATATCGCCTTTGAGTTGATGATGTTTGTTATTACAGATTTTGGAGCTGAACTTGTCTGAGGGGAAAGCACGTTTGAGGATGACTGTGAAAAGTAAATAGCAGTCAAAATGATACAATTTACATTAAATTGTGAATTTTGAATTTCCAGATTTTGTATATGTGTTTCAAATAAATTTACTTGTATAAAACTCAATTCATCGAGAGCAATGATTTTACAGGATGGCCGTGTTAGAGTAAAAACTTTATTAAATGTTTATTTTGTAGTGCTTTTCGATTTCTGTCAGATCTGTACACTTAGAAAATATAAAAGGGACGATCATATTGAAAAAGTTGTCATTGTGAAAATAATTGTGATGGTGTATAGAACTGTAAAATATTCAATTAGAAAACCTATTTCAAGAGTTTTCTATCATACATAATTCGTGGCTTCCAGAAGGCAGTTTTGGATGTGTGAAAATTCAAGGGTCTATTTTAAGTCATCTTTACCTGGTAGTGAAGATTTCAAAAATACGTTTTTGATCTTGAATGTTTTTTATTCTTGCATTTTACAACAGCAAATGGATTTCATTTAACCAACGAAATCCGTAAATTTACAAAATTCTTTTTTCGATTAACAATTAAATAATATTTTTATTTACACAAAAAAGGAACAAATTTCATTTAACCAATTGAATTTGTTTTAATTTACAAATTTTTTATTAACCAATTAAATATTTACTATATTCCTCATTTACGAAAAAGAAACAAATTCCATTTAACAAATTAAGTTTTTTCAATTTACAAAAAAAAAACATATTCCATTTAACCAATCCTTTTTTGGAATTAAATTTATATCACAATTCTCTTTCATATAGTTACAACCTAATTTCTTTAGACAATTCTTAGTGCCCTACGATTTCAAAAATCATTTTAACATTGGATTCAAACTCCAATTGTTGTTGCAAACCCCATACAAGTCGAATTTCAGTGAAGTTTTTTTTTTCAAATAGTCAAATCCAATTTTGATTAAGATAAATTGATATTTTACGTTTCGGTTGTCGTTCTGAAAACACAGTTTTCACTACGCAATTTTTCTCTTTTTTGTACAAAGGGAATCTTTTTAATTTTTTTTATAATTAGAAATTAAAGTTTTTGCGAAGAACTTGATATAAGCGAGCGTCATAAGTTTTTCTGATCCAATTGGATAAAGTCCTTTTTAAGTAGGATAAAATTGAAGTTTCTCATTTCAGTGGTTCTTTATGAAAATACAATTTTTGTTATACAAAAAAATTTTTTTTCCTCCATTTTACCCAAAATCGCTTTGGTATTACATATATTCAAAAAAAAAATTTTAAATTTTTTGGCTGCGAACCGTATAATAAATAATAATAAACAAATAATTCTCCACCACCAATTAGGCCACAAGAGCAAAATAGCAATTATGCCATGCCAGTAACCGGGTATCATTTTGACGGACAACGTAAAGTCGATGTTTCAAAATGGGGCATTAAATTCGACGGCACCAAAAAAACAATGTGTTCTGAAGATTTCATATTTCGGGTAGATGTGTTATGCCAAGATTATGGCTGCTCTTTTAATGATATCTTACGCTGTTTTCACCATTTACTTGAAGGACAGGCGTTAGATTGGTACTGGAACCAAAGAAAATTGATGCCAATTAGGGCTTGGGATGATTTGCAAAGAGCCTTTTTGAACCAGTATAGGCGTTTTGAAAATGAGTTCCAGATTCAAAAGAAGATAATGGATCGGCGTCAAATGCCCCAAGAGTCATTTGAAGATTTTTTCAACGCAATCATCAAATTGAGAAATCCACAGCGTTCACCATATTCGGAGAGTCATCACTGGCTCATCTAATTTTTCCTGCCAGGATGGAAGGTTCAGCTCAGTTCTGTCAAGAAGTCAATCGCGCCGAAAGTCTGCTGGCAAATCAACGACAACAATATCCTCAGCGACCATATGTACCACAACGGGTAAATGAATTGAACATCGAGGGTAATGAGCAACCAGTGGAAGGAGTGGAAGTGGATGCGATGACTGATAGTAGTCACTACACGTGCTGGAACTGCCGACAGGTGGGTCATGGTTTTCTAGATTGCCCTGCGCCAACGCGAAGAATATTTTGTTATCGCTGCGGCAGAGACAATGTGGTGACACCAAAATGTCCAAAGTGCCAGGGAAACCAGGCAGGGAACACGTCTCACACTGGGGAGACACGTTCGACTCAGACTTAAGCCCAGAAAATTTAATATCAACCAACTAAAACCATCCAAAGAAAAATCAATAACAATTTTAGCAGAACACATAGAAGATTTGAAAGTTAAGTTGAGGGAGTTGAAACCATTACATTTAAGAATAAAGGACTATGAAGAAGAGAGAATCAGGATTTTTGGCGAGATGTCTAACCGAATTAAAAGAGATTCGGCATGAAATATCGTCTGCCACTCTTTACGAAGGCGAGGACAATAGATTTTATACCAGGCTTAGTCTAAACGGTCAAGAAATCGAGGGTTTACTCGACAGTGGAGCGACTGTCACGTATTTAGGAAAAAATTGCTTAGATTTTGTACACAAGGCTCAACTGGAAGTTCATCCTTTTCATTCAGTAATTAGAACTGCCGACGGTTGCGCACACAAAATCATAGGACGTGTTAGAACTATGGTAGAATTCAATCGGCAGTCTAAGCTAATTTCTTTTTATCTTGTTCCAACTTTGGCTAGAGAACTTTTCTTGTGCGTTGACTTCATGAATAGCTCTAAACTCTTTGCGAGCGTGGAAAGTTTGACCACAAATGGCGTTAGTTTGTGCGAGGAAGCCGAAGCGGAAAATTTCGATAACGAACACGTGTGTTTCCACCGCACCAACAGAGGCAACTTGACTCAATAGTCACCACGTTCCCATGCTATAGTAGAAAAGGTTTAGGAAAGACACATCTAGAAATTCATTCAATAGACACTCGCGACGCAACTCCGATGAAAGATAGGCATTATCCTGTTTCCCCGGCGGTACAGAAGTTAATGTTCGCGGAGTTGGATAGGATGTCACCTTAGTCCGAAAAGGTGAAAATAATCGGCTATGTCTGGACGCTCGAAAGCTCAATGCACTGACAGTCAAGAACACATACCCACTCCCTCACATTGAAGGTCTACTCAGCCGTTTGGGAGACACCTATTTCGTTTCCAGCGTTGAGCTAAAGGACGCTTTTTGGCAGATCCCCTTAGACCAGTCTTGCAGAGAAAAAACTGCATTCACGGTGCCAGGAAGGCCACTTTATCATTTAACGGTCATGCCCTTTGGGTTGCGCAATGCTGCCCAAAGGTTATGCCGCCTAATGGATAAGGTGATCCCCTCGGTGCTTCGCGATTAGAGTTTTTGTCTATCTAGATGATCTGTTGGTAGTCTCGCCTGATTTTAATACTCACCTGGAATTGTTGGAGCGTGTGTCCGATTGTTTGAAAGGCGCGGGCTTGATCATCAATGTGGCCAAGTCGAAATTTTGTTTCAAGGAGCTAAGGTACCTCGGTTATATTGTGGGCGGTGGCAAGTTGAAACCGGATCCGGCGAAAATAGAGGATATTATAAAGTTTTCCTACCCCAAAACGGCAAAACAAGTCCGGAGTTTCATGGGTACAACAGGTTGGTATAGGCGGTTTATACCGGATTACGCCACCATCGCCGCACCGATATTCGATACCTTGAAAATGGGCAATGTATTCAAGTTCTCAAAGAGGCCCGAGTCGCGTTTAACAATTTAAAGTCCGCATTAACTACAAGCCCGATTATAAGTCATCCCGACTTCTCAAAACATTTTTATGTGCAGTGCGATGCGTCGGATATAGGTATAGGAGCTGTCTTATTTCAGAAGGATGAGTCTGAAGGAGAACATCCTATAGCGCAGTTGTCCCAAAAATTGTCCTCAGCTCAAAGAAATTATTCAGTTACGGAGAGAGAGTGTTTGGCCGTGGTGATGGCCATAAAGAAATTTTTACCATATATCGAATTGATGTCGTTTACCATCATTACGGACCATAGCAGCCTGAAGTGGCTGATGCACCTCCACTCTTTTTCATTTACTATAGAGCATCGAAAGGGGAAGCAAAATGTTGTCCCGGACACACTGTCACGGTATGATATGGAAGAAGTTTCCACTGACGTAAACAGTTTAGTTGACCTAAGTTCTGATTCATTTAAGTCTGAAGATTACCTTGATTTGATAGCAATATAGAGAAAAATTCTTCACAACTACCAGATGTGAAAATAGTCGACCAGGTCGTGTATAAACGAATGTTGCCTTATGATGGTGTACCGCTTAACGAAGATTTCAGTTGGAAGCTATGGGTTCCTCTCGATCTGATAGAAAGTTTAATAAAGAATGCCCATATGCCCCCGAAAATGGCACATGGAGGCTTCCATAAAACCCTTCGTCGTATACGGGAATATTTCTATTGGCCCAACCAGAATTCGCAGGTTCATTCCATTGTTCAAAATTGTCAGGTCTGCCAAGAATCAAAACCAGCCAACACAACTCTTTGCCCGCCAATGGGAAACGAAGTTGTCGTTATTCGTCCTTTCCAACGTATATACGTTGACTTTTTAGGTCCATACCCTAGGTCAAAATCAGAAAATTGTTTCCTTTTTATAGTGTTAGATCATCTAACAAAGTTTGTTCTACTGAAAGCCATGGCCAAGGCCAATTCCAAAAACGTAATCAAATTCTTAATATCGGAGGTTTTTCATAAATTTGGTACTCCAGAGACGATAGTGTCTGATAGCGGGAAACAATTTATAAGTAAGGAGTTCGGGATGTAATTTTGAACTTCGGTATTAATCATTTGAGAACCGCGACGCATTCCCCCCAGGGAAATTCATCCGAAAGGGTGAATCAATCGATTTTATCGGCGATACGCTCGTATCTGCAAGAGGATCACCGTGGTTGGGATCAGCATTTGTCTGAGATAGAATACTCGTTGAGATCGTCGGTACATAATTCCATATATGTCACCCCATTTTTTGCGTTGTTCGGAATGAACATGATAGGCCATGGAAGCGTGTACAAGATCGCCAGGAAGCTTGAATTGCTGAACGAGAGCGACATGGTTCCGAAAACAGTCAAACTGGACATACACCGTCCGAAGCCGAAAAATTAAGTTTGTCCCCGGTCAAGAGGTTTATCGCCGCAATTTTCTGCAGAGCGACTTTAAGAACAATTTCAATGCGAAACTGGCTAGGAAATTCCACAAATGTAGGATAAGGCGACCAGTGGGAAACTGCCTCTATAAAGTGGAGGACCTAAAGGGAAAGTCTTTGGGCATATTTCATGCCAAAGATCTCAAACAATAACGAAAAAAGAAAAGTATTTGACCTATTTGACACTAATTCGGGAGAACCGGTAATTTGAAATCTTTGGGTTTACCCTTTGTGCACCCTCCGAGTCCCTCTGGCTACAGAAAGGATAAGGGGCGGTTGAAGCACCAGATTTAGATTTCTGGACCCTGTGGCATCTATGTCCAGAGGACATTGCAAGTTCGTTTTCCCGCTAAATAGAAGCGAACCTAGCCTTCCACCACCAGCCTTCCAATAGTCTTTGGATTATTGTGCGAACACTGTGGTAGCCGAAAGACAACCACTGGGTTGGCGATAAGATCGTTTAAATAAATCAGTATTTGCGACTTAGCCTTCCAGGCTGTCAAAAATTGTTTTCATGATACTATAACAACGCCCGTAGCATATCAGGCGGATAAGCTGACGGGATTGGGTATCTCCATCTTCATTTTGTCAAAGGCCACACAGGGTGGCCAACAGCCAAATCTGCAATCCCGGAAGAGCTCTTAGGGGGAGCCCAATAATGTTTGAGGAACCCTGGAGTTCGGAAAGGCTCGCAGAGGAGGGATTTACCTTCACTGGTATACTCGCGGGGGGCGGGTTATTCTCCGGGGTATTAATCAAACTTTGGTTGGAGAGTCTCCTACATAAGTTAGGTCAATAGTTCCATTTTGCCCTAACATATGTACGAATCGACCCCGGTCGATTAGAGATTTCTAACGGAGCAAGATTTCTACCGCGTAGTTAGCGAGTCAATAGGACATAACTTGTCCGTCCGATATGCAAAACGTACAGAATTTGTAAATGAGAATTTCGTCTTATCCACATGAGTTCAAGTCGTTAGTATGTACCAGCAATTACCGTAACTCGCTAAAGCAATAGGAAATTAAAGGTTACCACGGAATCTATGGTAAAGATGAACATACAATTGAAGTTTCACACGTCCAAATCAGGGTGACCTCCCGATACAGCTGGCTTCCGTTAGGACTACTGCTCCTGATCGGGTTTGTCATGTCCCCCTAGTAGTAACATATTTCTGCCAATACACGCGTTGCCCATTCTTCTTCCTCCTTCAAGACATAAATTTCCTTTTTGACGTGGCAAAAAAGTAAAAAGAATAAGAATTGGCACGCTTAACTAAAGTCGAGAAGCTTGGGTTTGTGTTGAAGTAGGTCAGTTTGGTATTACACGCTAAAGAAGACAATAAAAAAAAACAACACGATAGAGGTGAAGACAAAAAGACAAAAAAAAAGTAAAAGTATAAGAGGTTATAATTATGAGTTGTGAGAACTATACTGGACAAAATAATAATAAAAAAAAAATTTCCAGAAATATTAAATAAAATATGTCCAATGTAATTATAAAGGGGTAACAATATATACCCAGATGTAAGAACTAAATATGTGAAAGTTATGAACTGGTAGATTATATTTAACAATACAAAAGTAAAACGAGTTAATACGTAGGTGTGAAATAGGCAACAAAAAAAAACCTGAAAGAAATCGTATATTAAAGAAAAATGTTAAATTTATTAAAATTATACATACATATGTAAAAACAAAACCAAATCCTGTAAATAAAAAGAAATTAAATGTGTATGATTTACTCGTAAACTTCCAAATAATATACATATATTAGTAAAATATGCAAAATAAGAAAAGCTGTTAAACAATATGCATAGATTTCGTGTAAACAACTCCGTACTGAATGGTTCTCCAACCCCACTCCTAACACAGCCTCCGGTACCAGCTCAGCCAAAAGCTACTCCAAGGGTGATAGCTCCACGAAATATACCCTTAAGCATGAATCCATCAACATTCAGTGACGAAGCCGCGTATGGGGTATCATCAAATTCATCATCCATCATATATCTGTTGAGTAAGAAACCAAAGTATTGTAGAAACTCTATTTAAGCTCTTTTGTACTTATTTTAGGTATTTAGGATATATTTATATTTTAAGATCCGTTATATATACATATATACTAACCCAAAATTAATTATAATCAGATACATATATAAGCATACCTATACAAAAAAAGGTAATGTTAAATAAATCCTTGTGAATATGAATTTTAAAATGAAATAATAATGGTCTCGTTTTTAGAGTAGTAAGTTGTCAGGAATAAGGTAACGAAGGGTAAGTAGAGCTGGAGGGACAGTCTCGAGAACATGGCTGAGGTCTGTCACAGGTGGGACCATATGAGAGGGTAGGGCCGCCGTAAAGTTGAAACAACACCTTTCAACAGCTAGTGCGTCCAATTGCAGTACGTTTTTCTTGATCTTCGGTCATTTCCCTTTTTATTACAAATTTTTTTTGCTTCGGGTCTCCCAAATAAAATAAATTTTACACAGTCTGGTATGATTTTTTTCTTTTGTCGTTGCTCCCGGCCCAGATTGGTTAAAAGAACCTCCCCATCCGACGAGCCATAGCCGCGCTCACGCAAGCATACCAGCAACAACCACGATCTGGCAACCTTAAGCTTTTTTATTTAAAATTTCACCGTAGTGACACGACAAAAATAAATGGCGCCCAACGTGGGGCCCGAATTGTCCAAATTCTATTTAAATAAAAAAAAGGGGTTAAGTAACACGACAACACAAACACATTAACAAATTTAACAAACACACACATAGCATTGTATAATTTTATCTTTGTGTTAGTAGCAACTTTAAACTATCATAACTCCAAAAAAATATTCCAGACGATGAACATCTGTAAATCTGGGTAACAGCTGAAAGGAAATACCTTTCAAATTCGGGGTAAAACTATGAAACTTATAGATATAAATAAATTATAAATTATAGATATAAATAAGTTATCCAGCATAAAAATGTATGTCATTGTCTTTCATTTAATAATTGTAATATAGTTTGACAAAAAAAAATTATGTCATTGTCATTAAAAAATATACAAATAAAAAATATAATGAATAAAAAAGAAACATTTTATTAATAAATATTTAATATATAATTTTAAAAAAATAGTCAACATAAAAATTTATGTTATTGTCGCTAAATTACAATACAATTAAAATTTTTGTATTATTGAATTTTACTTATTTTAGGTTGTTAATTTTTTTAATTTTCTATTTTGAACCAATCGTTGTCTACTTTTTAAAATAAGACTATCAACTAATGTTCTTGAGTTTTTATACAACAAAACATTTATATAAAAATCTAGAATCGCTCACCGAGCAGTATGCATGGATCGTTTTCATCGAACCATGCAGAGAACTCCTCCGATGTGGCCATATTCTGTTCGATTGCAGTAATTATTGTCCGCCTCAAGTTTATTATATGATAATTTGTGGGGAAGAACTTCGTATAAATCGAAAAGAATTTGATGGATATTTGGATGCCACTCAAATTTTCTTCACATTATCTAAACTTTTTTCGGTTTTTTGCGATGTTTTGCATACATTAGCACAATAACCCACTGTTATTTTGCCAACCAATGAGTGTCAATAGAAATAATATTTACAATCCTTTATTTTAAGTTAAGGCTTCATGGGTTTTTTCCAAATTTTATTGACCCCTTTTTTATGATTTACGTTGCAATTGCTTACAATTGCTTTTTTCTCGTAATTTTCATTGCATGTCGTAGACGAAAAACCTAATTTTGGGTCATAAAAGACACACTTGTTGGTTGTTAGGATGTAAACACTTCTTTTTTTTTTAAATGACTTTTGTCGAGAATTGAAATTGGGCCACCCTATTAATTGGGAATGCGGATGAATCCTTATTTATTATTTATATTATATTTATGCTTGTATTTGTCATTTATATGTATGTTTCATTTTCGAACTCCTTGTTGTTTGGTATTAGTGTCCTATGTAATTTAACTTGTTTGTTCGTGTCTATAAATAGGACGAAAATTGCCATTTTTTAATCCTTTTGTAATTTGTGAAGGAGCGAGAAAGATGTGAGTTAAATTGTCTTAAATATTTAAATTGTGAAAAATAATAATTTGTAAATTATTCTGATTGTGCCTTTAAAATCATTTTTTAGAGAATAAAACACACATAGACACACACGCACACATTTATACACAAACGCACTCGTTATAAATCACAACATCGAGCAATAAAGTTTATTTAAATTAAATTCGACACTGTTTTTATTTAAGTCGCCTGCCAAAGAAATTTGAATTAAACCGGCTGATTGTAATGAATAACAAGAATCATGCCAGGTGCTAATTAAAATATCTCAGCCCAGGATTTCTTCGTGTTTATTCTTATAGCTCCAAAAAATTACAAAATTTTTATTCTATCTTTTCACGGAATATTTTTTATACCGGAAAAGTCTGCTGCCAAGAATATTTTTCACAAAAATATATGTACACTGTGATCGTCGCCAATAATATAATCTCAAAAAAAAAAAATTAATTAAATTTGCACTAAAATACTTGTTGCACAATTATTTGCCACTAATCACTTGTCACTGTGTTTGTTTCACCAATATTATTGTCAATTTGATGTTCGATCGATTTTTTGCCGCCAACGTTAAATAATTTGTTACCGTGTTGTTGATTGTTTGATTTGTCATCACAATAATCTATGTCAGAAACGCCGCCAAGAAGAAGCCAAAGGACAAATCAAGGAATACCACCTAAACGATACAAAAACACCGAAATGTCTCTTCAACATTCGCCAAAAGATAATCAGCCGCCATTGCAACAGAATCAGCCGCCACAACAACAGATTCAGATACAACAAAACTCTTTAATTATGCCGACCGATGGGGAACAAGTAAAAACACCAAATGCCACAAGAGCCCGCCCGGCCAATGTGAATCAAAGTACTAGTGCCCAAAATTCTCGTCCAGCCAATGTTGAAACTGTAGCCGATATCAAACACGATTTTGCCAAGAAAATGGAGGAAATGAGCAACGAATTTAGACGACAGATGCATGCTATTCAGGCCATGATTACAACTAATTGCCAGCAAATGCAATCTTGCATAAGTAGCGTTCGCACCGAAATTAGGTCGTCACAGGTTCCTAACCTTACAAATTCTGCCTCGAATAATATGCCTTTGCCATTTATTAATAATTCTTGTTCTAGCCAAAGTTCTTCCAATCAAAGCCCTCTAAGCCAAAATGCCACAGGCGCAAGTATAGTTAGCCACAGCTCTTCAAATCAGTCTTTAAATGGTCGCCAAAAGAAAATTTATCCTCTTCCCCTATTTACAGGTTCTCCAGAAGAGTGGCAAACATTTCACGAAGCCTTTCATGCCACTACAGAAGAATTCGAATATTCAAATCTTCACAACATCATGCGCCTCCGAGAAGCCCTGAAAGAAAAAGCATTGGAGACTGTTGAATCACTTTTGAATCACTCTGGAAATGTCCAGGCCATAATGGAAACCCTTGAAGAAATGTTTGGAAGACCTGAACAGCTCATAAAAAGCCAGATTCAAAAGGTAAAATCCATTTCTCCAGTTACGGAGGGAAACATGACTGAACTTATTACTTTTGCCAACAAAATAACAAACATGGCCACTTTCCTAAAGAATGCCAAAGGCGAACATCATCTGTCTAATGCGTCTCTTCTTAGCGAACTCGTAGCCAAATTACCGAGCGCCAGACAGATGCAATGGGCAGAAAAGTGTCTACTTTTGGAGTGTCCACCAACAATTACCGATTTCAGTAACTGGTTAACCGCCCTACGTAAAGTCGCCAACGTAGTCTTAGATTCCTTGCCGTCCACCACAGAAACAGCAACAAAAAACCATTCGAAAAATCAAAAATCATCATTCCCATCTTATGCGCCAGCCACAAATGCATCAAAAAGAGCCTGCGTTAGTGTTGCCCGTCCGAAATGTGCCGCTTGTGATGGTGAGTGTAAACATTTAAGCCAATGCCAACATTTTTTACAGATGAACCACAATACCAGATGGGAGAAGATAAAACAAATTGGTGCATGCTTTTCCTGCCTCAAAATGGGACACCAAACCAACCGCTGCTTTTCAAGAAAACGCTGCCAAGTTGAACAATGCCAGAGAAGTCACCATCCACTGCTACACACAATTGATGCCAGCGCCAATGCAACTCGACACAATTCATCCACTGTTCGCCCTAATCTAACACCACACTTTGACCAACAAACTAGTATTACGACACTCAACCGCACTTCTCACCAAAACACTAACTCGGGTGTAAATCATCAAAGACGAGGCGGAGACGATTTTAGCCAACATGCCCCGACACAACATGATGGTCACAGAATTTGCCATGCTAACTGTAGCCACAATAACTCAATTCTTTTTCAGATAATTCCCATTAAAATTTATGCCGCTGGAAGGGAATATCTGACACACGCGTTTGTTGACGACGGAGCCAACGTTTCGATGATCGACGAAAAACTTGCACGCACTTTGAATATATACGGAATTCCCGAAAATTTACAAATTCAGTGGCTAAACGAAAAAACCACATGCCAAAATACTGAACGCGTAAATATAACAATTTCTGGAGTGGGAGAATTTGTCAGCAAATACGAACTGTCAAATGTGTTTACTGTCTCTGATTTGGAGCTGCCATATCAAAGTGTTAACAGTGGTGAATTAGTGTCATTTGGTCATGAACATCTGACAGGGTTGCCGCCGGTCGTTTTAAAGAACATCCAACCAAAAATAGTGCTAAGTTTAGCACATGCATTTTTGACTGTACCACTCGAAATACCAAAGTCATCACCAACTATGGGAACAATTGCAACGAAAACCAGACTAGGATGGATGATATATGGACCAATGCAGAATGAAGAGTTGCCCGTAAAAAGAGTAATGTGCGTACGAAAACATGAAAAATCTGATTGGAAATTGATGCAGGATTTAAATAAAACAATGAAAAGTTATTTCGATATTGAAAATTTTGGTGTGAAAGTGGATTGTGAACCAATTCTAAGCAAAGATGATGAAAGGGCTTTGTCAATATTAAGAAAAACAACAAAACGTGTTGGAAACAAATTTGAATGTGGACTTTTGTGGCGGTCTAATTTTTCTTCCTTTCCAGACTCATATCCAATGGCTTTAAAAAGGTTGGAAAACCTGGAGAAGAAAATGGCACGTGAGCCAGTTTTTGCCGAAGAGTACTGCATGAAGATGAGCGATTATCTCCGAAAAGGATACGCCACAAGGTTGTCGGCGGAAGAAGCAGAAAAGTTTACAGATAAAACTTTTTATCTGCCACACTTTGGAGTAAAACACCCCAGGAAAAAGGGCATTCGTTTAGTATTCGATGCGGCTGCAGAGGTTAAAAATTGCTCTTTAAATAAATTTTTATTAACTGGGCCCGACATTAATCAGCCCTTACTTACAATTCTTTTTAAATTTCGACAGGCCCCCATTGGTGTATGCGCAGATATTCAAGAGATGTTCCACCAAGTGGATATAATTAAAGAAGACAGACAGTGCCAACGCTTTTTGTGGAGAGAAGGCAACCCCAAGAATCCTGTGGGCATTTATGAAATGAAAAGCATGATATTCGGCGCTGCATGTTCCCCAACAATAGCCCAATATGTGAAAAATATCAACGCCGAAGGGTTTCGTCATAAATATCCCAGAGCAGTTGAAGCCATCACTGAGAGACATTATGTAGACGATTATGTTGACTCATTTCAAACAGAAGACGAAGCCAAAAGGGTAGTTGCCGAAGTTATCCGCATACACCAAGCAGGAGGATTTCATTTACGAAATTTCATGTCCAACTCACACACCATTTTATCAAGTTTTGGCAACCCTGACGAGTACAAGAAGTTTGGTGAGTTTCAAAGTGAAGGTAAAATTCTGGGTATGCACTGGCTGTCAAAACCAGATGTGTTTGTTTTCATTCTGGATTTTTTAAATATTGATGAAAAATTATTAAAATGTATTAAAAATCCGACAAAACGCGAGTTGCTGTCCATTTCCATGAGTGTTTTCGATCCCTTTGGTTTTGTAGCGGATTATATGGTAACAGCGAAGCTAATCATGCAGCGTACTTGGAACAATGGTATTCAATGGGACGAGCAACTGCCAGACAATTTGTTTAGAGTTGGATGGAGCAGCTAAAAATGGTTAAAGAAACCAGAATAACCCGGCGTTATTTTTCAAGATTTGAAACGGCTGTGGTGGACCTACACGTTTTTTGTGATGCTAGTGAAGAGGCGATGGCAACCGTATCGTATTGGAGAGCAGAATATGATGGTATTGTAAGCGTGGTATTTGTCTCGGGAAAATCCAGTTGTGCGCCAACTCGGTATCATACCATTCCAAAATTGGAATTACAGGCAGCGGTAATGGGAGTCCGGCTGAAAAATACTATAGTGAAGTCTCACACAATTCAAGTAAGAAAAGTGGTATTGTGGACAGATTCACATACTGTCGTGCGATGGATTCGTTCTGACCACAGACAATACAAACCATATGTCGCGAATAGAGTGTCAGAGTTGCTGGAGACGACAAATATGTCCGACTGGAGATGGTGTCCGGGTGTTTATAATCCTGCGGATGAGGCAACACGGTCAAAGTACCCCACAACATATGTGCCGAATGGAAGGTGGTTAAAGGGACCTCATTTTTTGTTACAGGGGGAGGCGGACTGGCCTAACGAGGCTATGATTTCATCCTGCGACGATCAAAGCCAGATGGAATTAAGAAACAAACATCGAGCTTTATTTATTAAAAAGATTTCTCCAATAATCCCAATCCTTAATAGATTAAAAAGGTGCATGGCGTGGGTACTGAGGTATAAAAATAATCTGGAGCGAAAAATTAAAAAAGAGGCTTTGGTTTTAGGGGAACTGAGTGCGGAAGATGAACTTTTGGCTGAGAACTATATTTGTGGTAGTATCCAAAAACAGGTATTTGCAAATGAAATAGCCGATATATCATTGAATGGGCATGTATCAAAAGATAGCGACATTGCAGCCTTGAACCCACAATGGGATAATCGCCTACTCAGAGCAGGCGGAAGGCTTGCATATGCGACAAGTTTACCTTTGGACACAAGAAAACCCATTATCTTGCTCAAAAAACATGACCTAACTCGCTTAATTGCTTTTTATTTTCATAGAAAATTTCACCACATTAATACGGCAACTGTTATGGCAGAAATTCGAAGACGATTCTGGATCCCTTCATTGAGACAACTTTTAAAAGGAGTGAAATCCTCTTGTCAAATGTGTCGACTGCGCCTATCAACGCCGAAAACCCCACAAATGGGTAATTTGCCCTTGGACAGGGTAAGTCCTTTCGTGCGCCCTTTTTCATATACTGGGCTCGACTATTTTGGACCCGTCACTGTGACTATTCGGCGTCAAAAGGAGAAAAGGTGGGTGGCATTATTTACGTGCCTTTCAACTAGAGCCGTGCATTTGGAGGTGGCGGCGGATCTCTCCAGCGACGCTTGTGTAGTTTGCATAAGAAACTTCGTAAATAGGCGTGGAATTCCCATACAAATACGAAGCGACAATGGAACCAATTTTGTTGGAATACCGAAGGAGCTAAAGAATTCTGTAGGATTTTTAGACCAAGAAGTGTGTTGCGGTGGTTCCGATGAGTTGAAATGACTGGCACGGTTTTTGTAAATGAAAGGGGAATAGATCCTCATCGTAACTTTTGGCTAGATCCGCTTGAATAGTGTTTTTTTTGTAGTCTCGGTATTTAGGTTTGGTGGAGCACAATGTGGTCGAGGGAACATTTGTTTTTGTTTTATACGTCTAAAAGTTTCTTTTTGTTTATGCGTGTCACGACAAACTATTAAGATTCCATACCACATTTAACTTGTAGTTGCTGTAATATACAAAAGATTCATTAAATAAAATTAATAAGGTATCAGTTTACACCTGATTTGATACTAGTTACAATTGAGGTTCTTCGGCATTCTCCTGATTCGCGTTGCCAATGTGATACGTGGTACATTAATCAGTGAAACCTAATGTGTCTCTGCCGATCAGTATGGCATTTTTTTTTGGCCACCCAAACTACATCAGGTATTATATATCATTGATATTGGCTGTGCATAAATTACCTGCAGAAGATGACCCAAAAGTTGAGCGCGTATGTATAGGATTGTCGCTGATACCCAGAGTATTTTCAGGAGCCTTATGTGCAATGTTAATTGTTCAAATGATAAACGTTCACAACGTTGACAGAAATGTAAGATAGTTTGTTTGGGTATGCTCCCGGTGAGATCTACATGATTTCGTAGATAGATGACGCACGTATTGGAACGTTTTAGTTGAATGGCCACACCGCATTCGCAACATAAAACCACCGACGATTGGGGTGCACTTGTGACCGCGTCAATATAATCTAATTATTTCATTATTAAAATACTTTGCACGGATGTCAAGTAAATATATCTGTTTTAATCAAATATAAGAAAAGCAAAGTAAATAAATTCAATCAAAGAAAAATCTATACGTACCTCATGTTTCTGCCGTCGTTTTGATATGTTGTTTGGTACTATATCTATCAAAGCTGGTGCTAGTGTCATAGTTCGTAGCGTTGCCAGACGATGAGTGGGATACACTGATAGAAAATTAGATAAAGCGAATTCATGAATGAAAATGATGATTTGTTTTGGGTTTAGTTTTCTACTATAGTTGATGTAGATAAGCTGGTTTAGGTCTGTGATCGGAAGAGAAAAAAAAAAATAAAGGATAATCACAGAAACATCTAGAAATAATTCGAAAAAAAAAGGATAACTATAGATATTAGAAAGAGTGAAAGAAAGTTGACAAACAAGTATAGATAAAATAATGGAAAGAAACAAGTTTTGGGATATAAGTTTGTCTGCCAGCTTTTCGGAGGGGAGTGATTGTTAGAGCCGCGATCAGAATAGTGGATAAAACGCCGAACGGAAGCAGAGTGAAAAAGTTTGTGTGTGAAAAAAATATAAGTAAAGTTTTTTTTTGTGCTGTCAAAGTATTTCTTTTATGTGGTGCGGTGAAAAGGAAACCACAAGGTGGTATTAAAATATAAGGCAATCGAGCAGAACTTAGGCTTAAGGTTACCGACCGAAACGCCGGGTAGAAGTAATAAACCTGGGAGGCAACCAGTTCAAGTCCAAGGAGAGTGAAATATGCGCACAGAAGGTCGCTGGCTCTAACGCTCAGAAAGTACAAATATTGAAATATCCAAAGGAAAACAGGTAACCTTAGCCGTATGTTCTTGTGTGTAGCCTGCAAAGGAAAAAGAAGTTTCATAAAAAAATTGTTGAATTTTGTCCCGAAGAGCATATAATTTGCCAGAGAAAAGATAATTCATCTATTGATTGTATCACGTTAAAAATTGGAGGCGAAATGTGTGAAAACTTTAAAAAGAAATCATTTTTGGTCATGGCGTTGAAGTAATTATAAAAAAAAAAAATATATCAAAATAGTAAAAATCGTAACCATAAAAGGTCAAATAACGATATTAAATTGTACTGTAGATAGAAAGGAAAGCCAAATCCATAAAAAAAGAAAAGAAGAATATATGTTTATAGTTAATTTTAATTCTTATATTTTGTTTATTTTTATATATAATTTTTTTTGGGTAGTTTAGTATATATTAATTGCGTAGTATTTAGTGTTAAGTAAATTAAATTATTGATAAGGTGAATATTGTTAGTGTCAAAAAAAAAAAAACGTAAGGAAATATACTTACAGAAATTGTGTTACCGTATCCGCTCAAGCGTAGAGCCGGAAGTAGTGTAGAAAGAGAAAAATTATTTCGCTATAGCCACCTACCTCTTGTATGTCAGTTGAGAGGGTATTTGCCCGTGTTAAGTCTTAGGGAGCTCCTTCAGGCCTATATAAAGATAACAAGGAAAGAAAATTTCAGTAGTGTGGATAGGTTGATATGGTGAAGTAGTAGATCTTTGTCATACCAGCTACGTACGTAACGTGTATCGGCGAACTCGAGGTATATTTCATAATTGTTTTTTTTAAGGCACCAAAAAGTTAGTCCTGGTTAATTGAGGAATTAATTGTTATTATTATTAGTTTTTTTTTTGTTGTTGTTTAATTAATACATTATAGGTATTTTGTGATATTTTGCTCTTAGGCATAGTATTAGGAAAATTATATAATAAATAATGTTGTGAGTAAGCCAAAAATGAAAATTAATATGTGGTAATTTGATTGAAAAGGGGTGGTGAAAGAAGGTAAGTGGTGGGGAATGAGCGGGTTTTTGGGGTCACAAAAAAAAAAACATTTCGGACAAAATGTGACCATGGTTGGGCAGGGCGACTGGAGGCCAACATCTTCCTCCCACTCGAGATGTGTGTTTATGTTGAGTTTTTTTTAGTGATTTTTATTGGTACGAACCTAGGGCTAGGGTTGAGGGATGGATGCACACCCTGATGGAACCGAAAAGAGCTAGTTGGTCCAATCACTCTAGTGCCACAAGGGTCTCATAACAATATGGCGCTCAATCGGAAGGCTTAGCGTGTTTGACGCTTTACAAAGTTTAGTTTTTTTTTGTTGTTGTGTAGAACAGCTATGCACACGTTTATAGACCACTAGATTTTGAGTACAATAGCCCATCATTTTAGCTTTTTAATGTTTTGCAGTACATAGTATTTCCGACTTTGTAGCCGTTCTAGGTAATATCCTGAGAGTCCGTTGTATGAAGATAGGTTTCTGTGTAATTTGAAAAAGCATGTGAAGCAAAAGTGTAAAATACAAATGAAGTGCAGTGAAGTTCGTAGGCGATCGAAATTATATCGACCCTAATTGTACTCACTCATGTTTTCTTTTTATAAAAGTTAGTTTCAGCGTGAAGATTAGTTTATGGAGCAGTTTTCAAACTAACCGATAGCCGCTCAAAGCATTAGCTTGGAGGTCTAGAGTATCGGAAAAGGGGTAAAACTGGCCTTTGGTAGTCCTGAAACGAAAGAGGATACTGAAGCATAAATTAAACTGTTAAAAAAATATATATATATCTATATATATATCGTTAGTCTACTACCTTGATTAACACATCTTGAGATGCTCTAAGGAGAGTCAAAATTTTCAGATCCGCAAACTCCACCACCTTTTTGTTGACCACCCCTAAAATAAGAAAAAAAAAAAAAAAAGGAAATTGAAAAGTTGAGGTTTTAGAAGTGTTATCTTTGTGTAAATTTATATTTTATGCATTGTATTATTATTTATATCTAATTGTAGTTTTTATTTAAATTTTTTGTAGTAATTAGTTCTATTATTATATTCTTATTTTTTATTATTTTTGTTTTTATTATATATATTTTACATTTTTACATATTTTATTTTTATATATACATATTAAAATTTTTTTTATTGGTTCAATTTGTATTGTTGCTTTTATGGTGCGAAAGTAAAAGATCAAAGAAAATTTTCGTGTCAAATAAGGGTATGAATATAGAGACTAGATCCCAAACAAATATAAGAAAGCGGAAAGCCGTGTTTGACTCAAATAGATCCATTCAGCATTCACAACCTAAACAGAGTAGGCCTAAACCTTTCAATTCGAAAATGAATAGTAACGTTAATGCGAATGTAGGCCAATTTCGAGACTTGTCAGGGACCATTATGTCAGGAAATGCGGCAACATCGAATAATCCACCGTATGAAGCGAGATTTCATGCAACTGCGGAAGAAACGGCGGAGTCAGTCGGAGACCTAGCACCAGAGGTTAGAGAATTGGTTGTCGACGAGGCATTATCGGTTCAAAAATCTTTAGAACAACAGGTTCGAAACATGGTTCAGGGAGAAATAAGTGACATCAGAAAATCAATTAGTGATTTAGCCAAAGCCGTGGGTGATCTATCGAGGATCGCTTTTGTGAACCAGCCGACAGCCAATAATGGTGCTAACGTAGCCCCAAGAGAAAGTGCATCTGTTGTAAGCGTACCATTCAGCAATCCAAATAGCTTTCAGACGCCACAAGCTGTTAGGGCTGATGAAGTACCAAACAGGGGGAATGCGTCATCATCAAGCCAACCAGGTTTCCATTGTGAAAATCAATTTCCACCCAATAGTTCGATCATGGGTAACCCAAACATGCCTTGTCCTAGAAACTTACCCGTAGTTAATAACGGTAGTAACCGAAACTCTCAGGTCTGGATTAGGATAGATAAGTGGGGGCTTAATTTTGATGGCAATATTATGCAAATGAGTGTGGAAGATTTCATCTTCAGAATTGAGCGGTTACAAGCTCAGTATGATATACCTTTTGATGAAATTTTACGAGATTTTCATTTGCTAGTTTCGGGTCCGGCAAAAGATTGGTACTGGCTATTTATACAGACAAATTATTGCATAAATTGGCCTGGACTGAAGCAAGCATTATTGAGTCAATACCAGACTTCGCGCTCGAATTTCGAGATAATGAGAGACCTAGTGGAGAGGAGACAGCAAAATAATGAAACGATAGACCAATTCTTCCATATAATGTGTCGCTTACGGGCCAAACTCGTACAATCCATTCCTGAATATGACATGATGAAAATACTCAAACGAAATGTTAAGGAAAGTGTCAGCAGGATCGTCTACCCCATAAATGTATCATCCGTTGAGGGTTGAGTGTAATGAAGCGGAGCGTATTTTTTTGAGAAGAGATACGAGGCAAATGCATCAACCAATAAGATCAGTTAGGCAGATAAATGAAATTTATGGTGAACAAAATGAGTATCAGCCTGATCCAGAGAAACAAAACCAGGAGTGTGTAGATGTCGAAGCCATTCGTCTGAACCAACAACAACAAAAACAAACCGTTGTCTGTTGGAACTGCAAAGTTGCAGGTCACGTTTTTATGGAATGTCCTTCGACGGAAAGAGCTCTATTTTGTTATCGCTGCGGGAAGCCAAACGTTATAACTCCGAATTGCCCAACTTGCCAACAGGGAAACTTAAAGCGGAGCGTGGGAATAACGGGGGGCCCGCGCCGTTCCGAGAACCCCTCATTGTCAAAAGAGTAAAGGAGCAAAATGAGCTGAACATGAAAAATGTTAGTTTAATAAATAATATAAAATTAGCAAACAACAATAAACGCTTAGCGAACATAAAACATCTGTTACCTGTAGAAATAAGGCAGAAAAATTACGAGGAGGCTAGAGCAAGAATTTTTAATTCAGAACCATCTATTAAAAAACCTTCAGATCGTATCCTAAAAATTAGAAAAAAATTTGCAGAACGTCGTCGTAGGATGCGGTATGTAGTTGATTCGGTCCATAGAGCCACAAAGGTGCAAGGAGATCCTCGCGTTTTTGCCGAAGTAGAGATCGAAGGCCAACGTTTTAACGGACTGTTAGATACAGGAGCATCCATTAGTATTTTAGGAAAAGGAGGTAGGGAATTTGTTCAACATTTTGATCTAAGTGTTCAACCAATGGTGACCAATGTGAAAACAGCCAGTGGTCAACAACATAGGATACTTGGAAAAGTAAAATTATCCATAAAGTACAAAGAGAAAGAGCACAAAATGCTATTTTATCTTTGTCCTGATTTGGAACAAGTTCTTTATTTAGGTATAGACTTCTGAAGAATTTTTAACTTGGCTCCTGAAATACTTGGTGTAGATGAGATAAATTTGCCTGAAGGTGAACAAGACTGTGTTAAAAATAGAACAGAATATAGACTAAGACCACACGAACTGACCAAAGAACAGCAAAATGAATTAGATCAAGTAGTCAAAAGTTTTTATAGTTTCGAAGAAAATGGATTAGGTCACACGACACTGGAAAAACATACCATAACTCTGGTAGAAGGGTCTGTACCGGTCAAGGACAGATATTACCCAATATCCCCGGCAGTGCAGCAAATTACGTATGAGGAAATTGACTTAATGCTAAAATTAAAGGTGATAGAAGAAAGCGAGAGTCCGTGGAGCAATCGCACTACAGTCGTTAGAAAGCCTGGGAAAAATCGCTTTTGTCTCGATGCCAGAAAGCTCAATAAAGTTACCGTGAAGGATGCATATCCGTTGCAAAACATCGATGGCATTTTGAGTCGTATTGACGAAACTTATTACATAAGCAGCGTCGATCTCAAATATGCATTTTGGCAGATTGAGCTAGACAAAGATAGTAAACCGTATACAGCTTTTACAGTCGCTGGTAGACCGCTGTACCAATTTAGGGTCATGCCATTTGGCTTATGTAACGCCGCGCAACGTCTATGCAGGTTAATGGACAAAGTCATACCACAGAGACTAAAAGACAATGTTTTTATTTACTTGGACGATTTGTTGGTGATTTCAAGCACTTTTGAGGAGCATATCAAATTGTTAGGAGAAGTAGCGAAAAGTCTGAGAGAAGCAAATCTAACAATTGGCTTGAAAAAATCACAATTCTGCTTTCAAGAATTAAAATATTTAGGGTTCATTATCGGCGGAGGAATGTTGAAGACAGATCCCGAAAAGGTACAAGCTATAAAGAACATAAGACTACCGAGGAACACTAGGGAAGTGCGTAGCTTTTTAGGAACGGCAGGGTGGTATAGGCGCTTCATCAAAGATTTCGCCACAATTTCAGCATCATTGACTGATACATTAAAAAAATCTAAGAAGTTTTTGATGACGCCAGAGGCGAAAGAATCATTCGAAAAGCTGAAAAGAGCGCTCACCACAGCCCCTGTGTTAAAACATGCGGATTTCTCGAAAAGATTTTTTATTCAATGCGATGCTTCAGAATATGGAATAGGAGCTGTACTTTATCAACTTAACGATAAAAATGAAGAACACCCAATTGCGTTCTACTCCCAAAAATTAAATAACTGTCAAAGAAACTACAGCGTGACAGAAAAAGAATGCTTAGCCGCTGTCATGGCAATAAAAAAATTCAGGCAGTATGTAGAAATGATGCCCTTTACCGTGGTCACCGATCACGCCAGCCTTCAGTGGCTGATGACGCTAAAGGACCTAAGTGGTAGATTAGCAAGATGGTCTTTGCAGCTACAGGCGTACGATTTCGACATAAAACACAGAAAAGGGTCGGATAACGTTGTAGCTGATATGTTATCAAGATTGCCGCAGAATTTAGAGATTGCCGAATTAGAAAGAGAAGACTTCTTCGACTTTGAGACGACCGAATTCGAAAGCGATGAATATTTAGAGCTAATAAAGAAGATTGAAGAAAATTATGAAAATCTACCAGACTTAAAAGTCGAAGATGGTATGGTATTTAAGAAAACAGTCTTTGATCGAGATCCAGGAGAGGAGTATATATGGAAACTCTGGATACCCTCAAACATCACACAAACAATGATTGAAAAAGCTCATAATACAAAGACGTCCGGACATGGGGGCATAGCTAAAACTCTGGAAAGGGTAAAACGTTTTTTTTATTGGCCTAAGATGACACATCAGATAAAAGAATATGTCAAAGCATGTCAGACGTGTAAAGAATCTAAACCGGCAAATCAGAGACTTAAGCCTGGGATTGGCCAGGAAGTGGTGACAGATCGACCGTTTCAGAAACTATACATTGACTTTTTAGGCAAATATCCGAGGTCGAAGAATGGCAATTGCTACATATTTATCGTTGTGGATCATTTCACAAAATTCACATTTTTGAAGGCGATGAGAGAAGCCACAACAAATAATGTGATTCAATTTTTAGTACATGAAATATTTCACAAATTTGGTGTACCGGAAATAATCCACAGCGATAACGGTGCACAATTTGTTTCAAAAAATTTTCAAAACATGATCGAAGCGTATAAAATAAAACACATTAAAACAGCTGTCTATAGCCCACAGTCAAACGCATCAGAAAGGGTTAATCAATCGGTTTTAAATGCGATTAGGTCTTATCTTGAACAGGATCACCGAGACTGGGACATGTATTTGTCCGAAATCGAGTGTGCCTTAAGAACATCGGTTCACTCGGCGATTGGTGTAACACCATTTTTTGCGTTATTTGGGTTCCACATGTTTTCCAGTGGAAGTGATTATAAATTAGCCAGAAAACTGTTGTCTTTGTCGGACCACGAAATAGTTAAATTAAAAGGGAATGAAAAGCTTGAATTAATCCGGGAAAAGATAAAGGAAAACATGCACGAAGCCTATGAAAAAAGTTCGGAAAGGTACAACAAACGAGCTCGTCATGTCAAATTTTTGCCAGGTCAAGAAATTTATAGACGCAACACCGTATTAAGCGATTTCGGGAAAAACATTAATGCAAAATTTTGCAAGAAATTTATTAAATGCAGGGTATTAAAACCTATAGGCAATAATATGTACGAACTGGAGAATATGCAGGGTAGACCTATAGGGATATTTCATGCCAAAGATATAAGGTCTTAAAAATTGCAAAAATCGAACATAAATAATATCAGGACCGAGGTCATAAAGATCACCGTTGACTTTCGATGAGGTGAGTTTTGTCAGTGAAATCAGTATCGTTACAATGAATAATTCGGTGTAATTGTTCAACAATTGGGCCAACGTTTCTAAGCAGGTTACGTCTGTAACCGTCATTGTGCCATTGGTGCGACTCCGTGAGCGTTCTGGGGAACTATGCCATTAAGAACTGAGAGTCGTTTGTCACCTGGTACAATAACATTTATCTGAGTCCGGAATTACGGCGAGATGAACAAAACAGTCGAATTAAGCAACAAACAGCTCAGAACAGACGAGTGTGTTTTCATTGTAGCGATATCACGGTCACTGACGAACGAATTGCATGCAAGAAACTCCTTAAATGTAGCGTCCGGGAACCGATAGGGAACCAAATTTACAAAATTGAGAACTTGCAGGGAAAAATTATAGGCACTTATCATGCGAAACATAGTAAACTATAGTCAAAGCAACAAATCTGTGATATAAATAAACGTGCAATAGTAGGATATAAGAAACGAAAACTTTATACCTATATTATATTATTATACAAAAAAAAAAAAGAAAAAAAAAAAATATTTAATGTTATGTTTTCGTTTTAAAATGTCCAATATTGTCCGTAATTATACACAAGTTTTAAGGTTTAATATATAATTTTTTTACCGACTTAGAAAAATTTTTTTTTTACAAGTGCAATATTAGTATTAGGGAACGAAAATTTTAACAATAAATTTTCGTTTGTATTAATGTCTAGTATTGTTAGTAATTATACACCTATTTGACAAAATTATTTATATATATATACAAGTTTACCTGATTTAACATTTTTTCGCTAGTGCAATATAGGATGGTCTACACTAATGTCCCAGTGCTCCAAAAATAACTCATACATATTTCGAAAAGTACCTGAAAAGAAAAAAAGGCAAAGTACCCAAAGTAATCATTCTTTATATCATATAAACAAATTTACTTCCCTGAGAATATTCAGTTCTCAGCAAGTCGTTTTGAAGCGTCATTATGTACCTGCAAAGGAGAACCAATAGTGAGAAACAAAATTGATGCAATCTGTGATAAAAGAAGAGTTTTTTTTTCACTTACCAGAACATTCAAACGTCGTAAGGCAATTCAGAATTTAGCCCGGCTAACGAGACTTCAGGGTGTGGGAGTTCCCCACGTACAGAAAACACAAAGATCCACGCACACCAGTTTTGTCGTCGGCGAATCTTTTGACAACCCTGGTGATTTGTTGCGGTGGTTCCGATGAGTTGAAATGACTGGCACGGTTTTTGTAAATGAAAGGGGAATAGATCCTCATCGTAACTTTTGGCTAGATCCGCTTGAATAGTGTTCTTTTTGTAGTCTCGGTATTTAGGTTTGGTGGAGCACAATGTGGTCGAGGGAACATTTGTTTTTGTTTTATACGTCTAAAAGTTTCTTTTTGTTTATGCGTGTCACGACAAACTATTAAGATTCCATACCACATTTAACTTGTAGTTGCTGTAATATACAAAAGATTCATTAAATAAAATTAATAAGGTATCAGTTTACACCTGATTTGATACTAGTTACAATTGAGGTTCTTCGGCATTCTCCTGATTCGCGTTGCCAATGTGATACGTGGTACATTAATCAGTGAAACCTAATGTGTCTCTGCCGATCAGTATGGCATTTTTTTTTGGCCACCCAAACTACATCAGGTATTATATATCATTGATATTGGCTGTGCATAAATTACCTGCAGAAGATGACCCAAAAGTTGAGCGCGTATGTATAGGATTGTCGCTGATACCCAGAGTATTTTCAGGAGCCTTATGTGCAATGTTAATTGTTCAAATGATAAACGTTCACAACGTTGACAGAAATGTAAGATAGTTTGTTTGGGTATGCTCCCGGTGAGATCTACATGATTTCGTAGATAGATGACGCACGTATTGGAACGTTTTAGTTGAATGGCCACACCGCATTCGCAACATAAAACCACCGACGATTGGGGTGCACTTGTGACCGCGTCAATATAATCTAATTATTTCATTATTAAAATACTTTGCACGGATGTCAAGTAAATATATCTGTTTTAATCAAATATAAGAAAAGCAAAGTAAATAAATTCAATCAAAGAAAAATCTATACGTACCTCATGTTTCTGCCGTCGTTTTGATATGTTGTTTGGTACTATATCTATCAAAGCTGGTGCTAGTGTCATAGTTCGTAGCGTTGCCAGACGATGAGTGGGATACACTGATAGAAAATTAGATAAAGCGAATTCATGAATGAAAATGATGATTTGTTTTGGGTTTAGTTTTCTACTATAGTTGATGTAGATAAGCTGGTTTAGGTCTGTGATCGGAAGAGAAAAAAAAAAAAGAAAGGATAATCACAGAAACATCTAGAAATAATTCGAAAAAAAAAGGATAACTATAGATATTAGAAAGAGTGAAAGAAAGTTGACAAACAAGTATAGATAAAATAATGGAAAGAAACAAGTTTTGGGATATAAGTTTGTCTGCCAGCTTTTCGGAGGGGAGTGATTGTTAGAGCCGCGATCAGAATAGTGGATAAAACGCCGAACGGAAGCAGAGTGAAAAAGTTTGTGTGTGAAAAAAATATAAGTAAAGTTTTTTTTTGTGCTGTCAAAGTATTTCTTTTATGTGGTGCGGTGAAAAGGAAACCACAAGGTGGTATTAAAATATAAGGCAATCGAGCAGAACTTAGGCTTAAGGTTACCGACCGAAACGCCGGGTAGAAGTAATAAACCTGGGAGGCAACCAGTCCAAGTCCAAGGAGAGTGAAATATGCGCACAGAAGGTCGCTGGCTCTAACGCTCAGAAAGTACAAATATTGAAATATCCAAAGGAAAACAGGTAACCTTAGCCGTATGTTCTTGTGTGTAGCCTGCAAAGGAAAAAGAAGTTTCATAAAAAAATTGTTGAATTTTGTCCCGAAGAGCATATAATTTGCCAGAGAAAAGATAATTCATCTATTGATTGTATCACGTTAAAAATTGGAGGCGAAATGTGTGAAAACTTTAAAAAGAAATCATTTTTGGTCATGGCGTTGAAGTAATTATAAAAAAAAAAAATATATCAAAATAGTAAAAATCGTAACCATAAAAGGTCAAATAACGATATTAAATTGTACTGTAGATAGAAAGGAAAGCCAAATCCATAAAAAAAGAAAAGAAGAATATATGTTTATAGTTAATTTTAATTCTTATATTTTGTTTATTTTTATATATAATTTTTTTTGGGTAGTTTAGTATATATTAATTGCGTAGTATTTAGTGTTAAGTAAATTAAATTATTGATAAGGTGAATATTGTTAGTGTCAAAAAAAAAAAAACGTAAGGAAATATACTTACAGAAATTGTGTTACCGTATCCGCTCAAGCGTAGAGCCGGAAGTAGTGTAGAAAGAGAAAAATTATTTCGCTATAGCCACCTACCTCTTGTATGTCAGTTGAGAGGGTATTTGCCCGTGTTAAGTCTTAGGGAGCTCCTTCAGGCCTATATAAAGATAACAAGGAAAGAAAATTTCAGTAGTGTGGATAGGTTGATATGGTGAAGTAGTAGATCTTTGTCATACCAGCTACGTACGTAACGTGTATCGGCGAACTCGAGGTATATTTCATAATTGTTTTTTTTAAGGCACCAAAAAGTTAGTCCTGGTTAATTGAGGAATTAATTGTTATTATTATTAGTTTTTTTTTTGTTGTTGTTTAATTAATACATTATAGGTATTTTGTGATATTTTGCTCTTAGGCATAGTATTAGGAAAATTATATAATAAATAATGTTGTGAGTAAGCCAAAAATGAAAATTAATATGTGGTAATTTGATTGAAAAGGGGTGGTGAAAGAAGGTAAGTGGTGGGGAATGAGCGGGTTTTTGGGGTCACAAAAAAAAAACATTTCGGACAAAATGTGACCATGGTTGGGCAGGGCGACTGGAGGCCAACATCTTCCTCCCACTCGAGATGTGTGTTTATGTTGAGTTTTTTTTAGTGATTTTTATTGGTACGAACCTAGGGCTAGGGTTGAGGGATGGATGCACACCCTGATGGAACCGAAAAGAGCTAGTTGGTCCAATCACTCTAGTGCCACAAGGGTCTCATAACAAGTGTTGTTGGCTGGTTTGTCTCCTCTTGGTATAAAGTGGCTCTATAATACTCCATACAACCCATCTGAAGGTGGTGCATGGGAGAGATTGGTGCAGTCTGTGAAGAAGGCGTTGTACTGCATGTTAAAGGAACATTCCCCACGACTAGAAACCCTACAGAGTTCCCTTATAGAATCTGAGAATATTGTTAATTCTCGCCCACTTACTCATCTTCCAGTTACTCCAGAGGAGCCAGAACCACTTACTCCTAATCATTTCATTTTAGGCTGTGCAAACTCAACACAAACTCCAGCCCCTTTTGAAGCCCGGCAGTCTTGTTCGCGGAAACAGTGGAGAGTCATCCAGAACATGAAGAACGGAATGTGGAAACAGTGGATGCGAGAATATCTGCCTGAGCTGACCAGAAGAACTAAATGGTGTATTCCTACCAATCCCCTTTCTGTTGGCTCTTTGGTCCTTATATGTGAGATGGAGTCGCCTAGATCTAAATGGAAGAGGGGCCGTGTAGTTAAGCTGTTTACAGGGCAAGACGGTACAGCTCGTTCTGCGGAGGTCAACACCAGTAGCGGTATATTTAAAAGGCCCATATCGAAGCTGGCGGTTATAGACGTTACCACTGGTGGTGGTGAAGCCTCCCCTTAGTCGGTTCACGGAGGAGGGGATGTCGAGAATTGAAATTGGGCCACCCTATTAATTGGAAATGCGGATGAATCCTTATTTATTATTTATATTATATTTATGCTTGTATTTGTCATTTATATGTATGTTTCATTTTCGAACTCCTTGTTGTAATTTAACTTGTTTGTTCGTGTCTATAAATAGGACGAAAATTGCCATTTTTTAATCCTTTTGTAATTTGTGAAGGAGCGAGAAAGATGTGAGTTAAATTGTCTTAAATATTTAAATTGTGAAAAATAATAATTTGTAAATTATTCTAATTGTGCCTTTAAAATCATTTTTTAGAGAATAAAACACACATAGACACACACGCACATATTTATACACAAACGCACTCGTTATAAATCACAACATTGAGCAATAAAGTTTATTTAAATTAAATTCGACACTGTTTTTATTTAAGTCGCCTGCCAAAGAAATTTGAATTAAACCGGCTGATTGTAATGAATAACAAGCATCATGCTAATTAAAATATCTCAGCCCAGGATTTCTTCGTGTTTATTCTTATAGCTCCAAAAAATTACAACTTTAGACGCAAACACAATTTTGCATCATAAAAAAACACTTGCTGGTTGTAAGGATGTTTTGCATCCATTTACACAATCACCCACCCTAAATTTGCGAACCAATTAGTGTCAATTCACAATCCTTTTCTCAATTTTTTTTTCTGGATGTTTTGCGTAAAAACACAATGAGTGTCAATAAAAAAAACCCAACAAAATATTTTCATTTGCTTGCAAGTGTTACAATTCCAAGCAATGCGAGTGCGTGCGTGATTGATTCATTAAACGTGAAACAACATTAAAGGAATAAAGTCGTCAATATGCCATCTAAGCGGAATCCAAATGAAACTAAAAGCTGGGCCTTGGAATTCATCCAAATGTACGAAACTAAGGAATGTCTATGGAGATCAACCCATGAGAATTTTACAAATAAGATGAAAAGGGAAGAGGCATAGTGCAGAGGGTATATATAAGTTTGTCATTCCGTTTGTAATAATTAGAAAAAAAAATCTGGACCCCAAAAAAATATATATTTGTGATCCTTATAACAAGCGGAGTTGATATAGCGATGTCCGTCTGTGGAAATCACGATGACAACTTCAATCGGGCAGCTAGGGTGTTCGTTGGCTTAACAAATGATTCACTGACATTCTGAGAAGTTTGCTATTTAAAATCGCCCAAATCGGTTGATTAGAGCCCGAGATTTGAATGAAGAACTAAAAAAGTCTTGAAAAAATATGATTTTCTATGTTGTTCTTGTCACGATCAGGCCCTCAATAGGACAGCTAGGGTGGTTCTTTTTAGTGAGAATGATACACCAAGATCATGGGAAGATTTCTGTTTCAAAAAATCATTAAAATCGGTGGAACAGGTCCAGGGAATCTCTGAAGGATTAAAAAAAATTAAAAATATGATGTTTCTATATTGCTCTTGTTATTCGAAATGTTGTATTGTTGTCATAGCTGGACTTGTAGTTCTTGTGGTCGTTGTGGTAATAATATAATAAAAACTAACCATTTGTGCATTTTTTTCATCAACTCTGGTAGAAAAATTTAAAAGTTTCCATTGTTTTCGCATCACTAAAAAATTTTTTAGACCATCGCCACGAACCTGCTTGCAAAGTTTCAGATCAATTGGGTCACGGGAAAGTGGTTAAAAATCGATCCAAGATTTTGTCGACAAGCAGAGAAGCGGACACTACGGGTTAATATAAAGGGAGTAAAAATTCACCAACATCTAAAGCAAATAATGCTAAACTACCTAGTTGTTAATAAAAAAACAATGTAAATTTATAAAAAAAATTATGTATTAATTTATTTTAAGAAAAACACAACAATAACTTTTGATGTTGTATTTTTTGTGTGTAATATTTACATATACATACATATATTAAATAAAAATATATATATATAATATATATAATAAATATCAATATTCTGGGATTTTTGTAACACGGTGTCTCGACTAGCTGTAATTCATGGCAATGTTCATGTTCAAGTCAGAGTAATATAATAACGACAAAACTCGAAGTGGGCAAATTATGTCTAGACATTTCATTTCCAAAATGTCTTTAAACTGTAAACACTTAAATTTGTGTCCAATTTCCTCCCACGCTTTTCTTTTTAAATCCGTTTTTTTATAGTTTTCACTTGTAGTTCCATAAATACTCATATTCGCGTTACATATGAATGAAATTATTAATTTGGTTTTTATTTGATTTATGTTGTGCCATCTTAAAATACTTAAACGTCAAAATCGAATGAAACTTCAAATTAATGGCGGGGTTCTAGCTAGTCGAGACACCATGCAACATCGCAAGCACCGTCCAACCAGTCTAGACACACACTAGCAACATCTACATTTTTGTTTGTGAACTACAGAAATTTTCATAATATTTTTACAACGACTTCCAGATGAAACAACTATATTAATATCATATGCTGTCACCCTTATACACGTTGTATGATTTTTTATTTATTTCTGCTTATTCATTGTCACAAATTGAAATTTCTGTGGGCAAATTTACGCGTTCTTATTTCAGTTAATTGTATTATAAATTGAAATAAGTGTGTTAAATAAGATTTACATTATAATTGATATTTGCTAGCAAAATAATAATGTAATTAAAGTGAGTGTGTTTAACATAACACATTACAGTAAATAAATTTATAGAAAAAATATAGTATTCCAGGTAATTTCATTAAAACTCGAAATATAAATAAAATATATTGGAAATAAATAAAACTAATTTTTAGTTCTCGTTTAGATAAATCTGTTGCCGATTGCGTTGAAACCTTATTTAGAGTATAGCATATGATGCTAAAGAAGCTAGTGAACCTAGTACTTTTCCTGACTATTGTTACTGTTTATGGCTCTTGGACTTCGTCCAAATCTCCACTGCTACACTATAACCCCAATGGTGAAGAAGCGCTGGGTTATACGAAATTTGAACAAGCTTTGAAATATAAATTCCGCGGCAGATCGTACTTGTTGCAAGCCATTATTTATGCCTCATACACCCAATAGATAGTGTTTAGAATTCTGGGTGATGCTGTATTGGATTATTTGATAAGGCTTTTGTATGAAGACCCTAGGCAGCATTCACCTGGAGTCTTAACCGATTTGAGATCTGCTTTAGTTAAGAATACCGTATTTGCGTAATTAGCTGTAAGGCATGAAATCCACAAATATTTTAGACACTTGTCTCAGGTCGTAACGAAGCTATTGATCGTTTTGTGCGTATTCATTCGAAAAACGGTTATAGTATAAACGAAGAGGTTAATATTATGAAGACGTTGAAATACCAAAGGCATTAATTAGGTGATGTTTGTAGACTGCAGGTGCGATATTTTTAGACTCGAATATGCCTTTAGATGCTGTGTGGTTGATTTACTACAATATGATGCGTACTGAAATTGAACAATTTAGTAATTCGGTGCCAAAATTACAAATAAGGGAACTACTTGGATAAGAACCTATAAGAGTATGAATATAGGTTATGCGCTGAGCGATATTTACAAAAATATTTTATAAAAATAATACCGACTTTAAATACAGTTATAAACATAATCATTAGAGTTCAAATATGTCGTTAATCTTCTTTTAATAACATCAACATCATCGGATAAATCAATTAAAGCATAGTGTCTGTTCACTTCGGTGCAAATTCTTCGGAATGGATCGAAATTAATGAAATTTGATCTGTGGAAATTCAGGTAAACCGGCTCATACGCTCGAAGTTGTCTCTTAGTCACATTTATACAAATTTTTCCGAGAACGCATTCAGAATCAATTTTACCATGAACCAGGTTGAGAAAGAATGTTATATTAGAAATGATCATTCTACTTTTCAAAGTTGGAAGCTTTATTAGAGCCAAACGACTGCGATATGGTGGAAGACTCAATTCCGCATTCCACTCAAGATATCGTAGACAAAATAGTAAGAATTGTTTCTGAACTGATTCAAGTTTTTTGATGAAAATATTGTACTGTGGATCCCAGATTACTGATGCGTATTCAAGTATCGGCCTGACCAAAGACGTGAATAGATTTTTTGTTATATAAGGATCATTAAATTCCTTTGCCCAACGCTTTATAATAGATAAAACACCATTTGCCTTATTAACAGTCATTGTTAAGTGAGAATTAAAACTTAGTCTTTTATCAAAATTAACTCCCAAATCTATGAACGATTCAACTGAGTTTAGTTTTGTGTCATGGATGACATAGTGGTTCGAAGATGGCGAATATCTAGAGAAGGTCATAGACTGACATTTTTTTAGATTTAATTCCATTAAGTTGACATTGCACCATTTGTAGAAGCTATTTAAGTCAGACTGGAGACGTATACTGCCTTCGTTGTTTATGATGGTGGAGTAGATTTTTACATCGTCGGCATACATAAGAATATTGCTATATTGAATAGACTTTGGTAGATCATTAATAAACAGCAAAAATAGGAGAGGTCCAAGGTGACTCCCTTGAGGGACACTGGAAGTAACATCTATATATTTCGATTTAGAGTTATTGAAAATTACACATTGCTTACGATGTTTTAAGTACGACCGAATCCATTTTAAGAAGTTCCCGGAGAATCCAATAGCATCAAGTTTCGCTAGCAGTAGATCATGGCTAACCTTATCAAAAGCTTTGTTAAAGTCCGTGTATATAACATCAGTTTGTTTATTTTTGTGGTTGGGTATGATGAAATTTTACGTTTTTAATTTACAAAGTTGTAAAACATTTTTGGATTTTTTTTTATATTTGAATTCATTTTACTAAGATAACTATCGTAACATTTTTTATTTTCTAGGTTATAATGACTTCTAGCTATAATATATAGACTTTGATCAATTTGGTTATTACTTCTCTTAAATTTCCTATAGAGCCTGTTTTTCCGATTTTTCAACCATGCTAGTGTGATTGTATTCCATGGAGGAGCATTTACATTGCTATTTTTATTAAAGGAACAGTTTTCGTTATATTTGTTGAAATTATCTTATAAAAAGGTTTGATTACCTGATCAAAATTACTTCCATCGTTTCAAAATGAAATGATTTCAAGCCAGTTATAGTCAGATAGTAATTGATTTAACAACTGGTAGCTAGTTCGTTTAAAGCACAATGATTCAGAAAAACTAGAAATATTAGGTCTCTGTGGAAGTGGTGTGGATATTAAAAGTGTTGGATGATGACAATCTTCAGGAAAACTTAACGGACTTGTTCTAATTACACTGAATAGTGTAGGGTTATTTACGAACACGAGATCCAGCATTCTATCATTGCAGTTAGGAACGTCATTTATTTGGAAAACACACATATCAGCAAGAGATTTAAGGAAATCATGACTCCAATCAGTTTGGGTAATTGGAACTAAGAAATCAGTATCATCTAAGTTTATCCAAGATGTTGTCGTTATATTAAAGTCGCCAAGTAGGATCAGGTAGTCAGTTGATCTTATTTTATTTGCAACAGATCTAATAGCTAAAGCGTGGTTTTCATAAAGTTGGAAATCGGAGTTGGGAGGTATATAAGAGCAAGTAATAAATAGTAAATTCTTTCCAAATTTTATGGCCACAACCACTAGCTCCAAATTTGAAGAGTTTTCTACGATGATTTCTTCAGCAGGATACATACTCGACACAGCAATTAAAACACCGCCACCAAGCTTTCCATTTCTATCTCGCCTAAAGATTTGACATTTATCACACATTATTTCGGAGTTATTAATATTACTTTTTAGCCAGGTTTCCCTTAAAGCAACAATATGAAATTCAAAATCGAAACTGTTCAGGAATATATTAGAGAGCTTAGAATTTATCCCATTGACATTCTGGTAAACAATGTTAAGAGTTGAGGTTGTTACTAGTTTTTTGGGTTCAGGTTGGCAGAAGTTGGGAGACGTGCAAAGTTTTCGTCACGATAAATAAATTCACGTACCAGTGCATTTTTCGGCCAAAAGTTAGTATTTACAATTTGATCAAATAGGTCTACTGGAACAATTATTTTGAAAGAGGCCCTATTCCTTGAATTCATTTTATAAACGAGAGTGTCATCAGGTAGTGTATTATTGAACTTAGACTTTATAAAGTTTTTAATTTCTTTGGCAGTCGTATCGTAATGGAAACGTGTAGCAAAAATGATTCTTCTGGGTGGAATAGTACGAAGTTCTCTAAAAATTTCCGCAGGTTTTGGTACTAAAGTGTTAACATTTGGAGACGTTATCGAGGGCAAAGATGGATTAGGAGATCCAACATCAGTTTCCAGAGAGGGGGCAAAAAATTCTATTGGAGGTATTGGAGAATTCACAGACGTAGACGGCAAAAGAGAGACATCACCAGTTTCCATTGGAATTTGAGATGCAGTTCCCGATGAAAGAGTTAAAATATGTATAATCGGAGGGTTAACTACTGTCTTTTTGCGTTTTGGAGAAGAAATATATTGCGAATTGGCAAATTTATCTAAATTAGGATAATTTGTGAATAATTCACCAAACTTAGCAAGTTTACCTTGTAGTGATATGAAGTCATTATTAAGTTGTTCAAATTCAGTTTCGGAACTTTTGAAAAATTTATAAAACTCCACATTAATTTTTCTGCAGCGAGGGCAGGTCCATTGCAGGAATTTTGCAGGATCAGCCAGAGCATCAACATCGCGTGACTTAAGGCCACTACATTTCAGATGGTAGGTTCCTAAACATAGCCAGCAGGATACCATACGATCATTTCCGGTAATATTGCAATTAGTATTTAAGCAATCCATAATAATTAAGGTGAACGCTTGGTCAACACTTGTTGACTTTGAGTACAATCTGGTCTATTTTGGTGCGAAGGAGGCGCTACGAGTTCAGAAAAACCATGAAAACTGTTTTCTGCTTCTAAAGAATTTCGGTCCAAATTTTCCTCACTAATATTAGCTGACTCATATTCATCAGACGAAGATGTGTTAGTAGTAAAATCATCTAATTTAGCTGGTTTCCGACGCACAGTGGCTGAAAATCATTTTTCATTGGCCAAAATTCTGTAACTTTTGAACCGATCAAAATATTTTAGTACTGTTTTTTTTAATAGATAGATAGATAGATAGTTGATCTTGACTCAGTGTGAATTTCATTTAAATTGATTGAGTACTTTTTAAGGAATTCTAGGTCAAAGTTTAACTTTTGATTTTTTTTAACTTTTAGCGTGATATATGTTTTTTTTTATTTATTTTTATTTATTAGAAAGTGTCATATTTGGAGTTAAATAATTATTATAAACATTTTTTGTAATGAAATTTTTTTAATGCTTACACTCAAAAAAATTTTTACACTCAAAAAAATTTTTACACGCAACAAAATAGTAAAATTCACTAGAAATTTAACTAGTATTACTAAAAAATTAAAAATGTTTGCTATCAAATTTGCAATTTGCTTACACTCAAGGAATATTATTATTACTACAGAAAAATTTATTAGTGTTTGCTGCCTAATTTGTTACACTAGCTAAATAAATCTGCTAAACATTAGCGCAATGATTCTAATTTTTTTTTAATTTTGATATGAAAATATGGGTTCTTATTTTTTGAATCTTTCTTATCTATTAAAACATTGCATTCATATGTGGGAAACCTTTTAAGAATAAAAACTGCAATAGATTTAAATAGCATTTGTAACAATGGTAGGTTCTGTTTATTATTATTTTTTACTAATACTATGTTTTTCGTACTTAAATAACAATGAAAGGCAATTATAATTATTATTCATTAGACTCAAATATTGATTGCAAATATTCCATATTTTGTTCTGTGCTATTTCTGTTCTTTAGTAGTTTTTTGGCTTCTTCATCTAAATCCCGATGTTCCACTTTCCATTGATTTCGAATACTGGAGATGAACGGATCTGACGTTGCCAATAATATATTAAATAGATCTTCATTTGTGGAATTTCGTGACATTTTTCTAGTATTGTGCTGTCTATAAAATCTGTAATCCTTGTTCCTTTTTTCCTGAGCCTCCTCTGATAGATCTCCAAGTGGCACCAAATGATATTTAATGACATCTTCTCCATGATAAAGGATTTTGTGGACTGTTGCAGACATATTTCTCCATGGGTAGTTGGTTGTATATATTTTTGCAGTTTCCTTAGCATAATCTCCAAATTTTCTAGAGTCAATTTCTTCATTGCACGCAAGTACTTCTAGGATTATTTTAAATCTGAAAATAAGGTTTAAATCCACTCCTGTTATTTCAGATGCTGTTTCTGGATCTGAAAAGAATCTTCTTGCGGTATTGCCATCATTTGTATTGCCTGACCCTTATTTTGGCTGATCTATAATCAATCCAAATTTGCGATATTCATCTTGAACATGTTTCTTTTTTGAACTTCTTAACTCTTTGTTGGTTTCGTTATTTCTTATTGATCCTGAAGGCCCGAAATCCAAATCATAACTGATTTTTAGTATGTGTTCCATAAGTCGTATTCTTGCATGTAGTGGTGATAATCCAAATTCGAAGGCATCGGTATTATCGAATGATTTTGTCGGGACTTGGTTTAATTGGCTTGATGTTGCTTGGCATATAATGCAGCTGGATGCAGCCTTCGTGATAGTCAAAGCCTGACCTACTTTTCCATCTATCATTGTCAGCACTAATTGGTAGCTTACTTCAATTTGCTGCCCATCTAACTGTAATTGTAATGGCTGTAGTGTTGCTATTTGGGCCTTGATATCACTAACTTCTTTGTTAATGGCATCATGACTTTCTTTTTTGAATTCAAATTTGATTGGCCTGCAGTATTTCGTAGAAGATGGTGTCTCATTTTTCCAAATATCCATTGTTTGCGTTGTACTACTCGAAGGCTCCGAATCTTCCAAAATCTTTTTCAATCGCAATGGTACAAATGATACCATGAACATATCTGAGTCCGAAATATTTTCACATACAACTTGTTTGTATTGTTTTTGTCCCGAAGAACCATCACATCCCCATTTACAAAATAGAATTAACTTTGTGTTTCCATATTTCTTTAACTCAGTTCCTGTTATTGATTGTAGCAAGCGTTTGGCTGTGTGATCAAGTAAAGATTGTAGTTGTACTTCTGCCGAAATTGGTGTGATTGTAATAGTGTCCTTTGATGGCAAACAGTCTATTTTAGCAGCTGTTATGTGATGATATGCTGGATACATATTTGAGCCTTTTTCAATCGCACGCAATCTGAGCTGAATATATTGGTGTTTTGTTAATTTCAATTCCAGAAATAATGCTAATGCCTCCTCATTTGTGAACTGTTTTGCATCGCTCGGAGTTGGTATACTTTTAAGAATTCGCTTTGTTCTCACTGGACTAGCATTACAAGTTTTTTCAATGATATCCACTTTTGTTAATTGGTTTTGTGCTCGTAATTGATGTAGAAAAGATTCTTTTATATTTGTAGAACCAATTTCCTCGTTAAAATTTTTAAGTTTCCGCCTCTTAGATCTATCGCTGCAGTTGTCCAATGATTTGCGTGGTATTCCAGCCTTATCTAGCTTTGCTGTTTCTCCACCAACATTAAGTTGGCCTTCTAACCAGTTTGCACTTTTATTATAAAACTTTTGTTTACAGTAGTTAACTTCTTTCAATCGTTTTTTTAGTACTTTGACGAAATTAGATAATTGCTCTTGTATTTCGGTACTAGACGAATTTAAGTTTAATTTTATTTTAACGTAACTAAGAACATCTTCCTGGTTTTTGTTTCGAAAATACTCTTCGGCCAGTTCTTTATAACTAAAGTTCTCCATATTTTTCTCAATATTTTTATTTGCGTCTGTTATCACTTTTTTATCACTTTTTATCACTTGCGAATATACGTCCGTACACTTGAAGTATTAACTTATTATTGAGTAATCCCTTATAGAATCCGTCATTTTATACATTTTTAGGTACATGTTATTCACACATTGATCTTTAATTTCATAGCAGGTAGTACTTAAATTGAACAAAACTGCACTTGTTATCCAGACTTCAATATCAGGTAAAACTAATTAGTTTCTCGCCAATATGGGGTGGTTTTTTATCTTTAGTGGTTTAGTGCCGCGATTATTGACAAACTTATAAAATTGTTTATGACTTTGGTTGACCCTTAAATTTGACAACAGGTAAATTAAGAAAGAGATCATTTGTTTACTGTAGAACCTATTGTGATCATTTTATGACTTATTTTTTTGCTGATCAAAACAAAGCCAATAAACCCTTTCGCAGGTATTTTATTTAATTATTTTACTTTTACGTAGTCTAAAGTAAAAAAACAAAATTTTTTTTAGAGTAATTTTTTTAGAGTAATTTCATTAAAATGAAAAAAGTGTTCTACCGGGTGCTCGTGGGGGGTGCAAAAGTATATATAGGGTTAAACAGGATACATTCGCCTTTCTCCGGGTGGTATACGTTTCTTGTTCCCTTACTTCCTTTAGAAGTTCTATTCCACTAAAGTTTAAATTTGAGAAAAATATAGTGGTTTCATAAATATTTCATAACGCCCCTAATATCAAACGTTAGAACTGTGACTACTTACAAAAACTAAAGACTATAATCCTACTAACATTATAAAAAAGACCGCAGGCCAATATCGATGATAGCTTGCGAGTAGTAACCATTTATTTTTGATAAAAAACAAAAAAAAACACCTTTTGCTGAATTAAAAAAAACAGTTGAGTTTGACAGCATGCCACGCCCACAATTATCAATAGTTTAACCTAATTTTTTGGCTACCTTAATCTGGATATATAAGCTACAAAAGGAGTAAAAATTTTAAAAATCGATGACAAAAAAAATTTGACTTTTGGCCAATGAAATCAAAATTTGAGCCACAGTGCGACGGTTTCTTTCGCTTCTACGTAAAATCGCTGAATTATGTTGGTTTGTTATATCAGCTGATTGGTTTGTTAGCTTCACTTGTTTTGCATTGTTTTTTTGTGGGCTTGTTGTTGTTTGGTTTGTTTCATTTATATTGTCTGCATTAGTATAAATATCATCAATTCAATTTAAATCAATACTTATTCTGTTATTTTTTGGATTTAATGTTAGTGTTGGGCATTTAGTAACATTGCAATTTTCATCAATAAATGAAACATTTCGGCTTTTAAAAATTACATTCCTGTTAGAATCATAAAGCCGGTAACCTTTAGTGTTTTCATCAAAACCTGTTAAAATACATTCGTGTGCTTTAGGATCCCATTTTTTGCGATTAACTTTTGGTATATGTACCATGGACACAGTTCCAAATACTTTTATATGTGACAAATCCGGCTTTCTTCCACTCCAAGCCTCTTCTGGTGTTACGCCTGTGCCTTTTGAAGGAGAACGATTTAGTAAGTATACGGAGTAAGCTACTGCTTCAGACCAGAAAACCTTTGGCAAATTTGCGTCGTAAATGATACATCTCGCCTTTTCAACAATAGATCGATTGTTTCGTTCGGCGACACCGTTTTGTTCAGGTGTGTGCGTATTTGTGGTTTGGTGGCAGATACCTTTTTTAATAATGATTTGTTGTAAACTTTTATTCATATATTCTTTACCATTATCTGTACGAAGGGTTGTTAATTTCTGCCCGCCTGTTTCTCGGCATAGTACAGAAACTTTTTTAAAACTTTAGCTACTTCACTTTCGCTTTTGGTTTTTAAAAAATAAACAAACATTTTTCGCGTTTTGTCATCTATAAAGGTAAAAAGTAGCGGCTTCCACCAAGGGACTCTTCTTCCGTCGGACCTTAAATGTCAGAGTGCACCAACTCAAGAACATGAGACGCTCTAGAGCCTTGTTTGTTAAAAGGTAGCCTTATTTGCTTACCAATTGGACAAACTTTACAGTCGCCAGTATTTGATGTAGAAAATTGAATGCCAGTTGCTAAACCATTTTTTAGCTTCTCTAAACTTTTAAGATTGAGGTGCCCCATTCTTCTGTGCCATAATTGCATGCTGGCCATAGAACCACATGCCAAACTTTTGTCTTGCCTCTCCAAAACACAATTTAATTTAAACAAACCATTTATATGGGAACCGGTTGAAATAATTTTTCAACCGGGGTTTATGACTTCCACGCCACTGTCTCTAAAAATAACTTTATGACCTCTTTTAACAATTTGACTTACCGACAGTAAATTTGTTGATAGTTCGGGAATATATTTAACATTATTTATCTCAATAAATGAATCATGACATTCTGGTCGAATTACAATGTTCCCAGATGATTCAATTTGCATTTCGCCCTTATTAGCAGTTGTTACGACTCCAAGTTCAGTGTGCACGTTTTTCAACAACTTTGAATTCAATGTCATGTGTGACGTTGCTCCCGAATCAAAATACCAGTCATGAGGTGTTGTATTTTCCAATGTTGATAATGCCATTGCCGAATATGCATCGAATTTGTTGTTATTGTTTCCAGTGTGGTGTGATTTTGTGCGGCAAAACTTTGCGATGTGACCAAACTTATTGCATTTTCTACATTTTGGACCCTTTTTATTTGTTTTCATCCCAGGCAAACGATTTGTTGTGTGTAAAGCTGAATTTTCGCAGAATTTGGTACCTCCTGAAGAAGTTTTATTTTGAGGCTATCACCAGAAATTGTGATTCCAAAACTTTCCAGTGCCATGATCATTGGACGATAGCCTTCCGGCAGTCCTACCAACAAAAGAGACCCAATCCATTCCTCACTAATGGAAAATCCAATGCCACTCAGTGATTGTGCTGTTGTTACTATTTCCTTAACATAAACGTCCATTGAATTACAACTCGAAAGCGTTGTTGTTATCAGCTTGCGCAGAAGTGCTACTCTACGTATTAAACCACTATCCTCGTGGGCATTTGCTAGCTTTTGCAATAGCTCTCTTGCTGTTTTTGCGTTTTGTATATGGACATAGCATAACGGATCAATTATAAGTGTTAATTTACTTCTTGCTCTTCTGTCTTGGTCTGGTTTTATTGGTGTCTTTGGGTTTCCCGCTCCATCAACCTCATAATCAATTGTGGTGGTCCAAAGATTATCCAAATCCAGATAAGCCTGTGCAGAAATTCTCCAGGTGGGGTAGTTTTCCCTACCAAGCAACCTGTCTATGGTCAAACCACTTGTGCTACCTTCCGGCTTCGACATTTTCGAACAATTTCTTTATTTTTTAAATGAAAAATTAATAACTTATATATATAATTAATAACATGGGATCAAATTTTTAATTTTCAGCAACCCCGAAAAATTAACTGATGGCCGACGTGTTCGTGTTACCGTACAAGTTTTTCGGTAGAAAATATCGGATTGCCAAATGTACTACTCCTAAATGTGCTTTACGTCCTTCCTTTCGGCCCTGGGTTTAGTAGTATTGTATGTAATTGTCTTACTTAAAACAAATTTTTACAAGCATCAGCAAAACCCTCCAAAATGTCACTCAAAACCTTAGAATTGGCTCTTGTCTCATCCTTTTTCAACTCGGCCAACTTTTTATGTTGTTTGCGTTCCTTTTTCGATAAACTCAACAAACGTTTACGATGAGCCTCCAACTTCCTTTGTTTCAATTCATTATCAATAACATTTTTTATCTTCAAAGCCCACAAACAAGTTATACATTTCAAGCAGTGTTGCCATAATTTTTTTTAGAAAAACTGACAATTTCTGAAAAAAAACCTTTTTTTTTAGTAAAAAAAACTGTTTTAAAAAAATTATAATAAAATCACATAAATTCCATTTTTAATTCAATTTGATTGAAACATATCATAAAAAAATTTTTTTTTTAATCATATACATATAAAGAAATATACTTAAATCAATTTTTAGTTCAAATATATTGAAACATAACATAAATAATAAAACTAAAATAAAAAATAACATAACAAACATTTTCAATAAATCACACTTTGAGATGTTAGTAAATTAATTTATTTTAGTTTTGTTCTAGCGCATGTTGTTTTTTTTTAGATCAGAATCTTCTACAGTTTTTTGTAGCAATGGAACCAAGTGATTCATTGCCGAAAATGAAATGTTATGATCGGCGCAGAAAGCTGCCAAGTCAAACTCATTTGATTAAATAAATAATTGGATATTACTTACATACAATTAAAATTTTTATAAAATAGACAACTTACCATTTTGTATTAAATATTTATCCATATTCAAAAAAATAATTTAAAATTCACAAAAAAAAAAATAGAATTTATATGTAAATTGGCACTTCATTCAAAACAAATCGCAATAATATACCATTGTTGCATAAAAAAGGCATAACCATAATTAATACATTGTTGCATTGATGCGTTAGAAGTTGGTAGTAGTAAATCATAATTTAAATTTGTTTCAAATCTAAGCACATGTAGCAAATAAATATATAATGAAAATTAAAATAATACAAATAATTCCATATAAAATTAATTATATATATATTTCATTATAAATAAAAATAAGATAAAAATCTTCATTAATTTGAAAAAACTTTTTTTTTTGGGAAAAAATCTGAAAAACTTTTCAGCACTTCAAAAAACTTTAAAAAAAAAGATAAATCTTCACAAATGGCAACGCTGATTTCAAGTTGAAATTGTTGTTTTTGGCGTTGATTAAATGATTAATGCGACGTACATGTTACGAAAAGTCATGTCAAGCTTTTTATCATTGGCAAACAAAAAACGGAAACAATTCTTAATATCATGATGTTTACTTTCATCATCACCAGCAGCATGTTTACTTTTCGTTGTTTTTCGGCTGCAAAAATTTCGAACCTTCTCCATCAAACATGTCGGCTACATTATCCAGCATCTCATCTTCATATTGTTCATCATCGTTGTTTTGCTTCTTCCTTTTCTTAACCGATTTGAGATCTGCTTTAGTTAAGAATACCGTATTTGCGTAATTAGCTGTAAGGCATGAAATCCACAAATATTTTAGACACTTGCCTCAGGTCGTAACGAAGCTATTGATCGTTTTGTGCGTATTCATTCGAAAAACGGTTATAGTATAAACGAAGAGGTTAATAGACGTTGAAATACCAAAAGCATTAATTAGGTGATGTTTTCGAGTCTGTTGCAGCTGCGATAATTTTAGACTCGAATATGTCTTTAGATGCTGTGTGGCTGGTTTACTATAATATGATGCATCCTGAATTCGAACAATTTAGTAATTCGGTGCCAAAATTGTACTGCTGCTACGTCAGTTGAAGAATTTTTTTTTTATATTTTAATCTATGTTGTGTAGTTAGATCGAAAAATTCAAAAAAATATATACATTTCATTATGTTAAAGCATCAAATAAGTTTTTTCAAATAATAACCATTCTTTTGTTTTAGTTTTGAAATAAATGCCCGTAGTTTCGTTTTATTTTTACATAGATGCAGAGATAATTAAAAATTCACATTAAATGCTAGTTTCAAATTAAAGCAATAAAAAGGAATTAATGTTGTGGTTAGAGGTTTAACTTTAGCCATTTGTAGTTTTGGCTTTACTTTCGACTTTCTTTACGCGTTTTAAACCATCTCTATATATTACTTTTCATAAACTGAGCATACATTGCCATCATTTTGGGGACATCATGTTTAACAACGCTGGAAATCTACAAATATATTTTTTATTTCATACTTGTCTTATATATTAAAATTTGTTTAATTAAGGATTGATGGGCTTTTGTGGAATATGTAGGTTGCGTTACCATTTCTTCAAATGGTTGGTCGTTCTCTCCTACTAAGATTTATTTGCTTTCGAGCTGTTGGAAATATAATTCACATATTAAATTAAAAACATAATTCCACTCTGACCATACCGCCAATTGCACCAACTTACATTTTTCTATTCGTATTGATTTGGTTGCTTCTATTGTTTACTTTTATCAAAATTAAATCCCTATTAACTTCATTGCAAGGTGTACAAGTCCGTCTACTTATAGGAATAAAAAAAGTATAAAATTAATGTTTTATTTATGAAGCTAACGGTATTATACCCAATGTGATGGGAATATTACCAGACAAATAACGATGAGAAGCACTGACACGCACTCTACATGCAAGTCATAATCAAAAGCAATAATACAATACCACAATTTAACTTGCGAAAAGTTTCGTCACCAGCAACTGGACCAATGGTTAGCTTAGCTATAGTAATTTGTGATTCCTTCCTTTCGGCCCTGGGCTGAGTAGTAGTGTATGTAATTGTCTTACTTAAAACAAATCACAAGCTATGCGTTTTAATATTCACATTTTATATTTTTATATCAAAACAGAAAATAAGATATTATTAATGTTTTTTAAATGTTTATCATAATAGCAAATACTCACTATTTTTTCCATTCTTATTGTTTTTTTATTCTGGTTGCAAACAAGTGTAGCTGTTCACTTGCACACATTATATTTTGTATATTATATTTTTTAATCTCTTTCTCAAAGTCCTTGTAGCAATTCTAAGAAAAAAAAGGTAAACAAAGCCATACGGTTCGAGATTACTTTTTTGACAGCTGTCAAGTTGTCACGACTGATTAGATTGTGTTGTTGCTGATTTCAATACAAAATGTTTATATGAAGATAGAAGTAAACACCAAAGAACTATTTATGCGACTCCGTTGTATAAGCTTAATTGGTTTAGGAGGTAAACTTTAATTTAATTCCTTAATTTAGTTTTATCCAACAGGTACCCAATATTTTGTGGTTTTATTTATTTAAGTTAATTAATATACAGTCTTAGAGAAGAAACAATTAATTTTGAAGGAATTTTGTAGTATTGCTTATTTGGTTTATGTCCAGAATGTTTTTTTTTTTAATTTTAATTATACTTTGAACTTTAATATTTTATATTTATAGCACTTTAGTTCTTAACTCAATTTAATTTTTAGTTTAGTTTTTTTTTTAATAATTATAAATTTTGTTTGTTTTATTTTCACCAATTAATCGATTACATTCAACACTCAACGAAACTTAATTTAAGAATTAAATGATAACTACAAAATATATTTGTTCGATTTTAAAATTTACATTTTTTGCTCAGAACGCTTTCTTTAGCACAAACAGAAATATTATTAATTAACACAAAATTTTATTTATTCACATGTCAATAAAATCTAAAGTTTTTTTTTTTCTTTAAGTTTCTAAGATTAAATTAATTTTTTTTAATTTTAAGAGGTTTTTCCTCAACCTTCTATTTCAGCGACTACATTTCAACTCCCAACAAAACTTAATTTAAGAATTAAAGGATAACTACAAAATATATTTGTTCGTTTTTAAATTTACATTTTTGCTCAGAACGTTTTCTTTAGCACAAACAGAAATATTAATTAACACAAAATTTTATTTATTCACATGTCAATAAAATCTAAAGTTTTTTTTTCTTAAAGTTTCTAAGATTAATTTTTTTAATTTTAAGAGGTTTTTCCTCAACCTTCTATTTCAACGACTACATTTCAACTCCCTAAATCAAAATTATTTTCTTAACATTCAACCCATCTTCATTCATTCCATTCATCATAAGATAAAAACCTGTTTCCAAAAAAAACTCGCAACCATTCATAGAGACCATTCACACTCATTCATAATACTCTCTAGCATTGAAAACACGCTCACTCATGTATGACGACGAGAGTACGTGAAATCAATACAATAACAAAAAAAAGTGGTTTGACCAGACTGATTGCAAAGTTTATGATTGAGTGAATGGACATACAACAATAAAACAGGCCTTTGGTAACAAAAAACCCACATCAAGTGTTTAATTAAAGTGTACTGAAAACACAAAACAAACATTTAAACAAATCACATACAGACGAAACGGTATTTTTTTTAGCAAAAATTTTAAGTGGCAAAATACATAAATAGCGTTTCGTTTTAATGTGACTTGTATGTGCTGTTAAGTACAGTCATCACCAGAAATAAACGGCCGTCACAACTCTAAATAATATATATATAATATAATATACATATACATGAAAAGCACTTAGATCATTACTGAACTTAACCGGAACGTCCCAACGCTTTTAATGCAACTAAAAAACAGCTGCCACGTTACGTTAGTGTTACGTGTGGTTAACTAGGCCTTAAGTTAGTTCTATCATTAATGCTTGCTGCCACTAATGATGAATAATGTTACCTTGTTCAAAACGTAATGCAAATTTACTGGATTACTATAAAATTGCAATTAAGGTTTTAACTTGTTAAATTATGATTTATTTCTTGAAATGCGCATATAAAAACAGAAGTTTGTCAATTATAGAGCATAAATATAATTAAAATAATGATAATAAATGTGAACCGTTTCCCCAAAAATGTGCATATATGATGAACTCGGTAACTCTATTTTGTAAACACAACAAGAAGTTAATATGCCAAACTTATGGTCATATATGTACAAGAATTATGAAAAAACGTATGGTTTTTGTTTATTATTGAAAAAAGTAATATTTATTTATTAGCTAAAAAAAAAGTAATATAAAATGCATTGATGTTGATTTTGTAGTATTTTGGTGTTGTATTTTTTGTGTGTAATATTTACATATACATACATATATCAAAAAATAAAATAATATACAAATATTCTATATATGTATATCCATAATAACCGCATGTTAGAAATAAGTTGGTGTATTATTTTATTTATATAAAATTCTGCAATATTTTGGTTAAGGGAAAATACATTTATTTTGCATTAACAGAGTGTCACTTCATTTTGCCCAGTGTGACTATGCCACAGTAGATGGCGCCACAATTTTAGTTCTAATTAGCTTTGCTATATTTATTTCTATCTTAAAATGAATGTCAACAGTTCTACATAGTTATATCAAATTATTCTTCTGCTTTACCTACAAAATATCTGATTGCGATTATATATAATTTTTAAAAATTGTTTATAATTACTAAAGCATTATTTTTCACATAAATACAAAATTGCACCTTCTAAATTTTCCATTCAAATTTAAGAAAATATCAATTCTAAAAATTAATTAATTATATATTAGAAAATATCAATTGAATTTCAGAAAATCATATTAAAATGTCGGAAATAATAACTTGAAATTTAGAAGACATCAATTTATTTCTAAAAATATAAATTTTAATCTTTAAACACAAATTGAAATTCAAACAAGTAGGAGTGTAAAATTCGGCTATGCCGAATCTTTGATACCCTCCACCTAGGTTTTATTGCACTATTTGTAACAAATTTAGATAAAATATTTGAAAATGTAAACAATTTGATCAATTTAGTAATTTATTACAACAAATACTCTGAATTTTCAGCATTTACGTTTAACAATTTTAAAGTCAATAGAAGATATTAAACAAAATATATTTTTAAATTTCGGATCTTTTTCGGAATACTTGACCATGTCTTATATTTTAAAAGCACTACCGTTAATCAGTTCATTTGTAACGCATCGATAAATGGATTTGCGTCTATGTGTTTAATGCAAAAGATTTCTTACTTTTGTCGAATTGTAGGGATTTTTTGAAAATTTTTTTTTTACAACTTAATATTATATACGTTTCAATTTTAAACTTTAGAATTAAAAATATCTATCTTTTTTAAATCTGGTAATAACTCTATAATATGGAGATAGTAAATACGTGGCTTCTTTAATAAGAATGACAAGTAAAAAACACTTTTGTGCAGTTTACTTGTTTTGTGCACTTTTTTTAATGCATACATAAGTACGCCATCTTTGTAGATCTCTTCGATTATATTAAAGGTGCTATTACATGATGTGTTTTTTACATATGTACTTTCAAATTTTCCCACAACAAAAGTTGTACACATCGTGTGATACATATGAAACATTGTTTATGTACAATACATGAAGAAAGTCACATGTACATTTTTCAATTAGAACAGGTTCTATTTTTGCATGACAAACATGAAAATACAACATTGCTTGTGGCGAAAGAAAAACAGAGTAAATTTTAAAGATTAATATTGAAAGAAAAATAAATTGTTTAGTATTAACAATTAAAAAATATATAACCTTTTTTTAACAATAAATTTTTGTAAATTCACAAATTAAATCAGCTGTTGTTTACACTTAGAGGTTATGTCATACGAAAATACATATGCACGTGTGATAGCAAAAATTATGAATCGTATGTAAAAGACAATTTTGACAGACATGAGGAATTTGATATGGATAAAAAAAGTGACAGTACATATGTAAAAAACACTTCGTGTAATAGCACCTTAAGTAAGTTTGTAAATAAAAAGAATATAAAAATATTATAAATGTAAACATAATTGATTTTAGAAAAATGTCCGATTCGTTTTTCGATGATGCTGCAAACACATCAAAGAAATACAGAAAACAAAGGTTTTACTCAAGTTAGTTGAGAGACGAGAAGCTAATGGGATAGAACAGGTCAAAGATGACGACTTTAAATACAGATGCAAGGCTTGTGAAAAAATATTAAATTGCGATAAATCAGATCTAAGTATACATGCTAATAACCAATGTCTTAAAAAAATATCTTTTAAAACCAACAACCAAATTTCTGTTTACGTTATAAGATCCCATTTGCAAGCCATTTTAATTAATTGTGTAAATTTTAAATGCACATCTAGCCATATAAAAGATGAATTATACAGAATAGTAAAAATATTTTTTTTATAATATCTGTTGATTTTTTATATTGTTTTTATGTAATTCTAATGATATTCTTAGCTTATTTTTTATGATATTTTTTTCGTTTTTATGTTATTTTTGCATTATTGAAATTGAAAATTAACAAATTAAAAATAATTTTTTTTTTTGAAAAATTGAAAAAAGTAGTGTAGGGAAAAATGTAGAGAGAAAAAAGTGGGTGTAGGGAAAAAAGGGATTTTTTTTCATTAGCGTAGAGATTTCTGTAAAAATCTCCTGGCATCACTGGTACCTATTAAAAAACAATGTAAGATTTCACAAAACAATGCGACGTATATCTGTTTTGTTCAAAAGCTTTCATAAGACTAAATGAAATTGTTACTTATGCATGAAACACATAGACGACAGAGGCTACACAAACACACGGATACAAATGCTACTGGCTACAATTGTAGTCGTGTAGTCAACTACTTAATTTTTTTGAAAACGACAGCAACATATAACAACAATATAAACAGCTGTTTTTATACAAAATCATTTTTATTTCAGTAGTGCCAATTATATTTTTTTTTAACTTTATTAAAATAGAAAAACATGTATGATTCTATATAAAATTGTCTTAAATATATTACTTATTTATAATGCATTATTATAACGTAAAAATAATTAAATAAATTTACTTATTAATAGAATTATTATAGCATTTCATTTTGCGATTAATTTTTTCAACAAAATAAAATATTTCATAGCACTAATATCTTTTACATATTTTGTTATATTGTCAACACTATTTTTATTTTGTAGCCAACAAAAACAGAAATTAGCCTAAGTTGACTACAGCAGCAAAAGTGGTCATGTAGTCGTGTAGCTGTGTTGGTGTCAAAATAATCGTTTTCATATAAACGTGTGTATTTTATTTTTGACAGGCTGTAGTCGTGTAGCCGCTGTCGTCTATGTGTTTCATGAGAGAGTTCGGCTAACTGGTGCCATTATGTATATGTGTGTGTAAACAAAAATATACGATATCCCAGTAATCATTTCGAAGATTGTTTTAACAAAAATCATCTTACTGTGTCTTCTTCGAGCACTTTTGATGATTAAAAACTGATTAATCACATGCGGTATTAGAAAAAGATTAAGAAATGATTTTTGCTTACGCTTAAAAAATGACATTAAATATGACTCAAAAATAAGTCGAAATTAATCAGAAAATTGGATTAAAAAGGTTCTCAAGATGAGTCGGGGGTAAGGTAATATTTCCTCCCAACAAAAGAATATTTTGTGATCAGCAAAAGAGCGCATTTATGACTGTTCTAATAGCACAGAGGAGTCAGAAAAGACTCCACATGATCACTTATTGCATAAAATGTTTACTGGGATTTTATTCATTATCTGTAGAAACACTTTTTTAAGTAAAACAAATCTGCACACAATTTTAATTCTATTTCGTTTACAATGATACGATCACTTTGTTTACTAGCTAGTAGTAAAATAAGAATATAGTATTATAATACAGCGTAATGATGAATTGTACTTCTCAATTAGTTTATTTTTAATGTGCCATAAGAAGTTCGGTTTGTGCTAAGAAATGAATGAATATATGCTTCCCAGGGCGAAGCTTAATCATTGCACTTTGATTCAGTTAAGCCCGCGACTATTCCTGATGTGGATAGCTCGTGCCTACAATTTTTGGTAGTTGGGAATGGCGTTTGTGCAAAGGGAAGCATGAACACTTGTTTCCCAGAGCGAGGCTTAATCAATGCACTTTGATTGAGCTGAGCTCCGCGATTATTCCTAATGCGGAATAAATCGTGTATTAAATTCTCGGTAGTCCGGGAATGGCGTTTGCCTGCGCCAAATATTAAATAATAAATTTTAAAAATGTATTATAATTAAATATTATTGACATTATATTATTATCATCTAAAAAAAAAATTTTTTTTAAACACCAATTTTTAACAGGGTAGAATTTTATGGTTTCAATGCTACTTTTGAATGCTAGTATGTACTAAAAGTAGAACCCTTAAAATCATACTATTTTTTGCAACCCTAAAAATTGCAATATTTTGTATAAATAAAATAATTTATATTTTATTATTTTTAATATGCGCTTATTATCGAAATACATATACAGAATATATGAATGTTATTTATAGTATTTTGATATTTGCAACAGTAGTCTGTATGTATCAATTTGTAATATTTTGTGATCTTATAAAAATCGCAGAATATTGATATTGATTTTATATAGTTTCTTCTATTAATTAATTAACTTAAATATTACACCATAAAATGTTGATATTGGTGTATTTTTATATTACTACCACAAAGACCATAAAAACAACAAGTACAGCTGTGACAAAATACAAAATTTAGAATAACAATATAGGAAAACATCATATTTTTTTTACCTTTTCAGTGATTTCTCGGCACCTATGAAAGCTATTGTCACGATTTAAAAAACAGAAACCTTCTCGTGATATTGGTGTATCATTCTCACTAACAACAAGGTCCCTAGCTGTCCTATTGAGAACGTTATCGTGACAAGAACAACATAGTCAAATCATATTTTTTCAAGACTTTTTTACTCCATCGTTCAATTCCTTGGGACCAGATAAACCGATTTGGACGATTTTAAATAGCAAACTTTTCAGGATGTTACTGAATCATTTTTTATACCAACGATCAACCTAGTTGCCCGATTAAAGCCGTCATCGTGATTTCCACAGACGGACAGACGGACAGCCGGACAGACGGACAGACGGACATCGCTATATCAACTCCGCTTGTTATAAGGATCACAAATATATATATTTTATGGGGTCCAGATTTTTTTTTCTAATTATTACAAACGGAATGACAAACTTATATATACCCTCTGCACACTGGAGTGGAGGGTATAAAAACATGTGACGGCCGTTTATTTTTGGTGATGACTGTACTTAACAGTACATACAAGTCACATTAAAACGAAACGTTATTTATGTATTTTGCCATGTAAAATTTTTGCAAAAACACCGTTTCGTCTGTATGTGATTTGATTCAATGTTTGTTTTGTGTTTTTAGTACACTTTAATAAAACACTTGATGTTGGGTTTTCTTGTTACCAACTGCCTGTTTTATTGTTTTATGTCCATTCACTCAATCATAAACTTTGCAATCAGTCTAGTCAAACCACTTTTTTTTGTTCTTGTATTGATTTCACGTACTCTCGTCATCATACATGAGTGAGCGTGTTTTCAATGCTAGAGAGTGTTATGAATGAGTGTGAATGGTCTCAATGAATGGTTGCGAATTTTTTTTTTTGAAATAGGTTTTTATCTTGTGATGAATGAATGAATAAAGATAGGTTTGCTAGAAAGAAAGTTTTAAAAAATAAGTTTGTAATGTTTAAGAAATTTAAAATTAAGCTAATGTAATTAAGTACAGTTTAAAAAAAAGAAAAAAAAAGGTTTAAAATTAAAATTTAAATAAATGTGCTGTCGTGAAAAATTATAAAATTATAAACTGTAATTTTGGAAAATGGTATACTATAAAAGAAAAATAATATTTAATAAATGCTCGGCGGCTAAAAAAACTAAAAATTAAATTGAGTTAAGAACTAAAGTGCTATATATATAAAATATTAAAGTTCAAAGTATAATTAAAATTAAAAAAAAAAACATTCTTGACATAAACCAAATAAGCAATACTACAAAATTCCTTGAAAATTAATTGTTTCTTCTCTAAGACTGTATATTAATTAACTTAAATAAATAAAACCACAAGATATTGGGTACCTGTTTGATAAAACTAAATTAAGGAATTAAATTAAAGTTTACCTCCTTAACCAATTAAGCTTATACAACAAAGTCGCATAAATAGTTCTTTGGTGTTTACTCCTATCTCCATATAAACATTTTGTATTGAAATCAGCAACAATATCATTATTAATGCAGCTATGGCCAACTTTTTCCTCAACAACTACAACCATATGGCGGTAAATCCACAATTTTATATGTATAGTAGATGTTAATATCGTTCATTATATACTAATGTAATTAATAGAAACTAATTAAAATGTTTTCTTAAATCTAAATTAAATAAAAAATTTCCTAAGATTTGTCTAACTATAAATGAGAATTTTTTTTTCTAAAGATTTTTCTAATTAGAATTTAAAAATTTTATAAATATGAAATTTTTCTAATTAAACCAAATTTTTGTAATTAAAAATTAGCCAAATATAAAATATTCTCAGTATAAAAATTTACCTAAATACCAAATTTTTCTAAAATTACATACAAAGTCTTCTAATTATAAAATTTAAACTAAAATTTTCCTAATTCTAAACTTAAGCTAAAATTAAAATTAAGCTAAAATTAAAATTGTCCTAAAATTAAAATTTGGCTAAAAATAAAAATGTTGCTAAACTTAAAAAAAAAATTTTTTTTTCTAAAAAGTAAAATTTTGCGCAAATATAAAAAATTAAAATAAATTTTGCTAAATAGAATATAAATTTTGAACACCTTAAAATGAAGGGTAAATAAAAACTTTTATATAACCTAATGTAGAAAACGAAAGCCCAACCAAATCTTTTTATTTATGTGGGTTACCTCCAATTTAGATGGAGTAGAGGTAACATGGTAGGGAGGGCAAAAGGGGCATAACATCTCGTCCCCAATCCCCGAGTAAGTATGGCCATCCCTCCTATAGCCACCGTTTTTATTTCAGTTTTTTTAAAATCGCACGTGAATATCTGTAGTGCGTTTCCCTGGGTCTTAACAAGATCCCACCCCTCCGGCGAGCTAGGCCCCCTTCCAGCACGTGCGACCCGTTAAGGCTCAGGGAAACGGAAGCGGAAGTTCCACCACCGCCACACCACTACAAACACATTTAAATATGTTTCCATTTAAAACAAATATTGCCGTTCAGGAGACATTATTAATAATTAATAATTAATAGCATAATAATAATTAATTAATTAATAGCATTTCGGGATAAGAAAACATTAATTTAAATCCAATGAAGTTTAGAAAACCTCAAATGATATTTAAGAATTGCGAACATAAGAATTGTTACATTAATAAAGCGCAGTTTGATGAGAATGTTATTTGTATATTATTTTTCACAATTTTTGTGGATGAAAGTTTGAAGTTTTTCAGAAAATAAAGATAACAAATTATCTTATTTAAAATTTTTGGGACATCTGGTTTTTGCGTTTGGCATCCCTTATATGAACCAGCGTTCATGATGACTTCAAAATTTGACTTCATGGTAGGCAAAGTAAAACCCAAAAAATTGAAGTTCGATAACAATTCCCAGGTAGTAGTATTTGGAGTCTATAAATGAAAATATATTTTATTAACATAATTTAATTCAAAATCAAAAGTTGGCATCACTGGGTTAGATTTTGTATGTTATTTTGTGTTACCACAAAATCTAATAGAGAAAACTCCCTTTTAATTGTAAAAAAATTTATTTTCCAAATATGGCAATATTTTAACAAAAAAAAATTGAGAGAGCTTTTTCGCAATGAAAGTTAGGGCGAGCTATTTAATTTGAGAGGTTATATCATATAACCGGAAACGCATGCATATAGGTATATAACCTAAATGCATGCCGCACTGTGGCTGAAATTTTAATTTCATTGGCCAAAAGTCTAATTTTTTGTCACCGATTTTAAAATTTTAACGCCTTTTTGTAGCTAATATATCCAGATTAAGGTAGCCAAAAAATTAGGTTAAACTATTGCTAATTGTGGGCTGTCAAACTCAACTGTTCTTTTAATTTAGAAAAAGGTGATTTTTTTTGATTTTATCAAAAATAAATGGTCACTACTCGCAAGCTATCATCGATAATGACCTGCGATTTTTTTTTGTAATATTGGTAGGATTATAGTCTTTAGTTGTTGTAAGTGGTCACAACCCTACCGTTTAATATTAGGGGTGTTCTGAAATATTTATTAAACTACTATATTTGTACCAAATTTCAACTTTAGTGGAATAGAACTTCTAGGGAGCAAAAGGGAACAAGAAACGTATACCACCCGGAGAAAGGTGAAAGTGTCCTCTTTAACCCCCGTGACGACCAGCGGGTAGAACACTTTTTTCATTTTAATGAAATTACTCTTAAAAAAAATCAAATTACGATAAGTTAAACAGCCCTATAAGTACTCGTATACAATGGTGTATTAAATTTGTGCTTTAGGTATTTTATAGCTTATAATAGTCATTATTTGTCTATTACCATAATATATTTGTAAGTAAGAATGTCAATACAGAGAGGATGTAATTCATTAGTAACCTGGGTTTTTTTTTTATTATCATACCTTTTTATTTTACCTAACAATGCACTGAAGCAATTAGTAAAGAAAATACACACAGGTAATTCATTTATATAGTGGGTTTTTATATATTATTTTAGGTAGTAATGCACTAATGCAATTTTCGTACCTTTTTATTTTACCTAGAAACAGTATGATGGCTTATGAGAAGGCTTAGGCCGAGGCCACGCAATGAGCGGCAAAGCGGCAGAGCGGTGAGCGGCAGAGCGGCAAGTGGGGTATTACTGAGCGTCATTTCTGAGCGTTTAGTTGTCAAAATGCAAATGTCAATGTTATTATTTATTATTTATATAAAAAGTTTTTATAATAAAAGCAAACTATTTTCACAATTATATGATTTTAATTTATGTATTTCCACCTTTTTAACTTTTTTTCGATTGAAAAACAACACAAAAATGGTTGTCGTTAAGATAACAACAACAGCTGACTTTAACAATAGTGAATATCGTTTAAAATTTTTACTGAATACAATTTTTATTCTTTGCCGCTCAGAAAACAACTAAATATTAGAACAAGTTCTATTCCTGAGCGGCGCTCAGAAATGCCACTCACATTAATTTTTTCCGCTCATCGCTCTACCGCTCGCCGCTTTTCTCCGGTGTTATAAGGCCGAGGCCACGCAATGAGCGATGAGCGGAAAAAAATTAAAACATATGAAATACTACTGAAGTGGCCACACAATGAGCGGCATAGAACTTGTTCAAATTTTTAGTTGTTTTCTGAGCGGCAAAGAATAAAAATGTTATTCAGTAAAAATTCTAAACGATAATCACTATTGTTAAAGTCAGCTGTTGTTATATTAACGACAACCATTTTTGTGTTGTTTTTCAAAAGGTGGAAATACATAAATAAAAATCATAAAATTGTGAAAATAGTTTGCTTTTATTATAAAAACTTTTTATATAAATAATAAATAATAACATTGACATTGGCATTTTGACAACTAACCGCTCAGAAATGACGCTCAGTAATAAGCCACTTGCCGCTCAAGCTCGCCGCTCTGCCGCTCACCGCTCTGCCGCTTTGCCGCTCATTGCGTGGCCCCGGCCTAAGAAAGCGACATTTGAATACAAAATCAATTGCTCTTATATATTTCAGCAATAACAGTCGCAAATAAAAATATTCAGAAAAATATGGAGAGCTTCAGTTATAAAGAACTGGCCGAAGAGTATTTTAGAAACAAAAACCAGGAATTAAACTTAAATTCGTGGACAACTGCAGCGATAGATCTAAGAGGCGGAAACTTAAAGATGTTAACGATGAAATTGGTTGTAGGAATATAACATAATCTTTCCTACATCAATTACGATCACAGAACCAATTAACAAAAGTGAAAAAGTTTGAAAAAGTTGTTAAAGCTAGTCCAGTGAGAACAAAACGGATTATTAAAAGTATACCAACTCCGAGCGATGCAAAACAGTTCACAAATTTTTTTTTTTTTTTTTTATTTATTTATTCAGTCTATGGAATCATCCTTACAGACTACTTAAAGTATATGTACATTTATATTATAATTTATATATATAATTAAACATTTAACAAAATTGATATATAACATTTATTTAATTCAGTTGATTTAATGCATTTAAGTGTAATATAATATCTCTTCTCACAATATCCAAACTTTTATTAAAATCAATAAACTGATACAGCATATTAAACTCATCACAAATTCTACGTAGTGGATTAAAATTAGCATAGTTTGTACAATAATATTTGATAGTTAGAAAGTTATAATTTCTTGATGATCGAAAAGGAATATTTATATTTATTTTGTTGATAAGAAATTCAGATTTAAGACTACCATTTAACAGTTTTAACAGGAAAGTAACATTTAGCATATGTCTGCGACTTTTCAATGTAGGAAGCTTAATTAGAGCCAGACGATTTTCATAAGATGGCAACCTCATATTAGGATCCCAGCCCAAACCACGAAGACAAAATAACAAAAATTGTTTTTGAACTGATTAAATTTTATTCGAATGTATATGATATTGCGGATCCCAGACTACAGACCCATATTCGAGTATTGGTCTTACCAAGGTAGTAAACAATTGTTTTGTCGTATACGGATCCGAAAACTCTTTAGCCCACCGTTTAATGAATCCAAGTACACCAGTAGCTTTATTTATTGTTAGCGAAATATGACTTCTAAAGTCTAATTTTTTATCCAGAAGTACGCCAAGGTCGTTGAATGAATCAACTAAATCAAGCACAGCATTATTCATGATATACCGACCATTTATTGGAATTGATCTTGTAAAAATCATATATTTGCATTTTTTGACATTTAGGTCCATTAGATTCATATTACACCAAGTAGTTAAACGATCAATATCATTCTGTAAAAGTGATTGTTGATCAAGATTGTTGAGGGTAAAAATTAACTTTACATCGTCTGCATACATTAATGTAGTTGAGTGTTTAATTACAGAAGGAAGATCATTTATAAATAGCGTAAATAAAAGAGGTCCCAAGTGACTACCTTGAGGTACACCAGATAATACTTTTATGTTGTTGGAATACGAGTTACGAAACTTAATACATTGTGTTCTGTCTTTTAAATATGATCCGATCCATTTTATTAGCATTATACCAAAGCCCATACGGTCAAGCTTAAACAACAATAGATCATGATTTACTTTATCGAATGCCTTGCTAAAATCATTATAAATAACATCTGTTTGTTTCATATTAATAAAACCATCATTTACTAAAGTTGTAAGCTCCAAAAGATTTGTTATTGTAGAGCGTGATTTGCAGAATCCATGTTGCGTTGGAGATATGACAGAGGACACATGATGTGACAACGTGTCATATATAAGTTTTTCAAATAGTTTTGGAATAGCACTTAATTTAGCAATACCTCTATAATTCGAAATACCAGCTTTAGATCCAGACTTAAAGAAGGGAATAATAAATGATTGTTTCCAAATGGGAGGAAAGTAACCCAATTTAAGGGATATGTTAAACATATAAGTCAAAGGAATATACAATAAATGTGCGCAGCGCTTCAAAATGCAACTAGGAACACCGTCAGGACCAGCAGCATACGACAATTTTAATTTTGTCAGGGCATTCAGAACTGTATGTTGATTGATGGATGGTATATTAATAATTGAAGATTCCGATATTGTGTATGGATACAGATTATTAAATACTGTCGAAGAATAAGTTGATGCAAAAAAGTCTGCAAACATATTACTTATGGAGTTATCATCTGAAGATTCTAAATCGCCGTACTTCATAACCGAAGGAAAGTCCGCAGTACGTCTTTTAGAATTAATAAATTTATAAAATGATTTTGGATTATTTTTTAGATTATTCCTTACTTTAATTAAATAGTTATTATAGGCCAATTGATTAGCAATAATAAATTCCGATCTTGATAACGAGTATTTCATATAGTCTATCAATGTTCCATATTTTCTATAATTTTTGTACATTTTGTTTTTCTTATTTTTAAGTTGAGATAGATGTTTTGTATTCCAAGGAGGACCATTCGATTTAGGAGGTAACATTTTAGGTACAGATGCCGAGAAACATTCAAAGAGGTGATGATAAAATGTATGCAAACACAAGTTCAAGTTATCATTGCAACGAGATAACACATTTATCCAGTCAATTTGGAATAGATGGAGTTGTAAATCTTGGTAATTAGTTTTATTAAAGCAAAAGATTTTATCGCTGTGAGTTAACTTTTTTTTATGAAGAGGATAGGAACAAAAGCAAGATATCTCAAGTGTTGGATGGTATATATCTTCCGGATTAGAAATAGGGCTATGCCGCAATATTGAAAAGTCATTCGGTTCATTAACGAAAATAAGGTCCAACAGTCTACCAAATGCATTTGTGACGGAGTTGACTTGGAAAAGACAATTTTCCAATAAACCATGAATAAATGCAGCTGAAGAATCGGAATAATGAGATGGAACTAAATAATTGGTATCAGGATCAGCTTTCCAGGATGTAGACGGCATGTTAAAATCTCCAATTAACATTAATAAATCAGATGGTTTTATATAATTTTGGATTAAATCAACAGCTTTCAGATGATCCTCATAAACAGAAAGCGGAGAGTTAGGCGGAATGTATGAGCAAATAATGTATATGGACCTGTTATTAATTTTAGCTAAAACACATATAATCTCAATATGTAAAAAATCGTTTAAGATAATTTCTTCAGACGAAAATTCGTTTAGTATAGCAACCAATACGCCGCCACCAGACTTTTTTATTACATTATTACACTGATTATTATTTTTATCGGCTTCAATTCTTTCACAACTTTCTCTATCTTTTCTGAAAATTTGATATTTAGGGCAAAAAATCTCAGAGTTATTAACTTTTTTACTGAGCCAGGTCTCCGTAAATATAATAATATGATTATTGAAGCCAAAGCTATTACAATAAATTGACGAAAGTTTTGAATTCATACCTCTAACGTTTTGATACAAGATGTATATTAGTTTTTTGGATTTTGATCAGCGGATTTGGGAAGCCGAGCATTATCTTCTTCTCTATATATAAATTCACGTATTAATGCGTTTTTAGGCCAAAAACTGGCATCTACGATTTGTTCAAATAGGTATTCAGGAACAATTATTTTAAATGATGCTCTATTTCTGGAATTCATTTTGTAAACACTAATATCCTCAGGAATACAGTTTTTAATTTTAGAGATCACATAAAATTTCATCTCATCAGCTTTCGTATCATGTGCGAAACGTGTAGCAAATATAGTTTTCTTCGGAGGAATTGTTCGCAACCTAGGAGTGGGTATTGATTCAATACCAGTAGTAGGCACTATATTTGAAGTACCAGATGTTGAAGCAGATGGAATTGGTGATGCAGCATCAAAATTAATCAATCGACCAGCGTTCTCAGGATTATAAAGTAAATTATTAGCCGTAGCAGTTCTAGGCATTGAAGAAATATTTGGAGCAATAATGTTCAGAGCATGCTGAGTACTATGGTTATTAGCATTTGATGTAATCGGAAATGCTGCAGTTTCATTTAATATTGGAGTAGGTTTATTAATTAAAACTTGAACGTTGTTTGAATGAGAAACGGCAGGATCAATACCTGTAATATTTTGAAAAGGATTTGGTAAATATAAAGCAGATGCAGTAGCAGTACTATTCTGATGTGCTCCATTAGGACCAGGATTCTGACTAGAATTTTCTTTATTCAAGAACCTTGGCGACTTACGACGAGTTGGGGATGGTGACAGAAATCCCTCTAAGGATTTGAAATCATCAAAAAGCTTTCCATAAGCATTTATTTGACAAGATAAATTATTAAGGTTTTGTTGAATTTGCAAAAAATTATCTTTCGTACTTTGAAAGAAACGATAAAAATCAGCACCAATTTTTTGACATCCATTACAGCGCCAGTGCAAGTTTTTATGTTTAGATATTGACTCAGCAACCAAACCAGACAGGCCACTACATTTAAAGTGACATAAACCATGACAAAGCCAACAGGTAAGCATTCTTTCTTCATAATCAACCAAAGAGCAGCCTTTTTTCAAACATGCCATTATTAAGCTCTACAGGTCAAAAACAGCACAACACAAAAAACGGCAACGGTAACGATTACAGTAAAGCTACGATCTGGCTACACACAACCAACCAGTATTTTGGGTATTCTTAATGAATTTGAAGTATTTATACGATTTTACACTCAATATATATTTAAATTTAACGTTTGTTCCGACAAATACAATACTGTATAAATTTCACCAGTGGCTTCAAAACTGTCAATAATAGATAATTATAAACCAGTATTATACATGGACAAAACAGGCAAATAGTTATTTGTTGTTGTTCAGTTGACAAAGAATAAATATTATGTGTCACAGTTGTTGTTTCTGTATTTTGTTTGTATTTGAGGAGGCATTAGCATTATTTCTGGATTTGAAATTAACCAAACAGCAATATATTCAGCTCAGATTGCGTGCGATTGAAAAAGGCTCAAATATGTATCCAGCATATCATCACATAACCGCTGCTAAAATGGACTGTTTGCCATCAAAGGACACTATTACAATCACACCAATTTCGGCAGAGGCACAACTACAATCTCTACTTGATCACACAGCCGAACGCTTGCTTCAATCAATAAAAGGAAATGAGTTAAAGAAATATGGAAACACAAAGTTAATTCTTTTTTGTAAATGGGGATGTGATGGTTCTTCGGGACAGAAACAATACAAACAAGTAGTATGTGTAAATATTTCAGACTCAGATAAGTTCATGGTATCATTTGTACCATTGGAAGATTCAGAGCCTTCGACTAGTACAACGCAAACAATGGATATTTGGAAAAATGAGACACCATCTTCTACGAAATACTGCAGGCCAATCAAATTTGAATTCAAAAAAGAAACTCATGATGCCATTTACAAAGAAGTTAGTGATATCAAAGTCCAAATTGCAACACAATTACAATTACTGTTAGATGGGCAGCAAATTGAAGTAAGCTACCAATTAGTGCTGACAATGATAGATGGAAAAAAAGTAGGTGAGGCTTTGACTAACACGAAGGCTGCATCCAGCTGCATTATATGCCAAGCAACATCAAGCCAATCAAACCAAGTCCCGACAAAATCATTAGATAATACCGATGCACATGAATTTGGATTATTAACACTACATGAAAGAATACGACTTATGGAACACATACTAAAAATAAGTTATGATTTGGATTTCGGGTCTTCAGGATCAATAAGAAACAACGAAACCAACAAAGAGTTAAGAAGTTCAAAAAAGAAATATGTTCAAGATGAATATCGCAAATTTGGATTGATTGTAGATCAGCCAAAACAAGGGTCAGGCAATACAAATGATGGCAATACCGCAAGAAGATTCTTTTCAGATCCAGAAACAGCATCTGAAATAACAGGAGTGGATTTAAACCTTATTTTAAGATTTAAAATAATCCTAGAAGTACTTGCGTGTAATGAAGAAATTGACTCTAGAAAATTTGGAGATTATGCTAAGGAAACTGCAAAAATATATGCAACCAACTACCCATTAAGAAATATGTCTGCAACAGTTCACAAAATCCTTCACAAAAGCTTTGAACGTACTGGTACTGCATAGCACTTCAATCATTCATTTGGTTTTTGATTTTGTGATGTAAACATCATGTCGGTAGCGGACGATACACTTGTCGCCATTTTGGCAGTGTGCTTAAAAGCAAAAAAAAAAATGATAAAAGAAGAAGAAGAGAAGTATCTGGATGAAGGAGTGGTAAAAAAAAAAGGAATTCATTTACCCATGAAAACTTACTGGCTGAATTAAGAGTGACCTCGGATGCTGATTTCAAAAATTTGTTACGTATGGATAGTTCCATTTACGAGGAACTACTAAACTTAGTTGGACCACTAATTCTTGTTAGTGGATGTAATTTTGAAAAGCTAAAATTTTCCAGCGCGGTGTCCTCCTGTGCTATTTCAAAAATTGTATTTGAAACATGCCAAGCAATTGTGACAAGTTTAAAGGAGTATATAAAAGTGAGAAAATATTTATATGTACATATTATTATATTAAGTTTATATAGTATTTACATATTAACTTTGTAAAATTAGAAATACATAAATAAATATAAGGTTAATTTACAAACTACTTTCATCGAAAGAGGAATAAAACGTGCTTAGGTTCATTGATGACTGACTTTCTTCAACAGGATACTCTTAATTTAATTTGGAAGACGGAAGAATGGCGAACGGAGTAGAGAGTGGGGTGTCAGAGATGACGCCATTACAAAGCACAGTATCCAGAAACTTTACAAATTCCGCAAAACAAGTCCGGGATTCATTTATGGATTTTGTTAGCGATGAAGGCCAACTTCCATGGCATTTTTAATGAAAATGTAAAAAATTAAAATAACTTTAATAAATTTAATACAATAAAATATCCCATAATGTGTACTTACTTGAAATGTACTTTTTGACGAGCTTGGGGTTTCAATGTAATTTAAAAAATTAAACGCGTCAAAGTAATAAAGCGTTGTTTCAAAGGAGTTGTTCACACCAGCTCCACTTTTTTTCTAAATCTCGTTTGCGTTTCAATTCTCGTCTGGTTGGTACGCAGCATATTTTTTTTTTGTCGACAAATCGTTTCTTCCTGCATTTGGTTGTTGTTTTTTATATGTTTCCAATAAAATTTTATATTGTTCTTCTTTGACATCACGATTACTATATTCTGCACATTTAACGTCCCAAAGTGCAGGCAGCGATCGGTAAGCTTCCAGCAATTCTAAATATTTTTTCTTTCATCCGACATCTCCTCACAACCATTTGCTTCAAAGTCACATTCACAGTCCAACCAGTTGTGTCAGCTATGACAGCTGTCAAAAACGCAATCTCGAACCGTATGGTTTAGTTTACATGTATCGCCATTTTGAATTTGGCAAACGTCCGAAAGAGATTAAAAAACAAGTAAGAGTGTTAAATTCGGCTGTGCCGAATCTTTGATACCCTCCACCTCGGTTTGAGTATTGATAATAAATGTAAATGAAAAAGTAAACAATTTGTTAAACTTAATACCAAATTATTTCAGCAAATTCTTTGGGTTGGTTTTCGTCTTTTCTATTATTTCAGATTTATTTCGGTGTTTGCTTTTTGGTCATTGTGGTTGCTGATCGGCATGCATTTAGGTTATATACCTATATGCATGCGTTTCTGGTTATATGACATAACTTCTCGTTTAATTTAGTTTTTGTTAATTAAATAGCTCGCCCTAACCTCCATTGCAAAGGTAATGGTTGTGTATTAAATCGTGCTTAATTGGAGATGGCTGTATAGTTTCTTTTAACTGGCCAAATATTTCTTCATTGCGGCCATATAGGTCGGATGGAGCAACAAAATAATAACCAAAAAAGAGCTGTCTAAACTTTTTATTAAAATATTGCCATATTTGGAAAACATAGAGAAAAAATTTATAATAATAAATAATTAAATTAGGGATGCCAAACGCAAAAACCAAATGTCTCAAACATTTTATATAAAATAATTTGTTATCTTAATTTTCTGAAAAACTTCAAATTTTCATCCAAAAAAATTATGAAAATTTATATATAAATAACATTCTCATCAAATTGCGTTTATTTATGTAACAATTGTTATGTTCGCAATTCTTAAGTATCATTTGAGGTTTTCAAAAATTCATTGAATTTAAATTAATGGTTTCTGTAGTCCGATTCTGTAAATTTCAATGATCCGACAATCGCAAAATATATCGACAGCTATTGTTGTTTGCACTAAGGATTAAGTGATTCACTAAGTACATACATCTTAACGACAGTCGACCAATCTATTTTTCTATTTATTTAAATTGTAAATGAGTGGCATCTCTGTCAAAATAAGCGAAAAACACAAAGAAGAATAGAAAAAACAAATTACTTCGTGTTTGACAGGATGATTTTATGTTTATGTTTAATATCTTTATTTTTTTTACTAATATTTCTGTTTATTTATTTGAAAATGAAATAATGAATTGAATATGCTATTTAATTTTTTTATTTATATAAAAAAGTTTTTTAATAAAAGCAAAATATTTTCACTATTTTATGATTTTTATTTATGTATGACGACATTTCAACTTAAAAATTTAAGTTTTTATCAATTGAATAAACAACACATAAATGGTTGTCGGTTAGATAACAACAACAGCTGATTTTAACAATAGCGAATATCGTTTAAACATTTTACTGATAATTTTGCTATTTCCTTTTTTTAACGATTCGACTATCGTTAAAAGAAGTTACTGAAAAGCTATTATGCCAATGCCAATATTTTTTTTAAATGTAAACATTTTTTAAATGTAAACATATTTGGTTTTTTTTTTTTGGAATTTCAATTTGTGTTTAACGAATAAAATTTATATATTAAAGATGCAATTGATGTCTTCTAAATTTAAAATTATTCCCGACGTTTTGGTATGATTTTCTGAAATTCAATTAATATTTTCTAATTTATAATTTGAAATTTTAATTCCAGTTTTTAGAATTGATATAGTCTAAAATTTGAATGGAAAATTTAAAAGTGCAATTTTGTATTTATGTGAATAATAATGCTTTAGTAATTATAAACAATTTTTAAAAATTAGATGTAATCGCAATCAGATATTTTGTAGGTAAAGCAGAATAATAATTCTATATAACTATGTAGAACTGTTTTGAAAGCAAAAAACTCATTGATGAACTCGGTAACTCTATTTTGTGAAGACAACAAAAAGTTAATATGCCAAACTTATGTTCATATTTGTAAAAGAATAATGAAAAATCGTATGAAATAAAAGACCAGCCCGTGTATACCCTTAACATTGTTCTGTATGATATCTAGTTGAAAATATTAACATTCATGTTAAAATTGAAATAACTATTGCAAAGCTAATTAGAACAAACAAAAATTATGGCGCCATCTACTGTGGCATAGTCACGCTGAGTTAAATGAAGTGACACTCTGTTAATGCAAAAGAAATGTATTTTCCCCACAACAAAATATTGCAGAATTTTATGAAAATAAAATAATATACCGATTTATTTCTAACATGCAGTTGTTATGGATATACATCAGCGCTGGGCACATTTTCAATTCTCCACCAGGCGTGGTGCACATCATAATGCTGCTTGCCCGACGTAGACACATGTATGCTATAAACTTCTTCGTGTGGCTTTCGATCGTCAACTTTCGGCTGTGCTTTGTTCTCATTTTTAAAAATCAAATCAATTAGTTGCTCATCAGCATTTGAACAAGCAAGACCGCGCTGCGCAACTTTAAAAAAAATACACATAAAAAAATGTTTAATGAAAAATGGGAAAATGATTTCTTTTTTTTAGAAAACAACGATGGCGACCCACAATGTATAATTTGTTATCGCATTATAAGTCGCAATGACTTATTTTGTTTGAAAAGACATTTCTTAGGTAACCATAGCAATTTTAATAATTTAATGGGGGGTGATCGAACATTAAAAGTTTTGGAGTTGAAAGCCCTTTTTTTAAATTCATGGTTGATGAAAATAATATTCTTCATCATGAAATCTATGGTTGATAAAAGTAATGGTCCTCTTGATCATTTGCCTTTAAAAAAGGCATCGCATGCCGTAGCTTTGGCTTTTGCAAAGCAATGCCGCCCATTTGATGATAGAATTTTTTTTCAGAACCTTACATTAGATGTTCTAAATTGTTTTGGTGAAAAATGCCAAGAAGCTATTGCACTTTGTAAAAATATTCCATTATCTCGGCGTACAGTCACACGTAGGACAGAAGATATAAGTCAATTTATCCATTCTGCAGCTAAAGATAGACTAAAAAATTGTAAATATTTTGCGATTTCGCTGGACGAGAGCACAGATATTAATAATATTTGCCAGCTTATTATTTGCATTAAAACGGTAGATGTAAATTTAATATGCTTTGAAGAAGTTTTAGATTTAGTTTCTTTTCATGGTCATGTTACGGATCAAGTTTTGTATGACGCAATAGACTCGAAGGTTTTTTCAATTGTGGACAAAAGAAAACTAAGTTCAATATGCACGGATGGAGCTAAAGTAATGAGAGGGAAAAACAAGGGTCTTTTGGGGTTTTTGCGCAATAGCCCAGCTTTACATTGTGTAATACATCAGCAAGCCCTTTTCTCTGAAGAATTAAGTTTGACTAGCATAATGAACATTGCTGTTAAAATTATAAACAAAATAAGAGGAGGACGCAATTCACTGACTCATAGAAAATTTAAAGATTTTCTAGAAAATCTACATTCAGAGTATGGTGATCTTTTGTTGGATACAGAAGTTCGGTGGCTTAGTCGAGGCAAATGCTTAGAACGACTTTTTAATTTAAGAAAAGTCATATTTTTAAAAACAATAGTAAAACAGGACACCGAAGAGCTTATTCGTGCAAAGGAAGACCCCGACTTCCTATTAGACTTGGCGTTTTTATGCGATATCACCGAAATATTAAACGAACTTAACTTAACTCTTCAAGGCAAAAAAATAAAAATTTTTCAATTAGCAACCATAATACACCATTTTTATATAAAAGTAATAACTTTGTCAACCTAAAAAAACGTCGTCAATCTTTTCAGAATTGAATATTAAGAGTTTTGTTAAAATGCAAAACTATGCCGAAATCGTCGAGTCTCTAAAGAAGAATTATGAAGGTAGGTTTCAAGATTTAAAATGTATTGAAAAGCTTGTACAATTACATGATTTGTGAAAAAGAAGAACAGGATGTCATGCTACAAGAGCTTAAAAAATTACGGAATGATTTTGAAATTCCTCTGGAAACTGGAGAAAAGTTTTGGACGCACATCGATGATAACAAATATCCAAACTTAAAAAATGAAATATACAAGCTGTACTCAATGTTTGGCACGACATATACTGCGAGGTGGCATTTTCCAGCCTTAAAATTATTTTGAGTATGGTACGTAACGGGAGTACAGAGGAGAAATCAATTTGGATGAGTTAGCTGAACGTTAACTTTTTATACCCTATACCATTATGCGGTTTGGGTATAATGACTTTGTGCTGCTGTTTGTAACTACCAAAAATATTTTACTTAGACCCGTCTTTTATTATACCGAACGACTCAGAATCACTTTTTCAGTCGATTTAGCAATGTCCGTCCGTCCGGCCGTCCGTCTGTGTGTCCATGTAAACCTTGTAGTCAAATTTGGTATATGATGAAATTTGGTATATAAGCCTCTATCAGACATAGGATGAACGCTAAATTGGTGAAAATCGGTCCATGTTCAGACCTAGCCCCCATACAAATGACCCCTATGAAATCGACATAAATTGCCATAAGATCCAAATTATCATATAGATCTCAGTCAAATTGGGTTTGTATGTGTTTATTATATCCATTAATCAGTAATCCAAAAATAATCCCTATAGAGCAGCTTCCCGATCGTCACTTAAATCTATCAAAAAACAAAAATATTGCACAGATTTTTCTCAAATTTGGTTAGTATATAATTTTTCATAATATAAGTGACGTTACCAAATATGGTCACGATCGGTCCATTTTTCAACCGAGTCCCGATATAAATATAGCATCCGATATGAACTTTTTCATATCTGCAGCTAAAAAAAAATGCCACTCAAATTTGGTTTATGCTTATTTTCTATATCCAGTTAGACCGAAGAGATAGGGTCTCTAACCCATGGTAGAGGGTATCGTATAGTCGGGGTAGACCGAGTATAATTTAATATGTTTATGTATGTATATGTAAATATTACACACAAAAAATACAACATCAAACGTTATTTTTGTGTTTTTCTCTTTAAATAAATTTATACATAAAATTTTTTATTGCTAAATTTACATTGTTTTTTTTTATTAACAACTAGGTATTTTAGCATTATTTGCTTTAGATGTTGGTGAATTTTTACTCCCTTTATATTAACTCGTAGTGTCCGCTTGTCGAAAAAATTTTAACCGCTTTCCCGTGACCCATTCGATCTGAAATTTTGCAGGCAGGCTCGTGGTAATAACAGAAATTTTTTTAGTGATGCCAAAACAATGGAAACTTTTAAATTTTTCTACCAGAGTTAATAAAAAAATGTACAAAGGGTTAGTTTTTATTATATTATTACCACAACGACCTGTAGAATAACAACAAGAACAATATAGAAACATCGTATTTTTCATTTTTTTTTTACTTTTTCACAGATTTCTCTGGACCTGTTCCACCGATTTTAATGATTTTTGAAATAGAAATCTTCCCATGAATTTGGTGAATCATTCTCACTAGAAATGATCACTGTAGCTGCACTATTGAGGGCGTGATCGTGACAAGAACAACATAGAAAATTATATTTTTTTCAAGACTTTTTTTAGTTTTCCATTCAAATCTCGGGCCCTAATCGACCGATTTGGACGTTTTAAATAGCAAACTTTTCAGGATGTTAGTGAATCATTTTTTATGTCAAAGAGCACCCTAGCTGCCCGATTGATGCCGTCATCGTGATTTCCACAGACGGACAGACGGACATCGCTATATCAACTCCGGTTGTTATAAGGATCACAAATATATATATTTTATGGGGTCCAAAATTTTTTTTCTAATTATTACAAACGGAATGACAAACTTATATATACCCTCTGCACACTGGAGTGGAGGGTATAAAATAGCATATACAAAATATAATGTGTGCAAGTGATACAACATGTTTTCAACCACTGACAGCATAAAAAATAAAAACAATGGAAAAATAGTGAATATAAATATTGAGTGGAAATTAATAAAATCATATTTTCGACAAATTAACATTTAATTTAGTAATCTGTGGTATTTTCTTTTCAGAAATAAAAATTATAAAAGGTACATATTAAAACACAAAGCCCGTGATTGTTATAATACCAGTATTGTTGGTATAAATGCTGGTAAAGTTTGCCAGTTACATTCAGCACTACCCAACCCAGGGCCGAAATGAAGGAATCAAAAATTACTATGGCTGAGCAAACTATTGGTCCAGTTGCTCGTAGCGAGACACGAAACTTTTTGTGGTATTATTGCTTTAGATTGTGACTTGCGTGTCAGTGGTCCTAATCATAATTTGTCCGGTAATATTCCCATCACTTTGGGCACTACACAATTGGCTTCATAAATGCAACATTAATTTGCTACTTTTTTTACACGCTTTTTGTTATAGACACCTAGCTGAAAAAGAACAAAAATTAGCCGCAACGGAAGCAACAAAATCTCAAATTGAACAACAATCATCTACAATTGAGCAACAGGCTGTTGAACAGATTTAATTACAAAGCCAAGAAGGATATGACAAGTAGAACTTGCTAAGAAAACCCAACAACTTAAAAAGTTGAAAAGGTGATAGAAAATTTCAGTAGCATAAAAAATGATTTGTTGCAACAATTGCAAGAACAAAAGGAGAAAAACCTTTAAGTTAATACCATATATGTATAAACCTTTTCAATTCAGTGATATTCATGTATGCACTGCATTTTTTTTTAAACCTTTCTGTGACGATATAAAGATATAAGCCAAAATCTTCCAGATTTTTTTTGCTGCAATATATTTTTCTGCCTCTTCTGTTTTTCTGTTGTTACCAAACAAAGCCCTAATACAATTTCAGTTGTAAGTACAAGATATGATAATCTTTGTTTTTTAAGATATCTATATACATATATATATTATTTTTCAATTTGTGTACTTATAGCAACAGGAAAAATTGTTGAGTAGAACAAGCAAAGCAGCTGTTGGTGATAGTTTTTCGGATAAGGGAAAAAGATCAACAAGACTTGCTGGCTTTAAATCTGAATGTATCACTCCGTTTTGATGGATATAATTTACAGTCTGAAGCATTTGATACACAAAGTTAGATATAAATTTGTTGTGTAACTTTGTAAAATTTTAAGCAAATCCGAATCTCCCTTTTTCCAATACCAAAAATAACTTTGATTCTTTTTGCAATAATTGGCTGAATTAGAGATGTTTGAATAAAATATAAATAAATTCATAAGAACTAACTACTCGTATAGAGAAACAACATTGCCTTGAAGTTTAGCTAGGAACTTTGTTGTAAATCGACCACCTTATTGAAAAAGTTGTTAAAAATTATTGTAAAAGTTAATAAAAATTAATATCACTCTAATTGAAATCCATAGCCATATCCGTCTGTTTGTTGAAATCACGCTCATTCACAAAATAAAACTGAGCAGTTTGCTATTGAAAATGGATAAATTACGTATTATTGTATTATATGTGGACTAAAATATGGAGATACCTTTAAAGCTGTTAAAAATTCAGTGTGTTTATTGTAATAATTTAGTATTAAATTTATCAAATTGTTTACTTTTTCAAATATCTTGTTTAAATTTGTTATAAAAAGTGCAATAAGTAATGTAAAATCCGGGGTATGACTGATTCGCCATTGCCCAATTTAACACAATTTATTTTGAATTACCTCTATTGTTACTTATCATTGCATTTTAATAAGGAAACTCTATACTGAATTTTATAAATGATGTATTTTATTATAAATATATAACAAATTAAAAAGTTTATTATAGTTACAATATAATAGGAAATATAAACATTATCAAAATAACATCCTCCAGCGTTTCGTAGCATAGAAACTGATTTTTTATCGACCTTCTCTGGTCTAGATCTGTCATGTTATGTTAGAAACAGTACCACCTCGTGAAGGATGTGGTTCTTCACCACGCATGACGGTCTTGGGTAAGGAGAAGCTCACTGTTTCAAATGCATAGGTTCATTGTATTACACTATGTATGGCGCTTCTCGTAAAATGTCGAGTTTTAATGAAACATTTATTTATCCGGAATAATAAGGCTTTTACTGTATAACCAAGAAATACAAAATAAGATCTCAATATCAATTTAATATAGAGAAATAACAAATTTTGTGATATACAAAACATATTTAAATATATGTACATACCGGTTCGGATCTCTCGGAAATTCATGGAGTCTTGCCTCCCCAAGATCACAACCCATTAAGTACTTTCTATATATATAAAAAAATATATTAATTAGATTGTTTAGTTTTTTAGTAATTTAAGTTCGTATCTATATACATAATAATTTCGAGTAGAAAATGTATAAATACCAAGGTTCAGAAAATACACACACGAAACACACAATGTTCTGTTCAAAAGCAGCCAACACATATCTTTATTTTCATATCAATTATGTGCGTTTCTAAATTTTCTACGGTGCCCAACACAACCATGACTGTGTTCGTTTTAATAATTCGTTATTTACACGAACATTTTTGTATCACATACTTTTTGTTTCAATCACACATAAAGCACACATTTTTGAGTGTTGCTTTATTTGAAGTTCATGGTCTGGTACGTGTAATGAAAAAAAACACAGAACATGTACAATAAACAGGTTCGAGTTCAGTTATATTTTAATTCGTGTTGTGGCTCGTGTAGTGAGAAAAAACACAACATGTACAATAAACAGGTTCGAGTTCAGTTATATTTTAAACACGACTTAAAATATAACTGAACTCGAACCTGTTTATTGTACATGTTGTGTTTTTTCTTACCACACGAGCCACAACACGACTTAAAATATAACTGAACTCGAACCTGTTTATTGTATATGTTCTGTGTTTTTTTTCATTACACGTACCAGAACATGAACTTCAAATAAAGCAACATGTAGCGTAACACGACTTTCGTAGTGTGCTGTATAATACCCACACTGCATAGCGTACAATATTTGCAAATGCGGAAATAACAAATATCAATATTGTTGACCACTGCATTTGCAAAACATTGCATGACTGCGTATATTGTTATTGTATGTTGTTGTTACGCTGGCACACTTATCTTTATGCTGACCCAAGTGCAGGTAACACATTGTTGTTAATATAGGTTGAAAATATGTATGTAAAGAAGAACATTTTATAATCAATTAATCATTAATAATTTAGCATTAAAAGACTCAGCTCCTAGATAGAGCTGAAGCATAAATAAAATAAATACTATTAAACTAAAAAACTATCTTGTCTGCTATATGGCGATCCTGCCAGTGCTCCTTAGATGAGCATTGTAAAAAAAAAAATATATATATATTACGAAAAAAAAATATATATATATAATACACGGATTATGCTCTCAAATTGAGCAATCCTGAAAATAAATAAATAAAAAAAAAAAAAAATTTGAAATAGAAAATAAAAACAGTAATTTGTAAGAAAAAATCCACAAAGGAATGCAGTTCAATTAATCTAATTTTTTTGAAAAGGTTATATTTAATCTTGATGCGATTATATATATAGAAACAAAAACACTATGGTAATTATGCTGTTGAAAAAAAAAACAGATATTAAATTAGAATGAAATATTTTATAAATTAAATATATACATAAATAAAACTGATGAATGTAAAATAGTATAAGCTATTGATAAAAATAATGAATTACTAGGGAAGATATATAATTAGCAAGATATAAGATTCGGTTAAATTATTGAGGCAGTCAGAAAAATATTTAATAGAAATAAATAATAGAAAAAAAAAATACAAAATAAATAGCGAAGGAAAATGGGAGGTCGTCAATCAAAAATAGAGAATCCCAATGCAAATGTTATTAATGAAGTAGAAATAAAAGAAGACTCAATCGACCTAAAATTAATTCAGTGTTGTTTACTAATAATAACCGTACTGATTAGCTTAAATTTTGCATTACATATTTATGCCTTAAACACCAAGAAATTAAAAAAGAAATATTTGAGCAGAGCCAATGACCTAAACAAAATTTAAATAATTTTCACATGGATTGGCAAGAAATAATTCAGAAGGTGAGACTAATCAAAGAGGAGTTCGACAAATCTTATAAATGTTTAAATATTTATATTTATAAAACATATTAGAATCTTATGCGAAAAGTTAGAACAAATCAGGGTTTTGCTAAATGCAAATTATAACAGACTCACGACACCACATAGGACAGCTGCTGAAAGTTTTTTCTTAGATGTCAAGACTAGAATCCTGATTATATCATCTAAGAAGGGTGTTAAGGTAAAATTACCAGATACACTACACGAAGAGGTAAAATTCTTAGTAGAAACTGAAAATTCAGAGAATATTGGAACCACTTTGGAAAGTACAGAAGTAAAAATGACACAAACAGTCGTTGACTTTCTGAACACAGCTTCAAAGCTGATCATAGAATTTGATGGAAAACCAGAAAATTTACGTTCCTTTATAGACTCGTTACAGTTAATAGAATCCATCAAAGGTGACCACGAATCTATCGCAGTCTCTTTAATAAAAACAAAGTTAAAGGGAAGTGCAAGAAATTTAATAGGTAATGAACAAACCATTACTGAGATAATACATAAACTAAAAAACTCAGTAAAGGGCGAGTCGGTTGAGGTATTGACAGCAAAAATAATGAATACCCGACAAAACAATAAAACTGCCAATAACTATTGCAGTGAAATAGAGAATTTAACGAAGTCATTAGAAAATGCCTATTTATCAGATGGTTTGCCATGCGAATTGGCATGTAAATATTCAACACAGGTTGCAGTAAAGGCACTAACCAAAAATTGCACCATCGATAAAGTTAAACTTATCATGGAAGCAGGCCAATTCAGTACCATGAATGAGGCCGTTGGCAAATTCATAAACAGTTGCACTGAAGCAACAGGGCAACAAAATGCCGTATTGTATTTCGGGCAGAAATTTAACCGAAATAATAACTACAGACAATATCGTGGAAGGTACAATTACCCACGCAATAATAGTAATAACAGTAACAACGCAGACCCCAACAAAAACCTATTCACAACAGAGTTCAACAAAATCAGAACCACAGACGTAACAGAAATTACGTCAGAGCAGCAGAGTCACATGAAAATGATTCGGAAAACTGCTAAAATCCTCTGAGATATATCATAATAACAATACCAACTACATATACAACCTTAACCTCAGCTTAAGTTTTTATGTTAATATAAAAATTAACGACACGAACAACACGGTAACACTGTTGGTAGATACAGGAGCAGACATTTCGGTTATAAAAACTAAACATTTTTATCAAACACAAATTAACAGAAACAGAACAACCACATTGAGTGGAATAGGACAGGGTAAAATTCGTTCAATAGGTAATGTATTTATTGACCTAAAATTTAGAGGTTTTTTGATACCACATGATTTCCAAGTAGTGCAAAATAATTTTCCAATACCTTGCGACGGTATCCTTGGAATGGATTTTTTTAAGAAGTATAAATGTATACTAGATTTCAATGGGAACCATGATTACCTCGTACTACGACCACCCAATCTGTCGCATGTAATAGAAATTCCACTTACGAACGGCTTCAATGGAATAACACTCCCACCAAGGTCAGAAGTGATTCGTCAAATCAGGTTTCCGGAGCTTGAAGACGATGTACTAATACCAAATCAAGAAATCGTACCAGGTGTCTTTGTACCAAATACACTGGTAAAATCAAGTAACGCATTGGTTCGTTTTTTAAATACCACACATAAAATAGTAAGAATTAGGCAAAATAACATAAAAACCGAGAAAATGTCTGACTATGAAATAGTAAAACAAAAACCACATAAAAATAGCCAAAGAAAATCTGAAGTTTTGGACCTTTTGAAGGGAAACTTTCCTGAACAGTTCAGAACAATTTTAACTAAGCTTTGTTTAGAATACAATGATATTTTTGGCTTAGGGACTGAAACAATTACTACCAACAATTTCTATGAACAAAAACTGAGAGTAAAAGATAATCAACCAACGTATATTAAAAATTATCGCATACCAGAATCTCATAAGGAGGAAATAAACAAACAGGTTGAAAAACTAATAGATGACAAGATAATCGAACCATCATTTTCGGAATACAATAGCCCAATTCTGTTGGTACCAAAGAAATCACTTCCCGGAACAGATGAAAAAAGATGGCGCTTGGTGATAGATTATAGGCAGATAAATAAAAAACTAATATCAGATAAATTCCCGTTGCCTAGAATAGACGATATTCTAGACCAACTAGGTAGAGCAAAATATTTTTCATGTTTGGACTTGATGTCCGGGTTTCATCAAATTGGTTTGGAAAAGAACTCTAGAGACTTGACATCATTTTCAACAAACAATGGTTCATACAGATTTACTAGACTACCATATGGCTTAAAAATAGCACCGAATTCATTCCAAAGAATGATGACATTAGCCTTCAGTGGTCTGAAGCCGAATCAAGCATTCCTATATATGGATGACTTGGTTGTATTGGGATGTTCTGAAAAACATATGCTTTCAAATTTGAAGGATGTATTTGATCTTTGCCGTAAACACAATCTTAAACTACACCCCCAAAAATGTTCATTCTTTGTGAGAGAGGTAACCTACCTTGGCCACAAATGTACTGATAGAGGAATATTACCGGATGATAGTAAATATTCGGTGATAGAAAATTACCCGACGCCTACGGACGCCGATAGCGCACGAAGGTTTGTCGCGTTTTGCAACTATTACCGACGATTTATTAGAAACTTCTCTGAATATTCCAGACACCTTACAAGGCTATCCAAAAAGGGAGTACCATTTCAGTGGACAAAAGATTGTTTAAATACTTAAAGAAGGCATTAATGAGCCCAACATTGCTTCAGTACCCAGACTTTACGAAGGGATTTTGCATAACAACAGATGCGAGTAAGCATGCTTGCGGTGCAGTTTTAACACAGGAACATGAAGGTAGACACCTACCTGTGGCCTATGCATCTAAAACTTTCACTAAAGGCGAAAGCAACAAATCGACCATTGAACAGGAATTAACTGCCATACACTGGGCTGTCACATATTTCAGACCATATATATATGGAAAACATTTTTTGGTCCGAACAGACCATAGACCACTTTCATACCTGTTCTCCATGAAAAATCCAAGTTCTAAGCTAACGAGAATGAGACTCGATCTGGAGGAATATGATTTCACAGTAGAATATCTCAGGGGAAAAGATAATTATGTTGCCGACGCACTGTCGCGCATTACAATAAATGACTTAAAGGATATTAACGACAAGATTTCATCCGTTTTAAGGGTCACGACAAGATCGATGACTAAAGAAGAGAAAATTAGTAAACCAGTAGTAAATCAGCAAAATATCAATAATAATAATAAGCCCAAGGTATATATACCATTGAATAATATAGACGTCAAAAGATATTATAAATTAAAGATTTTACCCAACAGATGTTACATCAAAAAGGGAAAATCCATATATGCTAACATAAGAATAGATGATTTGTTTACTAAAGGGAATATTGACTTAGGACAATTTTTCCCTAGGCTAGAACGAATAGCCTGTAAACTAAATATTAATAAGATTCAAATTTCACCACATGAGAAGATTTTCGAATTTGTCTCGATAAGTGAATTTGAGAATATGGGCAATAAAACACTGAATGAAATCAGAATAGCGCTATTAAACGAAGTAACTAAAATTGATAACACGAATGCAAAGGCAATACGTGAGATAATGCTGAAATACCATGATGATCCTATAGAAGGAGGACATTGTGGGATATATAGAACCACTGAGAAGATCAGGAGATACTATTACTGGAAAAATATGACAAAAGACATTGCCAAATATGTGAAAACATGCCATAAATGTCAATTGGCTAAAACGGAGAAACATATAAAAAGTCCAATGGCAATAACGGAGACACCAAATCGTACTTTTGATACGGTGTACGTAGATACAATTGGACCATTTCCAAAGTCAATTTATGGAAATGAATATGCAGTCACAATGATATGTGACTTAACTAAATACTTGGTAACAATACCAATAAAAGATAAATCAGCTAAGACGATCGCAAAAGCGATATTTGAAAATTTTGTGCTTATATACGGTCCAATGAAGACGTTCATTTCGGATATGGGCACAGAATACAAGAACTCTATACTGACAGAGCTTTGCAACCTATTGAAGGTAGATAAACGCACATCGACAGCATATCATCACCAGACACTAGGTACGATAGAAAGAAGTCACCGGACTTTTAACGAATACGTACGAAACTACATATCAGTAGATAAAGACGACTGGGATGAATGGCTCAAATATTTCACGTACTGTTTTAACACTACACCATCTACAGTACATGATTATTGCCCTTATGAACTTATTTTTGGAAAAATTCCAAACAATTTTAGACAATTTAGTGAAGTAGATAGAGTTGCACCACTTTATAATATAGATAATTATGCTAAGGAAATTAAATTTAGATTAGAAGTAGCAATAGATAGAGTTAAAAAACTATTAGACATAAATAAAATAAAACAAAAAATTAATTATGATAAAACAAAATTAGATTACAATTTTAAAATAGGAGATTTAGTCTTGGTAAGAAATGATGCAGGACATAAGTTAGAGATGGCATATAAAGGGCCATATAAAATTAAGAAAATAGATTTCAGAAATAATGTAACCATAGTTGATAAGAAAACAAATAAAGAACAAATAGTTCATAAGAATAGACTTAAGTTATACAATATTAAATAAACAATATGCATTCTTTTCTTTAAATCTATATTTGTAAATAAAATAAAATAAATTTATTGTAAAATGTGAAACTTGCACTTGATACAACCACAAAAAAAAAAAAAAAAAACCCCAACAGTACAAATAATAAAAGAATGTTATATGAACATTCTTATAAAAAAGGAAGGTGTAGCGTAACACGACTTTCGTAGTGTGCTGTATAATACCCACACTGCATAGCGTACAATATTTGCAAATGCGGAAATAACAAATATCAATATTGTTGACCACTGCATTTGCAAAACATTGTATGACTGCGTATATTGTTATTGTATGTTGTTGTTACGCTGGCACACTTATGTTTATGCTGACCCAAGTGCAGGTAACACATTGTTGTTAATATAGGTTGAAAATATGTATATAAAGAAGAACATTTTATAATCAATTAATCATTAATAATTTAGCATTAAAAGACTCAGCTCCTAGATAGAGCTGAAGCATAAATAAAATAAATACTATTAAACTAAAAAACTATCTTGTCTGCTATAAACACTCAAAAATGAGTGCTTTATGTGTGATTGAAACAAAAAGTATGTGATACAAAAATGTTCGTGTAAATAACGAAATATTAAAACGAACACAGTCATGGTTGTGTTGGGCACCGAAGAAATTTTAAAAACAAACATAATTGGTATGAAAATAAAAATATGTGTGTGTTGGTCTAAGTTATGTTTGTTTACATATATGTACGAGTTTTTTATTCAGTGTGTGTTTTTTTCTGAACTCTGATAAATACCCACTTAGAAGCTTATAATCAGAAAATAACATTTTATATAAAGCGAAGACATTAACCGTACGATTCATAACCAGCAAAACTCGTTTAATTTCATAGCCAAGGTACCCGGGTACCCGAAGTAGGTTGTTTTGCGTTTATTGAAATAAAATAATATTTTCCTGTAAATATTTTTGTTGTTGATTATATTTTGCGTTCTCAACTGTACAAATTTGATATTTGGAAAAAAACTGGTTTCTGTTCGTATATAAGTACCTAAAGCGACACAAGTAGGCAGAATGATTTTGATGGCTGGCACAAATCATTCTAATGACGAAAACGCAAGAGATTTGTGGACGTCACAGGCTCACCCAATATTCCGCGCCACCATGGGAATAAACAGGTTTTTCGATTTGCTGCGTTTTATGCGGTTTGACGACCCCAGAACACGGGTAGAGCGGCAGCGTCAAGACAAAGCGGCGCCAATTCGCGATATTTGGATAATGCTCAATGCAAATCTTGCCAGATATTATGTGCCATCAGAATATATGACCATTGATGAACAATTATATCCATACCGTGGTAGAACCAAATTCACCCAATATATACCCTCGAAGCCAGCAAAATATGGCATAAAAGTATGGTGGATTTGCGATGCCAAAAACTCATATCCACTTCATGGCCAAATATATACTGGCAAACAAGAAACTGGTCGTGAAGTTGGTGTTGGCGAAAGAGTGGTGAGAGATTTAGTTGGGCCATACTACGGTAGCGAACGAAATATAACAATGGATAATTTTTTTACGACGCTGCCGTTGGCTAGGCAACTAAAAGTAGAAAAGCTCAGCATTGTGGGTACACTCCGCCGCAACAAAGCTTACATCCCTGCGGAGATGAAAGAAGACAAAAAAAAAAGACGTTGGTTCAAGTTTATTTGGCTTCTACGACAACGTAACACTGCTCTCATATAAGCAGCGGAAGTCCAACTCGGTCATCCTTCTTTCTAGTATGCATGATGATGCACAAATTGACGAGAATGGGAAACCAGAAATTATAAATTTTTATAACCAAACAAAAGGTGGGGTGGACGTAATGGACCAAACGCTCCAAGAATACACGACCCAGCGACAAACAAGAAGATGGCCGATGGCATTTTTCTATAACATCATTGATGTGAGCGCATTTGCATCACACATCATATATTATGGAAATAATCCAACTGCACGATACACCACGACGCGCAGGAAGAATTTCCTGCGTCAACTGGCAGAAAACCTGTGCATTCCTGTTATAGAAAATAGAATTTCAAATGTGCAAAGCGTGCGCCAATTTTCAACAAAAAATGCAATTGAAAGCATCATCGGAAGGCCGTTGGAGAGTGTGCTTTGTGCTGCAGGTCCGTCAACATCTCCGTCAGCACGACAAAGGGGCAGAAAAGTACATACGGGCGTGTGCTACATGTGCAACCTTCTTCCAAATAAGCGCAGAAGAAAAACTAGAAAAAATTGCAGCATATGTAGCACGCCGATATGCGATGAGCACGCCATAACAATTACTAAATGCTACAATTGCCACAATAACAACGATAGTGATTCGGATGAATTATAATATAATATATATAAAATATGATAAAATAAATAAAAAAGACATTTATTTCCAATAAAAACAACACAAAAAAACGTTTTTCATTTACATGTCAGGCATTTACATAGGAATTGCATTAGGGTACCCGGGGACCCCGGTTGTGTGTTTATGGGGGTAAAACATTTAAAATCATTTTTTAAAGAAAATATTAAAAATATTTTGAATTTTTTCGTATTTAAATCTTAGTTTAGCCAAAATCTCTCATGATTCGGAGTTTTATGTCCATATCTCAAAAATTATAGGCACAGCAGCACTTTAAAGTCAAAAAAGGTACACGGGTACCCGGTTATGAATCGTAGGGTTAAAATTGCAGTGGGTTATAATTTTTCCGATAATTTTTTTTCGGTGGCGTTGTTGCCGAAGAAATAGTCAAATGGAATTTTAAATTTGTTAACATGTTCAATTGCATTTGGCGCAGTTGATGAGTTGGTTTTTGGGTTAGATCTGCTTCCGAACGTGGCAAAATATGGTTTGATAATTTATTGGCTTATATGCTCTAATTCTGTAGAATCCTCACATCCCACCATTTTCACTTTAAATCTTCTTTTGTCCGCCTCAGGATGTTCTTGCAACTCTTCAGTTTTCATTGAGGAATTTGAGACACCAAGACTTGTTGGGCAAACAACCATTGGTGTCTGTTGCTTAGCTTTTTTTCAGTAAACAAATATTTACACATTTTCTTTTAAAACTATAATGTATATTATGTTATTACTTTAATGCCATTATTATTTTGTTAACACTTCAACAAATTAGACTGTGCACTTTTCAACTAATCCAATTTGTGGTATTTCCAAAGCTAAATTAATTTTCTAATAAACTTTTTTTTTTTTTGTACTCTAAATTGTAATGGAAAAGGTACTAGACCAAAACTCCAGGGTTGAACTCTCGTAGCTCCCCTATACAACCATAGCCTTCGCAAGGGAGGTTAGGGTGAGCTGTTGTATAAAAACTTTTAAAATTAAACTTAACCTAAAAACACGTGCAAAAAGTACATTTAACCTAATTGCACGTGGAGTAGCAACGCTAGGACCACAAAGCAAAAAACTGACACGCGTTTTCTTTTATTCGAAATAATAGAAGCCACGAGCAAGCCTTTCCTCGATGGATAGCATATTGAAACTGTTCTAATAAACTTGGAATTTTGACAATAAGAACCACCAATAAATAAAAACAATATATACAACGTGTATAAGGGCGATAGCACTATATTTTTAATATAGCTGTTGCTTCCGATTTTCTCCAAATAATGCAACCCTGATATTGTAGTTCACCAAAAAAAATTTAGATGTCACTAGTGACTGTCTTCACTGGTTACATGGTGCATAAGACTGAATGAAATTGTTGTTTACATTTACTCTTTGGTGAGTATTTTTGTTTTCGTTCGGCTGTATACATATAAGAAGCCGAGCACCAGCGTGCTTGGTACGGCATTCACTGCTCTAGAACAAGTTACTTCTAAAAGTAAGTAAGTAAGTAAAATTTTTATTAAGTCTTCTTCTTTTTCGATTACATTGATTGTCTACATACGATGAGAATAATAATATTCTTAGAGCTATATGTGTCTTACTCTAATAACTAAGAAAGCGTAAAAGCGACATTGATAAAATGTGATGGTATATATAAAATTGTATGATGTGAATAGTTTTGCAAGGCTTGCTTTCGGCCTTTGGATTCGCTAACAGAGCAAAAGTCTGTAAATAACATTACTAAAACTAAATAACAATTAAACAATATATTACAGAGCTCTGTCAAACAAATTGACAGACATATTCGAATTACAGTTCATGTAGGTTAATCAAAATATAGGATACAAACGAATGTATATAGGTAGGTTAGACAAAACAAAACAAGTTGTTCAGGTACAAAGTTAAGATTGTGAATATCACAGTAGAAAGTTAAACTCTTATAGTTGATTCATTATATGTAAAATTATAGTATGTATTAATATTTTTGGTCTTCTATTTTCAGCCCCTATGATTGCCAGGGGATGAGATCGTATAGAATGAGGGAAGGTCAGGAGGAACTGGATCGTCATCAATGTTAACGTTGGTGATACCAATGGGCGACAGGTAAGTAGATTCATTCCAGTTTATGTTTTTCTCGATGTCGTATATTTGGCTGACTAAAATGTTACTGTGGAGTGCAAGTTTTTCTACAAATCTGGATTGTAACGACATGGCGTATCTACAGAGAATCGTTTTATGAAATTTTCATAATTCTTCCCGATGCATTTTCTCAGAATTTTTCGCTCAAAAATCTCAAATTCTTTGGCTACTATAGGGGATATAGTAAACCAGATTGGGAATCCATAACTGAGGACCGATCTGATGGCGACTTTGTAGAGTAAAAGCTTAGTGTTCTTAGGTAAGTATGTGTTGTTTAGTAGTGCTGCGAGATCTTTTTCGTTTTTTCCAGGACACTTCTAGCGTGGGCGTAGAATTTTAATAGTTTATCAAAGTGTATTCCGAGATATTTTATGGAGGTTTTAAATGGTATGTTTATGCCATCCAGTGTGAGTTGTAGTGATTTACTTTCTGGCACTACATATCTAGGACACTTACCAGACGGGTTTCTAATGCAGATAGCTTCTGATTTGGCTGCGTTGATTTTAATGCCCCACTTCTTGTAAAAGGCACTAATTTTTCCAAGGTGAAATGCAACATTATTCAGAGCTTGTATTGGTGATTTATTGTTTGCGTAAATTAAGCAATCATCTGCGTATAGGATAGCCTTTGAATTTCCAGCTTGGTGAGGAAAGTCATACAGGAAAACGTTGAACAGGAAGGGAGCCAAGATACTTCCCTGAGGCATCCCACTTTTCACATATCCTAGTTCTGAGGTGATGTTGTTGATTTGGGCGCCAAATTTCCTATTAGTAAGGTAGCTGTATTTTTACCAGAAACGGGTCAACGTCAAGATTAATCGTTTTATATAAAATGCCTTTATGGTAGACAAAATCAAACGCCTTTTCTATGTCTAGTGATATTGCCACGCTGCATATTTTATCCCTTAAGTTGTTAGTTACATCATTGTGGAATTTCAACAATGCATGTTGTGTTGAGTGAGATCTTCTAAATCCAAATTGGAATTCTGATATTGGTTCCACAATGAACTCTTTTTCTAGCTTTTCTTTTATTACGTGTTCGAATAATTTACCAATGTTGGATAAAAGAGATATCGGCCGAAAATCCTCAGGGTTTATACTTATTGTTTTTTTTTCATTGGTAGTATCTTCGCACTTTTCCATGACGATGGAAAATAACCGTTATTAATGCAATTGTTAAAAATAGTTGCCAATAATTTTAGTGTTGCATCAGGAAATTTTTTAATTAAAAAATTGGAGACGCCATCAAAGCCAAAAGACTTTTTGCTGTTAATGTTGTTTATGCGCATTCTGATGTTACTCACGTTTGTAAAATGGTAAATATCATGATTTTCATCGGCCGTAAATGTCTCATCAAATGTATAAATACGTTGTGGGAGTCTATCGATGCAAGATGAGATTTGACTATCTATATTGTTGACTAGTCCTTCAGGAGTTACCTCTTGAAACACGTCCGCATAGTGCGTTCTAAATATCTCCGAGATTTGATAACTATTGGAAGTGATGGTATCATTGTGTATGAGTTGCTGGCAAAATGGTGACTTAGTTTTACCTATGATCTGAAATACGTCCTTAAAAGCAGTAGGACCAGGTTTTATTTTTGAGAGTCTACTTCTAAAATTTTTAGCATCTTTTTATAAGCTCATTAATAATGGTTTTTAACAGTTGTATTTGTTTAGAAAGAATTTTATACTCACTGCTAATTTTATTGCCAGTTCTGTGGTATATTTTCTTTAGGTTCTTCTGCCATGCATACTTTACTTTAAAAAATTTCTTGATGTTATCAGGATACGGGCGTTTTCGGTCGATTATTTCCATTTTGTTCGAGTGGTTGTCATGTATTGAGGTAAGTGTATCATTAAATGAATTTACAAGCTCATCTAACTCATCATTGTTTAAATTGCAGTGGACGGGAGGTAAAATGGCAATGGAGGCTGCTTCTAAATCTGTTTTGAATTCATTCCAGTTGGTGTTTTTATAGGAAGTTATTACCAGGGGACTTCTTAAGAGTAAACAGGCTGCATCATTTTCAATTTCCAGAACTAATGGGAAATGGTCTGAAAAAGTTGGTAGACTTTTTATCTGAAAATTAGGTTGGACAATGTTAATTAAGCTGGGACTTAATAAAAAGTGGTCCAAAAAAGATGACCCGTTTGGGAACGATGGGGATATATCGCAAATGCGTGTTACATCCAAACAGTTGTTTTGAAGCCAGTCATTTAAGACTTTTCCGTTGGTGTTATCGGCAGTATCTCCCCAGTTTGAGTTTTTCGCATTTAGATCACCACCTGTGAGTGTTTTTTGTCGCACTTTAATCATTGAAATTCTGAGTTGCAATTTTTGGCAATGTGACTCCATCATTGACATCTGTGGCATTGTACTTCTTTTTCTTTCCGTTTGGGCTTCTCCCAACAAATGGTTTGGCTTAAAATATATTTAACGTGCGCGATGTCTTGAAGTGATTTCCCTGGGTTCAGTGTAACCAAAAACAGGCCTGTGTCATATGCGTTTTTCACGGAGTACGGTGTTGTAAAACGTGTGATTCTGGAGACGACATTTGGTACGATCTTGTCCAGGGCAGACTTAACCTCCTCTGCATCAGTACCATAATAAAGTCCTCTTAACACAGAAGAAGTCTGTTTTAATTCTTTAGGTGTGTATGAGTACGAGTGAATATTCTTCTCCCTCAGTAGGGCCATCATTTTAGAATGCACAGTAGCATCCGAAAGGTACAATTTACTTTTATGTTTATTAACGTTTTTTATTTTAAACGTTATCTTATGTGTTTTGGCTTCCAATTGTTCAACCAACCGTTTAATATTTACATCAAACAAAAATATTGGGGGGCAGAAGGATTTGCCAACATTTTTTAAGTTTTTAGCTTTGGCAGTTTTCTCCTCTCTCCTCTGTTTGGGACTTTCGTCTGCGTTTTCGATTTCAAGTCCAGAAAGTAATGCAAATCTATTTTCACCCAATTGGGTGACGTCTATGTTTGCTGGACACAATAGAACCTCTGATCTTCTACGTTTTGGATGAATGTTGTGTGCGAGTTTGCCTTCAATAGATTGCTGTTGGTATGTTGTGCCTTCGATAAATTCCATATCACTCTCATCCAGCCCGTATTCGGTTGGAATTCTGCTTCGTATCATTAATTCCCCTATAGAATTGCGGCAATCTTTCCCGCCCTTATCCGGCGGCAATTTTGCTGGCTTTGATGCTGGGTCAGCCACACCTGCTAATGAGGTGTTCATTGTCACTCCACAATTAAAAACCTCCTCTTATAAAAACAAATGTAAGGGTTCGTTTAAAATAAATAAAATTAATATTAATATTAATAAATTATAATTTAATTTTTTTGCGCAAAAAATGAACTTCGTCTTCTTAGAATTTACAATCCTTCCGTTACTTCTAAAAGTCAGAATAAAAGCAGACAACAACAAAATAACTCATTTCAATTTAAAGTGGGAGTTTCCTAATTTAAGAAACAACAACACAAATTGTAACAATAACATCAATAATAACAGTATGCTAACCAGCTGAAAACAAACAACGATTTATTTAGCATCGATGAGCTTTTTGATATTTTCGCTACAGCTATGGATGATTTGCATAGGTGCACTTCAAAAGTACCACAAATCAAAGTTGTAATGTCAATGGTGAAATACGCCCATGGATTATACTAAAGGTGCTATTACATGATGCGTTTTTTTACATATGTACTGTCAAATTTTCCCACAACAAAAGTTGTACACATCGTGTGATACATATGAAACATTGTTTATGTACAATACATGAGGAAAGTCACATGTACTTTTTTCAATTAGAGCAGGTTCTATTTTTGTATGACAAACATATGAAAATACAACACTGCTTGTGGGAAAGAAAAACAGAGTAAATTATAAAGATTAATATTGAAAGAAAAATAAATTGTTTAATATTAATTAACAATTAAAAAATATATAACTTTTTTTTAACAATAAATTTTTGTAAATTCACAAATTAAATCAGCTGTTGTTTACATATAGAGGTTATGTCATACGGAAATACATATGCACGTGTGATAGCAAAAATTATGAATCGTATGTAAAAGACAATTTTGACAGACATGAGGAATTTCATATGGATAAAAAAAAGTGACAGTTGTAGCGACTGTCCTTTCATGGTAACTAAAAAAAAATAAGAAGTTTTAATAAACTTTTGAAAATCTGAGGCCGGACTATCAACGGTGCTGGTATGCGGGCATTTAAGCGCGGCTAAACTTGCCGGATGGGGTGGTTCTTGCCGATAGACCTGGCGGATATGGGACAGACATACAAAAAAAATTTGAATTTCATACCAGTCGACAAAATAAAACAAAACTTTAAATTTTGGGAACCCGAAGTAAAAAAAACGAAAAGGAAAACTCTACGGACTATTAAATTTGTTTTATAAGCGCACAAAAAAAAAATGGAACCCATATAGCCACATACGTATATACATATACATATATATATTTCCTGCCGCAAGATATATATATATATATAAGCATATACCTACATAAGTTCATGGAGAGGCTAGATGTTATTCCTGCTCCTAATACCCTCCCTCTTAGAATTCAACTACAAAAATCCTACCATGGTAACAAATAATTAAGTTTAGTTACCCCTAATACTTAAACACTCACCTTTCTTTCTACTCCTTCTCTACCACATGATCTTTCTCTGTTTACTCCCTCTTCATTTTTGCCTCGGATCAGGTACTAGCAGGTTTTACTTCTTATTTTTATTTTTGCTTTCTTTGCTGTTCGTCTGTCTGTCTCGTGGTCTTAATTCAGGTGGCTTTGGAATGTCCGTACCAATCTCTCATCTAAATATATAGATCCTCTTATACATATACATAATGTTCTTTCGGTTTTTTGGATCTTAACAGTTGTTTAGTATAAGGACCTCAAATGTGTTCATATCCTACTTCTCCTAGTTCTCAGTGATCACCGCTTTTTTTGCTTTTATTTATTTATTAGAATAATAAAAAAAAGGAATGTATAGTACAAAAATATAGGTTATAGTGTTTCTATATCATAAAAAAAATACCTACTATTTATTTTAATTTCTAATATACTATATTTTATAAGAAGTGGAATTCTAATTTAGTGTGAGGAGTGAACGTTGCATTTGCTGTCGGGTAAAAAGAAATTATAAGCGTAGGTCGGATTCTATCAATATGGATCCCAGTTGGTTAATGGGGAGAAACCCTTTTCACTAATTAAATATATTACTAAATATTATTTATTCATAATTTTTACGTTAAATATCATTTTTTTTTGTTTTTTTTTCTTTTTTTTTCAATGGAAACCCAACAACATATGTTCCGTTTGGGCCTCTTGTTACCGTTACTAAATTGTATAAATAAATTATTTAATATTTTAGAGGAATATATATATATATCTGTTGTGTTGGTAAATTCGTCTGTTGTATGTTGTCTGTAATCGGTCGTCAGTATTCTGTTCGGACACAAGAAAAACAATATAAATTTTGACACAGAGTACCTGTTACTTTTCTTCTCCGGCTATCGATGTACTGAGGTTATGGCTGAGGTTGACCATAATCTGGCTGTTGATACTGTTGTTGTTGTTTGCGTTCCTTTTTTTGCTGTTATTGTTGGAGTTTGGTTGGCTTGATGGTGCTGCGGCTATCGTGATGGCCAGTCTCTGTTTGATGCTGTGGTGATTACTGTCTTAGCTGTCGTAGTTATTATGGAACTTCAGTTGATAGTTGGGTATACCCTCGACATCGGCCCGATCCTCAGACTGGGCTCGACGGAAACCCCGGCCGCAGAGGTAACGTTTATTGGTGGCTTTTTATAAGTGTATTTTTGTCACTGCTGATATTGTGGATTGGTCACTATTTTTGTTGTGGTTATGGCTGCGTCGTTGGTGTTGTCTTGGTTGCAAATAGCGCGAGGTGGTTGTGGAAATTTCCTCTTTTTTTTATAAAGATTTTGGTATAAAAACACTGGATATTTGCGGGATATCTTGTGGATATTTAATATTGTTTAAATTAAACTCTGCCGTATTCGCTTTTAAGATATCAGTCGGATGTTGGCCACTGGATTGATGTTGAGGCGGAGGCTGATACCGTGGCGGTATTGAATGGGCTGAATGAAGTGCACTTCTTCTAGTGATATGATTTGCCGTAACACCAATTGTAGCCAATGTTGGTGGGAGACTGCTAGCATCAGCTTCCGTTTTACGTTGTGCATTAGCGTCGATGAACCACCGCGAACAAAACCAGACAAACAGAATGTTAAAAGTCCTTACAGTTTCTATTCTCTAATTAAAAGAACACAAATTTATTTATCTGATATATTTATATTTTATTAATTAGCTTATGCGCTGCGACCTGTCACTTCCAAGAGATCAAGAAAAAGTAAGAAAAAAGGTTCAAGTTGAATATACATATACATACAATCTTTGTGTATGTTGCAATTACAAGAAATTATTGCATCAGCCAATCTGCACACTGAGAGAAAACAGCTTGTAATTCCAACACACCTCCTCAAGAGACACAAAAATCAATAATATACAAAAAAAATTATTTCATTCACAAATATAATAAGATTTATCAAAAATATGACAGGCCCAGCATTCTGGGAAATATACATACTAGTCCAACATTCGTTGCGAGGATTGGGGAAAACCCAGAAAAACCCAATCAGACCAACATAAAAAAAAATATAAAAAAAAATTTCGTTTAGTAAATTAAATTAAATTAAATTAAATTAAGAATTTCTAATCTCCATTTCATACTCCATCAATATAGATATACCATTAGTCATTGAGTCCCAATTGGTTCCTCAAATCGACAAATCGGGGTCCAGACAAAGGTTTCGTCAAAATATCAGCTATTTGTTTATCTGTGGAAATATACTCAATTTTTATTAGTTTATTTTCTACTTGTTCTCTAGAGAAATGATACTTTATATCAATATGCTTCGACCTTTTGTGACATGAGGGATTATAAGCTATACTTATGCAACCCTGATTATCCTCAAATAATTTTATAGGACTTTCGAATACAATTTTTAGGCTCCACAATAAGGATTTTAACCATAAAGCTTCCCTAACTGATTCAAATAAAGCCATATATTCTGCTTCAGTTGATGAAGCAGCAACAGAGTTTTGCTTTCTTGTATTCCAACAAATTAAATTTGATTCAAACATTTTAAATATATACCCAGTAGTGCTTCTTCTATCGCTTTCACTTCCACCCCAATCAGAATCTACATATCCAACCAATAAATCATTATAACCAAGATTGAGAACATATGTCAATTTTAAATCAATTGTTCCCTTAAGATACCGCAAAACTCTCTTCAGACATTGCCACAGTTCCTTATTGCTCTTATGGCTATAACGACTCAAAATGTTAACTGCAGTGCTCAAATCAGGTCGCGTGCATAACATAATATACATTAAGCACCCAATCAAACTACGGCAATGTGCATCACAATTAATATCTGAATTCAGTGCTTCGTAATTCAGTTTAACTGGAAGGGGAGAAGCTACTGGTCTACATTCATACATTTTGAATTTTTCTAAAACGCTCTTAATATAAACAGACTGACTAAGATGCAGTTGACCATCCTCTCTATGTATCTTAATCCCTATAAAATAGCGAATCTCCTGTAAATCCGTCATTCTAAATTTTCCCATCAAATATGATTTAAACTTATTCATCGTCTGTATATTTGCCGTTGATATCACTAAGTCATCTACATACTACAATACATATATATTTTTAAGAATATCGCCATTATCAAGAATATACATACAACGATCCACAGACGAATCTGAAAAGCCAATTTCTTTTAAAGTTTGCTCAAATACCTCAAACCAACATCTAGTTGCCTGCTTAAGTCCATAAATGGCCTTATTCAGCCTGCATACCTTACCATTATCACAAGATAAACCCTGAGGAACAGACATATATATTTCTACTTTCAAAGTGCCATTCAAAAAGGCAGTTTTGACGTCCATATGGTGAACTTTCAAATTAAATTGATTTGAAAAAGACATTAAAATTCTGAAACGTTGAATCCTTGCCACTGGAGCAAAAGTTTCTTCATAATCAATCAAATATTCCTGTGTGAAACCACGAGCAACAAGCCTAGCTTTATATCTAACTTGTTTCCCAAACTCATCATGTTTAATTGTAAATACCCATTTACAGTCAACTATATTCCTATCCTTAGGCTCCCGTACAAGGGACCAAGTTTCATTTTCAAAATGTGAATCCAACTCTTCCTTAATCGCCCTTTCCTAATGCATTTTATCATTTCTATTCTTGATATCATCAAATGAATTTGGAATATTGCTAAATAAAGTGTATGCACCCATTACACAATTGCTCAACAAATCTTTATAAGATATATGTGGCCTATCCTTCATTCTATCACTTTTTCTGGTTTTCACATGCGAGTCCTTCAATTCACCACTAATTTCAACTATATCCGAATCAGTGACACCAGTTTCAAGTGGATCGACTTCCCCTTTTGCCGACAAATTATCACTAGGCTGTTTATCCGATTTTAATTCAGATTCTTTTACAGTGCTCTCAATTGAAAAATCAATTCTGGCCACGTCCATACTCCCATTTGGTATATCAATTTTAACACATTCCTTACTATCATTCAGGACACGCTCCTGACTATCATTCAGGATACAATCCTTACTATCATTCAGGATACATTCCTTACTATCATTCAGGATATTAAATTGAATACATTCATTTTCCACAACAGCTCTAGAATTTATCATATTTGTCTCATCAACAATAACATCTCTAGCTATTACAAATTTTCTAGATTCCATATCCCATACCTTAAAACCATTCGGTTCATATCCAACAAGTATACCTCTCCATGATTTTTGATCAAACTTCCTTTTCCTTGTCTTATCATGAACGTATACTGTTGAACCGAAAACTTTTAAAAACTTGAGATTTGGCTTTCTACTATGCCACATTTCATATGGTGTTTTCATTTTTTCTTTTAACACTGGGACTTCTATTTATTAAATATGTTGCTGTTAATACAGCTTCACCCCAGAAAGTTTTCTGTAATTTTGCCCCATTGATCATTGCACGAGCGTTTTCCGTAATAGTTCTTATCATTCTCTCAGATACACCATTTAATTGTGGGGTATGTGGAACCGTTAAATGATAATTAATGCCTTTTTGAACACAATACTCTCGCATCTCATTGGATAAATATTCTCTACCATTGTCAATATACAAATTAACAACTCTGAAATTAAGATGAGCTTCACTTTTCGCTAAAAAATCCCTAAACGTTGCAGAAACATCAGACTTGTTCCTAACTAAATAAGTTACAGAGTAGTGAGAATATTGATCAATAAAACTACGTAATAATTTTTACCATCTATAGTAGCAGGTGTTATTGGACCACATACATCAGAATGAACAACAAATAAAGGCCTTTTTATATGGTCTTTATTCTTAAATTTTTCGAAACGAAGTCTAGCCTGCTTCCCATTTATGCATGCTTCGCATAGTTCGCTATCAGGTTGTACATTCCTAAGAAGATTGATGTCATCAAACATGTTCTTTCCCTTTATTTCCAAAAATTTCCTTTTGCTAATATGCCCTAGTCTCTCATGCCACAATCGATATTCACTAATCCTACCAGAAATTGAAACATATGCCTGCTTACATACTACAGTAAATTCAATAACTGGTACATTGTTTGTATATTCTCCATCCATAATTACCTGGTTACATTTACTAATTTTTACACCTCCTGGATGAAATTCAATGGTCATCCCAGCATCCTGCATCCTTTTCACCGAAAGCAAGTTTTCAGGAACATTTGCACAAAACAAAACGTCTTCCAGGGTAATTTGATGAAATAAATTGTTGCGGAGTCTCACTATGCCCTTCTTGTTGGCATAAATATATTCGCCGAATTTTGCCACCGCTATTTTGATAGGTGGCTCTAATATAACAAAATCAGCAAACAGGCTTTCATCATTTATGAGATGATCCGATGCCCCCGAATCCAATAAAAAAGAAACACTGCCTTCTTTCTTGCATGTTAGGTCCCGTCTCATCATAAATGCAAAGCCTCCTTCCGGTTGAACTGTTGCCATTTGTGCCTGCTTATCTTTTTCCTGATTCTTATTGCCAGAAATTCTATTAAATGTGAAACAGTTCTTTTTAATGTGACCAGCTTTACCGCAGAAATGGCATTTTATTTGCGTTCTCAAATTTGTTCCATGCTGCTTATACTGTTTAAATTCTATTCTATTAAAGTTATTGACTCTATTTTTATTTTCGTTCCGATTATTTTCACTCACGGCTTGCAAAACTTTCGAACTAGTATCGTTACTGGCACTTTTTAGTTTTATCTCATGATCGAGCAATCGATTCTTGACAAACGCTAATGTTAAGTGAGACACCTTGTCCATCTCATCGATCTTTGCTCCTGCAGCCAGTAATTCAGTTATCAAATCGTCGAAAATATTGAAATGATTTAAAAGTGAACATTCCTCCTTCAATTTTAAGACTAACAACTGCTTTCATAAATTGCGTCTAAATTTTTAAATATTTGTTTTGCATTACTGTCAATATTTGCAAAGCCGAGAAACGAGTCACTTAAATATTCAATAATTGTACTCTTAGCACTTCTTTCCATTTTCTGCCAATCTTCATTAATTTTTTCTGGCTCATTGCCATCGACAACTTTCAACACATCGATTTCACTCAAAAGTGCTCGGATACGAAATTTCCAAATAGAGTATTTTTCTCCATCAAATGGTTTAATATTCCTCTTCGCTTTTTCCATGTTTTTTTTTTTGTTTAATTTTTTATTGCACGTGATAAAACGTAAACTGGGCCCATAACCTGTTAAAAGTCCTTACAGTTTCTATTCTCTAATTAAAAGAACACAAATTTGTCTATCTGATATATTTACATATTATTAATTAGCTTATGCGCTGCGACCTGTCACTTCCAAGAGATCAAGAAAAAGTAAGAAAAAAAAGTTCAAGTTGAATATACATATACATACAATCTTTGTGTATGTTGCAATTACAAGAAATTATTGCATCAGCCAATCTGCACACTGAGAGAAAACAGCTTGTAATTCCAACACAGAAAAACCGTTCACCTCCAGAACCTCCTTTTATAACCATCACCAACACACGCCATACACCGACGCCAGTTGCCATCTTTTTTCGGTCTTTTTTTCTTTACGTTAAAAAAACTGCAGTGTTGATCTTATCTATTTCTAAATTACTAAAGAAGAAGAAAAGTCGAAGGTGCATTAGAATGCAACCCTAAACCTTTCTAAGGTGGCCATGACACAGTACATATGTAAAAAACACATCGTGTAATAGCACCTTAATTTAAACGAATTCAAAATGCTTCACTTGAATGCTAATGGCATTTCAAACTTTTCTAAATTAAAACAATTTGAGATGCTAATTGAACGAGAAAATATTAAAATAGCGTCTTCGTATGAAACATTTTTTTCAGAAAATCATAGACCATATTTTAAAAATTATTATTTATATAGAAGTGACAGAACAGATGCTAGAGGAGGAGAAGTAGCTCTGTTAATTCATAAATCTGTCGCACATAAAAACCTCTTTATATCAAACACCTCATCAATCGAAAATATCTCAATTGAAGTTATTATAAATAATAGACATATTGTTGTATCTTCGTAATATTCACCAAGATATACCCATAACTTCTGTGCTGATATCTTGCACCTAACCCCTTCCAACAAGGAATATATAGTTTTTGGTGACCTAAATACCAAACATGGTTCTTGGAATTGCCGTTCAAATAATACTGCAGGAATTGCACTCAACAACCTACAGCAATCAAGCAATTTTTCATTTACTATCCTAATAGTCCAACCCTATTCCCCATCAACTCAATCGCGAAGCATCCACAGTCGATATTATTTTAAGCAATTCCGCTTTAAATATAGACGTAAAAACAATGGATTACGAAATACCATCAGACCATCGCCCCATTATATGTACACTTAAAAAATCAATGACCTTGCAGGTTGACCTCAATTATTATGATTATAGTGCAACCAACTGGAACATTTATAAAATCACGTTAAATTCGGATATATACAATACCAAGGTAGTAATTGATCAGGAAATACAAGAATTTATAATTGTAGTTTTCGAAGCAAGGGATGTTTCTACACCTAAAACAACTCAACAAAATAATTACACATTACCAGAAAGTACTGTGAATTACATCAAACTAAGAAGCTTTAAAAGAAAAAGCCAACAATCTTCAAATATAGCAGAGCAAACTTTTTATAATCAATACACTAAGTTTCTAAGTAACATGATTGATAAAAGTATTATTTCGGAACGCAATAAGAAATGGTGTCAATTATTATCCAATTTAAAACCAGGTAATAAATCATTTTGGAGAGTAAGCAGGAACTTGCGAGGAAAACGGAAAAATCAAATCTCTCACTTTAAAGTTGGAAATAATAAATAAGGCTGAAGTCCTGCCAAATACATTTGTCCAAGCAAATAACCTCACTTCGAACTACAACCACAACGGATACAGTAATAAATACAACAGTAAATAATTTTAAGAAGGAAAATCGTTGTTCTGAATCAGCAATTTATGCATCTCTAGACGACGTAATAAATATTGTCTCATCAATAAAACCCTCAAAATCCCCTGGTTTTGACAACGTTCCGAACCTGCTCTTAAAGAAACTACCACTCAAAGCTCTAAAATTACTGGTTATAATATTTAACAGCTTCATCAAACTCAACTATTTCCCAAACCATTTCAAAAATGCTAAGGTTATAGCTATCAACAGACCTAGTAAGCCAAAAAATAACCCAAATAGCTATAGACCTATTAGTCTATTAAGTAACTTAGGTAAAAATATTTGAAAAAATACTACATTCTCGTCTTAGTGAATTTGTAACGACCAATTTTATGTTGCTAAAGAACAATTTGGTTTTAAAAAAGGGTATAGCACTACTCACCAAATAAACAGAATTAAAAATCAAATAATCACCAATAAAAACAACAAACGTTCAACGGGTCTAATATTGTTAGATATCGAAAAAGCGTTTGACACCGTTTGGCATAATGGCCTAGTATTTAAACTTATTGATGCAAATATACCAAAATATGCAAACTTATTTCAGATTTCATTCACGGCAGAAGCTTTAAAGTTGCGATTAATAATGAAACATCATCTCCAAAAACCATTACCACAAGTTTACCTCAATGATCAGTCTTGTCGCCATCGCTTTACTCGATATATACATCCGATTCAAAGTCCCGAAATATATGAAAATTGCTTACTACGCAGATCATACTGCGTTAATTTCTTCAAACAAACTTACAAGTGCACTCCTGAAGAAAATGGAAAAAATTTTTTTTTCAATTAAATATTCTTCCTTTATTTACATATTTGAACAAATTTTGATATTTACATATGAGATCTTATCTTTACATATAGATATTGCAACAAATAATACATAGGATCTAAAGATATTAAATAGTTTTTATATTATTTTTTAATGATTTTCAAAGGAAAATGGGAGGAAAAAAACCTTTATATGATTTAATAAATTCAAATACTATCTGAAAAATATTTATGTGCTTATAGGAGGTTTATTAGAAATAATAGACCTCTATAAGCACATAATTTTCAATTTGGTGATTTCTTTTTAATTTTACGTTAATTCTCTACATTCTCTTATCAGTGGGTAAGAGGAATTTTCAATTTTGGCATAGTAATTATTATTAATCCTTGTTATGAAATCGATAATTTTTTCATAACCTGTTTCTTCATGAAGATTTGTAGGATACCTCCAGGGCTTTTTATTTATCATTTTAAGACATTTGTTTTGTATAATTTGTAAGCGTTTTAGGTGGCAGTTGGCAGCGTCACTCCAAATAGGACACGCGTATGTTAATATCGGCCTTATAACACTTTAAATGATTTTATAGCTTTTTGACACGTAGCCATAATATGTTGTTTAAATGTAAGCTTTTTGTCCAAGACAACTCCGAGATATTTGAGCTCGTTAAGTACATTTATGGTATTATTTCCAATAAGAAGATGACGTCTTGGCAGTCTTTTGGGAGATTTGTTGAATGGAAAAATTATTGCTTGGGTCTTGTTTGGATTAATTTTGATTTCCCATTTGTGAAAATTACAAGTCCCTTTTCCATTTTCTTTAGGAGTGCGCTTGTAAGTTTGTTTGAAGAAATTAACGCAGTATCATGTGCGTAATAAGCAATTTTCATATATTTCGGGACTTTAAAATTGGATGTATATATCGAGTAAAGCAATGGCGACAAGACAGATCCTTGAGGTAACCCTGTGGTAATGGTTTTTGGAGATGATGTTTCATTATTAATCGCAACTTTAAAGCGTCTGCCGTGAATGAAATCTGAAATAAGTTTGCATAAATATTTTGGTATATTTGCATCAAGAAGTTTAAATACTAGGCCATTAAGCCAAACGGTGTCAAACGCTTTTTCAATATCTAACAATATTAGACCCGTTGAACGTTTATTGTTTTTATTTGTGATTATTTGATTTTTAATTCTGTTTATTTGGTGCGTAGTGCTATGCCCTTTTTTAAATCCAAATTGTTCTTTAGCAACAATAGAATTGGTCGTTACAAATTCACTAAGACGAGAATGTAGTATTTTTTCAAATATTTTACCTAAGTTACTTAATAGACTAATAGGTCTGTAGCTGTTTGGGTTATTTTTTGGCTTACTAGGTTTGTTTATGGCTATAACCTTAGCATTTTTGAAATGGTTTGGGAAATAGTTGAGTTTGATGCAGTTGTTAAATATTATAACCAGTAATTTTAGAGCTTTGAGTGGTAGTTTCTTTAAGAGCAGGTTCGGAACGTTGTCAAAACTAGGGGATTTTGAGGGTTTTATTGATGAGACAATATTCATTACTTCTTCAAGAGATGTATAAATAGCTGATTCAGAACTACGATTTTCCTTTTTAAAATTATTTACTGTTGTATTTATTAATGTATCCGCTGAGTGGTTGCAGTTCGAAGTGAGGTTATTTGCTTGGACAAATGTATTTGCCAGGATTTCAGCCTTGCCCTTATCAGATGATATTTTTGTATTTCCAATTTTAAAGTGAGATTTTATTGTCTAAAAAATTCATAAAAATGTTCCAGTTGGTGCACTATAATCATAATAATTGAGGTCAACCTGCAAGGCCATTGATCTTTTAAGTGTACATATAATGGGGCGATGGTCTGATGGTATTTCGTAATCCATTGTTTTTACGTCTATATTTAAAGCGGAATTGCTTAAAATAATATCTACTGTGGATGCTTCGCGATTGTGTTGATGGGGGAATAGGGTTGGACTATTAGGATAGTGAATGAAAAAATTTCTTGATTGCTGTAGGTTGTTGAGTGCAATTCCTGCAGTATTATTTGAACGGCAATTCCAAGAACAATGTTTGGCATTTAGGTCACCAAAACTATATATTCTTTGGTGGAAGGTATTAGGTTTAAGATATCAGCGCAGAAGTTATGGGTATATCTTGGTGAATATAATGAAGATACAACAATAGGTCTATTATTTATAATAACTTCAATTGAGATGTTTTCGATTGATGAGGTGTTTGATATAAAGAGGTTTTTGTGCGCTACAGATTTATGAATTAACAGAGCTACTCCTCCTCCTCTTGCATCTGTTCTGTCGCTTCTATATAAATAATAATTTTTAAAATAGGGTCTATGATTTTCTGAAAAAATGTTTCATTCAAAGACGCTATTTTAATATTTTCTCGTTCAATTAGTATCTCAAATTGTTTCAATTTAGAAAAGTTTGAAATGCCATTAGCATTCAAGTGAAGAATTTTGAATTCGTTTAAATTAGTATAATCCATGGGCGTATTTCACCATAGACATTACAACTTTGATTTGTTGTACTTTTGAAGTGCATCTATGCAAATCATCCATAGCTGTAGTGAAAATATCAAAAAGCTCATCGATGCTAAATAAATCGTGGTTTGTTCTCAGCTGGTTAGCATATGTGGCTTTGCTGTTATTTATTGTGTTATTATTGATGTTATTATTACAATTTGAGTTGTTGTTTCTTAAATTAGGAAAATCTCCTACCTTTAATTGAAATGAGTTATTTTGTTGTTGTTGTCTGCTATTGTTCTGACTTTTAGAAGTTACTCTTGTTCTAGTTTCCAAATAGAGAGATCGTAACGGACAATTGATGTCGTTTGCAGAGTGATCAGTTCTCTCTTTTCCATGTTTTTTACAATTAAAGCATGTAAAAACAGCTGGTCTTTTTTCATTTGTGTTAAACGGACACACACTTGTATGATGTTGTTCTGCACATATCATACACGCAGCACTACGATGACAATGTTCACCGCCATGGCCATACATTAAGCAGTTCCAGCATTGAGTTGGTTTGTTTCTGGATTTAGATTTGTATTTTTTCCAGGAAATTATAATATTTGAAATTGTTCTTACGTTTCTTAAGGCAGTTGGGTTAAAATTTTTACGCACAAATTGAACTCTGTAAACTGCATTGTTGTTCGAACTGAATTTGGTGACTATTTCAGCTACGGAAGAAGGGGACAGGTTGTAGTTTTTAGCTCTGCGGTGATGTCCTCAGTTTTTATGCGGGGTAAACCGTGTAAAAAAGTGGTGTATAACCTATCATCTTTGGAGCCATATGAGTGAAACTCCAACTTACTCTCTTTAAGAATTTGCTTATAGCATTCGTACAATTCTTTACTTGGAGCAAAAATTTTAGCGCCAATTGAAGTACGTTTGAAAATACAATCTTTACCAAGAAGTTTTTGTATTTCTGTAAATGAGGCGTTAGCTTCAACAACAATAGGTGGAGGTTTGTGTTGTTTAACCTCGTTAATATTTGATACAGGAGTTACGTCCATATCATTAAGACCAGCAAGCAGGCTAAATCTGTTGCTTGAAGTTGACGCGATATTCGGGTTAAAACCCGGAGGAAGTTTTGTCATCTTCTTGTTGGCAAGGAGCCTTCTTTTTGATGAAGATTTGGCCCCTCGGGCCATCGCTAGATTTTTTATTCCTGTCTTAAGCTGAATTGACTACCACGAGAATTCAAATGAGATCAAGAATAGGCAATTGCAAAAACAAAAATATACACTTGTTATTAATTTTAAATAGTTGTACTCTAAGCGCTTTAATTATTTACACGACCGTTCGTAAAGAGAATTAGATTCGAACTGAAGAAAATGGAAAAGGGACTTGTAAATTGCAGTAAATATTTTCACAAATGGAAAATCAAAATTAATCCAAACAAGACCCAAGCAATAATTTTTCCATTCAACAAACCTCTCAAAAGACTGCCAAGACTCATCTTCTTATTGGAAATAATACCATAAATGTACTTAATCATGTCAAATATCTCAGTGTTGTCTTGGACAAAAAACTTACTTTTAAACAACATATTATGGCTACGTGCCAAAAAGCTATAAAATCATTTAAAGCATTATGGCCACTACTAAATAGAAGGTCATTTCTAAGCCCCAAAAACAAAAATCTCTTCTTCAAAAGTGTTATAAGGCCAATATTAACATACGCGTGTCCTATTTGTAGTGACGCTGCCAACTATCACCTAAAACGCTTACAAATTATACAAAACAAATGTCTTAAAATGATATATGTATAAAAAGCCCTAGAGGTATCCTACAAATCATCTGCATGAAGAAACCGGTTATGAAAAAATTATCGATTTCTATCAAGGATTAATAACAATTAGCTTGCCAAAATAAAAATTCCTTTTACCCACAGATAAGAGAATGTAGAGAAATAACGTAAAATTAAAAAGAAATCACCAAATCGAAAATTGTATGCTTATAGAGGTCTATTATTTCTAATAAACCTATAAGCACATTAATATTTTCATATAGTATTTGAATTTATTAAATCATATAAAGATTTTTTTTTCCTCCCATTTTCCTTTAAAAATCATTAAAAAAATAAAATAAAATAAAAACTATTTAATATCTTTAGATCCAATGTATATTTTGTTGCAATATCTATATGTAAAGATAAGATCTCATATGCGAATATCAAATTTGTTAAAATATGTAAATAAAGGAAGAATTTATAACTGAAATTGAGAATATATAATTGAAATTATTATCAGTGAATATCGTTGATTGGTCAAGCATGTTCTCATTTTTAATGAGACTGAAGCAAATGGTTGTGAGATGTCGGATGAAAGGAAAAATATTTTAGAATTGCTGGAAGCTTACCGGTCGCTGCCTGTACTTTGGGACGTTAAATGTGCAGAATATAGTAATCGTGATGTCAAAGAACAATATAAAATTTTATTGGAAACATATAAAAACAATAACCAAATGCAGGAAGAAAAGATTTGTCAAAAAAAATAAATACGCTGCGTACCAACTTCAGACGGCGGTGTATAGTGTATCGTCCGCTACCGACATGATGTTTACAGCACAAAATCAAAAACCAATAATTGAAGTGCTATGCAGTACCGTGTATGTTCAAAGCTTCATGCACACATACATGTATTTGACGTCAAGCATTTTGACCGTGTATACTGGCCTTAATACGCTGTCTCGACTAGCTATAATTTATGACAATGTTCAGTTCACCCGGCCAGCCAAACTGTCACAAAAGGTTGACAAAATGTTGACAAAAAGATGTGGATGGTCGACATTTATTTTTGTTGAAAAAAGGTCGGCAGGGTTGACACGTTTTGTCTACATTTTTATACACATTTTGTCGACGATTTTGTCAACACTTTGTCAACAAATTGTGACGGTGATCTTTTTTGCTCTGCACTGTAGCAAAAGAATTTCTGGTACAGGCAGAATAAGAAAGAGGAAAAAATAATAACCTTGATCTTGAAATTATTTTCAAGTTCAAGTATGTACCAGTAAACAACACCTTATATGGTAATAGGTTGATGGCATTTTTTTTTATGGCGTGTTTTTCTCTTCATTGTGTTGAAGTAAATCATGAACACATTCATATGCAATCATGCTGGTCAAACCACGTATTTTCTTGTATTGATCTCACTTGCTCTCATAGTCATATATGAGTGGGAGTGTTATAAATACTAGAGAATATTATGAATGCATATGAATGTTCTCATTGAATTGGTGGTGACTTTGTTTTTTTAATAAACAGGTTTTTATCTGCAGATTAATGAATGAAGGTGAGAAGGTTTAATGTAATAAAGTAAAATTTAAATCAGGGAGTTGAATTATGATTATTGTGAAGAACGGTTGAGGAAAAACCCTCTTAAAATTAAAAATGTAGTTTAGGAAATTAAAATTAAATTAAAGTAAAATAAAGATATAGAGTTTAAAAATTGAAAATAAAAGTAAAGTCAAAATAGATTTTTAAGAAAGTGAAAATAAAAGAATAAGAGTTAAATATTGTTGAAAAAAAAAACGAAAATTTAAGAAATCTAAAATTGACTTAAAATAAACTTTAAGAAAAGAAATAAAACTTTACATGTGACATAACTAAAGAAATTGTGGAAGAACATTTTTTAAAGAAACTAAAAATCAAATTATATTTAAGAACTTAAATACTGTCAAGAACAGAAAAGAAGGTTTAAAAAAAATAAATAGTTGAAAAATAATATAAAATTATAAAACAACACAAGTTGATTAAACAAATTTTGTATGGAAATCAGCAACAATATCGTTATTAATGCAGCTATGGCCGATTTTTTTTTAATGGCATATTGAGACACACAACCACGGCGTCTGGCGGCAGCAGCTTCATTCTCAACACCTACAACCATATGGCGGTAATTAAAAGACACTAATTAAAATGTTTTCTTAAATCTAAATTAAATAAATTTTCTAAGATTTGTCTAACTATAAATTAAAATTATTTTTTTTAAAGATTTTTCTAATTATAAATCAAAATTTTTTTTCTAATTATAAATTTAAACTAAATATCAAATATTTTTAGATATGAGGTTTGCTAAAATTAAAATTATGCTATACTTTAAAATTTTTCTAAAATTAACATTTTCCTAAATTTAAAATTTCCCTAAAATTAAATTTTGATAAACTTAAAATTTTGCTAGGAATAAAAATTTAAAATTAACCTAAATTTAAAATTATAAAAATTTAAGAGATTTTTTTTAAAGATTTTTCTAATTAGAATTTAAAAGTTTTCTAAATGTGAGGTTTTCTAATTAAACCAAATTTTTGTCATTAAAATTTGCTAAGTGTAAGGTATTCTAAATATAAAAATTTAAATAAATACAAAATTTTTCTAAAATTACATAAAAAAGTTTTCTAATTATAAAATTTAAATAAATATATAAATTTCGAACTGTCAAAATTCGCAAAATATAAAATATTCGAAAAATAAAAATTTTCTAAATATAAAAATTTTTTCTCAATATAAATTTAAAAATTAATTTAACTAAAAAGTTTCTAAATTAAGAACTTTGCTAAATACAAAATTAATCTAAAAATTTTTCCTAAATAAAAATAAAATTGAGCTAAAATTAAAAATTATAATACGAAATATAATTTAGCTAAAAATAAAATTTTGCTAAAATTTTCCTAAAACAGAATTTTGCTAAAATTTAAAAATTCTTCTAAAATTAAAAAAATTGAGCTATATTTAAAAATTTGCCTAAAATTAAAATTTCCCTAAAAATTTAATTTTGATAAAATTAATTTAAAATTTAAAACCCTTAAAATGACGGGTAAATAAAAATTTTGTTAAACCCCATGTAAAAAACCAAACCAAACCTAATCTTTTTATTGCTGTGGGTTACCTCCAATTGAGATGGAGTCGAGGTAACATGGTAGGGAGGGCTAAAGGGGCAGAACACCTCGTCCCCAATCCCCAAGTAAGTATGAACATCCATCCTTTAGCATCCGTGTTAATTGACAGTTTTTTTAATCGCACGTGAAAAATCTGTAGTGCGGTTTCCCTGGGCCTGAGCAAGACCCCACCCATCCGGCGAGCTAGGCCCCTACGCCAGCACGTGCGACCAGCAACGGCTCAGGGAAACGGAAGCGGATCTTCCACCAACGCCACACCATTACAAAATTTGTCAACATTTTGTCAACAAATTTGTCAACATTTTGTCAACAAATATGTCAACATTTTGCCAACAAATTTGTCAACGTTTTGTCACAAATTTGTCAACATTTTGTCAACAAATTTTTCAGTAAATTTATGCAAAAATTATCCAAATCTAAATCAATTTCTTTTATTATTGATTACCGAGTTATATATTTAAAAAAAATAAAAATCTTATTTTAATTCTGCACTAAAAGATTTTTTGCTCTTTAATTTAGAGAACCTTTCCCCTGCTCTTTGGATATAAAATTTGACTGCATCCAGTGCCACCTCCTCGTCGAAGTTCTTAAACCTATTGCTTTTCGCGGCATCTAAAAATTATAGAAAAAGAGGATGGAAAAAATAACAGGATAACACCAAAATATTACCCAATATAAATGCAAGCACAACTGATCCATCCAGCTTAGTTTTATTGTTCTTACCAGAAAAATTGATTTTGGTTTGAAAATCTGCCGTGAAAAGATTATTTATAATTTTTCGTACATTATGTCCAATACTGGATCCACCAACGGTACTGATATGTTGTATCTTAAATGATAAATGTCAAGATTAAATAATTTTATTAAATATATATCTTTAAAAAAATTTTATACACACCAAGGATTTCTTAAATTCTAAATTTATTTCACACCTTGAAATTAGGGCATTATATTCGTCGACATTTTTGATTGGCAGCATTTCATCAATCTCAGTGTATTCTTTTTCTTTATTTGAATTTATAAAGTTACTGATTATTTATTATATATTATTAATTTATATATTTAAAATAAAATTATTTAAATTATATCTTTTCTATCAAATAATATTACGCATCGTATTGTGCACACAGTAATAAAAACAGTAATAGATTCTTTTTTTTTTATTTATTTATTTATTTAGCCATACTGCTATTAATATAAAATTAAATACTGTTACATTCATGGATTTTCTACGTTAATACATTTGTTTTACGTACTTTGTAATTTTTCGTTTATATATGTATAAAAAAGTTTTTTTCATTCTTTAATTCTGATGGAATTTCATTATATAACTTAAGTCCATTATAAAATAATAAATTTTGGTAAAAATTTGTTCTTCCAAAATTTAACCTAAAATCGGTCATATTCCTCAGATTGTATGGCTGTACATCTGCTACATAAACTAGTTGCTTTCCCAAGTAGTTTGGCAACATTCCATTTTTCATCTTAAATATAAATATTAGAACATTCATCACCAGTCTTTGATTTACTGAGAGCCACTGCAATTTTTGTAACATGTCACTTATATGTGTTAACCTATGACATCTTAGAATACATCTCATACCCTTATTTTGAAGCTTTTGAAGTCTTTCTTTCATTTGTTGACTCCCAAGGAAAAGCAGCCTTGAACAATATTCAAAGTGGGGTTTAACTATTGTGTTAAATATTCTTATAGATGTAATTGTTGATATATTATTTCGAATTCTTCTGAAGAAAGCTACTTTTTTTAGCAATCTTTTTGCAAATATAGTTAAAATGTGTATTAAACTTAATAACTCCTAAATATTTAATTTCTTCAACCTCTTCAATTGGTACACCATCGATAATAATGTTTTCATCTTCCGTTTCATTTATTTAGTTTTATTTAAATTTAGTTTTAATCTATTCATTTTTAAATACCTGTCAACTTCTCTCATTTCAGTATTTAAATTTCGAACACAATCTTCTGGATTTTTTCCAGTTATATATAAGCGCATCGTCCGCAAACATACACACTTTTGCTTTTTTATGACTTTTTCCAAATCGTTTATATATATTAGAAACAGCAATGTTCCCAATACTGCCCCTTGAGGTACACCTATATTGATGTTTTTAATTTTTGATATATCATCTCCGCATTTTATTTTTTGAGTTCTATTTTCCAGATAGCTTTTAAACCATTTTAATTTTATGCTTTTTATTCTATATTTTTGAAGTTTTTCTAACATTATTTCCCTGTTAATTGTCTCAAACGCTCTTTTGAAGTCTAAGAAAACAGCCACAACGCAGTTTCTATTCTTCATTTCAGTCTTCCATTGAGTTACCACTAGATTCAACAGAGGTTCACAACTATGTTTTTGTCTGAAGCCTGATTGTGTTTCATTTAATAAATTTTTATCTTCGAAGTATCTATTTAATTGGGCTTGTACGACTTTTTCCAAAATTTTACTTATTGTTAGCAGCATATTTACTGGCCGCATTTCTTGTGGATCTTTTGTGTGTTTTATTTTTTGAATTGGAATAATACAAGATTTTTTTAGACAGTCAGGAAAAAATCCAGTTATAAGGGAAGATGCAATAAAACGTTGTAAAAGGGGTCCTATTATATCAAAATTATCCAGTAACATTTTAATTGTTAGACAATTATAATCCTTTTTGTTGTTCATAGCATGGATAATATTTTTCAACATACTTATATCAATGATTCCAAATTTGAATTTATTTTGTGGGTTATCTTCAATGAGATTCTCATATTTGACGAATGGTATACTGTCGCTAAATTGTTGAATGCTGTTTATGAAAAAATTGTTTAATTATTCTGCTATTTCCTTTTCATTAGAAATCGTTATACCATTTAATTCTATTGTTTATATTTTTGAATTATCTTTTTTGAGAACAAGGGTTTTCATAGTTTTCCACATTGCTTTTTGGTCACAGCATCTATTAATTTTATTGTTAATAAAATTCTTTTTAGCAATTGAGAGCTCTGTTTTATAGTTATTTCGGAATGACTTGTAATTCGATAAAGTCGAATTTTTGTTTCTTTCATTGATTTTAGATTGCTGTTGAACCAATCGTTTGTTTTTTGTATTCTTTATATTTTTTGTCACTATCATTGGTTTTATCGCATCGTTAATGATTTTACATAATCCATTATATAATGCATTACCAAGAGCATGCGGTGATATATTATTTATTTCACCATCAATAAGGTTATTCCGGGAACTTTCGTTATCAAAATGTAATGTTTTTATCTGTTTTGTTTTTGGGTATTCAATATTGTGCATAATAGGTATTAATATTTCTATGGATTCATGGTCACTTATTTTTAGATTAATATTTGTTTTGGCCGTAGTATCTTCTATATTTGTTACCACATAAGCAATTAGAGTTTTTGTAGAGCTTGTTAATCTTGTCGGTTGCGTAACGATTTGTTTAAAGACGTTATCATTTATTATTTCTTGCAATCTATATTTATGGGTACTATTTTCAAGCCAATCAATATTAAAATCACCCATTATTAAATAATTATCATGTTTATTAATTTTGTCCATTTCAACCTCAAAGAAACCATTAAAGACTGCTTCTGGTGATTTTTGTCTATCTGGTACTCTATACACACCAATTAGCTTATAATTTCTGTTTCTATTTTTAATTTCCACATTAAGCCACCAAATCATTTTTCCAACGGAATTGCAATTAATTTGTGTTGCTTGCCAATTATTGTTTATGTAAAAACAAACACCACCGGTGTGCCTTGAAATACTATCGCATCTAAAAAGAATATAATTTTTTAATTCAAGCTCATCATTCCCAATATCTTCGGTTAAATGGGTCTCCGAAAGGCATATGAAATCAAAACATTCTTCAGCACATAAAACTTCTAACTGATTAAAATTTGAGCACAACCCTCCAATGTTTAAGTAAAGGCCATTAATTGAATTTAATTGCTAATATGCAATTCTTTCTGCTTCTAGTTTGTTTTTACGCTGAACTATACGACAGTCCACACTTCTACAATCATGGTTAGTGTCTATATCATTCAAATTTAATCTTTCTTTTGCTTTGAGACAATTTATACATTTTGTTAAATCATTTTTACATTCTTTATATGAGTGCCCACTGCCACTGCATTTTGCACAGACTTGGTTTTCTCCTTTACAGTATTTTGAGGTATGATTAAAACCCCAACATTTAAAACATCTAAGAACGTTGCAACTTTCATACACGGAGCATCTATCCCATTCCACATTAATTTTTTCCCTCTTTAATTTTTTCAAACCCCTCTCCATCCGTTTCTATTAAAGCATTATATACACGATGATTCTTATACGATTTATATACCTTTACACAATCTAAATAATTGCATTCAATATTGTTTTGCTTTCTGATTGCTTTAATTATTACATCTTTCTCTAACTCTTCAGACATCCCCGTAATCAGTAATTTTGGTCACCGCATTTTAGGCATCTGTACATCATATTGGTTACCCATTTTCTCCTTTATTTCATTAGATAGTTTACTTCGTTCATTTTCATTCTGACATCTTATAGCAACTACACCATCATGTCTCTTTTGAATACCTTTTACTTGCAGATTAAGAGAAGAAGGTTTAATTTTCTCTTTCACGTCTTTCTCTGTCACTCCGCTGTCTTGTTTATTTTTTGGTTTCAAAATAACGGGAATATTGTTGTTTTTTTTAAGTTGACTTGCATATGATTCTTTATTTGCATTTATTTGATTTCTTTTTAATTCGTTAACAATATCCGTTTTTGCTTCCTCCACTCGTTCTTTAACAAAATTGTTAGTTTTATCTATTTCATTTGAAAGATTATATTCATTTTCTTTAATAAGTGAAATTAAATTTTTATAATTTTCATTAGCCAGTTTCATGTAATCAATACATCATCACAAATAAACTTTATATTCGGATGTTTCAACATCGCATCACAATCGTAAGACGAAATTCCAATGCAGTTTCTGTGAAAAAATCTTGCACAACAGCCGCTACAACTCATGATACCATCACGACTATTTTTACATTTTCCACAACTCAGATCCATGGTTACTCATGAACCAATCCAGTAATGAAAAAAAGAACAAAAAAATATAAATATTTTTGCGTATTTTGAAATTTTTGATTGTTTTTAAAGTTCAATAAATCCAATTTTTTTAAAGCTTTTAAATTCACGACTTGTTCTGTTCACTGTTCGTTACACTTTTCTCGAGAATTCTCGAGAATTAACTTAAAATATGTATAAACAATGAAACTTGACAACACGAAGTTACCATCAACAAATATATGTCCACAAATTGTCAACAAATTGTCAACCAAAATTGTCAGCAAAATGAAGCAATCACAATTTTTCAACAAATTATTGTGACAATTTGTTAGTAAAATTTCATTGACAAAATGTACACACCTTTTTGATGACAATATGTTCACAAAAAGTTGTCATCACGTTTTCTGGTTGGCCGGGAATGCTTTAAAAGAGTTAGAAAAACTAAAAAAAAAGAAAAAGCACGAGATTTTAAAATACTTAAACGTCAAAATCGAATGAAACTTCAAATAAATGGCTGAGTTTATGACAGACTTTCTGTCATGGCAAAAAGTTGGATATTTTAGTCATGACATGAACATTAGCGGTTTCCACTAGCCATTGACTTAAACATTGTCATGAATTATGGCTAGTCGGGACGCCTTGTAAAGTTTCTTATTCCAAAGTTTCTTATTGCGCGAAAATTTGTTCTTGCCAACTAAATTGTGATAAATATACGAAATATTAACGGAACTATAATAAAAGTTAGTGTAAAATATATTCTGGTGTTCATTTAATAAAATGAAAGTATTTAATTATTTCAATCAATGAATGTCGCATTTTAAATAGGCAATAAGAAACTATCGAAGAATTTTTTCCATGGGAGTTTTCCAATATTGTTTTTCCATTATTTGTCGATAATACCGTTCAAACTAAACTCTGGCATCATTATAGTTAACCAAAATATACAATATTTTACGACTGTGTATGCCGAATTTTAACAAGTCATTGCAATTTCAGAAAATTTTAAGATTGTTTTAAGTAAAATATAAAAAAATGGAAACTTTATTGCCAGAAAAGGTAATTAACTTAATATAACTAATTATTCCAGTAATATTACTAATTTTTATATTAAATGAAGGAAGAAACATTTGATTTTAAATTAAAAGATGCACACAGTTCACTGGATGAATTAGACTTGGATGATCTCTATGTGCGCTATAAGGTATAATATATGAACAATTATTAAACACTGTAAATTAAAACAAAAACGCTAATGTTATAATTTAAGAAATTGCAAAAAACTTTGGAATTTTTGGAAGTTCAGGAAGAGTACATTAAAGATGAACAACGCAATCTTAAAAAAGAGTATTTGCATGCTCAAGAAGAAGTAAAACGTATTCAATCGGTTCCTCTGGTAATTGGTCAGTTTTTAGAAGCTGTTGATCAGAATACGGGTATTGTTGGTTCCACCACAGGTTCTAATTATTATGTACGTATTTTATCAACAATCGATCGAGAATTGCTGAAACCTTCGGCGTCAGTGGCCCTTCATAAACATAGTAATGCATTAGTTGATGTGTTGCCACCAGAAGCAGACAGTTCTATTTCTATGCTGCAACCAGATGAAAAGCCAGATGTAAGTTATGCTGATATCGGTGGCATGGATATGCAAAAACAAGAAATACGGGAAGCTGTTGAATTACCGCTTACGCACTTTGAGTTGTATAAACAAATCGGTGAGTAAATTTAATCACATCCACACACAAACTTTTAAGAAATAAATTTTTTGTTTATTTTTTAAGGTATTGATCCTCCACGTGGTGTTCTAATGTATGGTCCTCCTGGGTGTGGTAAAACCATGTTGGCCAAAGCTGTTGCTCATCACACAACTGCTTCATTCATACGGGTCGTTGGGTCAGAATTCGTCCAGAAGTATCTGGGCGAAGGCCCACGTATGGTACGCGATGTCTTTCGTTTGGCTAAGGAAAATGCACCGGCCATCATTTTCATAGACGAAATTGATGCCATCGCGACCAAACGTTTTGACGCCCAAACTGGTGCTGATCGTGAAGTGCAACGTATTTTGCTGGAGTTACTTAATCAAATGGATGGTTTCGATCAGACAACTAATGTCAAAGTAATCATGGCTACCAATCGTGCCGATACTTTGGATCCCGCCCTTCTCCGTCCAGGACGTTTGGACAGAAAAATTGAGTTCCCGCTGCCTGATAGGCGTCAAAAGCGTTTGGTGTTCTCCACAATCACTTCCAAAATGAATCTTAGTGAGGATGTTGACTTGGAAGAGTTTGTCGCAAGACCAGATAAAATATCTGGTGCTGATATAAATGCCATCTGCCAGGAAGCTGGTATGCATGCCGTTAGAGAGAATCGCTACATTGTATTGTCAAAGGATTTTGAGAAAGGTTACAAAAACAACATAAAAAAGGACGAGCAAGAACACGAATTCTACAAGTAAAAAGAATACATAAAAAATTGTATAATTCATTCATACTTTTTATTTATAATTCAATTTAATAAAATGAAATATTTGTTTTCTAATTTATATCAAATTACGAGAACGTGCTTCAAATTTTAAAAATATGTAATATGAGGTGTTTCGATGTTTACAATCAGATTTAATATATATTAGGAGGCAGATTTATATGGACGGAATGTATTTGAAAATATCCACAAATTTTGCGAAGATTTTTTTAAAATAAAATTATTAACAAACTTATTTTAGAAATTGCCGTAACATACGTTTTCTCTGCATCATAAAAAAACAAGAAAAATCTGATCATTAAATGTGCAAAATGAAAGCAACAAAATGTAAATGCTCAAAATCGCCACTTTTCTAACGCTACAATTATTTTTGAGAGATAATATTTGTTACTTTCTTCAATCGACTGTACCAATAATAATTGTTTTTGAAAGAAATTGTCATAACTTCAAAGCTCAAATTTACGAAATGCAAAAACGGAAAATCACAGTTTTATTGCAAACAAGTGTTAAATTCGGCTGTGCCAAACTTTTGATACCCTCCACCACCGTGCAACCAGTCTAGACACACACTAGCAACATCTACATTCTTGTTTGTGAACTACAGAAATTTTCATAATATTTTTACAACGACTTTCAGATGAAACAACTATATTAATATAACATGCTGTCACCCTTATACACGTTGTATACTTTTTATACCCTCCACTCCAGTGTGCAGAGGGTATATATAAGTTTGTCATTCCGTTTGTAATAATTAGAAGAAAAAAATTGGACCCCATAAAATATATATATTTGTGATCCTTATAACAACCGGAGTTGATATAGCGATGTCCGTCTGTGGAAATCACGATGACGGCATCAATCGGGCAGCTAGGGTGCTCGTTGGCATAAAAAATGATTCATTAACATCCTGAAAAGTTTGCTATTTAAAATCGTCCAAATCGGTCGATGAGGGCCCGAGATTTGAATGAAGAACTAAAAAAAGTCTTGAAAAAATATAACTTTCTATGTTGTTCTTGTCACGATCACGCCCTCAATAGGACAGCTAGGGTGATAATTTTTAGTGAGAATGATTCACCAAATTCATGGGAAGATCCCTACTTCAAAAATCATTAAAATCGGTGGAACAGGTCCAGTGAAATCTCTGAAAAATTAAAAAAAAATGAAAAACATGATGTTTCCATATTGTTCTTGTTGTTATTCTAAATGTTGCATTGTTGTCATAGCTGGACTTGTTGTTTTTGTGGTCGTTGTGGTAATAATATAATAAAAACAAACCCTTTGTACATTTTTTTGTCAACTCTGGTAGAAAAATTTAAAAGTTTCCATTGTTTTGGCATCACTAAAAAAATTTGTTAGATCATTTCTGTCATTGCCACGAGCCTGTCTGCAAAATTTCAGATCGATTGGGTCACGGGAAAGTTGTTAAAATCGATCGGACAGCTAGGGTGCTCGTTTGCATAAAAAATGATTCATTAACATCCTGAGAAGTTTGCTATAAATCGATCCAAAATTTTGTCGACAAGCAGACACTACCAGTTAATATAAAGACAGTAAATAAAGGGAGTAAAAGTTCACCAACAATTTAAAAAACAAATTTTATGTATTAATTTATTTAAAGAAAAAAAATAAATGAAATAGTAATAATAATAAAAAAAATAATATATAATAAAAAAAAAAAAGAATATATAAATAAAATAAAATAAAGTTAAATGCATTCATAGCATTATAATATATATAAAAGGTCAATGTTTTCTAACCGTAACCGTAACGAGTCAGTTGTTTAAATCATTTAAAACTGTTACCGAACGTAACCGGAACGTCCCAATACTTTTCATGTGAAAAAAGGCTGACACGTTACGTAACAGTTACATGTTGCTAACTTGCTCTTTACACAGGCTACTGCTTTTGCAGCCAACTTCAGGTCTATTTATATAGTTTCGTAAACATAACTGATAAAATTGTTTCTATTATTTTTTGCTGTAAGTAATAAATTATAAATATACTGAATTGCAAACTAAAATGGATACATATATTGGAGGTGCTTTAATACAAAAAGAGTTAACGAAAAAAAAAAAAACAGCTCTACTACATTAACAATGACAGTCATATGTTCTTCAAATAGAAAAAAACTGCAAGTTTTTTTTTCAATTATACATTCTTCCTTTATTTATATATTTTAACAAATTTGATATTTACATATGAGATCTTATCTTTATATAGATATTGCAACAAATAATATATTGGATCTAAAGACATTAAATAGTTTTTATTTTATTTTTTAATGATTTTTAAAGGAAAATGGGAGGAAAAAAAACCTTTATATGATTTAATAAATTCAAATACTATCTGAAAATATTTATATGCTTATAGAAGGTTTATTAGAAATAATAGACCTCTATAAGCATATAATTTTCAATTTGGTGATTTCTTTTTAATTTTACGTTATTTCTCTACATTCTCTTATCAGTGGGTAAGAGGAATTTTCAATTTTGGCAAAATAATTGTTGTTAATCCTTGTTATGAAATCGATAATTTTTTCATAACCTGTTTCTTCATGAAGAAGATTTGTAGGATACCTCCAGGGCTTTTTATTTATCATTTTAAGACATTTGTTTTGTATAATTTGTAAGCGTTTTAGGTGGCAGTTGGCAGCGTCACTCCAAATAGGACACGCGTATGTTAATATCGGCCTTATAACACTTTTGAAGAGTAGATTTTTGTTTTTGGGGTTTAGAAATGACCTTCTATTTAGTAGTGGCCATAATGCTTTAAATGATTTTATAGCTTTTTGACACGTAGCCATAATATGTTGTTTAAAAGTAAGCTTTTTGTCCAAGACAACTCCGAGATATTTGACATGATTAAGTACATTTATGGTATTATTTCCCATATGAAGATGACGTCTTGGCAGTCTTTTGGGAGATTTGTTGAACGGAAAAATAATTGCTTGGGTCTTGTTTGGATTAATTTTGATTTTCCATTTGTGAAAATATTTACTGCAATTAACAAGTCCCTTTTCCATTTTCTTCAGGAGTGCACTTGTAAGTTTGTTTGAAGAACTTAACGCAGTATCATCTGCGTAGTAAGCAACTTTCATATATTTCGGAACTTTGAAATCGGATGTATATATCGAGTAAAGCAATGGCGACAAGACTGATCCTTGAGGTAACCCTGTGGTAATGGTTTTGGGAGATGATGTTTCATTATTAATCGCAACTTTAAAGCTTCTGCCGTGAATGAAATCTGAAATAAGTTTGCATAAATATTTTGGTATATTTGCATCAAGAAGTTTAAATACTAGGCCATTATGCCAAACGGTGTCAAACGCTTTTTCAATATCTAACAATATTAGACCCGTTGAACGTTTATTGCTTTTATTTGTGATTATTTGATTTTTAATTCTGTTTATTTCGTGAGTAGTGCTATGCCCTTTTTTAAATCCAAATTGTTCTTTAGCAACAATAGAATTGGTCGTTACAAATTCACTAAGACGAGAATGTAGTATTTTTTCAAATATTTTACCTAAGTTACTTAATAAACTAATAGGTCTATAGCTATTTGGGTTATTTTTTGGCTTACTAGGTTTGTTGATAGCTATAACCTTAGCGAAAAAACTGCAAGTGTGTTTTGTTGACTACAAAACAAAAATAGTGTTGACAATATAACAAAATATGTAACAGTTCGAATCTAATTCTCTTTACGAACGGTCGTGTAAATAATTGAAGCGCTTAGAGTACAACTATTTAAAATTAATAACAAGTGTATATTTTTGGTTTTGAACTCACGTGGTAGTCAATTCAGCTTAAAACAGGAATAAAAAATCTAGAGATGGCCCGAGGGGCCAAATCTTCATCAAAAAGAAAGCTCCTTGCCAACAAGAAGATGACAAAACTTCCTCCGGGTTTTAACCCGAACATCGCGTCAACTTCAAGCAACAGATTTAGCCTGCTTGCTGGCCTTAATGATATGGACGTAACTCCTGTATCAAATATTAACGAGGTTAAACAATACAAACCTCCACCTATTGTCGTTGAAGCTAACGCCTCATTTACAGAAATACAAAAACTACTTGGTAAAGATTGTATTTTCAAACGTACTTCAATTGGTACTAAAATTTTTGCTCCAAGTAAAGAAATGTTCGAATGCTACAAGCAAATTCTTAAAGAGAGTAAGTTGGAGTTTCACTCTTATGGCTCCAAAGATAATAGGTTATACACCACTTTTTTACACGGTTTACCCCGCATAAAAACTGAGGACATCACCGCGGAGCTAAAAAACTACAACCTGTCGCCTTCTTCCGTAGCTGAAATAGTCACCAAATTCAGTTCGAACAACAATGCAGTTTACAAAGTTCAATTTGTACGTAAAAATTTTAACCCAACTGCCTTAAGAAACGTAAGAACAATTTCAAATTTAATAATTTCCTGGAAAAAATACAAATCTAGATCCAGAAATAAACCAACTCAATGCTGGAACTGCTTAATGTATGGCCATGGCGGTGAACATTGTCATCGTAGTGCTGCGTGTATGATATGTGCAGAACAACATCATACAAGTGTGTGTCCGTTTAACACAAATGAAAAAAGACCAGCTGTTTTTACATGCTTTAATTGTAAAAAACATGGAAAAGAGAGAACTGATCACTCTGCAAACGACATCAATTGTCCGTTACGATCTCTCTATTTGGAAACTAGAACAAGAGTAACTTCTAAAAGTCAGAACAATAGCAGACAACAACAACAAAATAACTCATTTCAATTAAAGGTAGGAGATTTCCCTAATTTAAGAAACAACAACTCAAATTGTAATAATAACATCAAAAATAACAGCAAAGCTACATATGCTAACCAACTGAAAACAAACAACGATTTATTTAGCATTGATGAGCTTTTTGATATTTTCACTACAGCTATGGATGATTTGCATAGGTGCACTACAAAAGTACAACAAATCAAAGTTGTAATGTCAATGGTAAAATACGCCCATGGATTATACTAATAATTTAAACGAATTCAAAATGCTTCACTTGAATGCTAATGGCATTTCAAACTTTTCTAAATTAAAACAATTTGAAATACTAATTGAACGAGAAAATATTAAAATAGCGTCTTTGAATGAAACATTTTTTTCAGAAAATCATAGACCCTATAAATTATAAAAATTATTATTTATATAGAAGTGACAGAACAGATGCAAGAGGAGGAGGAGTAGCTCTGTTAATTCATAAATCTGTCGCTCATAAAAACCTCTTTATATCAAACACATCATCAATCGAAAACATCTCAATTGAAGTTATTATAAATAATAGACCTATTGTTGTATCTTCATTATATTCACCAAGATATACCCATAATTTCTGCGCTGATATCTTAAACCTAATACCTTCCACCAAAGAATATATAGTTTTTGGTGACCTAAATGCCAAACATTGTTCTTGGATTTGCCGTTCAAATAATACTGCAGGAATTGCACTCAACAACCTACAGCAATCAAGAAATTTTTTCATTCACTATCCTAATAGTCCAACCCTATTCCCCCATCAACACAATCGCGAAGCATCCACAGTAGATATTATTTTAAGCAATTCCGCTTTAAATATAGACGTAAAAACAATGGATTACGAAATACCATCAGACCATCGCCCCATTATATGTACACTTAAAAGATCAATGGCCTTGCAGGTTGACCTCAATTATTATGATTATAGTGCACCAACTGGAACATTTTTATGAATTTTTTAGACAATAAAATCACGTTATATTCTGATATATACAAAACCAAGGTAGTTAAAAAAAATTTATAAATGTAGTTTTCGAAGCAAGGGATGTGTCCACACCTAAAATAACTCAACAAAATAATTACACATTACCAGAAAGTACTGTAAAATATATTAAACTAAGAAGAAGCTTTAAAAGAAAAAGCCAACGATCTTCAAATATAGCCGAGCAAACTTTTTATAATCAATGTACTAAGTTTCTAAGTAACATGATTGATAAAAGTATTAATTCGGAGCGCAATAAGAAATGGTCTCAATTATTATCCAATTTAAAACCAGGTGATAAATCATTTTGGAAAATAAGCAGGAACTTGCGAGGAAAAGGAAAAAATCAAATCGCTCACTTTAAAGTTGGAAATACAAAAATAACATCTGATAAGGACAAGGCTGAAGTCCTGGCAAATACATTTGTCCAAGCAAATAACCTCACTTCGAACTATAACCACTCGGCAGATACACTAATAAAGACAACAGTAAATAATTTTAAAAAGGAAAACCCCAGTTCTGAATCTGCAATTTATACATCTCTTTAAGAAGTAATGAATATTGTCTCATCAATAAAACCCCCAAAATCCCCTGGTTTTGACAATGTTCCGAACCTGCTCTTAAAGAAACTACCACTCAAAGCTTTAAAATTACTGGTTATAATATTTAACAGCTGCATCAAACTCAACTATTTCCCAAACCATTTCAAAAATGCTAAGGTTATAGCTATAAACGAACCTAGTAAGCCAAAAAATAACCCAAACAGCTACAGACCTATTAGTCTATTAAGTAACTTAGGTAAAATATTTGAAAAAATACTACATTCTCGTCTTAGTGAATTTGTAACGACCAATTCTATTGTTGCCAAAGAACAATTTGGATTTAAAAAAGGGCATAGCACTACGCACCAAATAAACAGAATCAAAAATCAAATGATCACAAATAAAAACAATAAACGTTCAACGGGTCTAATATTGTTAGATATTGAAAAAGCGTTTGACACCGTTTGGCATAATGGCCTAGTATTTAAACTTCTTGATGCAAATATACCAAAATATTTATGCAAACTTATTTCAGATTTCATTCACGGCAGAAACTTTAAAGTTGCAAGTAATAATGAAACATCATCTCCAAAAACCATTACCACAGGGTTACCTCAAGGATCTGTCTTGTCGCCATTGCTTTACTCGATATATACATCCGATTTTAAGGTCCCGAAATATTTGAAAATTGCTTATTACGCAGATGATACTGCGTTAATTTCTTCAAACAAACTTACAAGCGCACTCCTGAAGAAAATGGAAAAGGGACTTGTAAATTGCAGTAAATATTTTCACAAATGGAAAATCAAAATAAATCCAAACAAGACCCAAGCAATAATTTTTCCATTCAACAAATCTCCCAAAAGACTGCCAAGACGTCATCTTCTTATTGGAAATAATACCATAAATTTACTTAACGAGGTCAAATATCTCGGAGTTGTCTTGGACAAAAAGTTTACATTTAAACAACATATTATGGCTACGTGTCAAAAAGCTATAAAATCATTTAAAGCATTATGGCCACTACTAAACAGAAGGTCATTTCTAAACCCCAAAAACAAAAATCTACTCTTCAAAAGTGTTATAAGGCCGACATTAACATACGCGTGTCCTATTTGGAGTGACGCTGCCAACTGCCACCTAAAACGCTTACAAATCATACAAAACAAGTGTCTTAAAATGATAAATAAGAAGCCCTGGAGGTATCCCACAAATCTTCTTCATGAAGAAACAGGTTATGAAAAAATTATCGATTTCATAACAAGGATTAATAACAATTACTTTACCAAAATTGAAAATTCCTCTTACCCACTGATAAGAGAATGTAGAGAAATAACGTAAAATTAAAAAGAAATCACCAAATTGAAAATTATATGCTTATAGAGGTCTATTATTTCAAATAAACCTCCTATAAGCATATAAATATTTTTCAGATGGTATTTGAATTTATTAAATCATATAAAGGTTTTTTCATCCCATTTTCCTTTAAAAATCATTAAAAATAATATAAAAACTATTTAATATCTCTAGATCCTATGTATTATTTGTTGCAATATCTATATGTAAAGATAAGATCTCATATGTAAATATCAAAATTTGTTAAAATATGTAAATAAAGGAAGAATATTTAATTGAATTGAAATTGAACAAAATATGTAAAAGAAATTAGTGCTATGAAATATTTTATATTGTAAAAAAAAAAATCGCAAAATGAAAGGCTATAATTCCATTAATAATCAAAAGGGGTTAAATTAATTAATTTATTTATTTTTACATTATACTAATGCATTTTAAATAAGTAAAAGTAATAGTATATTTAAATAAAAATGCATTTGTATTATATGTTGCTGTCGTATTCAGAAAAATCAAGTAGCTGACTATACGACTACAAATGCTGCTGGCAGCAGGCGTCTACGTCTACTGCGAAATCTATACAAACATATGTACAAATACTATATGTCAAATTTCAAATTTGCAATAATTGATACATTTTTGAAAGAATATTGTATAATATGAAATGTCAATTTATTTCATAGAATAAAATTTTTTGAGGTGCGTGGATTTTCCATATTTACGGTTTTACTATTTTCGTAATGAGGTTAAATGAGTTAAAAAGAATTTAAAATTTTTGAAAATATTAGGTGAGGATCCTTGTTGCGGTGGCCCAGAGCCCTGAGTGTGTGTCGGACCGCGAGTACGCCCCTGTACGATTAAGGGATTGCTGTAAAGTAGTTGTCGATGGGTTATATTAGTTTTTTTTTGGTTGATATTTTATATTTACCTGTCGCGGAGATTCTGGAGCGGGAAGGCTATTGTGCTGGTGGCACTTTGGCAGGCAGGTCCAACAGCCTTTGGGAGAGTGGAAATTAATTCCTCTGGGTGATGTCGTCGTCATCCAAATGTTGGAGTTATATAGTTTTTTTTGTTTTACTTTCCGGTATAGTTTTTTTTGTTGTGATTTCTGTTATTTTAGTTATTTTTGGGGTATTAGGTATATACTACGTTTTGGTTTTATAGAAATAAAAATGTGTCTGTCCGTAAAGCAGTCCTTTTTAAACTGTGTGGCTTTGGTGTGGCCACGTTAGTACGACCAATTAAGAGGAGCCAGTGCTGCCAAGTTGGGGTAAATATACTGGAAAAAAAGTTAAAAAAAACGAGATGGAAGCTTAGGAATTAATTTGAGAACTTATGAGATTCGGGTAAATTTATTAGGTTGGTGTCCAGAATAGAACATTTCAATTTAGATAAAAGAGCAAATTAATAGAAAAGGATAGTTGTTTAGAGAAAGGGGGCAATAATAGAAAAGGATAAGCACAGGCTGTATAGAAAATGGAAAAATCAGTTACTGGAAAAGTCAGCGATTGCGCTACCTATAAAATCCAGCCATTTTTTTTGGGCGATCATTAGTATCCAAAGCGCGAAGGCGAAGATATGAAATTCTGTGCATAAAAAGTGATAAAGTGAATACATTAAAATAAAAGGAAATATTTTTTTTAAGTGAAGTTATTAACAAATAAAATAAAGTAATAGGAGTGATTACCAGCAGTGACCGATGAAAAGTCGATACACCTCTGGAAAATTTTAAGCCGGACAACGTTCAATTTAAGGTATGAGAATATTTTTTTTAACAAAAGAATAGAATTTAGGAAATTAAAATATATATTGAGAACAAAGAAAGGCAAAGGATATTAATGAATGTGATATGGTAGGTTAACCTGGATAGTTGGAGGAGTGGACTGACGAGTAAAGGAAACTGGCCATATCTGTTTTGGGCCCAGAAGATTTGTTTTATGTGACGGGAGTCAGCAACAGCAGGGGAGTATCCTCCAGATAAGAAAATATCATCACCCTGTGTATATATTTTGTGTGTTGAAGTCCCTATATTGGAAGAGGAAAGTTAAACAGATCCAGGTAACCGTAAGATTTATTTTGTTTTTTGTGCCTTCGCGCTGGAAAAAAAGGATAGAATCAAAAATCAAAAAGAAGGCCGTATTCAGAAGAAAACCAATCCAATACTTGCCAATATAGAATATATCTAATACTTGCCAATATCGAATATCAACGACGGAAAAAGTCAAATCCACAGAAAAAAAATTGCATGTATATATATATATTATAACCTGTATTTTAAGTTTTTTTTTATCATATAAATATTTATTATTAGTTTAAGTGAGAGATTTTAGTGTTAAGTGTTCATATTGTGAGTGTCTAGGGCAAAGAAAAAGAAAAGGGGAAATAAACAGTTTTTTTTAATTAATGTATCCGCTCAAAGGAAGCAGGAAATAATATAGTACAAGTTAGTTCACATTAGCGCACCTTCCTTTCATCACTATAGAGTAATTGATTCCGTTAGGCCTTAGAGAGCTCTTTCAGTCCTAGGAAAAAAAAAAGTAGAAGAAAAAACTTTAGTTATTGGTGACATGTATATGGTGAATTAAATTGTCCTGTATGAGTGAGTGACGGGCGTAACGAGATTTTTATTTATTTTATTTATTTAAACGCAAGTTTGTGCGTATCCCCATAGGTTTTTTTTTTATTTGTCAGTAAGGCACTTAGTTTCAGTCTTTGTTTGGAAATTATTTGTTTTTAGTTGTATTTCATTTTTTTTGGGTATCCATTAATTGGAAATTTATCGTTCTATTGTAGTTATATATGTAGTCTTAGAGTAAGGGAAAAATTTATGTTATCAATAAAAAATTATGTTATGAATAAGTCTATATAAGAAATGGATATGTGCTAAAATAATTTAAGAGGGGTTGGTTAACTGAGGTAAGTGGATACGTGTAAGCGGGTTTTTGGGATCACGATGAATGGAGATGATGGAGTTCGTGATCATGGTTGGGATAGGGCGGTTGGAGGCCAACATCTTCCTCCCATTCAATTGAGGTATGTGAAAGTATGGTTTTTATGGTAGTTACAAGTTATTAGAACGGTCCTTGGGCTAGGGTTGAGGGATGGACCACACCCAGCGGCGATCAAGAGCTAGTCGGTCATTTCACTCTAGTGCCACATAGGTCCCGTAACATCCTCCAGATGTAATATACGATCGGTCTAAAACTTTTCACTTAGAGCCACAGTTAAATTCGAAACAACAAAAACCCATATATTTTGTGCGTAAAGTTTAACATTAAATGTGCTTTTCTTTAATGTCTATATATTTTTTCTCATTCATTTCTGACCATCTTCAATGTAAATTTACCAAAGTTTTTTTATTGCAATATGTATATAAAACTTAAAAATTTAATATTTTTTATTGTGTATTAACTTATTATTCTGCGATTTTCATTACATCACAAAATGTTACAAATTGGCATTACTGTTTCAAAAACAGAAAACTTCTAAATCAGTTTGAAATTGTGTCAAAAAAAATTACAACTATTAATAAATATAATAATACATATATATTATTCAACTTATAAGTAAATAGGTAAGTTATTTTATTAATTTTGTTAAGAATTAGCACAAAATTGATTTTCCATTTTGCATTTCATTTATAAAGAATTCTGCCATATTTTGTTAAAGGGAAAATCCATTTTTGGTTTATTAAAAAAAACAGAGTTGCATTTAATTTTTCCGTGACTGCCTCAATAATTGCGTAGATGCCACCACAATATTTTTTCTAATTAAATATTAACCAATATCTAACTAGAATTATGATTTATTCTGACTAAAAAGTTCCAATTAAAAGTTATTCAGCCCAATTATGAATATTCTAAAGGAATTTCTTTCTCACGGAAAATACATTTCTCGAGAAAAAAATTCCTCCAATTATAAATTCCGCGTGAACAAAAAAGATTAACTGGCATCATCGAATTTCGAAGCCAGTTGCTTTGCTTATTGACAATTAATTTTCTATTTTTTGTGTGTGTGCAAACGACCCTACAATAAATGACCCAATAAACATTTTTGTTTGCTATCAACTTGAGGTGCATTTGAGATCAAATACATTTCTCAAATCTCCAACGTTAATTCTCAAATGCACCTCAATAGTCCGATTATAGTCTTCTCAACTTAAAAGGCACAGTTTTTATATGGCGATTTTCATAGTTATCAAATTGAGAAATTTGTGATTCTCAACTTGAGAGCAAAGAAATATCTCCAATCGGTATCAAATGGAAGGTACGGAATTGCCATATTAAAAAAAATTATACTAATTTTAGAAATGAAAACAATGAACTTTTTTTAATGTTTCAATTTAATTTCATTATATATTTAACATTATGTACATATTTAGCATTAAATGTACATATTATGTACATTTTTTAAAATCTAGAATTAAAAATAAATGAATTAATTATTTGTAAATTTTTTGAATATTTATATTAAATATGTCATAAATAAAAATTTAAATTGAAAAATTCGACAAAAAGCAGAAATAATTAAAAATATATCAATTAATTATTTGTACTTTTTTTTGGCATTTTTTAATTTAATTTATTATTTATGACATATTTAAATAATATCTCAAACTTAACACAAATCGTATTCAAGTTGAAAAAATGTTTGGTCTCAAGTGGAGAAAAGTGTTGGATATCCAATTGAGAGTAAAAATGTTTCTCAAAGATTGGAAAAAATTTTAAGTCCCAACTTGATGTCAAGTTGAAAGCAAACAAGGAGAAAAATTGTTCAACCCAAGTTGAGAATTACATTTGACATCAATTTGAGAACTTAACTTTTCCCCAACATTGGAGAAATAATATTTCAATGCATACTGGGGAATGACCGAAACTAACACATAAACAGTTTTTTTCTATTTGAAAAACATATGACTGTCATTGTTGCTGTTGTAGAGTTGTTTTTTTTTTTTAATTTTTTTTCGTTAAACAGCAATATTTGTGAATTACCGGGTATTATTTATTATTGGTTGTCGGAAAGTGAAGTTAATTCTAAAGTGTTAACTTAAATTGTTAAAATAAACAGAAATATAGACATAAATAAAGTTAATACTTTCTACATATATATTAAAAAAAAGCTGATTATTTAAATGATTCAAGTGATATCGCACACAGAATGTTTAGAGTTTAATATGAAAAATAACTGCGCAAACGTGTTGTCCAATGACTTTGCCTCCTCCCGGGATTCTAATAAAAGAAAGGGAGGTTCAATTGGTTTGGCGGCTACAAGTTTAGGTTTTGGTAAGGTAAGTAAGTAATTAATTAAATTAAAACTTCAAGTTAATTTTTGTTGTTTCTTTAGGACTCATCAAAATATGTCAGTGAATTCGTTAGTCCCATTCTCAATTGTTTAAACGATCAATATTTACGTGTCCGGTATTTTGCGTGTGATCCTTGTATATCTTGGTGGCATGTTCCTCCATTATACCCTTCTCCGATTTATTTCCTGCTGGCGTCTTGCGACCTATTCCTGTTGGATTGTTTACTTAAAAATATTGTTATAGAATCTTCACAAACTTTCAATCTAGAAGCTTTTATACCTCTTCTTAAGGAACGCATTTATGTAAAGAATTATATTGTGCGACAATATGTTATATCCTGGATTGCGATTGTGAATGCTGTACCTGAAAATAATATGGTTATCTATTTGATATTATTTATGGACTTTTTATGATGGAAGATAATACACAAGAAATACAAATGTGTGAAACTACGCCGACAGTTTCTTAAATCGATTCGTAATGATTCCAGTTCAATGAGCATGGAAGACACTATAAATATATTGGTAATACATGCGCAATCACCAAACTTATTAAGGTAATGCACTGAAATTTTATTAAAAATTCTAGCTAAAAACAAAGAAAATCTTCATTGCAGAATTTTACATTAATCCTTGTATCTATCTTTCAGTCTATTTCCATAACATGGATACGGGAGTTTGTTTTATTATTTGGTTCGAATGTTTTAGTTTATGCCATTCTACCATGTCTGGAATATAATGTTGATAATATGAAGAATAATAAAGAATGTGCAGTATCCGTACATACATCAATAATGAAATTAGTTTCTTCAAAAGAACAAAGATCTCAGAATATTCAACAAATTGTTTTATGGAGGTATTATAACAATATCTCACACACGGTTCTGTACAAGCAAAGGTAGCAGTATTTCAATTTTCGAAATGATGTGTATCAGTTTTGGCCGAAATTCTTATTTCACAACACTCAAAAGGTAAGCTGTATTATAAATTTTTTATATATAATTAAGTGTTATAATAAATTGTTTTCTTTAAGAAACTACTGATTTCAATAAGGTCCATTACCGGAAATTTCTATTGAGTTTAGTCAATTTATTCAGTCCTAAGTTGCGTACCACTTTGAGGGATGTTTCGAGTGAAGAGTCAGCAGAGTTATTTAAATGTCTGTATAAATTTAAGCCCATTGTCCTGTTTGCTTTGTCTTTATTTCAATATTTAATGTTTGTTTATATTTTATTTTTAATTGCTTGATTTTTAATACAATAAATAAATAAATAAATAATAAATCGTGTTTCATTATAATCAAGCGTGAAATTTCGAAATTAAATTTATTTTAAAGAAAAATTAAATAAAAAAATTACTAGCATAGCTATGATGCGAGCACTTGTGGAGGAAATTGGGAATAGCCAAAGGATTGGTAGAAGTCAATTGCGGGCTGAATTTATGGAAAACGTAATCAATGCCTGAATTGGCTTTCATTAAAGTTACAACCGTTTTATCCCGATTTTGACCAAACTTATATTATTTGAAAGGTATTTCTTTTTAGCCGATTTGCAGATTTACAGATTTTAAAATTTTTTCCTTTATTTTGAGTAAATTTCATTTAAAGTTGCTACTAACACATACATAAAATTATACAATACTATGGGTGTGTTTATTAAATTTGTTAATGTGTTTGCAATAAAAGGAGTTTGTTTTTTTATACCCTATACCACTATGTTGTTTGGGTATAATGACTTTGTGCTGCTGTTTGTAACTTCCAAAAATATTTGACCTAGACCCATCTTTTATTATACCGATCGAATCAGAATCACTATCTGATTCGATTTAACGATGTCCGTCCATCCGTCTGTGTGTCCATGTAAACCTTGTAATCAAACTGCAGGTCGCAAATATAAATATATTTTGATGAAATTTGGTATATAAGCTTCTATCGGCCATAGGATGAACACTATTGAAATTGGTGGGAATCGGTCCTTGTTAAGACCTAGCCCACCATACAAATGGCCCCTATGAAATCGACATAAATTGCCATAAGATCCAAACTGTCATATAGATCTTACTCAAATTGGGTTTGTATGCGTTTATTAGATCCATTAATGAGTAGTCCAAAAATGATCCCTATGGGACAACTCTTAGTCACAGGCCCCATATAGAGCTGCTTCCCGATCATCAGTTAAATCTATCAGAAACAAAAATATTGCACTGATTCTTCTCAAATTTTGTTTGTATATATTTTTGCAAAATACAAGAGACTTTACCAAACATGGTCAGGATCGGTCCATTTTTGGGCCTAGTCCCCATATATATATAGCATCTGATATGAACTTTTTCATATCTGCAGCCAAAAAAATTAATAAAAATCCCACTCAAATTTGGTTTATGCTTATTTCTTATAAGTTAGTTTTGTCTAAGAGATGGGGTCTCTAAACGCATGGTATAGGGTATCGTATAGTCGGTCTATACCGACTATAATTTTCTTATTTGTTTTTGTGTTGATTTATGAATTGGCAATAATTGATTAGCATACCTTTAGGTCTTTATTTAATGAAAAAATAAAATTTCCTAGAATTTGCACTCGAATTACGAGGGCTGTAATCTGCTAGTATATATAAATAAAGTACTGATTTTTGTTTATACATACTTCATATGAATTTCAAATAAATCAAAGAAATCATTGCATTCGCAATGGCTTCACTGATAAGCAAATTTTCATACATACATGTATTACGAATGATTTCTTTGCAGGTTTCTAACTATTTTTCATGAAACACAATTGATAATTTTTAAAAATATTCAATAATTTGTGATGCAATTTATAGTACACAAGTATCTGTAGGAAAAATTAAAGAATATTCTATGGGATAAAAACAAATTTTAATTTGTTATATCGAGTTCATAAACCATTACATTTTATGAGTCAGCGATGACAATAACTGTTTGCGTATGTAGCAAAAAATATAGAAAAAATGAAAACACAATATAGTATAAGGTTTTTAGAAAGAGAAAATAAAATCTCTATTTTATTTGTATATACAAGATGTATTACCTTTTTTAAAATATGCACAACGGATGGTGTTAATGTGTACGAAGTTACCAAAACGATTGATTTTATAAGTTAAAAAATAAAGAGAGAGGGTGGCGAACAATATCTAAGTACCGTTAACGGTTTTACTAGTTAAAATCTATGTAAACACTCCTTTCAACGATGTATAAAAAAAGGAGTTTCATAGATTTTAACCCAGAATTAACCCAAAAATGGCTAATCGACTTAAAGCGGAAAAGTACAAAGAAAATATTAAATTGTACTTAAACATTGCCGGCCACCTTGTAACATCCAGGTATGTTGCAACAATAATACTTTAACAATTAACTTCAATTTCTTAAAATAAGGCATAGTTCAGTTTAAAAATGTGAGCTTGAATTCAATTTATTAAAATTTTTTTTTTTTTTTTAAACACTTAAAGTTAAATTGGCCAGTAGGGACCTCGACGTAACAATTTTCCATAGGCCAGTAGGGACCCCAATGGAAAATTGATTATAAATAAGTATGAGCCAGTAGGGACTCTACAATTTGAGCCAGTAAGGACTCTACATATGAGCCAGTAAGGACTCTACAATGGGGATGGGCCAGATATGACCCATCCAAAAATGGTGTATTGCGCCATAGCATCCTCATAATCGAGCAGAGCAACGTCAAAAAGGTTAGGGAGAGATTCCATATTTCTATGAAACAATAAAAATTTAAAGAAAATATCGAAGAAAAAGTAAATTATTCGGTCAAAATGACCAGTTTGGTTATTGGTCGTTTTACAACCCCATTAGCAGTACGAATATCCGCGACCCTTACGCGACCGTCACTTCCCGGATAAACTTTTATGACCCGGCCTAAACGCCACGATGTCGGAGGTAGATTTTCATGCTTGATAACGACTAAGTCGTTTTCCTGTAGATCGCGTTCCGGATATTTCCATTTATAGCGCTTATTTAACGTCATTAAATATTCTTCTTTCCATAGGCGACAAAAAAGTTGAGACAACGCTTTCATTTTTCGTAATCGATTAACAAGACTTATCGGAGATTCATTAATTTCAGGCTCCGGGGGAGCAAGTATTGGTCCACCTACTAAAAAATGACCAGGAGTCAGAGCTACTGGTTCCCTAGGGTTATCCGCCATAGAACAAAGAGGACGTGAATTTAGGCAAGCTTCAATTCTTGCGAGAACTGAAGAAAGTTCTTCAAAAGTACATTTAAAAGATTGCGCTTCCTTACGAAAATGGTGTTTAAAACTCTTGACCCCGGCTTCCCAAAGGCCACCCATATGAGGTGCCCCGGCCGGTATAAACCGCCAAGTTAAACCCTGAATACCATAAATAGAACCCACTGCAATCTGACTTTCCTTAAGAAACGTCTTAAAATCCTTCTCTAATTCACGCGATGCACCTACAAAATTTGTGCCATTATCCGAAAATATAGTGTAGGGGCAACCTCGTCGAGAAATAAATCTGTGAAAGGCAGATAAAAAAGTAGGCGTCGATAAATCAGACGTGGCCTCTAAATGAATTGCTTTCGTAGAAAAGCAAACAAAAATACAAACGTAGCCCTTCGTTATCCTACAAGCTCTGCCCGTGAAACTTTTGATGTCAAAGGGACCAGCAAAATCAACGCCCGTTGTCATAAATGGTCTAGTAAGAGTAGTTCTTTCAGGGGGCAGAGCCGCCATAATTTGACGACAAGATACTTTACGGTCAATAATACACCGTTTACAACGACCAATGACTCCACGAATTTTCGACCTCAAGCGTGGAACCCAATATTCAATGCGCAGTATTCGCAACATCAACTGATTTCCACCGTGAATGGAAATCATATGAACAAATTCTATTAACAATTGAGTAAATCGGCTCAAATAAGGTAAAATAATAGGATATTTCTCCGTATATGAAAGGGATGGTGATTTAACCAAGCGACCATTCAATCTTATCACACCGTCTTTATCGAGAAAGGGATTCAAAGAAATAAGACAACTCTTTGAACTTAACGGTTTTTTGTCTAAGAGGCACTTATATTCATCTGCATAGTGATGTTTCTGAGCCACAATGGCTAAATGCAATTTTGTTCTTCTGATTTCATAACCAGCAACGATTTTATCCACATTCATATAACGATTTGACCTATGAGCTGGATGACTATTGTAAAAGAACCTCAAAATATATGAGATTATCCGAAGAGCTCGATCAAGACGAGAGTAATTATTCAAAATATCCACATATATATCTTCCCCCTTAACGTCCGTAAAGAAGGAAGCATGAGCTTTGACAACCCGACCCTCAATGTCAGTGTCAAGATAACTTAGATCCGTTATATTCCAGTGCACTTTATCTTGACCCAGCCATCTTGGACCATGCCACCAAAGCTCACTATTTTCCAGCTCAGTGGGAGAGGTACCACGACTACCTAAATCTGCAGGATTATCCTCAGAACGAACATGATACCAATTATGGTTTCCTACATTTTCTTGAATGCGGCATACTCTGTTCGCTACAAATGTGGTCCAGGAACACGGCGTTTTCCTTAACCAAGAAAGGACTATCGTCGAATCAGTCCAACAGTAAATTTGATCAATTTTAATATCAATTTCACTTATTACCGTCTTCAAAAGTTCAGAGGCTAACACCGCCCCGCACAGCTCTAAACGAGGTAAAGAAATGGATTTGATGGGAGCTACCTTGGTTTTCGATGAAAGTAGGTGAGTATGAATTTCGCCGTTAGAGGCCTGAATTCGAATATAAATCACCCCCGCGTATGCCTTTTCCGAGGCATCAGAAAAAACATGAAGCTCAACAGAATTTCCCGGCGAATAATTAACCCATCTTGGAATACGAATAGTATTTACCTCATGATAAGAAGTTACAAATCTTTTCCATTCATCTTCCGTCGAAATTGGAAGCATATCATCCCAATTTATATTATCAAGCCAAATTTTTTGCATGATAATTTTAGCAACCACAATGACAGGACCTAACCAACCTACAGGATCAAACAATTCGCGATAGTCGATAAGACTTCCCTCTTAGTATACCCAGATTTTAATGAAATAGGAGTCACACTAAAATAAAACGAGTCCAACTGAGCGTTCCATTGAATTCCTAAAGTCTTTGAAGTACTCGATTCTATAAAGGTCAATAATTTAGCGTCAACTAAATGGTCCAAAGGTATGTCTTTCAAAATACTCCGTTCGTTTGAAGTCCATTTTCTTAGCTGAAACTTAGCAGAGGCCAAAGCCGCGACGAGTTGATCACGAGCCATTAATGCAGTCGAAATGTCATGAGCCCCTGTCAAAACGTCGTCAACGTACATGCACTTTCGTAGAATATGTGCTGCGAGAGGGAACTCAGCCTCAGAATCGTCCGCGAGTTGTAATAACGTCCTAATGGCAAGGTATGGGGCGCAGTTAACGCCAAAAGTCACTGTCTGTAATTCGTAGTCCCTTACAGTCTCCGTCGGAGAATCCCTAAACAAAATTCGTTGAAAAGGGGTATGCGACGGATCAACCCGAATCTGCCTATACATTTGAGTAATATCACAATTGAAGACGAATTTAAACAGACGCCACCTAAGAATAAGTAGAACTAAGTCTGCTTGTAAGGTAGGTCCTACGTAAAGGCAATCGTTTAAACTAATTCCATTAGAAGTTCTATTTGTTTCTATTGAACACAACTCTCAATTTGGTTGTCTTACGTTCTAGTTTTACCACCGGATAATGCGGTAGATAACAAAAAGAAATAGGAGATGAAAAATCTGGTAATACCGGTCTCATATGTCCTATGTCCAAATACTCCCTAACGACATCATCGTACATCTCCTTAATTGCAGGTCTACGTAGTAAAGATGATTCGGTCCTAAGATATTGTCCCATAACACCAGGTCTTGAAGTCCCTAAAGACAATTTTTCAGGAAATTCAGGCTTAAATGGGAGAGTCACTACATATCGACCATCAGATTCGCGACGAGTAGTCGCTTTATAATTTTCCTCACAAAATTTGTCAAATGGAGACAGAATTTTTCTTTTAGGAGTTTCCTCAAGTTCCCAGGATCTCAAAAGATTTTTGTTAAGGCAATCTTCCTCTGAAAATTCGACATTCGTAGAATATACCTGAACTTGAGGTTGTACAACTGGACCAGTAATAATCCAGCCAAAAATAGTGTTCTGAGCTAGTAAAGAGCCCAAAATATTGCGACGGATTTCTCCCAACAGAATTCTTGGATATAAATCCGCGCCAAGCAAAAGATCAACAGGTCGACTGTCATCAAAATTAATATCGGCCAAACGAAGGTTTGGCAAATTTTCCTTTAAATACGAGTGGACTGTAAATGATGGTAAATTACCCGAAATATTTGGCAAAACAAGTGCCAATGTTTCCAATACAAGAGATGAATCGAGGGTGGAGCCAATTTTTAATGAACAAAGTTTTCTAGACATTGCCGTAACTGCCTGATTAACTCCTGAAATTTGAGCATTCGTCGAATGCGTCGAAATTTTCAGGCGATTTTGCAAACGTTCAGAAATGAACGATGCTTCAGAAGCAGGGTCAATAAGGGCCCGGGCTGGGTACGTAGTACCCTGATGAATAAGATTCACCATAGCCGTCCCTAAAAGTACAGTCCTACTTTGTGCTGTATGAAATACTTGACGATTTGTAGGAGCTGTGGCATGATTGGCATTCGAAGATGATGCGATTGCAGGTACGGAGTTTGAAACTCGAGAAACAGAAACCGAACTAACACCCGAATTCGACCGATTAGTATCCCTAGAAACTTCAGAAAATGGTAATTCACGGTGTAACATAGTATGATGTCTCTTGTTACAAATGGAGCAATTACACGAACTGTTACAATTTTTAGCTTCATGTGTCCTTGCAAGACAATTGACACAACAGTGAAACTTTTTTACCGTAGAAAATCGATCCGCAACAGATAAACTTTTGAATCGATGACAAGAGCGTAAAAAGTGAACTTGATTCTTACAAAGAACACAAGAAGCACTTGAAGTTGAAGCAGCATTGGTATGCTGCGCTTTGATTTTAGGTTCAGAAAGCCGTTTAGCAGATTCTGAACCCCTAAGATCACGTAAACAATCTAAAGTTTGAACTCTTTCTGTCAGAAAGAGGTCCAAATCCTTCCAGAGTGACAAAGCTGATTTGTCCTTTATACTCTGTTCCCACAGACTAACAGTTTGCAAAGGTAACCGTTGAATACAAAGAAATACAATAATAGGATCCCAGCTGTGCGTCGAAATATTATAAATTGACATAGCCGTAAGGCAACCGTTTATTCCGCGTTGTAAAGTTTTTAATCCCGACGAGGTTTCCTTATCAAGAAAGGGAAGGCTAAATAGCGATTTTAACTGGTTATTAACCAGCATACGCGGATTATCATATGCGTCCCTCAAGTTGCGCCACGCAACATCAAAACCTGGATTAGTGAGAGGGCATTTCGAAACAATTTCCCGAGCTTCGCCACTAGTTTTCCGAACTAGATGGCATAGCCGCTCAATATTGCTAAGTCGAGAGTTATTGATGTAAACCGCTGTAAAAAGATCCCTTAAAGTGGGCCAAGATATGTAATCGCCCTCAAAAACGTCGGTATCGCATGGCGGAAGCGTTAAATTATGACAAAAGTTGTCAGCTGAATTGAGGTTTACACTCGGAGACTGAGACTGCTCTTTCGGTGTCGCGTTGGATTTAAAATGATGTAATCGTTCATTAATCCTAGATAAACAATTAACGTACGCGTTAAAAGTGGCTTCATATTTCGATTCAGCCGCGTCAAAATCCGCCGGTTCCGCGTCATCCGAATTTTCTAAATATGATAAACAAGTACGATATGTCGATTTTACTTGTTCCCAAAGCAAGTCCAATTCTTTTCCACGAATTTCAAGATTAAATACCGAATGTAACTCCTCAAGAATATCGTTGAATTTCGCCTTAAATTTAATGAGCGTATCCGAATCGCGAATAAAAATATCAAGTGCAGTTCCCGGCATTTTGGTTCGAATTTATTTTAAAATAAGTTAATTTAATTTAAATAACAATATAAAAATTCGTTAAAAAAAAATCCGAAAAAATAATAATATATTATAAACTAATAATATAAAACTATATTAAAAAATTTTATTTTCTTAATATGTGGTATTATTTTAACAAATTAGAAGCAAAGCCAAAATTTGCAAAAAAAAAAAAATTTATAAAAACACACTGGATATGTCGCGACTAAAACGGACAGTAGGGTGACTAACAATGTTATAGAAAAAACAAACCAACACAATGCGTGTGCGTATATATTAGTGTGAAGAGAAATGAACACACTCTTGAGCATAAACACCAAAAAAAAAAACCAACGCGTGAACGTACAGAGAAATAAAAACTATTCAGCTTAAGCAGCTTAAACACGAAAAAAACGTTCGCGTGAGCGTATATGTATAACACAAAGGAGAAAAACCGATTTAGTTATAATCTTTATTGTAATGTATATCTGTTTAAATGTACATCTGTTTAAATTATTATTATTTGCACTAAACACTTTTTTAAAACTATCCCGACGGCTTTTTCTCTTTCCTTCGATTAAAACAAACACGATATGATTAATATTTATATTGTTACTTGCACTAATCACTTTTTTTTAAAAATCCCGACGGCTTTTGCTTTTTCTTTCGATTAAAATATAAACGAATATATACGTAATATAACGTAACGCGTAGGGTTGTAAAACGAAAAGTATGCAAAAAAAAAATAGTATTTCAATAACGATGAAACTTTTTTCTTTTTAAATTAATTTTAATTATACACTTTTTAAATTTTCAAGTTTTTGTTTAGCTCACACATAAAAAAAAACTGAACTATACGCACCTTTTTAATTTATTGTTTTCTGCTGTAGTTGAAGTGAAGGGTTGTTTTTGCAGGTTCTTGCTGATGTTAACAAGATGAAGGCTGTGGGAATGTTGAAATTAATAATTTTTAAAAATTTTCCAAATTTTTCCTCAGGATCCGGTTCGAAGGACCAAATGTTTGCGTATGTAGCAAAAAATATAGAAAAAATTAAAACACAATATAGTATAAGGTTTTTAGAAAGAGAAAATAAAATCTCTATTTTATTTGTATATACAAGATGTATTACGAAGGTACCAAAACGATTGATTTTATAAGTTAAAAAATAAAGAGAGAAGGTGGCGAACAATATCTAAGTACCGTTAACGGTTTTACTAGTTAAAATCTATGTAAACACTCCTTTCAACGATGTATAAAAAAAGGAGTTTCATAGATTTTAACCCAGAATTAACCCAAAAATGGCTAATCGACTCAAAGCGGAAAAGTACAAAGAAAATATTAAATTGTACTTAAACAATAACTATTACATTGATACTGATAATTCTGAAATAAAATTATAGTTCTGAAATTAAATCAATAATTTGTCGACACTTTCTGAAATACAATGGAAATGGTTTAAAAAAGTTGTTAATTCCAAGACATCTTCCTTTATCGATATATTTTTATTATACCCTCCACTCCAGTGTGCAGAGGGTATATATAAGTTTGTCATTCCGTTTGTAATAATTTGAAAAAAAATGTTGGACCTTATAAAATATATATATTTGTGATCCTTATAACAACCGGAGTTCATATAGCGATGTCCGTCTGTCCGTCTGTGGAAATCATGATCACGGCATCAATCAAGCTAGGGTGCTCGTTGATATAAAAAATGATTCATTAACATCCTGAGAAGTTCGCTATTTTAAATCGTCCAAATAGGTCGATTAGGGCCCGAGATTTGAATGAAGAACTAAAAAAAGTCTTGAAAAAATATAATTTTCTATGTTGTTCTTGTCACAATCACACCCTCAATAGTGCAACTACAGTGATCGTTTTTATCGACAATGATTCACTAAATTCATGGGAAGATTTCTGTTTCAAAAATCATTAAAATCGGTGGAACAGGTCCAGGGAAATCTCTGAAAAAGTAAAAAAAAAAATTAAAAATATGATGTTTCTATATTGTTCTTGTTGTTATTCTAAACGTTGTGTTGTTGTCATAGCTAAACTTGTTGTTTTTGTGGTCGTTGTGGTAATAATATAATAAAAACTAACCCTTTGTACATTTTTTTTATTAAATCTGGTAGAAAAATTTTAAAGTTTCCATTGTTTTGGCATCACTAAAAAATTTGTTAGATCATTTCTGTCATTACCACAAGCCTGCCTGCAAAATTTCAGATCGAATGGGTCACGGGAAAGGGGTTAAAATCGATCCAAAATTTTTTCGACAAGCAGACACTACGAGTTAATATAAAGGGAGTAAAAATTCACTAACATCTAAAGCGAATAATGCTAAAATACCTAGTTGTTAATAAAAAAAAAACAATGTAAATTTAGCAAAAAAAAATTTATGTATAAATTTATTTAAAGAGAAAAAAACAAAAATAACGTTTGATGTTGTATTTTTGTGTGTAATATTTACATATATATACATAAACATATTAAATAATACAAATAATATACATATATTCTATATATGTATATCCATAACAACTGCATGTTATTTTATTTACATAATTTTCTGCAATATTTTGTGTGGGGAAAATACATTTCTTTTGCATTAACAGAGTGTCACTTCATTTTGCTCAGCGTGACTATGTCACAGTAGATGGCGCCACAATTTTTGTTCTAATTAGCTTTGCAATAGTTATTTCTATTTTAACATGAATGTCAATATTTTCAACTAGATATCATACAGAACAATGTTAAGAGTATACACGGGCTGGTTTTTTATTTCATACGTTTTTTCATTATTCTTTTACAAATATGAACATAAGTTTGGCATGTTAACTCTTTGTTGTCTTTATAAAATAGAGTTACCGAGTTCATCAATGAGTTTTTTTCTTTAAAACAGTTCTACATAGTTATATAGAACTATTATTCTGCTTTACCTACAAAATATCTGATTGCGATTACATCTAATTTTTAAAAATTGTTTATAATTACTAAAGCATTATTATTCACATAAATACAAAATTTCACTTTTTAAATTTTCCATTTAAATTTAAGAAAATATCAATTATAAATTCCAATTATAAGTTAGAAAATATTAATTGAATTTCAGAAAATCATATCAAAACGTCGGAAATAATAATTTTAAATTTAGAAGACTTCAATTGCATCTTTAATATATAAATTTTATTCGTTAAACACAAATTGAAATTCCAAAATAAAAAAAACACCAAATATGTTTACATTTAAAAAATGTTTACATTTAAAAAAAATATTGCCATTCAGGAGAAATTAATAACTTTTCAGTACAGCGATTAAGTAACTTATTTTAACGATAGTCGAATCGTTAAAAAAAATAAAATTACAAAATTATTAGTAAAAATTTTAAACGATATTCGCTATTGTTAAAGTCAGCTGTTGTTGTTATCTAAACGACAACCATTTTTGTGTTGTTTATTCAATCGATAAAAACTTAAATTTTTAGGTTGAAATGTCGTCATACATAAATAAAAATCATAAAATAGTGAAAATATTTAGCTTTTATTAAAAAACTTTTTTACATAAATAAAAAAATTAAATAGCATATTCAATTCATTATTTCATTTTCAAATAAATACACAGAAATATTAGTAAAAAAATGAAGATATTAAACATAAACATAAAATCATCCTGTCAAACACGAAGTAATTTGTTTTTTTCTATTCTTCTTTGTGTTTTTCGCTTATTTTGACAGAGATGCCACTCGTTTACAATTTAAATAAATAGAAAAATAGATTTGTCGACTGTCGTTAAGATGTATGTACTTAGTGAATTACTTAATCCTCAGTGCAAACAACAATAGCTGTCGATATATTTTGCGATTGTCGGATCGTTGAAATTTACAGAATCGCATACAGAAAACGTTAATTTAAATTCAATGAATTTTAGAAAACCTCAAATGATATTTAAGAATTGCGAACATAAAAATTGTTACATAAATAAACGCAATTTGATGAGAATGTTATTTATATATAAATTTTCACAATTTTTTTTGGATGAAAATTTGAAGTTTTTCAGAAAATAAAGATAACAAATTATTTTATTTAAAATGTTTGGGACATTTGGTTTTTTGCGTTTGGCATCCCTAATTTGATTACTTATTATTATAAATATATTCTCTATGTTTTAAAATATGGCAATGTTTTAATAAAAAAGTTGAGAGAGCTTTTTTTTGGTTATTATTTTGTTAGTCCATCCGACCTATATGGCCGCAATGAAGAAATATTTGGCCAGTTAAAAGAAACTATACAGCCATCTCCAATCAGAACGATTTAATGTACACAACCATTACCTTTGCAATGGAGGTTAGGGCGAGCTATTTAATTAGCAAAAACTAAATTAAACGAGAAGTTATGTCATATAACCGGAAACGCTTGCATATAGGTATATAACCTAAATGCATGTCGATCAGCAACCACGATGACCAAAAAGCAAACACCGAAATAAATCCGAAATAATAGAAAAGTCGAAAACCAACCCAAAGAATTGTCTGAAATAATTTGGTATTAAGTTTAACAAATTGTTTACTTTTTCCAATATTTTGTTTACATTTATTATCAATACTCAAATCGATGTGGAGGGTATCAAAGATTCGGCACAGCCGAATTTAACACTCTTACTTGTTTTTTTATAATTTTATTGTTCAGCCTTTGCCAGTAGTGATTGGTCGTGCCCCCCCTATCGTCGTTGAGCTAGCCGGCCAAATCGTCACTTCCGGCGGATAGACAAAGGTCACGCAACAACACATCCATTGCTTCGAAAACTACATTTGTAAATTTTTGGATTTCCTGATCAATTACTACCTTGGTATAACGTGATTTTATTGTCTAAAAAATTCATAAAAATATTCCACTTGGTTGCACTATAATCATAATAATTGAGGTCAACCTGCAAGGCCATTGATCTTCTAAGTGTACATATAATGGGGCGATGGTCTGATGGTGTTTCGTAATCCATTTTTTTACGTCTATATTTAAAGCGGAATTGCTTAAGATAATATCGACTGTGGATGCTTCGCGATTGTGTTGATGGGGAAATAGGGTTGGACTATTAGGATAGTGAATGAAAAATTGCTTGATTGCTGTAGGATGTTGAGTGCGATACCTGTAGTATTATTTGAACGGCAATTCCAAGAACAATGTTTGGCATTTAGAACAGTGAAGGCCGTGCCAAACACACTGGTGCTCGGCTTCTTATATGTATACAGCCAAACGAAAACAAAAATACTCACCAAAGAGTAAAAGTAAACAACAATTTCATTCAGTCTTATGAAAGCTTTTGAACAAAGTAGGTCTATGTTGCATTGCCTTTTGAAATTCATATATATTTTTTTTTTTTAATAGGTACACAGAGAATATTTATTTAAAAGAAACCAAAAATGTTGAGAAAATTTCGAAGACTTGATAAACTATAAATTAAACATTTTCTATAAATAACATACGTCGCCTCCATTTGACAACATTATAGCTATCTTTTATGCATTTTTTTTTTTAATTTTAAAAAATATTCAGTTACTGGTAATTTTTTTAGTTTTGGTAACATACCACTTAATAACCTTTGAAATTTCTTATCTTTTTAAGTTTTGCTATTTTGTGTTTCTTTTTTTTAAAGAAATGAATTGCTTATTATTACTTATTTGATTTAATAAACTTCAAACTTATGGATAAAAGAGATTAAATGTTCTTCACGTTTTGTTTTACATTTTCAGAATGTAAGATTTAAAATTTTAAAACAACAAAATATATTCAAAATTTTACCATATTCTTCGTGAACTCAACTATTTGCCCTTTTATGCATTCATATAAACATTCATACAAAATCTACACAAACCCATTTAATATCGGCGTTGTGTTACGTCTAGGGATTTCGATCAGTGTAGTACAACTAACACATGCTCATAAACACTATTACTAACTCAATTCTCTCGATGGCCACCACCCCACATAGCATTTGGAAGATCATTTTGTCAAAACTCACCTAACTGAGTCTACTTCGAGTAGTTTTGATGATCAAAAACTGATTAATCATTTGTACGCTTAAAAAAAGACTCGAAAATGATTCCCGCTTATGCTTAAAACGTGATTTATTGAAAATACAGTTATAAAATCACTTGGGCGCTTAAAAAAAGACTCGAAAATGAATCCCGCTTATGCGTAAAAGGTGATGCATTAAAATTATAAAATAATAATCACTTGCGCGTTTAAAAAAAGACTCAAAAACAAGGTTCAGAAAATACACACATGAAACACACAATGTTCTGTTCAAAAGCAGCCAACACATATCTTTATTTTCATATCAATTATGTGCGTTTCTAAATTTTCTACGGTGCCCAACACAACCATGACTGTGTTCGTTTTAATAATTCGTTATTTACACGAACATTTTTGTATCACATACTTTTTGTTTCAATCACACATAAAGCACACATTTTTGAGTGTTGCTTTATTTGAAGTTCATGGTCTGGTACGTGTAATGAAAAAAAACACAGAACATGTACAATAAACAGGTTCGAGTTCAGTTATATTTTAATTCGTGTTGTGGCTGGTAGTGAGAAAAAACACAACATGTACAATAAACAGGTTCGAGTTCAGTTATATTTTAAACACGACTTAAAATATAACTGAACTCGAACCTGTTTATTGTACATGTTGTGTTTTTTCTTACCACACGAGCCACAACACGACTTAAAATATAACTGAACTCGAACCTGTTTATTGTATATGTTCTGTGTTTTTTTTTCATTACACGTACCAGAACATGAACTTCAAATAAAGCAACATGTAGCGTAACACGACTTTCGTAGTGTGCTGTATAATACCCACACTGCATAGCGTACAATATTTGCAAATGCGGAAATAACAAATATCAATATTGTTGACCACTGCATTTGCAAAACATTGTATGACTGCGTATATTGTTATTGTATGTTGTTGTTACGCTGGCACACTTATGTTTATGCTGACCCAAGTGCAGGTAACACATTGTTGTTAATATAGGTTGAAAATATGTATATAAAGAAGAACATTTTATAATCAATTAATCATTAATAATTTAGCATTAAAAGACTCAGCTCCTAGATAGAGCTGAAGCATAAATAAAATAAATACTATTAAACTAAAAAACTATCTTGTCTGCTATATGGCGATCCTGCCAGTGCTCCTTAGATGAGCATTGTAAAAAAAAAAAAAATATATATATATTACGAAAAAAAAATATATATATAATACAAGGATTATGCTCTCAAATTGAGCAATCCTGAAAATAAATAAATAAAAAAAAAAAAAAATTTGAAATAGAAAATAAAAACAGTAATTTGTAAGAAAAAATCCACAAAGGAATGCAGTTCAATTAATCTAATTTTTTTGAAAAGGTTATATTTAATCTTGATGCGATTATATATATAGAAACAAAAACACTATGGTAATTATGCTGTTGAAAAAAAAACAGATATTAAATTAGAATGAAATATTTTATAAATTAAATATATACATAAATAAAACTGATGAATGTAAAATAGTATAAGCTATTGATAAAAATAATGAATTACTAGGGAAGATATATAATTAGCAGGATATAAGATTCGGTTAAATTATTGAGGCAGTCAGAAAAATATTTAATAGAAATAAATAATAGAAAAAAAATACAAAATAAATAGCGAAGGAAAATGGGAGGTCGTCAATCAAAAATAGAGAATCCCAATGCAAATGTTATTAATGAAGTAGAAATAAAAGAAGACTCAATCGACCTAAAATTAATTCAGTGTTGTTTACTAATAATAACCGTACTGATTAGCTTAAATTTTGCATTACATATTTATGCCTTAAACACCAAGAAATTAAAAAAGAAATATTTGAGCAGAGCCAATGACCTAAACAAAATTTAAATAATTTTCACATGGATTGGCAAGAAATAATTCAGAAGGTGAGACTAATCAAAGAGGAGTTCGACAAATCTTATAAATGTTTAAATATAGATAGAAGCACAAAAGAGGAAATAATAATAAAACATATTAGAATCTTATGCGAAAAGTTAGAACAAATCAGGGTTTTGCTAAATGCAAATTATAACAGACTCACGACACCACATAGGACAGCTGCTGAAAGTTTTTTCTTAGATGTCAAGACTAGAATCCTGATTATATCATCTAAGAAGGGTGTTAAGGTAAAATTACCAGATACACTACACGAAGAGGTAAAATTCTTAGTAGAAACTGAAAATTCAGAGAATATTGGAACCTCTTTGGAAAGTACAGAAGTAAAAATGACACAAACAGTCGTTGACTTTCTGAACACAGCTTCAAAGCTGATCATAGAATTTGATGGAAAACCAGAAAATTTACGTTCCTTTATAGACTCGTTACAGTTAATAGAATCCATCAAAGGTGACCACGAATCTATCGCAGTCTCTTTAATAAAAACAAAGTTAAAGGGAAGTGCAAGAAATTTAATAGGTAATGAACAAACCATTACTGAGATAATACATAAACTAAAAAACTCAGTAAAGGGCGAGTCGGTTGAGGTATTGACAGCAAAAATAATGAATACCCGACAAAACAATAAAACTGCCAATAACTATTGCAGTGAAATAGAGAATTTAACGAAGTCATTAGAAAATGCCTATTTATCAGATGGTTTGCCATGCGAATTGGCATGTAAATATTCAACACAGGTTGCAGTAAAGGCACTAACCAAAAATTGCACCATCGATAAAGTTAAACTTATCATGGAAGCAGGCCAATTCAGTACCATGAATGAGGCCGTTGGCAAATTCATAAACAGTTGCACTGAAGCAACAGGGCAACAAAATGCCGTATTGTATTTCGGGCAGAAATTTAACCGAAATAATAACTACAGACAATATCGTGGAAGGTACAATTACCCACGCAATAATAGTAATAACAGTAACAACGGCAGACCCCAACAAAAACCTATTCACAACAGAGTTCAACAAAATCAGAACCACAGACGTAGCAGAAATTACGTCAGAGCAGCAGAGTCACATGAAAATGATTCGGAAAACTGCTAAAATCCTCTGAGATATATCATAATAACAATACCAACTACATATACAACCTTAACCTCAGCTTAAGTTTTTATGTTAATATAAAAATTAACGACACGAACAACACGGTAACACTGTTGGTAGATACAGGAGCAGACATTTCGGTTATAAAAACTAAACATTTTTATCAAACACAAATTAACAGAAACAGAACAACCACATTGAGTGGAATAGGACAGGGTAAAATTCGTTCAATAAGTAATGTATTTAAAATTTAGAGGTTTTTTGATACCACATGATTTCCAAGTAGTGCAAAATAATTTTCCAATACCTTGCGACGGTATCCTTGGAATGGATTTTTTTAAGAAGTATAAATGTATACTAGATTTCAATGGGAACCATGATTACCTCGTACTACGACCACCCAATCTGTCGCATGTAATAGAAATTCCACTTACGAACGGCTTCAATGGAATAACACTCCCACCAAGGTCAGAAGTGATTCGTCAAATCAGGTTTCCGGAGCTTGAAGACGATGTACTAATACCAAATCAAGAAATCGTACCAGGTGTCTTTGTACCAAATACACTGGTAAAATCAAGTAACGCATTGGTTCGTTTTTTAAATACCACACATAAAATAGTAACAATTAGGCAAAATAACATAAAAACCGAGAAAATGTCTGACTATGAAATAGTAAAACAAAAACCACATAAAAATAGCCAAAGAAAATCTGAAGTTTTGGACCTTTTGAAGGGAAACTTTCCTGAACAGTTCAGAACAATTTTAACTAAGCTTTGTTTAGAATACAATGATATTTTTGGCTTAGGGACTGAAACAATTACTACCAACAATTTCTATGAACAAAAACTGAGAGTAAAAGATAATCAACCAACGTATATTAAAAATTATCGCATACCAGAATCTCATAAGGAGGAAATAAACAAACAGGTTGAAAAACTAATAGATGACAAGATAATCGAACCATCATTTTCGGAATACAATAGCCCAATTCTGTTGGTACCAAAGAAATCACTTCCCGGAACAGATGAAAAAAGATGGCGCTTGGTGATAGATTATAGGCAGATAAATAAAAAACTAATATCAGATAAATTCCCGTTGCCTAGAATAGACGATATTCTAGACCAACTAGGTAGAGCAAAATATTTTTCATGTTTGGACTTGATGTCCGGGTTTCATCAAATTGGTTTGGAAAAGAACTCTAGAGGCTTGACATCATTTTCAACAAACAATGGTTCATACAGATTTACTAGACTACCATATGGCTTAAAAATAGCACCGAATTCATTCCAAAGAATGATGACATTAGCCTTCAGTGGTCTGAAGCCGAATCAAGCATTCCTATATATGGATGACTTGGTTGTATTGGGATGTTCTGAAAAACATATGCTTTCAAATTTGAAGGATGTATTTGATCTTTGCCGTAAACACAATCTTAAACTACACCCCCAAAAATGTTCATTCTTTGTGAGAGAGGTAACCTACCTTGGCCACAAATGTACTGATAGAGGAATATTACCGGATGATAGTAAATATTCGGTGATAGAAAATTACCCGACGCCTACGGACGCCGATAGCGCACGAAGGTTTGTCGCGTTTTGCAACTATTACCGACGATTTATTAGAAACTTCTCTGAATATTCCAGACACCTTACAAGGCTATCCAAAAAGGGAGTACCATTTCAGTGGACAAAAGATTGTGAGTGCGCGTTTAAATACTTAAAGAAGGCATTAATGAGCCCAACATTGCTTCAGTACCCAGACTTTACGAAGGAATTTTGCATAACAACAGATGCGAGTAAGCATGCTTGCGGTGCAGTTTTAACACAGGAACATGAAGGTAGACACCTACCTGTGGCCTATGCATCTAAAACTTTCACTAAAGGCGAAAGCAACAAATCGACCATTGAACAGGAATTAACTGCCATACACTGGGCTGTCACATATTTCAGACCATATATATATGGAAAACATTTTTTGGTCCGAACAGACCATAGACCACTTTCATACCTGTTCTCCATGAAAAATCCAAGTTCTAAGCTAACGAGAATGAGACTCGATCTGGAGGAATATGATTTCACAGTAGAATATCTCAGGGGAAAAGATAATTATGTTGCCGACGCACTGTCGCGCATTACAATAAATGACTTAAAGGATATTAACGACAAGATTTCATCCGTTTTAAGGGTCACGACAAGATCGATGACTAAAGAAGAGAAAATTAGTAAACCAGTAGTAAATCAGCAAAATATCAATAATAATAATAAGCCCAAGGTATATATACCATTGAATAATATAGACGTCAAAAGATATTATAAATTAAAGATTTTACCCAACAGATGTTACATCAAAAAGGGAAAATCCATATATGCTAGCATAAGAATAGATGATTTGTTTACTAAAGGGAATATTGACTTAGGACAATTTTTCCCTAGGCTAGAACGAATAGCCTGTAAACTAAATATTAATAAGATTCAAATTTCACCACATGAGAAGATTTTCAAATTTGTCTCGATAAGTGAATTTGAGAATATGGGCAATAAAACACTGAATGAAATCAGAATAGCGCTATTAAACGAAGTAACTAAAATTGATAACACGAATGCAAAGGCAATACGTGAGATAATGCTGAAATACCATGATGATCCTATAGAAGGAGGACATTGTGGGATATATAGAACCACTGAGAAGATCAGGAGATACTATTACTGGAAAAATATGACAAAAGACATTGCCAAATATGTGAAAACATGCCATAAATGTCAATTGGCTAAAACGGAGAAACATATAAAAAGTCCAATGACAATAACGGAGACACCAAATCGGACTTTTGATACGGTGTACGTAGATACAATTGGACCATTTCCAAAGTCAATTTATGGAAATGAATATGCAGTCACAATGATATGTGACTTAACTAAATACTTGGTAACAATACCAATAAAAGATAAATCAGCTAAGACGATCGCAAAAGCGATATTTGAAAATTTTGTGCTTATATACGGTCCAATGAAGACGTTCATTTCGGATATGGGCACAGAATACAAGAACTCTATACTGACAGAGCTTTGCAACCTATTGAAGGTAGATAAACGCACATCGACAGCATATCATCACCAGACACTAGGTACGATAGAAAGAAGTCACCGGACTTTTAACGAATACGTACGAAACTACATATCAGTAGATAAAGACGACTGGGATGAATGGCTCAAATATTTCACGTACTGTTTTAACACTACACCATCTACAGTACATGATTATTGCCCTTATGAACTTATTTTTGGAAAAATTCCAAACAATTTTAGACAATTTAGTGAAGTAGATAGAGTTGCACCACTTTATAATATAGATAATTATGCTAAGGAAATTAAATTTAGATTAGAAGTAGCAATAGATAGAGTTAAAAACTTACAATTAATGCACTTTTATTATTAAAATGCGGTATGAAAGTCCCAAAAGATGCTAGGACCCTTTTAAAAATGCCTACTTCTGTTGAGAGAAAAGTTGGTGAAAAGCGAAAAGTATGGATTGAAAAGCGGTTTGACAGATTTCTTAGTTAGTTAGTGATTGGAAAGTAGACAAAATTACATTAGATTTCGGTATTTATGGCCTACCGCTATTCAAAAGTAGCTCTAAGCAAGTTTGGCCGATACTTGCCAATATTGTAGGATCAAGTTATGTTTTCCTTATTGGCGTATATGAAGGAACTTCAAAACCAAATTGTGCAATTGACTTTTTAGAAGAATTTATTACAGAACTGAATATTCTTATGCAAGAGGGACTAGTTTTTGCTGATAAATTTTTCGAAATTATTGTACGTTGTTTTGTTATGGATGCACCTGCAAAGTCCTTTATATTAGGAACAAAAAGGACAAATGGTTAAACATCGTCTTATTTTCCGCTTTCAGCCGGAACATCATTTAAGGCAGTCTATTTCACCATTAGAAAAGCTTAACATAGATATAGTATCACAGTGTTCTTTAGATTATATGCACGTTGTATGTTTAGGCGTAAATGGAACTTTGTTGACTAAAAAAAGGGTGAATATTTTTCTTTAGTTTCCTGGAAAATTGAATCCATTTCAAGAGAATTAAACTTTAATAGAAGTAACATAACGAGAGAGTTTCAGAGAAAGCCTCGAGGCTTGAAAGATCTTGATAGATGGAAGGCAATAGAGCTTAGGCAATTCTTACTTTATACAGGACCATTTATACTGAAAAAAGTTATTAGCTCAGAGAGATACACCCACTTCTTAAAGTTGTCCTTGGCTTTGAGAATTCTATTAGATAAAATTGATTGTAAGAATAATAACTCTTGTGCTGAAAAACTGTTAAAATCATTTGTGTGCGAGATTCCAACATTATATGATTTGTACTTTCTTACATATAATTTTCACGCCTTGTTACATCTTTATGAAGACGCTAAACTTTATGGATCTTTAGATGGAATAAGCGCCTTCAAATTTGAAAACCACCTACAAAGAATTAAACGTAAAGTTAGGAAGGGGGAAAAGGCATGTTGAAAATAGCTATCATATAACAAAGGGGGAAGAAAATAAACTACCTACGTTATTTGGGAAAATTGTAATTGGAAAAATTACAAATATAAATGCTAATGGTTTCTTCTTTTCTTTGAGAGATCCTGACTACTTTTGTTTGGTTCATGATAAAATTGTTAAAATAACAGAAATAAATAATTGTAACAATGTTCCTGTTTTTATCGGAATGGAAATTAAAAATCTTACGGCTCTTTTTTTGCAACCAATCGACTCGAGAAATTTTAACATATATTGGGCGGCTGACATCGCTTTCGATAATAAAATTCAATTTTCTCTTAATCAAATAAATAACAAAGTGATATGCTTACGTGATGCTTTAGACAACAGTTACTGTTTTACACCTCTAATTACCAATGTCGCAGCATAATTTATTTACCTCTGGAGAATTCCAATACACCCCAACCAATAATTTAACAACTTGTAAGTAAAAAATTAAATCAAATATTTTTTCCCGTTAAACAAAACAATTTTGTTTTTAGTGCAAAGTGTTAACGTTTCCCAATCCGACTGCCTTCAAAGTCTTGTACTTGAATTGCGCGATGAAATTAAGTCTTTAAAGTCTGAAATTTTGGAGATGAAAAATTAAATTAAAGATTTAAAGGACGATAATAAAAGATCATTTACCAAATTAACAGAGGAGGTTATCGCAGTTAAGCTAGAAAATAGAAAACACCACAATGACACCATAACAATCGACGAAAATAAAGAAGTCCAAAAACTTCCTTTGGCCGTAATGGACGATTTAGAAAAATTCTATGTTGACGTACAAGCTAATAATGATAAACTAAACTAAAAATGCTGTTCTACAAAAGGTGTCAAAAAGAAAACGTCCAAACTGAATTCATATATTAAATTAATGTTTTTTATCTTATTTAATTTTAATCTATTTAATTTCAAAATAGCATGAATTTCTGTAACAAACTTTTTAATATTTATTTATAACTTTGTTTTTAATTCAATAAAATAATTTATGTCTTTTTAAATAAACTTATTTGAATAATTTACATCAATTAAATATTTTAGTTTTTTTTAAGGCAAATGATTAAAAATACCAAAAAGACTCGCGAAAGATTAAGAATACGACTGAAAAAAAGACTCGAAAAATGTTCACAAAAGATTACAAATCGACTGAAAAATGACTCGAAGAAGACTCGCAAATGGTCGGAAATATAACTAAAACATGATTCGAAAAACAGTTGCAAACGATTACAAATACGACTAAAAAATTACTCAAAAAAGACTCGTAAATGATCATAAATACGACTAAAACATTACTCGAAAAAGATTCGTAAATGATCAGAAATACGTTTAGTATGTGACTCAAAAAAGACTTGTGAACGATTAGAAACACGACTGAAAAATGACTCGAAACTGATCAGAAAAGCGGGTAATAAAAGACTCTTCAAGAAGAGTCGCGCGTAGGGTACCATTTTCTCCCGACAAAAGTATCATTAATGATCAGAAAATGAGCTCATTTATGACTGTTTTAATCGCGTAGAGGAGTCGAAAAAGACTCGAATATGATCAATAATTTCATAAAATGCTGACTGGGACTGATTTAGAAACACAATATTTGAAAAAGTAAACAATTGGTTAAACTTAATACCAAATTATTTCAACAAATACATTATTTTTTTTTTTTTTGCATTTTTAGAGGTATCTCCATATTTTAGACCATATCTTGACACAGTGATGACCGATTTAACCCATTTCAAATACCAACCTGCTCGTAGTAACGACAAACAATATTATTTTAACTTTACCCAGGTAAATGGTTTATTTTGTTGATTGACCGTAATTTCAAAAGACAGATAGACCGATGCATGCACGGACATTATATGGACTCGAGTTGTTGTAGGGATTAAGAATACAAATACTTTATGGGTTGTTCAATGCGTTACAACAGAATACCAATAGTCACAATAAGGAATCATACTTTCCAATGTTTTAAGAGCTAAAAATTATGCGGTATTTCAAAATAAGTTTTTAAAATTCTTTGCAATTTTTGGTTTGCCATATACCAGGGAAATGTGCTTTTTTTAAAAAGTCCTTTAAAAGAATATACTTTAAAAAAAATGTATTTAAAAAAAGTTATTTTATATAAAAGATCCTTTTTCGAGAAAAAGTAATTTTCTAAGAAAATGTACTTTAAAAAGAAAGTTATCCTTTTAAAAATGTACTTTTTTAAAAAAGAGTACTCTTAAAAAATACTTTTTTAAGAAAATTTTTTAAGAAAATGTTCTTTTAAAACAAGGTAGATTTTTAAGAAAATGTACTTGTCTAAGAAAATCTGTTTTTTAAAGGTTATTTATTAAGAAAAAATCTTTTTTTTTTACATAGGTACTTTTTAAAACGAGGTATTTTTTTAAATGATACTTTTTAAGGAAAGGTGCTTAAAAACAACACTTTTTTAAAAAGTTATTTAAAAAAGGATACTAAGAAAGTTACTTTTGTAAGAAAGGGTACTTCCAAAAAATTTATTTTTTAAAAAACAACTTCTCTTGTTATAAGGATCAAGCAAATACATGGTTTATGGGCTCAGGAATTTATTTCGATGCGTTATAAACGGAATGACAAACCGATATATATCCTCTGCATATATACCTCTGTGGAGGGTTTAAAATCGATTTGTATTAAAAAGTTTTGCTTTAATAAAAAAAAATTATAATTGAATTTTAGATTTTTCTTGGGACTTCTGAAAATTTATAAACAATTCTTAATAAATGAATAATCATCTAAACTATTTGGAGAAATCATCTTGATTATTTTTTAATATTAACGCTTACAGTTATAATTTCGGGTTATCCAATAAAAGCAATAAACGTTCAACGGGTCTAATATTGTTGGATATCGAAAAAGCGTTTGACACCGTTTGGCATAATGGCCTAGTATTTAAACTTCTTGATGCAAATGTACCAAAATATTTATGCAAATTTATTTCAGATTTCATTCACGGCAGAAGCTTTAAAGTTGCGATTAATAATGAAACATCATCTCCAAAAACCATCACCACAGGGTTACCTCAAGGATCAGTCTTGTCGCCATTGCTTTACTCGATGTATACATCCGATTTCAAAGTCCCGAAATATATGAAAATTGCTTACTACGCAGATGATACTGCGTTAATTTCTTCAAACAAACTTACAAGTGCACTCCTGAAGAAAATGGAAAAGGGACTTGTAAATTGCAGTAAATATTTTCACAAATGGAAAATCAAAATTAATCCAAACAAGACCCAAGCAATTATTTTTCCGTTCAATAAATCTCCCAAAAGATTGCCAAGACGTCATCTTCATATTGGAAATAATACCATAAATGTAGTTCATCATGTCAAATATCTCGGAGTTGTCTTGGACAAAAAGCTTACTTTTAAACAACATATTACGGCTACGTGCCAAAAAGCTATAAAATCATTTAAAGCATTATGGCCACTTCTAAATAGAAGGTCATTTCTAAACCCCAAAAACAAAAATCTCCTATTCAAAAGTGTTATAAGGCCAATATTAACATACGCGTGTCCTATTTGGAGTGACGCTGCCAACTGCCACCTAAAACGCTTACAAATTATACAAAACAAATGTCTTAAAATGATAAATAAAAAGCCCTGGAGGTATCCTACAAATCTTCTTCATGAAGAAACAGGTTATGAAAAAATTATCGATTTCATAACAAGGATTAACAACAATTATTTTGCCAAAATTGAAAATTCCTCTTACCCACTGATAAGAGAATGTAGAGAAGTAACGTAAAATTAAAAAGAAATCACCAAATTGAAAATTATATGCTTATAGAGGTCTATTATTTCTAATAAACCTTCTATAAGCATATAAATATTTTCAGATAGTATTTGAATTTATTAAATCATATAAAAGTTTTTTCCCTCCCATTTTCCTTTAAAAATCATTAAAAAATAAAATAAAAACTATTTAATGTCTTTAGATCCTATATATTATTTGTTGCAATATCTATGTTAAGATAAGATCTCATAAGTAAATATCAAATTTGTTAAAATATGTAAATAAAGGAAGAATATATAATTGAAAAAAAAAAAATAATTTCTGGTTATCAATATGGTTAATGTAAGTTAATTATACACTTTTGCCAGGGTAGTCTTCTAGTACTGTTGCTAGGGGATCGATACAATTTATAATTCCAACAAAATTGAATTCATGTATGGAAAATATCAAGAACAATTATACAACTGTTGTAAAATTTTAGCACATACGACACATACCACAGTTAAAGGTACTATTACATGATGTGTTTTTTCCATATGTACTGTCAAATTTTCCCTCAACAAAAGTTGTAAACATCGTGTGATACATATGAAACATTGTTTATGTACAATACATGAGGAAAGTCACAAGTACATTTTTCAATTAGAACAGGTTCTATTTTTGCATGACAAACATATGAAAATACAACACTGCTTGTGGCGAAAGAAAAACAGAGTAAATTTAAAGATTAATATTGAAAGAAAAATAAATTGTGTAGTATTAATTAACAATTAAAAAATATATAACTTTTTTTTTAACAATAAATTTTTTTTAATTCACAAACTAAATCAGCTGTTGTTTACATTTAGAGGTTATGTCATACGGAAGTACATATGCACGTGTGATAGCAAAAATTATGAATCGTACGTAAAAGGCAATTTTGACAGACATGAGGAATTTCATATGGATAAAAAAAGTGACAGTACATATGTAAAAAACATTTCGTGTAATAGCACCTTAAGGTGTGTTTACACTATGTGTATTTTCCATATTTAAATTCAGTTTTACGATCCATACGTAATTCCGTGTGTGTGTCAAAATTGGCGTTTTACATACGATTCATAATTTTTGCGTTCAAACGTACATGTACTTCCGTATGACATAACCTCTAAATGAAAACAACAGCTGATTTAATTTGTGAATTTACAAACATTTATTGTTAAAAATAAAGTTATATATTTTATATATTTTTTTATTGTTAATTAATATTAAGCAATTTATTTTTCTTTCAATATTAATCTTTATAATTTACTCTGTTTTGCTTTCGCCACAAGCAGTGTTATATTTTCATACGTTTGTCTTGCAAAAATAGAACCTGCTCTAATTGAAAAATTTACATATGTCTTGCAAAATGTATTGTACATAAACAATGTTTGAAAGAGTTCACACTATGTGTACAAATTGCACGTGCTAAAAAAAATAAGAAAAAAACAAGCAAAACACATAGTGTGAACGCAGCTTTTGGAAACCCTTGTGAATTCCGTATATGTGTATTTTATTTTATCGAACGATTTATACCATGCTAGATACAATGCACATCAATCATATCAATAATTAATGACACGTAACAGCATTAAGGTCCAGTTAGCCATACGTAACCGTAACATAACGTGTCAGCTGTTTATTTTTATTTTGTTACATGAAATGAACCCGAACTGATCTGTTACGTAACCGTAACTCCCAACCTGTTCTTCTTCTTTTACTGACACACATAATGCTGTCTCTATTCCACAATGTGGAATATATAAAAAATGACTTGAGACACTAGGTCTATGTTGTCATTTTGTGGGGGAACAAATTTTGATGTGGCTGATACAGCACAGGGAGGTTAGGGCGAGCTGTTTAATATGTAACCTAAAAAAACACGTGCAAAAAGTACATTTAACCTAATTGCACGTGGAGTAGCAACGCCAGGACCACTAAGTAAAAAACTGAAGCGCGTTTTTCTCTTATTCGATGTAATAGAAGCCGCGAGGCAACCTTTGCTCGATGTACGTGACATTTGCGAACAGCTGATAAAGTTTGGTGAATTTTAGACAGCAACATGCTGGTTTGTTTGTAATTGCCATCTCATATAACTCAACCTTGAAACGGTAAATTATTTGCATTACATATTAACTCAATTAACTCAAAAAGAAAAACTGTGTTCTCAATTTTTCTTCCAATCTTTTCAGTTTATCTTGTTTAACATCTTTTGATGTGTAAACATCTATGCGCTCAGGGGGTAAAAATCTATTTCACAATACAATCACAAAAACAGCGTAAGGGAATTCGATGTGAGGTATATGTAAGTGTATTGGTTCAAAGAGTATGACTTAAATTTATTTAGCTGATTCAACAACCAACAGAAAGCGCCATGAATGTATAGCAAATAAGCGCAACCATCAAGTATAACAACCATAGCAGTTGCTTGCTATACATCGGGGGTCACACAAGGCGATTTTTATTGCACAACTTTTTGGCAATTCTCTTTTGAACTTGCTTTTATGTCCACACACGACAATTTCTTCGGAAATTTTACTGTTTTGTTTTGCTTTTATTTTCTTATAATTTGACATTTGTGCTCTAGTCCCGATCCAAATATTCTTTGCATTTAACATAATAAATGCAATGGTTTTCCTCAACCAAAGTTATTAATTTTTCAATTAAGTCCCGATTCCATTTAAACGCCATTTTAATAAAGTAAACAATAATTACGAATTATTCACACCAAGAAGCGAAACACCGAATGAAAAGAAATGTTAAATATTCAACCAAAAAAAAAAGCGAATGAGAGAATTGCTTGAAATAGCCGAGAACCGGCAATTATTTTTCCCTTTTTATGCCCCTCACCGCAAACATCTATAAACTCAAGAATTTCGCAACTAAAATCGTCGTGTGTGAACTGCGACTAACTGTTTGATTTTAATTGATTGTAAATAAATGTTTACACATCTCCGCTGTAATCGGACTCACATAGTTTTTTTTTTTTTTGTTGTTTAAATTGTTATTCATAAATATTTTTGGATCGAAATCAGAGACATTGCATACTGCCGCCATAAAAACTAAAACTAGACTTTTTATGAAATACCATGTTTTTGTATGAAAATTAAGTAATAGGCGAATTTGCCAGCGACGACCATTTCATCGTTCGCTTCCTGCAATAATTTTCTAAATATTTTTGAATAGAACTCAGAGGCACCGAATGCTCCCACTTGTTGGGGCCATAAAATCTAAAACTGAATTATTTAATTATGTCATGCTTGTTATTAGTTACAGCCTTAATAATTATGTATACGTATTTATTAAAAACATTTAAAAACTTATCATTTCCCAATATGGATAAAAAAGAAAATAGTTTTTCGTTAATCATATATGTGAAAAGGGCCCCCCTACAAGATATGAATGACTGAAACTAACCCATAAAAAATTTTTGTACCGACACACTTGCAGTTTTTTTCTATTTAAAAACATATGACTGTCAGTGTTGCTGTTGTAGAGTTGGTTTCGTTAAGGTTTAGGAAAGGTAAGTAATTAATTAAATTAAAAGTTCAAGTTAATTTTTGTTGTTTCTTTAGGATTCTTCAAAATATGTCAGTGAATTCGTTAGTGCCATTCTCAATTGTGGTGGCACGTCGCCCCATTATACCCTTCCACAATTTATTTTTTGCTCGCTTGTGGCCTATTCCTGTTGGATCTTTAACTTAAGATATTGCTGTAGAATCTTCACAAACTTTCAATCTAGAACTTTTATACCTCTTAGGAAACGCAGTTGTGTAAAGAACTATATTGTGCGACAATATGTTATATCCTGGATTTCGATTGTGAACGCTGTACCAGAAAATAATATGGTTATCTATTTGGTATTATTGATGGACTTTTTATGATGTTGGAAGATAATACACAAGAAATATAATTATGTGAAACAACGCTGACACAGTTTATTAAATCGATTCGTAATGATTCCAGTTAAGTGCGCATGGAAGACACTATAAATATATTGTTAATACATGCACAATCACCAAATGAACTTATTTAGGTAATGCACTGACTTTTTATTAAAAATTGTAGCTAGAAACAAAGTAAATCTTCCTTGCAGCATTTTACACTAATCCTTATATCTGTCCTTCTGTCTGTTGCCATAACATGGATATGGAAGTTTGTTTTAATATTTGAATGTTTTAATTTATGCCATTTTGGAATATAGTGTCTGGAATATGATGTTGATAATATGAAATGAAATTAGTTTCTTCAAAAGAACAAAAATCTCAGAATATTGAACAAATTGATTTATGGAGGTATTATCACAATATCTCACACACCGTTCTGTACAAACAAAGGTAGCAGTATTTGAATGGATACATGATTTACTCATAAATTTTCCAAATGAATTGTATCTGGTTTGGCCGAAATTGTTAATTCACAACACTCAAAAGGTAAGCTTTAATATAAATTGTTGATTAATATGTGTTATAATAAATTGTTTTCTTTAAGAAACTACTGATTGCACTAAGGCCCATTACCGGAAATTTCTATTGAGTTTATGGATGTTTCGAGTGAAAAGTCAGCAAAGTTGTTTAAATATCTGTTTCAAGTTAAGCCCATTGTCCTGTTTCAACATTGTCTCAAAGTTATCACCACGTTTTGGAATTAGTGATATTGTTGTTTTTAATATTTAATGTTTATTTTTAATTTGATTTTTAATACAATAAATAAATAAATAAAAAATAAGTCGTGTTTCATTATAATCAAGCGTGACCGGTCAATGATGATGTATATATCCATCAAATGTGACCGGTCAACGATGATATATATATCTATCATCGTTGACTACTAAACAGCGGTAGAGTGAGCAGTTCAGATATATATTATATGGTTTACATACTTTCATAGGTTAGAGTAAGATGCAAAATCACATGTACACAAAAGTTTCGGTCAGTTTTGGCAAATTTGCCTAAATAAAATGATAGAAACTTTGTTCTACGCGATGATCGACACTTCAGTCAGTAGTGACGGTCATATCACCGGTCAAATGACCGTCACTTTTCTTGTAGGGGCGTGGAATTGAAATTTTATTTCAAATGTTTAGGTTTTTCCTTTTTTTGTATCAAATTTAAGAGTTTCTGTGTTATTGGCAATACTCTTTAAATAGTGCTACCAAATCATAATTATTCTCTCGCGAGTGCTCAATAGTAACTGTTTACATTGTAACGATTACAATAACAATAGTTTCTATTTTGTGGCTTCTGTTTTTTCTGCTGTGAAAAAAAAATAATTAAAAATGTGTATATTTTAAATGGAAAAAGTTATTACATATATAAAATATTACTATAGAACTTTAATTAATAATGATCAAACTACCATATAATGTTATCCTCTGGCTGTGGTTATTTACGCTCATCGTTCTATTTTTCACCAATGCCAGTGCCAAATGTCCAGAAAAGTGCATGTGTAAGAACAATACAGAGTCTACATGGAATTTAAAGGTCAAATGTGGAGGCACTAGCGAGGATCATTTATCAAATTTTGAAAATTTAGACTTCGATGAGGACGCAGTTAATGTATTTATGCTGTATGTGAAGGAACATAAAATTGAAGAACAGTAATTTATTCGATTGAAATTTCTTGTGTCACTTTTCAGAGATCTAAGCAAGAATAGTTTTAGTTCTATTGACAAAGAGTACTTCCGCAACCTCGTGGAACTTAAACGATTAGATTTATCGGGAAATATGCTAAACATTATTGATAAAACTACTTTTGGTGATGCATTCGGAAGTCTAGAACGCTTGCGTTTGTCCAGTAATTCCATTGCTCACATCTATCCAGGATCATTTGATAATTTAACGAGTCTTAAACAACTGTAAGTAAAATGTGTACATTCACCAAAGAGAAATTGTAATGAAATAACTATAAAAAATGTAATCAGGGACATTTCAAATAATCCACTGGCATGCGACTGCGACCTTATTTGGGTGGTGGGTTGGTCTAATATACACTCAGTCAAATTACAACCGGCTCCGAAATGCGAGTCGGAGGATTTCAAAGGTAGTTACTTGAAAAAACTAAAAGTTGGTGTTGACCTGTATTGTGAATCGCCGCTGCAACCATTATTGGAGTTCATACCAAAGCAAAATCAGGTGAGATCTATTTGAGTAAATAAAATTTTAAAATTTTTACGAAAAAAAATTTCATTCGACAAGGTTGTTTTCGAGGGCGACGAATTAATTTTAAAATGTCGAGCGCCACGTGTAGCTGTTGGGGTGCCACGCGATTCCGAGGATTTGCCAACGAAAGCTCATATGTTTTGGGGTTGGTCCGATAAGATTCGAACGCAAAATTCGACTGAGGATATTGTGTTCCGCGATCCAACGAAGGTTCTCCACGACGTTCACCTGGAAAGCAAACACACCACTGATTCCGGTATACTAAACTCCATGTTACGTATTACTAGTGTTCGTCGCAACCATACGGGCATGTTTGATTGTACTCTTCGATCCAATTATCTCAATTTATCTCATGCTATAGCCGTCATCGTAATTGCAAAGAATTCACAATATTGCAAAGCAGTGGATGTTTTAACTAATAAAGGACACTATCATTGGCCCCAAACACTTCGAGGCCAGACTGTGCAGCAAAAATGTGTTGAAGAAGCCGAAAATGGCCTTGTCGCTACCTATCGATGTGGAGAAACCGGGTCATGGATGGACCTTAATACTGAAGTGTGTGCATATGTCAGTCCGACTACACGAGTTTTGGAACAATTCGCTAAAATGAATTTAACTTTCAATAAGGCGAACGTTTTAGAAATTGCCCGACGTTTACACAACTTAACTCATACTACGGTCATCTTAGGACGCATACGAGATCCAATGGACTTGGAATTTGTGGCGCAAACGTTAGTAAACTATCTCGATTATGTTACATACCAAAATGAGTTGGCTCATTTGATATTGGACATAGTGTCTCAACTCTTGCTACTGCCATCGAAAATATTTTATGAAGCACAACGGGTACATCAAAGTGGCCTGAAGTTACTGCTGTGTGTGGAGGCAGCTTCTTTGCAGGCATCTTTGCATTCGCCCTCACAAGGGGACGGATCTGGATCTCAGCAGGATAATTTAATTTCAATGTCTCGAAGCTTTTACGTCGAATACTTTAATATACGGCCAGAATCCTTTTCTGGAATTTCTTGTGTTTGGTTACGTTCTCAAACATCCTCAATGACGGAGACTAAGTCTTCATCCTTTGAGTGCAGCACTTCGAATGATTCTTTTCATTCTTTTGAGCGGTACATAGATGCTGCCATACAAATACCTGTTAATTTGGTGTTAAGCGACAAAACAACTCAGTCCGTAAAGAAACTTATGGTTTCTGTATTTCGCAATGCAAATTTGCTACCGCATTTATCTGATAATAAAAGTATTGAACTGTCATCGCCCACTATTGGCGTCAAAATCGTAAATGAATCCGATCAAAATAACATTGTGGAGAAAAATCAAATTGCCGTTATACTTCGTGTCCATCCATTTCATGATGATCGAAGTGCTCCAATACCTGCGTGGTGGGATGAAGAAAATAAAATCTGGTCGTCAGAAATGTGTCAGCAACTATACTTTCATCGTGGGCTCTTAATGTTTTCGTGCAAACGACTGGGCTATTATGGGCTTCTACAACGATCGGCATACCTCAATGCTTTCGAAACTGATGAAGCTGGGGCCCGTTTTCGTTTTCTGCCGTATGTCATTTATATTGGCTCTGGGGTGCTCTTTCTTTGCTCTACCATTAATATCGTTACATTTGTAGTATTTGGACGGGCTATCCGTATAAATCGCCAGCAACGTCACACTTTTGTCAACACATGGTTGGCTTTGGCATTTCTGTGTCTCACCTTTTCTCTGGGAATTTATCAGACAGAACGTCTGGATATATGTCGCCTAATTGGTATGCTAATACATTATCTGACATTATCTATATTGATGTGGTTGAGCGTTAGTCTCAGCACTATGTACAAACGTCTAGCCAAACATCACCGTGTAGTCACCGAGTCGGATTTGCCCAAGGAAGCACGTCTAAAAAAACCCATTATGGGAATCTATCTTGTTGGCTGGGGTATTGCTATGATTATATGTGGTATAAGTGGAGCGGTAAACATAAATGAGTATGCAGCATATTCCTTTTGTTTTCTGCACAACGGCTCGGCCATGAACGCTATGCTTGTTCCAGGTGGAATACTACTAATCTTCATATGTATACTATTCTTAACGATATACTATCAACTTATGCATCGTAGTTCGGTGGCAAACATGATGCAGAGCCATCATCAGTTTTCGGACAATACCCAGGCAACGGAGAACATTGATATGGACTGGTTGGATTCGACACAAAATAATCCGGCACGTCGAACGAACTTAAATCCAACGAAATCATTGAACATGGATCAATACACAAGTCTGACACTTAGCAATACGGCAGCGAGTAGTATTGTTGATGATTATGAGCGTTCCAATTTGGCCCACTTGAGAGCACACTTTGTTTTTCTCATTCTGTTCGTTATCGCTTGGCTCTCTGCTGTAGCATTTGTTATGCATACAGCAAAGGGCGATAATGATTTGGGTCATATGTATTCTGTGATATTTGCAATGTCATGCTGTCTCCTGGGCATATTCACGTTGCTTTTCTATACCTTAACTAGAAATGATACACGTCAGCAATGGGGACAAAATCCCTGTTGCGGCAATGAGAATTCACCTGTGGCTTATATCGAGAGTACTTACAATGAGGGAGTTGCACCTGTTGCCAACAGTGTGTTAGCATACAAGCCATCGTATGATGCAGCAAACAATTCAGGTACATCTCGCACTAATTCTCAATGTTCGAAACATAGGGGACGAAGCATACGCAACGGTGGCATTGACGCTACCACTCAACACCTTTTAGCCGTCTCATCATCGTCAGCACCTCCCACAACAATTATTAATAATCAACATATGGTTAGTGGTGGTATCGGTTTATCACACGATATTCCAAGCGCTGAACTATTTTACAACCCCAATCAAATAAATGTTGCCAGGAAATTCTTTAAGAAGCAGAAAAGACTAGCTAAACGTAACAATTTCGAGCTTCAGCGTCAAAAGGATCGACCTGATTATGGTTATGGCGGTGGTTGTGGGAGTGAGGGCGGAGCTGATAACATGAGTGATGTTTCGTCGACTACTGGCAATGGTCATTTGTACTCACGACGTCACAATGCCATGACATTGAAGCTGTTGAGCAGTGGTGTTGGGAAGGTAAACAATACGAACATAAACTATAAACCCGACTACAATGTTAGCTACAAAAATCACAATCAACATCCATTGGAAAACTTTGATAGTGTTGAGGATATTTTTCTTACGTCGACAGTGTCAATGGTTAATAATCAGAATGATTCACTACGTAAACGTGCCAATATATTAGCCATGAATATTTACACCAACATCCCGGAAACCATGGCGCCCCAACATGAAATTCACAAGGTGAGAGGTGCAACAAATGGAGGCAACATAAATGTCAATTCTGTCGGCAGTCGTTCACTTAAACCCTTGGAAGAGCATCACGAAGAACTCGAGGAACTAGATAGTAGCTCTCATGACGACATTATTCCACTGTACGAAAATACAATAAAAACCGCAAACATCCGCGAAAATAGTATTTTTAACACATCCATAAGCTCCAATACACCACTGCACTTTCCCACAACATCCACACCAAATAAATCAAAAACACAGGTATTAAAAGATGTCCAAGAGCAGCAGCAAAAGTCGTTGCTATTAGATCATGATGATGTTGAGGCCATGAATAGTTTAGGCTTACCAACTGCTTTGATCAAAAACACTAATCGAGAAGATTTTACGAACACTGTCAGTGAACACAGTGTCAGCGATGAAGTCGTCGAAGAAGATCGTGACGAACCTACCCTAGATCGTAATGAGATTTATGTATCAAATTCATTACAAATCACAAATCGTATAGACATTGTTGATGATTTTGCTTCAGTTCTCATACGTGGCAACCAACAGCCAAAGCACTCGAAGTCATTAAATAATTTAGACTGCATTTATGTGGGTGCTCCTTCTACAATAAGAACCATAAACGAATTAGATGTAAATATCGCGTCATATGGGTCAGACCAGAACTTTAAACATATTTGCGGTGGTGGTCCAAAACAAAAGTGTCTTTCACTTTATGATGCCATTAACAATAAGACAACTGTTAGTTTAGGAGATTCCCAAAGTGAATCGGTAAATCCTCTAGCTGCATCACCATCATCTCAAAAATATTTAAGTGTCAACAGGGTCGAAACAGATGTCAATGTTGTCGAATCGTTTCACATAACGGGTACATGTACTCGGTCTGCTAGTCCCACCAACGAAAGTGATTTGAATTATCAAAACTCTGAAATAAGTATACGTAGTCATGGTTTGTATGCACCACAAGGAGACAACGATCTGACCTTAACCGATGACTTTCGTTATCAATCTTCGAATGCCAGTGATGCCGATATTGGCTTAAATGATTTTGATGATGATTTTTCGGCTTTTGGTAGTCATAATTTTAACCATGATCTGGAAGGCATCGATCACGACAATGCAGAACGGGCCGATGCTCTTAATACGTCTATTGATGAATTGTATGAGGCCATAAAGAGACGCAGTCCATTAGCACTTCTGCACTCGGCAGAATGTACTCGCAGTGAACAGTCTTCGTCTAGTCTTCTGTTGAATGCCATTGATGATGATAATTTACAGGCAATATGCAGAAGTTATGTGGAAAATGTGGATGGCTCAATAAGTGCGTCAAATTTACCGTCATCGTCATCCTCATATCTTTTTCCAACCACGTCGACCAACGCATCATTAAATGCCGTGTTGACAAAATCCCTTCGCGAGAATCTCATTGATGACGACAGTAGTCAAAGTAGTGTTATTTCCTATATAGATCCCAAAGTAACAAAAAATTCAATCAGCTGAAGTCACTATTTACTATGTAATCGAATTGAAAAACAATTCGACAATCATAATTATTTAGAGAGAACACGGAGACGAACAAATTATTATACATTTATAATATATTCGGTTTAATTTTTTAGTTATTAAAAAAAAATCGGAAAACATTTTTATAAAAAAATACTTTCTACGTGTTCGAAGGAATCACTTTAAATTTAAAGTATGATGCGAAAATATCCAATTTTCTATTATTTTGGAAAGCTATAGCTGGGACTATTCTTGCTTAAACCAACATAAATAAAAAATTTATGTACGTTTTGACTTGTCTATTTTATGTCCGAGAACAATTTTATTTATTTATTCAATTAATTATTTTCAGAATTAAAAAAAAAAAATATACAGGTTTGATACAATTATATACAAAATCGTAAAAATAGCAGAACAGATATAGACAATTTCAAAAAGTATGAACAATAAATTTAGTTTTCCCAAATTTCATTTAAAATTAATAATTGTAGGGATTTCAGCTTCCAGGAATTTTCATATTTGACAAGTGTTAGCTGCGTTTCTGATTTTTTAATTATATTTTATCTGTTTTGAAAAAGTGTATGTATTTTCTAAACAAAATTTAGTAGTTACTGTAATGATATTCTATAATTAATCTAATTCTAAGAAATACATATTGTCTTTTAATAAATTTTTTAAATAAGTAATATTTTGTACATTTTCATATTTTGTTCTTACCACAAGAGTAACTACTACTCAATGTCCTATTTTATTGGCAATATTTTTTGATGCTGTGGTTATTCATTCATATACGATTTATTCTATTATACCCACAACACAACCAGATCACAAGCAACACATCAAACAACGAGTAGTAGTTTGATTAAGATTTTGTTTTATATATATATTTTTTTTAATATATATTGTATTTAAAAATTTATTAATAAGATTTTAATAAATGTACAAAACAAAAAAGTTTACAAAAACCGCATTTGAAACTTAACTTATGTGTATGTATAAAAATTGAAAACTAGGGAAAATGGGGTTTGACGCAAAGAGAATAATAAAGGATGGGTAATAAGATGAAGAGGGTTACTTCATAAGTGAGTGTACGACGGCATTTACGTTGATAGCTTTCAAATCAGAATACGTTTGACCAGTACCAACGAATACAATCGGTTGACCAGTGATATAAGTCATTGAAATGGCGGCACCCACTTTATCGTCTATTGTATCGAATTTCGTTAGAACTATACCATCGATAATATGGGGATTTTCATCTGATGAATAATCGGCTAATGCTTGGTTGAATTTCACCAATTGGTCAACGGCTTCATTGCCCACCAAGGCCTCGCCGACAAACAATACCAATTCAGGATCATTTACTTTAATCAGCTTCGAGAGGGAACGCATTAAAGGTTCATTGTCTTGCATTCTACCGGCTGTATCGACCAATACAACATCGATGCGAGTGTCATTAGCAAATTTAATGGCTTCCATTGCAATGCCAGCTGCATCTTTACCGTAGCCCTTTTCGTATAGTTGGACCATATTACGGCCACCATGTTTATCTGCCGGATGAAGGGCATTCAAGTGTCGAGTATGAGTGCGCAATTGCTCCACAGCACCGGCACGGAAGGTGTCGCAGGCAGCAATTAAGACATTGAAATCATTTTCGATTAACCAAAAACATATTTTGGCTAAATTTGTTGATTTTCCCACGCCATTCACACCGCAGAAAATAATTGTGTACGGTTTGTTATTTCGTTTGGTTTCGAGAGCATCACGTATTATGTCAACTCGACGTTTTGGCGACAGAATGCGCACTAGAGACATTGTTAAAGCATCTTTGACCATTGCGGCCACCGAATTAAAGGTGCCAATAGACTTACCTTCCAGACTGGTGGCTACAGAATCGCATAGTTTGTAAGCAATGTCAGCTGCTACGTTCTTCGATATAAGATGATCCCGCATTTTGTCTAAAGCCGTTTGCAGATCAGCACGCGTCAAAGTTTTACCCCCTACAAAACCCTTAAAGTATGATAAAAGACCTGATTTTTTCTTGCGGTCTGTCATTTTGCGTCTTGTAGACTCTTCATAATTGTCATCGCTGTCGACGTTATCGCCGTCGCTTTCTACTTCCAAATCACGTATGCCACCTTGCATTGTTCCTACAATCTAATGATAGTTAATGATAATCATATGTAAAGCTTTCAGTTATAAATAGAAATAATTTTTATAAGAATTCTCATAAATTTCAATGCTTACATTATTTTGAATATTCTTGCTGTATTGTACATTCTCAGCTTGATCTTTTGAACGATCCAATACTACAGCATCCTTCGCATTGCCACCCAAATCCCATACTCTTGGCTTTTTCCCGGCCTTTTCTTTATCGGCTTTAGTTTGTTTTTCAGGCTGTGGACTTTTTTTGCCCGATGATTTCTCTCTTAATTTCTTGCGGTTTTCCAATATAATATCTTCAGAAGACACTGACTTTTCCGAAGCGGCGGCTTTTGCTCCTTCAATGATATTCACCTTTTTAACAAGTTCATTCTTTTTGCCTTCATTGGGACTTTCTATCAGTGAAGCAACTGTCTTCTTAGATTTTAAAGATTGGTCGAAGGAACGCATTGTTTTGTGTGCCTTACTGCTTTGTTTAGCAGAACTTTCTGCAATTGCTAATGTTGCCCGAAATTCACGCTCAAACTCATAGTCTACGGCATGACGTTGGGAAGACATTAACGCTTCGATGAACTTTTCTTTAAATACATTCTGCATATCGCTGAGAAATATGTCGACATATGGCAATTTAATAACCTTCTGAAATATTACGGCATAAACTAAATCAAGTTCATTATCTAATTTAAATTGAATGGCCAAATTTTCCTCTTCAAAATATTGAGACTCATTACTGCGTTCCTGCAAGTGTTGATTTGAAATAAAAAGTTCATTTATAAAATAGTGTGAGTACCTCTAATATTACGCTGCGAATCAAATTATTGATGCATGCTGTAACATTTTGTCCAGTGGAATTACAATTCCATAAAACTACACCACCCTTGGTGAAGACCACCACAATATCCAACATTTTGAACAAAAAAAGCAAAACAAAAATAAATTGTACACGTCACTACCACTATTGTACACGTCACAATGTGCACGAAAAAATATATTCTTTATTTAATTTAGCAAAAATGAGACCTATTGGTAATTAATATTATGGTATGATATGTTTATATTAATTGCATTATCTCTTCTAGAAATTCACTCTTTAAGATTTTTCAAATTGGAAATATCAAATTGCTTTATTTTCTTAATACAATATATGTTTGACATTTCTGTAATGAATATTTTGACATTTTATCTATGCTTCAATTGTTCTTTACAGGAAAGTGGCATCACTATGACCCCTTTTCCCTTTTCTGTGACAAAGGCCCATTTTACACCAAGATTTTTGACAACGTCGTTTTTCTTAATTCTCTTTTGAAGCTGCTACCAAACACCTATTGCATTCATACGATGAATTTTAGTTTCATGTCTTTTTTTAAAATCTGATTTAGTTTATTTTTCGCATTAAGAAAAATATAAAAAATATATGAATTAATCTACATTCAAATCATCTTTTTTATTTTTCAACTCAATTTATTTATTTGTTAAATATTATTTACCTTATTTCATTATAAGATTTAATCTTTTTATACTAAATAATTTATCATAATTTTTCACACTATATACCAAAAGCTATTTAATATTTAAATTATTAAGAGAACAATGTTTAGAATTTCTAATCAAATAGCAGAACGTATCAATATTTAAAAGTTTTAAGCTAAAACATATTCAGTTTAAAGGAATTATGCATATATTAAATAAAAAAGAAAAATATGGAAAAAGTGTTGAAAAACAGAAATCGTGTCCAGGGGCAAGCACATTAAATAAACTAAAAAAACTACAAAAACACGAACAATGACAAAACACCAAAAACCAGTTACGAGGAAGGATGCGATGATTTATCCCCCACACTGCCCACCCAACCTAGATCACTTGGACCCTACGACGTTATTAGTGATCCCCATACCCACACACACCGAAACTGTGCCCACTTACCACATCCTTTTCACTTCACCAGAAAAAGAAATTTAACACCACATATTTTAAATTTTCTTAAATTTACATAATTTTTTTATTAAAAAAAACTAACCTAATAACAAAAACAAAATGGAGATTTTTCTATATACTTATTCCTATTAAACAAAATTTCAATATTACTTAATTCCTACACAGACAAATAAAAAAAAACCCGTGCCGAAATTAATAAATTTTTCTCTAACTTAAACTTTGCTAAAATCTTAGCTACTATTTATTCCCAGGCCTACAAAGTTCTTCAATATCGACTCCATTTTGAGTCCGCACTAATACACAAAAAAAACCCCAACACCCTACCTAAATGAGCTCTCTTAGGTGGTCTACACGGATTCCAACGACAATCCAACAAATTACATACTAACACCGGACACTTTGTACACCTAACATATACTTCGAATATTTTTTTTTTTGAACACTTAAAAATTTGGGCACTTACATAAAACGAATTTTAATTTTAACTATATAAACAAAAACTTATACTAACTTATAATATTTAACCCTAGCAAATACTAACATTTAACACTAAAACTTAACACTAATTTTTAAATATTTCCTTTTTCTTTTAACTTTTAATATTTCAAATTTTATCTTTTTACTTTTAAACTCTTCAAATATGCCAAATTCTTATCTTCTCAATGTTAAATTTTCAGTTTTTCAGTTTTACGTGTACATCCAGGCCGCCGCCCGTTTCACCATGGACAATGTAACCCGGGGAGTATTCCACAAAAAAAAAAAACTTATTATACAGAGGTTACCTTGACTTTGTTTAATCTCCTGTTTATACCACTCTTTCCAGGCTATTGCTGCTTCCGAATGCCCCGGATCCTCTTTAAATATTGTGGTGTTTCTACTTTCCGGGCAGATATCTCCTCCAACGCCCTTCGCATGGAATCTATTAAAAAAAAACTATTTTCCACTACACCTCCTATTTATCACTACAATTAGCACTCACTTGAGATTTTTATTTCTTTTAGGATTTCCACCTAGAAATACACAACTTTACTTATATCACACTGGATTTTATTAATTGGATTTTTGACTGCAACTGGCAGTTATACAAAACGTTAAGGTTTGTTACCCCGCACTACTTACTTGAACTTTAAATATATATTAATGGCGCTATTCAGCCTTCTCTGCCCTTTTATATTCACTTTACCCACGCTCCAGATTCCGGAAAAATCTCCATCTTTTTTTAATTTATCTAAACTTTATTATTACAAAGGCAAACCACTGACATAAAAACTGACAAATCCTTTATAAAACAGAAACACCAAAAACAGGAATGTTAATTCCCAAAGTTTCGCTGGGATTTATGAATGGCCATTTGCTAAAAATACAACTCCGTTTAGCATTCGTAAACCCAGAAAACTTGGCAGCACTTTTACAATAAAACTATCCCTACAAGAAATGACCCTACAAGAACAGTGACGGTCATTTGACCGGTGATATGACCGTCACTACTGACTGAAGTGTCGGTCATCGCGTAGAACAAAGTTTCTATCATTTTATTAAGGCAAATATGCCAAAACTGGCCGAAACTTGATGATCATTCGAATGACTGAAACTAACACATAAACAACTTTTGTACTAACACATTTGCAGTTTTTTTCTATTTAAAAACATATGACTGTCATTGTTGCTGTTGTTAAGGTTTAGGAAAGGTAAGTAATTAATTAAATTAAAATTAAATTAAAAAGTTCAAGTTAATTTTTGTTGTTTCTTTAGGATTCTTCAAAATATGTCAGTGGATTCGTTAGTGTAATTCTCAATTGTGGTGGCACGTCCCTCCATTATACCCTTCCACAATATATTTTTTGCTCGCTTGTGGCCTATTCCTGTTGGATCGTTAACTTAAGATATTGCTGTAGAATCTTCACAAACTTTCAATCTAGAACTTTTATACCTCTTAGGAATCGCATAAATATATTGTTAATAGATGCGCAATCACCAAATGAACTTATTAAGCTAATGTACTGACATTTTATTAAAAATTCTAGCTAGAAACAAAGTAAATCTTCCTTGCAGAATTTTACATTAATCCTTATATCTATCTTTCAGTCTGTTGCCATAACATGGATATGTTTTTTTTTAATATTTGGCTCGAATGTTTTAATTTATGCCATTCTGGAATATAGTGTGGAATATAATGTTGATAATATGAATATTAAGGAATGTGCAGTAACCGTAAATTCGTCCATAATGAAATTTGTTTTCAAAAGAATAAAGATCTAAAAATATTGAACAAATTGATTTATGGAGGTATTATCACAATATCTCACACACCGTTCTGTACAAACAATTTTCCAAATGGAGTGTATCAGTTTTGGCCGAAATTGTTAATTCACAACACACAAAAGGTGAGCTTTAATATAAATTGTTGATATATATGTGTTATAATATATTGTTTTCTTTAAGAACCTACTGATTGCACTAAGGCCCATTACCGGAAATTTCTATTGAGTTTAGTCAATTTATTCAGTGCTAAGTTACGAACCGCTTTGAGGGATGGTTCGAGTGAAAAGTCAGCAAACATTGTCTCAAAGTTTCGGAATTGGTGATATTGTTGTGTTTTTAATATATTGTTTATTTCTATTTTTGATTTTTAATACAATAAATAAATATAAATAAAAATAATAAGTCGTGTTTCATTATAATCAAGCGTGACCGGTCAATGATGATGTATATAGCCATCAAGTATGACCGGTCAACGATGATATTTATATCTATCATCGTTGACTACTAAACAGCGGTAGAGTGAGCAGTTCAGATATATATTATATAGTTTACACACTTTCATAGGTTAGAGTAAGATGCAAAATAAATACGCAAATAAATGCGGAAATAAATACGCACGTGTGATAGCAAAAATTATGAATCGTATGTAAAAAGACAATTTTGACAGACATGAAGAATTTCATATGGATAAAAAAAGTGACAGTACATATGTAAAAACATTTCGTGTAATAGCACCTTAAAGCTGCGTTCACACTACGTGTTTTGCTCGTGTTTTTCTTATTTTTTTAGCACGTGTAATTTGTACACATAGTGTGAACCCTTTCAAACATTGTTTATGTACAACACATTTTGCAAGACATGTAAAATTTTCAATTAGAGCAGGTTCTATTTTGGCAAGATAAACATATGAAAATACAACACTGCTTGTGGCGAAAGAAAAACAGAGTAAATTATAAAGATTAATATTGAGAGAAAAATAAATTGTTTAATATTAATTAACAATTAAAAAATATATAAAATATATAACTTTATTTTTCACAATAATTTTTTGTAAATTCACAAATTAAATCAGCTGTTGTTTACATTTAGAGGTTATGTCATACGGAAATACATATGTACGTTTGAACGCAAAAATTATGAATCGTATGTAAAACGGCAATTTTGACACACACACGGAATTACGTATGGATCATAAAACTGAATTTACACATGGAAAATACACATAGTGTAAACACACCTTAAAGGTGCTATTACATAATGTGTTTTTTACATATGTACTGTCAAATTTTCCCACAACAAAAGTTGTACACATCGTGTGATACATATGAAACATTGTTTATGTACAATACATGAGGAAAGTCACATGTACATTTTTGAATTAGAACAGGTTCTATTTTTGCATGACAAACATATGAAAATACAACACTGCTTGTGGCGAAAGAAAAACATAGTAAATTTTAAAGATTAATATTGAAAGAAAAATAAATTGTTTAGTATTAATTAACAATTAAAAAATATATAACTTTTTTTTTAACAATAAATTTTTGTAAATTCACAAATTAAATCAGCTGTTGTTCACATTTAGAGGTTATGTCATACGGAAATACATATGCACGTGTGATAGCAAAAATTATGAATCGTATATAAAAGACAATTTCGACAGACATGATTAATTTCATATGGATAAAAAAGTGACAGTACATATGTAAAAAACACTTCGTGTAATAGCACCTTAATTTGACATATTTCTACATAGTCAACAGCTACACATGCTACCCACTAAAAGATAAAAATTAAATTCAAATTACAAAAAAATACACTAATCCATAGCAGCCATCACAACTACAACGTATATTCACCACCGAACATAAACTCCATACACACACTAATAAGGACAACACGAATCTACCCAAATCATACGGACTACTAGGTAAAGCTGCGTTCACACTACGTGTTTTGCTTGTGTTTTTCTTAGTTTTTTAGCACGTGTAATTTGTACACATAGTGTGACCCTTTCAAACATTGTTTATGTACAACACATTTTGCAAGACATATGTAAATTCTTCAATTAGAGCAGGTTCTATTTTTTCATTGATGAACTCGGTAACTCTATTTTGTGAAGACAACAAAAAGTTAATATGCCAAACTTATGTTCATATTTGTAAAAGAATAATGAAAAAACGTATGACATAAAAGACCAGCCCGTGTATACTCTTAACATTGTTCTGTATAATATCTAATTGAAAATGTTGACATTCATTTTAAAATAGAAATAACTATTGCAAAGCTAATTAGAACAAAAATTGTGGGCCATCTACTGCGACAGAGTCACGCTGAGCAAAATGAAGTGACACTCTGTTAATGCAAAAGAAAATTAACCTTTCCGAAGGTATGTAACATACCTAACTAAAATTTCATACCCTCGATACTGTAATACCCAGAATATGTTAACCTCAGGAAAAAAAAATCACTTTTTTCTATAGAAATGTTGAAAAATTATTATTTTTTATTTATTTGTAATAATAATTAAATTAATATATAATAATAATAATATTAAAAATAAAAAGATAAATAATTTAATAAAATTTAATCTTAATTACATTAGATCCATTTATATCATAACTATTTTTATACTTAATTTATTGTAGCTGATGAAGTATTTAAGTCTTGTAAATTTTTAAATACCCAGTCTTTTGTCGCCTTTATTTATAAAGATTAATATTGAAAGAAAAATAAATTGTTTAATATTAATTAACAATTAAAAACTTTAAAACTTTATTTTTAACAATAAATTTTTGTAAATTCACAAATTAAATTAGCTGTTTTTTACATTTAGAGGTTATGTCATACGGAAATACATATGTACGTTTGAACGCAAAAATTATGAATCGTATGTAAAACGCTAATTTTGATACACGGAATTACGTATGGATCGTAAAACTGAATTTACGTATGGAAAATACACATAGTGTAAACACACCTTAAGTTGTTGTATCTTTGCATTAGGCACACCACCATTCACTCCTTTTCTTCTCCCCCAATCGGTTACCTGCATAAGAGGGAAGGCCCATCATCGGTCCAACCGGCCGCAACAAAACTCCGTGCCTACCATAGTCTACGCGGGAGGAGCGGTGTGCGGTCGTTTCTTTTTCATGTCAGAGTAAGTAAAGAATGAATTCTCTGTTGAATCCTATTTTTACTTCATTCCGGTCTACATCATTCGAAAAAAAAAAACAAATACAAAACTTTTTTAATTCCTTCCCTAATTTTGCTATGAAACTTTTCCGCGTTTCTGGCCAGGAGTGGATTCTTTACTAAATAAAATAAAATCGGTTTTCATTTACAAGACTCACTTCTTTAAACTCAAACAAAACAAACTATAAAAATTTTATAGAAGCTTTCAGGTCAGAACCTCGAAGACTTAATTCTTTAACAAAAAACTTTATTCCGACTTTCCCAGTCAGTATATATGCAACAATTCTTTGCAAAAACTTAGAAATAAAAACTTTAATCAGAATTTTGAAAGAATAAATTCTTTACAAAAAAATAAACCTTATCGGAAAAACTTCAGGTCAGACTTTTCAAAGAGTGAATTCTTAAAAAAAAAAACAAAACCAACACATTTTGAGAACCGAAAAAAAACAAATTCGACTCGCTATTTTCGACTTTTCCTTAGATCTTCGCTAAAGGGTGCTTGGCCTAACTCGAGCTTAATTTGTCCCAACGTGGGGAATTCTCACGCCCTGAGATGTCTCAAGCCGGACACTAAAGGTAAGTTCATGAAATATTTATGGTCTAAAAAGATTTATTTGTTCTCTCTTTTGCATTTCAGATTTTTATTTTCATCATTTAGCATTGCTGACTTAAAATTCATCCTATAGTCTTCACGTGAGTGTTCTTTTTAACTTTTTTTTCTACATTATATTAGTTTATATAAATTATTTTTATAATTTCATGCCGATTAATTTATTGGTATTTTGTTGTCACCATTACTCACTTTGTATGTTGTTACTTATTTCCTATCTTATAGGAACAAAAGTCAGGAAAAAATATTTTTGATCAGTTTACTAAATTGACTTAATTAGTTAAAAAATGATTTTTAATTAGTTGTTAGGAACAATTTTATAAATTGTTCTGCCTACTATGTAGGCTTGGGTTCTGATTAAAAAACTAAACTACTTTCTCTTACGACTAACTTAATATAGCCAAAACATCATTCTGCAGCAACATACAACCACCACCAAGAAGTGCTAGGGTCAACGCAACGCATGTTTGTCGTAAACAACCAGTCAAGTGCTTTGCCTTTATTTCCCAATCGTAAATTGTGAAATCATAAGATAGTCTCAAGTGCAGTGACTTGAGAATTGCTTACATTGTGGAATTGGGCAATCGATCGAAATGCACCGAAAACAAAAATACAATATAACTGAAAACAAAGGGGATTGGGGCAGAGAGAAAAAAAATGAAAGAAATATTAATGGGTGTAATACGAGATTACGACATAAAGAAAATGTAGAACAGTGCAATGTGATATTGCGACAGAAAAATAAATGTAAAACAATGCAATGTGCTATTGCAACATACTCGTGCCAAGAATCATATATAATAGAGGATGTGCAAACCATGATTTTGCCGCAAGAACAAGAGGGAAGAGATGGGAACCAACAAAGTTTTATAGGTCATGAGAATTTAAAATACTGATAGACTGTGTCACATACATTGCACAGATAGGACACAATGTAACGCGTTGTTATTTGGCACAAGAGGCATTGTAACAGAGCAATAATCAAAAAACCAAGTGAGCATTTTATGAAATTATAAGACGCTTTTATGACTCCCTTTACAAGATTGATTGTTGAAGCACGCTTGAAAATGATAACTGGGTATATACACAACAAACCAAGAAATCAACAAACAAACATATACATAGTTTTTATAATATTTTCAAAGATTTCATATCTAATTATGAAAAAGAGTTTTATATTCAATGCAATATAAGGGTGGGCACTTTGCTAATTCATACAAAAGATCATGAATTGGTTTTTATAATTGAAAAATGAAATTCAACAAAAATAAAGAAACAAAAATTTATAATTTTTTCAAAAAAGTTTTATTTAACAAAAAAAACTTAAAATAAATAATTCATAAAAAAAATAATAAATAATAAATTCATTTAAAAAAAAGTAATAAAAAATAAAAAATTTGCTTAAATAAAAAATATGAAAAAACTAAATTTGAAAAAAAAATTAAAGAAAAAATTTGAAGGAGTTAATTTCCCCATTAATCCATCGAACGTTACATCATTCATCTTCTTCTCAGCAAGCAGACTTTGTTGGGGGGTCATTTTCCGTAGCTTTAATGCTACGGTGACACCGCATACGTCAAATTCGTCCATACGTTCACCCTTTCTTTTGCTTTGTCGACATAGGACTGTATTTCTTTCCACTTTCATTTGAATCTTAATCGGAGTAGTAGTTGAGCGTTGTTGTTCGACAGCTTCTGTGGGGTTCACTTCTTCGGCATCATATGTTGATACGTCTTCAGAAGTATCTATTGGTTGTACTTGTTATATTAAAATTGCTTCTGCGACTTCTACTTTTGGTAGATCGCCAGTTGCCAAAACTAATTGTTTCAATGCATTGCGGTTGGCAGGATATGGTCGGAAGCTCTGATATGGAATGACTTCCTCCCAGACGTTACCATCGTTCGGAAAAGCTAAAAAAGTTTACAAGTTCAATTAATTTCAGTTCAATTATGTTTAGCTTTATTATTAATACTTACGTGCTTCTTCATCCACGTCTATTTCTTCAATAAAGCCGAAGCAATCTTCGGATTGCATTGCCATTGCCAGTTTGGCTTGTGCCGAAGTATACGGCATTTCATCTTCATTTGACTTTGTTTGTGCGGAGCTGCACGGCATATTATTTTGCGGCTTCTTTTCTGGAAATAAGAAATAGCAATTAATAATTATAATTATAATAACAACAATTACAATTTACCTTTTTTTGCACGTTTCTGTTTTTTCCGTATCTAGAAACTTGAGAGCATCAATATAGAACAATATGGTTACGTGATCTGATTCCTTTGTTAATTTCTTTTCCCTAAATTAAGGAACTGGAGGCCAATAAAATGCGTCAAAACTGGAACGGACAACGATGTATTGGAAAACTTAAGGAGGATGACAACAAACTTGCAACCTAGAGAAAAGGAATGCGTTATGCTGCTCGACGAGGTTTCCATAAGAAGGGACTTGGTATACAACAAATCGAATGACCGGATTGATGGTGTTGTAGATTTCTCTAACGATGAAAGAGCAAAGGAAGTAGCAACGAAAGCATTGGTTTTCATGCTTAAAGGGATTTTCAGTAATTGGAAATATGTGCTAAGCTATTACGCAACATCCGATGTGCTTAGAGCCGACAAATTGAGGGAAATTGTGTTGGAGAACGTTGAAAGAGTGACAGAAATCGGACTAAATGTAACATGCATTGTTATGGACCAGGGGCAGACGAACCAAGGATTGGTAAATCTGCTAGGAGTTACATCTGAGACTACTTATTTCGAAATTACGCCGGAGAAGAAAGTATTTGTGATGTACGACTATTGCCATATGTTTAAATCAATTAGGATCACATTGTTAAGCCATGACATAGAGACAGAACATGCATAGATGTTTTAAGAGCTGTTTACGAATCAGACAAGCAAAGTCTGTTTATGCGGATGCTGCCGAAACTGAAGGATTCGCATTTATATCCCAATAGATTCGAAAGGATGAAAGTTTCGAGAGCTGCTCAAGTGCTGAGCCACAGCATGTTTGCAGCTATTAAAACAAAAATGGATGGTGGATTTTTCAACGAAGAATTGTTAGCTAAAGTGCCGGGTACACTATTATATATAATTCTTGGCAATGCACTTGACTGGTTGTTTACGACAAACATGCGTTGCGTTGACCCTAGCACTTCTTGGTGGTGGTTGTATGTTGCTGCAGAATGATGATTTGGCTACATTAAGTTAGTCGTAAGAAAAAGTAGTTTAGTTTTTTAATCAGAACCCAAGCCTACATAGTAGGCGGAACAATTTATAAAATTGTTCCTAACAACTAATTAAAAATCATTTTTTAAATAATTAAGTCAATTTAATAAACTGATCAAAAATATTTTTTCCTGACTTTTATTCCTATAAAGAGCTGTACGCAGCTTGTTAAGGAATCTTAACAGAAAATTTTCATATATTTCTTAAAGAAAAAAAGCACAAAAGTACCTTTCAGTGCAACGCTAGAAATCAGCTGTTTTCTGTCAATTATTAAGAATTTTGAAATTGAAAACAAATCAATTCTTCGGTTCTGCTTTATTTGGCCTGCTAAACGCTTTTTAAGCTCAGTATCAAAATTACCCATCCGCTTCTTGTTTTTTTTTTTGCCGAATTTTGTTCTTTTTTCCCCAGGTTTGCAACTGAAAAATAAATTTTTTTTTTTAGCATATTACATTTTGTTTATGCTTACCTCTCCTGTCAAAATTCCTTTCAGAAAGAACGAAGAATTTGATATTCCTGCTCAAAGCCTGGGTTGCCTAACTTCATTTACGTCAAAAAAAAAGTAGTAAAAACAATACTACTTTTTTAAAAAGCTGCGGACTATCAACAGAAATTTTTTGACAGAAAAATTCCTTAAGCATTTCTGAAGCGTTTTTTTATATGAAGTTTTTGATTCCTTAGCAAGCTGCGTACAGGCCTTAAGATAGGAAATAAGTAACAACATACAAAGTGAGTAATGGTGACAACAAAATACCAATATATTAATCGGCATGAAATTATAAAAATAATTTATATAAACTAATATAATGTAGAAAAAAATGTAAAAAGAACACTCACGTGAAGACTATAGGATGAATTTTAAATCAGCAATGCTAAACGATGAAAATAAAAATCTGAAATGCAAAAGAGAGAACAAAAAAACTTTTTAGACGATAAATATTTCATGAACTTCTTGTAGTGCCCGGCTTGAGACATCTCAGGGCGTGAGAATTCCCCACGTTGGGACAAATTAAGCTCTAGTTAGGCCAAGCACCCTTTAGCGAAGATCTAAGGAAAAGTCGAAAATAGCGAGTCGAATTTTTTTTTTCGGTTCTCAAAATGTGTTGGTTTTGTTTTTTTTTTTTAAGAATTCACTCTTTGAAAAGTCTGACCTGAAGTTTTCCCGATAAGGTTTATTTTTTTGTAAAGAATTTATTCTTTCAAAATTCTGATTAAAGTTTTTATTTCTAAGTTTTTGCAAAGAATTGTTGCTTATATACTGACTGGGAAAGTCGAAATAAAGTTTTTTGTTAAAGAATTAAGTCTTCGAGGTTCTGACCTGAAAGCTCCAATAAAATTTTTATAGTTTGTTTTGTTTGAGTTTAAAGAAGTGAGTCTTGTAAATGAAAACCGATTTTATTTTATTTAGTAAAGAATCCACTCCTGGCCAGAAACGCGGAAAAGTTTCATAGCAAAATTAGGGAAGGAATTAAAAAAGTTTTGTATTTGTTTTTTTTTCGAATGATGTAGACCGGAATGAAGTAAAAATAGGATTCAACAGAGCATTCATTCTTTACTTACTCTGAGATGAAAAAGAAACGACCGCACACCGCTCCTCCCGCGTAGACTATGGTAGGGACGGAGTTTTGTTGCGACCGGTTGGACCGATGATGGGCCATCCCTCTTATGCAGGTAACCGATTGGAGGAGAAGTAAAGGAGTGAATGGTGGTGTGCCTAATGCAAAGATACAACAACTGAAGGTGTGTTTACACTATGTGTATTTTCCATACGTAAATTCAGTTTTACGATCCATACGTAATTCCGTGTGTCAAAATTAGCGTTTTACATACGATTCATAATTTTTGCGTTCAACCGTACTTACATATGTATTTCCGTATGACATAACCTCTAAATGTAAACAACATCTAATTTAATTTGTGAATTTACAAAAATTTATTGTTAAAAATAAAGTTTTAAAGTTTTTAATTGTTAATTAATATTAAACAATTTATTTTTCTTTCAATATTAATCTTTATAATTTCCTCTGTTTTTCTTTCGCCACAAGCAGTGTTGTATTTTCATATGTTTGTCTTGCCAAAATAGAACCTGCTCCAAAATCATATATAATAGAGGATGTGCATGATTTTGCCACAAGAAAACTGACAACGCAAGAGTGGATGAGATCGCAAGATTTGAAGATAAAACTGTTAAGATAATTGAACTTTATATTTTAAACAGCAATTTATGTACTTGCTTAACTCTGTGGTGTTATGATTTGTGTATTGCGAAAATTTTCATTTATATTTAAAAAGTTGATGTTTTTGGATAAATTTGATTTAATGTTTAATAGTCATAATTGATTTTTTATTTGAAAAATAAAAAAGGAAGCAATAACAATAAAACTTTTTTGAACTTTAGATTTTATATTGAAAAATAAAGATGTAGTAAAAATAATCTGTTTTTGAATTTATTTGATTTCATATTAAAAAAAAGAAGCAGTAGCAAAAAAATCTCTTTCTGAATTTATTTTGTGGCCCTGAAAAGAGACTTTTTATATCTTGTGACCCTGAAAAGAGCCTTTTTTATATTTTGTGGCTGTGAAAAGGGCCTTTTTTTTCTATTTTGACGCCCTGAAAAGGGCCTTTTATATATTGAATTTCGCATCGAATCAGCCTTCAGTCACATCCTGCTTATCCAAAGGAGCTAATAAATGAAAAAAAAGAAAACTAAAAATTTTATTAATAAATAGTTCATATATAATTGTTAAAAAAATAGTTAACATAAAAATTTATGTTATTGTCTTTCAAAATTTAAAATTTTATTGTCTTTCACTTAATAATGCAGTTAGTTAACATAAAAAATTATGCCATTTTCTTTGGAAAATAATAAGAATAAAAAAGAAAATGAAAATTTTAATAATAAAAAATAATTGCATTAAAAAGGAAAAAGAAGTTAACATAAAAATTTATGTCATTGTCGTGAAAAGAAACACTTATTTTATTTTGTTAATTTTTTATTTTCCTTCAGTTGTTGCCTCTTATTAACAATCAAGGTATTTACTAATGTTTTAGAGTTTTCATATAACAAAACAGTTATATAAAAATCTAAAACTGCTTTCTTATGTAATCTGCAGCGATCGGTTTCATCAAACCATCCAGAGAATTCCTTCGATGTAGCCAGAATCCGATGAATTTCATTTATTATACTATTTCTTAAGTTTATGTTATGGAAGAATTCGTGTAAATAGAGAACTTTTTAGATATATCTGAATAATACTTAGATGCTACTACAATTTTATCCACATTATGGGCCTTGTTCTGTACGAATGTTGTCGCTTCTGCTGATGGTCCTTATGCCATTTCTAGACATCTACCGCATTGGATTTTCTTCACAAAGTTGGAAAAAATTACATATGCTGTGTAATATTCTAGTGTTTCCAATTCATTGCTACTCATCTCAACATCCTTATGAATAGCAACTCTGCCATTGTCGATAGCCACTTCATCCGTTGATATTGCAATATTAAGATTGTTTCTTAATATTGACTTTTGGTGAGATATATCCTTTGATTCTTCATTCGCTGTTCCCCATTCCAGCATAACATCTTCGTCGTCTTCACAGTTGTTGTCAGAATTATATTTGACAGTTATTATTTTCATTGATATCAGTCGCGCTAGAATATATTGTAGTTAATTGATCGAAGGATGATCGTTTGAACCACCCTTCGATCGTATCTTGAAAAACAAATTTTCCAGCGCGTCCTGATTAAATTTCCAAAAATAAATGAAATTTACTTCACTTTTATATTTATAGAACAAATGTTGGCTTAAGTCAAGGAAACACCTTAATGTTAGGATGAAACCATTGATACATTTGTTTCTCGGTAAACCTGTAAAATTAAATGTCTCCAAGTATTCAATAAATTCCAGAATGAATTCAGTTGTTTCGTCTTCGTTCCTATAATATAGCCTCCTGTTGGGATTTCTGTCCCCAGCGTTCTTCGCATTTAGGATATCGAATATTTTGTTAAACTGTTTTACGAAGAAAAGTGTACCCGGCACTTTAGCTAACAATTCTTCGTTGAAAAATCCACCATCCATTTTTGTTTAAATAGCTGCAAACATGCTGTGGCTCAGCACTTGAGCAGCTCTCGAAACTTTCATCCTTTCGAATCTATTGGGATATAGATGCGAATCCTTCAGTTTCGGCAGAATCCGCATAAACAGACTTTGCTTGTCTGATTCGTAAACAGCTCTTAAAACATCTATGATTGCGGGACCATGTTCTGTCTCCATGTCATGGCTTAACAATGTGTTCCTAATTGATTTAAACAAATGGTAATAGCAAGAATCATATATAATAGAGGATGTGCAAACCATGATTTTGCCACAAGAAAACTGACAACGCAAGAGTGGATGAGATCGGAACTAACATCGGACAGAGAATTGCGACATAGAAAAATGAATGTGGAAGCAAATTGTGAGACATACATTGTTTGTGTCGCAAGATTTGAAGATAAAACTGTTAAGATAATTGAACTTTATATTTTAAACAGCAATTTATGTATTTGCTTAACTCTGTGTTGTTATGATTTGTGTATTGCGAAAATTTTCATTTATATTTAAAAAGTTGATATTTTTGGATAAATTTGATTTAATGTTTAATAATCATAATTGATTTTTTATTTGAAAAAAAAAAAGGAAGCAATAACAATAAAACTTTTTTGAACTTTAGATTTTATATTGAAAAATAAAGATGTAGTAAAAATAATCTGTTTTTGAATTTATTTGATTTCATATTAAAAAAAAAGAAGCAGTAACAAAAAAATCTCTTTCTGAATTTATTTTGTGGCCCTGAAAAGAGCCTTTTTTTATATTTTGTGGCCCTGAAAAGAGCCTTTTTATATTTTGTGGCTGTGAAATTGGCATTTTTTTCTATTTTGTGGCCCTGAAAAGGGCCTTTTATATATTGAATTTCGCATCGAATCAGCCTTCAGTCACATCCTGCTTATCCAAAGGAGCTAATAAATGAAAAAAAAAGAAAACTAAAAATTTTATTAATAAATAGTTCATATATAATTGTTAAAAAAAATAGTTAACATAAAAATTTATGTTATTGTCTTTAAAATAAACATAATTAAAATTTTTTTAACTAAAAATTTTATTGTCTTTCATTTAATAATGCAGTTAGTTGACATAAAAATTATGTCATTGTCTTTGGAAAATAATAAGAATAAAAAAGAAAATGAAAATTTTAATAATAAAAACTTAACCCTTTATAACTCATGATCATAAAAATCCAATTTTTTGCAAAATAACGGTGATTTATGTAAAAAAAAACAAACACATATTTTTCAGAATTTAAAAAAAAGTTATTTTCAAAATTTTATTTAGGTTTTTAAGGATTGTGACATTTCTGTAACATTGAGTCAAAAGTTCAAAAAAAGTGTTAAATAGTGTGAAATAATTTGAAACAATTATTTTGTTTGTTGTAGCACAAAGCGACGCCACATTTTTCGCAAATAGTTTGTGATACGCCTGTGCACTGTGGACATTTGCAGCGTACTCTATTTCCAGCCCAAATCGGCCAGTGCCCTATTTGATCCCGCCGTACTGCCATTGGCGGAACATGTTGTGCCGGACCCTTATGTCTTTTTGCTTGAAGAACATTTTCAAAAGAGTTTCTCTTCTTTATATTAGGCTTTAAACCAAGCTTGCATAATGTTTCACCATTGTCAAGTCTAAAATCTGCTTAAGACATATGTTTCCCACCGATTTTTTTTGATGTTCTAACTCTACGATATAGTAGCCAACAGTTTGCCATATTTAGGTCCAGTAAATGATAAAACATCCGAACTTGCCATCTTTTGCTCCGTACCTGTATTTTGTATCTTCCCATAATGCAGTCTATTAGATCGACGCCCCCCATATGTCGATTATACTCGCCGACAACAAAAGGGCGATCAATTTCCACATATTTTTTGTTTGTCTTGCCATATCTTTGTTTTTCACCAGCAATAGTAGACAGGAGCATCACAGCTTTGTTGTCTTTCCATATGACATTGGCCATATCAGTACCATTGTAGTCAGTAACATATTCGGTAGAATACCCTTTTTCTTTTTTTTTTGGACCTCCTTATCAGTTGGCATTTTACAATCAGGAATTCGGTTACGCCGTGCCGTTCCAAAACTAAATATGCCCTGCTTAGCTAAATACTCTAGCAGGGGCAATGAAGTAAAATAATTATCAAAGTATAGTCTGTAGTTTTGATGTCTTGGTATGATTCTTGACATTCTCATGACTACGTTTGATGATGCCCCTAAATTTGGCTCGTTGTTAAGAACAAGGTTTTCGGCTCCTGTTTCAGGTTCAATTTTATAGGCGAATCCTGAAACTCCACTAAGAACGTATATTTTATAACCCCATTTATGAGGTTTTTGGGGATTGTATCTTTTCAAACTATTTCTTGCTTTAGTGGAGCAAATTTGCTCATCAACACAAAGACATTCCTCTATTGGAACTCCACTAAAGGTTTCATTTAATTTGTCTACTATAGGTCTTATCTTGTATAGCCTATCAGCATTTGGGGCATTACGCATTGGTAAATTAGAATTGTCATTAAAATGGATTAACTGCCTAATTTTCTCAAATTTTTGTCTTGACATTATTTCTTGTATCATGGGTGTTCCAATTGATGAAGTCCAATGGCTGATTACACTCTGTAGTTTTATCAGCGACATAATGCATATTATTCCAATAAATTGCTGGATATCAATATGTGTTACTTGCAGTGGTTGATTCGGATTTTTTTGAACCGCGTATAGATTTGTTTGCTCTGCTATAAAACCTATCAGCTCTTTGGGGAAAAAATGAAACAAAAGTCAATTGGTGACTCTAGGTCTAATAAATTTGTTGGTAGTGAAGTATCTCCCGTAAACTGTAATTGTTGCTGGTTTAGTACGAAACTCTTTTGTTTCCATCTCAATTGCGGTTTTTGTTGCTTTGGCATTGTCGACGCTAATTTAGTTACTCATTTTGTATGGTCTGAAGATGAGGGACCTAAAATAGGATCATTGCTTTCAATAAAATCCTCGACGATTTCTTCATCTTCATCTGGTGTTGTTTGAAATTCGGGGTCAATACTGCTGTCATCATCGTCTTCTAGCTCATCTTCACTGTCATATTGACAAAGTATATCATATATTTCACTTTCTCGCAATACTCGAGACGTCATTCTGGAATAAAAATAATCACACATACGCCTACATATACATTACTCATCACTAATTATTTTTTCCCGTTTCAACTCAATGTAACAGAAATGCTACAAACACAAATATTAACTGCATGTTATAGTAATTTAAAACTATATACTGCAAATAACAGAATGCCGAAAATAATCCACTTACCTATAGATTTTTTAGCACAACAGGAAGTCTTAATCACTTTTTATATAATATTTTTAAATTTTAAATTCGTGAAACGGGGACTTTTCAGTTTCTACGTTTGACAAACTTCAATGCCATGTAATTCAATAACGCCGTCACCTAAAGAGCTAGTTGTGTACGAAGTTCATTAAATGTGTGTTGCCATAATGTTACAAAGATTTAAATCGCAAGAGCATAGTTTTTTTTTTACAACGTAGGGCGTTTTTTTTTGGTTTGTTACAGTTATGTCACACTGAGTTATAAAGGGTTAACCCATTCCCATCACTCACCTATGTCCTTTATCACTATACACATTTATCACTTCACCGCACAAACAACTTTTTAACTTATGATTTTTTTTTTCACACACAAAAACTTTCCTTTTTGCTTTTTGGTTGCGTTAAGATTTTTCTCCAGCCGATTACGTCGCCGCTCTAACAATTAATGCTTCCTCAAACGACCGCAGAGCTTAGCTTCACCCTAAAACTTGTTTGGCTTTCCAATATTTTGTCTACACCGGTTTATCCACTTTTTCTCTCTCTGTCTGTTTAATCTCCCTAGTCATCCTTTTCTACATATTTTTTCTAGAAGGTTCTACAATTTACCCCCTATTTTTTTTTCTTTTCCGGTTATCGCCAACAACCTTATTTATCTACTTTAATTATTCAAAGCTAAACTCAAAGCGAAACGTAATTTCATTCATAAGTCTGCCTTTTTCTGGTTTTACTTTCTTGTATTGTATTACCCACACATCTGGCAACACCATTTACAATAGAATCCACACTTTGACACGTACAATTCAATCATACATCAAATACAAAAAACTACCATGAGGAAGGTACATATTTTTTTATTATTACAAATTTAATTAATAATAATTTAATTCCCTATTTTCACAGAGCTAACTGGGTCCATGCTAGAAGACGCATATCGTACCACCCCAAACACGTAAGTACTCGTTCCTTCAAATATCCATTTACCAAAACTAAAATTTTTTTTAATATCTGCAGGCGAACGACAGGCAAATTAAACCACTCACACAGCTAATGCACTCAGGCCACACAGAATTTACCTATGGAACTTTTGGAAGAACCTGAAGCATTACTGGTGTGATAACTTGGTAATGTGTGGTACTCCAAATTCGGTGATAAAAAGGAGGGTGACCCTTAACATATAAAAGTGGCTTCTATCACAGAAGGACGATAATGGTTACCTTCACTCGACACCACCAATTATTCTCATCCCCTGGTCTACAATACCCAGAACTACGATTGTCCCGAACCACCGCAACAACTAGTAGATATATTTCAAAATGACGAACATTTTTTTTATATATAAACTTGAAAATATAATAAAATAATTTTATAAAATAAATTACAATTTGATCAGATTAAATAATTATTTGTTGCTTATATATGTCCAATTATATGTACATAGGTTAAGAATCATTTTTTGATAAAATTGTAAGTAAGATTTAATATCGAAGAAGAGAATACACTACATACATTATAAGAAAAATTTCTTTAGAAACAAGATTCTATGAAAATTTTAAAATTACATTATAATCTATATCGTAAACAAAACTATGGAAATAAAATTTGAAATTTGCAAATATACAAAAGAAAATACTATAAATTAAAGTGGAAAAATTGATAGATAAAAATAATTTTTAAGTGAAATGAACAATGGATATGGAGAATGTAAAAAGAGAAAATTTTTAAGGAATGAACTAAAAATTAGAGAAAATTATTGATTCATGGGATTTATGTGGAAGGGTATATAATTCATGATAATACCAGGAAAAGAAATTACATAATGGAGATGGAATAGAATTTTATAAACCTAATAGAAGTTGACGAGCTAAATGAAAAGACATTGACGATAACAATGAGTGAAAACATGATACAAAATGAAATAAATGAAAATAAAATTGATAACGTAAATAAATTAAGTGAGGATAAGGATGAATCATCTCCTATTGAGCGTCATGAACTCAAGATGTGGGAATGTAGATCCACACAAATATAAATTGAAAATATAAGACGCGCATATATAAGACGCATAAGAGGAATATAAATGAAGTCGACAAAGAATATAAAATGAAGATAAGGTAGTCATTCTGTGAACTGTACGGCCGTGGAATGTAGTGATAATCCCATTTATTTAGATAACATGTTGGAGAAACTATATTTGTATGTTAAGCAGATTGAATTAAAATATTTTACAACCCAGGGAAAATTAAATAAAATAGTAAGGAAAGAAATGAAAATGAATAAAGATAATGACGTCAAAGAAAAAAAAAATATTGAAGAACTAAAGTAGGTACCAATATAATAAATAAAGAAAAGAAAATCAAATCAATTAAATAGTATAAAGACACACCATGCTCAAGTCAATTAGGAAAAAAAATAACCTCAGAATATAAGGAACGAAAATTAAGATTTGGTAATGACCCATAATACTAAGGTATTGATTAATTGGAGGAGCCAAAATTTTTTTTGTTGTCTAAATAGGAAGAGAAATTAGTAATGAATGATGATTAGAATATTTGGTATTAAGGAAAAATAATCATGAAATAAGAATTGCCAGGAATCCGCATTGAAACGTAGAGAAATGAACTGATAAAACTATATTCAGATTTCTATATAAATTTCCATGTGGATTCCGAACAAATTTCCATATAAGTAATTAAGAGAAAAAGATTTCCATGGAGGTTTCATAAGGGTTTCCATATGAATTTTGTAGATATATATTTCCATATGAGTTTTAAATAAATTTCAGCATAATTTTGTATAAATTTCCATGAAGTATGAAGTAATTAACATTAATAATGTAAACGTAACTATAAAAATTAAAAATAAAGAGAAAATATTACATAAAAATTTATTAAAGAAATATAATAAAATAAAAAATTGACAAACAAACAAAATGTATAAAAGAAAACAATATTCACATAAATAAACAAAAACAAATAAATATATACAAAAATATGTACGTTAATAAATTTGTTAATGTAGAAATAAAAATTGTAACACTATATAGAATTAGAATTTAGTTCAATAAGTTTAATCAATACAACATGTACATTTCTATCCATGACTCAATTAACCAAAACTTCAAAACCATAGTAATATGAAGATTAACAAAATATATTAAAATAAATCAGATTACCGAATATTTTTTCAAGAGTCCAAAATCCCAAACAATTAAACGAAAATTATTGTAAACATTAACCAAACAGTATAAACAAGAATGAATCATATTGTACTTAAAACAAAACCCATTCAATTCAAAGACACCGTACTACATTTTAAAAATCAAACAACTTTTATTACAAACAGTTATAGGATTTTTTTTAGAACCGGGGTGTCGTGTATACATGACGTAGCGTACGAATGTAGGCCAAATACTAACGTACAGCGTCATGTATACAAACAATGGGGTGGCTTTCATTTCTATGGCACGAGTCATACACATATACTACATATGGTCAATGTACTGAATGGAATGCGGCAGCACTTGTATTCTCAGTGAGTAATAATGAAACTGAGAGTGAAGCCGCGCGCCACTAAGCATTGATTCAATGAGTATCCATTTTTTCTTTACTAAGCCACACCCCATTAACTAATTGAATGTAAAACTAGATTATCGAGAGCATGTTAGAACATCTCTCTCAGTATTAATAATTATTAAGAGTACTTTAGAAAGTTCTCTTTAGCGAATAAGTCTAGAACTTCTCATAAGTTCTTTATAAGCAGGGTAATTGTTGGTAAATAAAGCATTAACATTTTAGACTTAGAAACGGAAAAACGATAAGTGTTTCTTTTAATTTGCGATCAACGTCAAACATTATATGGCGATCCTGCCAAACATTATCGATCAACGTCGAACATTATAATGCTTACCAGTCGCTGAGTACTTAGTGCCCAATGAACAAATCCTAAAAAAAATTAACTTTTTCCCCAAAAATTTGTATGGGATTGGGGAATTTGTTCATGATGAAAAAATTCCCCAATGTTTACGTTTTTTTGGGAGTAAATTCATTTTTTATTTCCGTTTAAAATTTTTTGATTTTTTTAATTTAGAAGTTTTTTTAAAGGACGCTAAAACAAAAATACTTCAAAATTATGCTGCGAAACCGCTTGAATTTTTTTTAAGTTTATTTATTTTGTAAACATCAAATATAACGGAATCTTTTGCAAGTTAAAGGAATCAGAAGTTTTAAAAATTGAATTACTTCAATCAATAAATGATCATTATTGAGCAGAGACGTCAAATTTATATGTGGAAGTTTCAAAAATGGAAAATGAATGCGACATTTAAAATTGTGCCGCAAGGTTGCTTTAAGCAACTGCTTATAGTGTATGTTTGGCCTATTTTGATCAACAGGTAATTATTTCACACACGTAGATAAAATTTATCATAATACTTTTCACTGAGCTGTGTTCCGCGAGCGAGTCGCGTCCGTGTCCGCGCGTTTGACAGCTACACCCGTGCTGCCGTACAGTTAGCATCAATCGCCAATCGCTTCCGCGCGTTTGGTAGCCACACCAGTGCCAAATTATATTTTTATATTTTTCAGGTCATTCCTATATTTTAGCTAAGCTCTGTTCCGAAGGGCGCGTCGCGTCGCGTTCGCGAGCCGCCTCCGCACGTTTGGCAGCCACGCCCGTGCTGCCGCGCAGTTGTCGCCAACTTATTTGAATTGCCGAAACATATTTTTCAGATCATTCCGATATTTTAGCTAAGCTGTGTTCCGCGAGCGCGTCGCATTGCGTCCGCGCACCGAAATGATGCTATTGGAAATAATACGGATATTAAATAAATTTGTTGTAGGACAGATATTGACAGCAGTATGGGGAATTTGTTCATTCCTTTCGGGGACATTTTTTTTTAATTTGGGGAATTTGTTCATCGTGAAGTTATTCCCCAATTTTTTGGGGAATAAGTTAATTTTTTTTGAGAATTTATTCATTGGGGACTATGTACTCGACGCCTGCTTACCACTACAACCATTGAGTGTATGATGTCTAAAAGTTACGAATTTAAGTTATTCTAGAGCTTTGTGATATACAACATTTCTGGTTTTTCCTTCTGGTGCATATACGAAAATTTTATACTCTGGAGCAGGCGACATAAAATTGTCTATGATTCAGCTTGTCTTAGCCGCTGGATTTCTAGATGCACTTGAGTAGATTCAGGCATTTCCGTTTCTGTTAAGCTTGCTGAGCTGCGTTCTGCGAGTACGTCGAAATGATGCTAGATTTTTAATGCGTATATTGCAGGACAGATATTGAGATCAGTATGCAAATTTTCAGAGTACAGAGAAATCCGTTGAAAAATAAAAATTTTTATATCAAACAAATGTACCAAAAAACAGAAATGAATTTTGTATAAAAAGTGGGCGTAAAAGTAGACGTGGCCGCAAGAATCATATGGTGACCTTTCCTGGGATAAAGAGATTGTGCGTACCAAATTTCAGAGAAATCCGTTGAAAAATAAAAGTTCGAATAGCGAACAAATATACCAAAAAACATAAAATGAATTATATAGAAAAAGTGGACGTAAAAGTAGGCGTGGCCGAAAAAAGGCATATGCCGACCAAATTTCAGAGAAATCCGTTGAAAAGTTAAAATTTGTGTAGCGAACAAATACACCAAAAAACTGAAAATGAATTGTATATAAACAGTGGGCGTAAAAGTGGGCGTGGCCGATAAGAAGCATATGGTGACCTTATGATTCAGAGATCGTGTGTACCAAATTTCAGAGAAAGTCGTTAACAAATAAAAATTTGTAAAGCGAACAAATATACCAAAAAACATAAAATGAATTGTTTATAAAAAGTGGGCGCAAAAGTAGGCGTGGCCGGGAAAAAGCATATGGCGACCTTCCCTGGGGTATAGGGATCATCCCTACCAAATTTCAGAGGATTACGTTGAAAAATAAAAATTTGTATAGCGAACAAATATACCAAAAAACAGAAAATTTATTTTATATCAAAAGTGGGCGTATAAGTAGGCGTGGCCTATGGCGACCTTACCAAATTTCAGAGAAATCCGTTGAAAAATAAAAATTTGTATAGCGGTCAAACAAACAAACAAAGAGAAAATGAATTTTATATATACATATAGATTATATCAAAGTAATTTTTTATTTTAGGAATCCGCCTTCTTTTTCGTTTTAATTTAATTTTAATAACCAAAAATCGTTTCATCTTTCTTTTAATTCTGTTTTTATTATAAGTTAACAAAAAGTTGTCATTTTTAGAATCAAGATTTTCAATAATATTTGTTAATGTTATTGTGGTGAACATGTTTTTTATCTTTTGCAAAACGTTCTAAAAAGCAAACTCTGTGCAATTGTTGAGCAGTAACAAAGCATCTGCAACAACTGATCACGCATCAGCAACAAAACTTGGCATAACTGCCGCAATGATGCACAAATTTACTACATTTACGAACGTACCCAATGTGTTTCGTACACTTCGCTCAACTTATGGTCAACATAATCGGCCTACTGAGCGTTCTATTCGCAACATCATCACCCATCTCGAGACCCAGCATTCATTATTGGATAATATTCGACCGAATAGACCACGTCCAGCACGCAGTGAAGAAAATATAGCGGCCGTTATCGTGCCATGATAACCGACTTTTTGATGCCTGAAATTGAAGCTCGTGCTCTCGGCGACATTTGGTTTCAACAAGACGGCGCCACTTCCCACACAGCGCATCAATCAATGGATTTATTGAGAGAACACTTCGGTGAGCAGATAATTTCACGTTTTGGGCCGGTCGATTGGCCACCAAGATAGATGTGGGGAGGGATATGTAAAGTCTAAAGTTTATGCGGACAATCCCGCATCGATTCAGGCCTTGGAGCAAAACATCACGCGTGTCATTTGCCAGTTACCAGTCGACATACTCGAACGAGTCATCAAAAATTGGACTCAACAGTTGGACCATCTGAGGCGTAGCCGCGGCCAACATTTGATAGACATAATCTTCAAAAAATAAATGCCAACGAATGTTCTTTCAAGTGATAATAAACATTCCCCATTAAATTTGAATTTTGTGTTTTTTTTCTTTAAAAAAGTAGGGAACCTCGAAATGGATCACCCTTTATAAATTTTTTATTTACATCGTCGAAAAATCATTTAATTAGCTAATTTTAAACCTAAGCCAATAGACCTTCCACAGTTTTAAAGAAAATCTATGATCAATAAAAAATACTTAACACTACATTTAAATTTTCTGTAATAATTGGTACTATTCACTTTGTTACAGTAGTCAGCTCAATATTTTTAGTTGAAATTAATTAATATGAGTAGGATAACCCATTATATTTTAGATTTCATTTGCTAATCTTAATTATCGACTTTAAATCAAATAAATGTTTTGGAAGCTGTGGTATGCTAAAATTTTCATAAAAATCTAGCACTACCCCCATATTATATATTAACCTTCTCGAAATAATAACAGTAAACCTAGCTAAATGGTTTCTTTTGTGAATGAGCGTGATTTCAACAGACAGACGGACTCGAGTTGTTATATGGATCAAGATATATGTACTTTATGGGGTCGCAAATGCATTTTCGATGCGTTACAAACGGAATGATAAACTGATATATATTGGGGTGGGTCAATTATTTTTACTCCATGGGTTCATCGCGATTCTGGTACTGTGGGCCATAACAAGTATATTTGCCAAGGAACCATACCTCTAAAATCATTTTCAAGCCTGACAAAATTTCGATGAAAATATTTTCATGATATTTTTTTTATTCATTCAAAGAGTAAATAAAAAAAACGAATTTTTTGATTAAATTGAAGGAAATCGATATAGGTCGTATATGGGTACCCCACATAATTTTCGGCGCTGAATATTTTGCGCTATTTTAAATATGGTAAAGTCAAAGATTCGTCGATTTGTGCAATAATTTCGTCAATTTTCCCCAAAAAGCTGAAAAAATGCACGAAAACGCCCCTGGCGGCTGTTAAGAATAAAAATAAATGTGAAAAATGGATTTCCTGACCCAAAAAACCCCTGGTATACACATTTTCAATATTTTTTTGCATTCGAAATTTTGGCAGGCTCGAAAATGATTTTAGAGGTATGGCTCCTTGGGCAAATATACTTGTTATGGCCCATAGTACCAGAATCGCGATGAACCCATGGAGATTTTTCGGCCCCCTACAATTTGATACACCCTAATGTATATATATATGTATATATATTAAATTCTTTTTGAACTCACTTATTTTATAAAAGAAACATAAATTTGGAGTTTAGGGGCAATGATCCAATTTTTTTGTTTTGGGGGCTCGGCGGTCGAGCCTATTTTCCGAGTTATGGACTTTCAAAGTTTTGACATTAATTTTGTTATTTAGTATCGGATTTCAGTAATATATATCATTTAAAAGCTTACTTGAGTGCCTTTTATTTGATATTTTTAAATTTGAAATCCATTAACCCATTATGAACCTATTTAAAATTTAGTTTTTTGTAATAGTTTTTTCTTAAATATGAAATTGTCTCGTAAATAAACTGAAGAAATGCTGGCTCCACTAGCTTTATTTCGACATATTGACCTCTTAACCCTTTCAGGACTTGATATATTAGTGATTTTACCTACACTTATTAGTTTTTTCGAAATATTTATTCTTATTTTTAAGGTATTTCAAATGTTTCATATTCACTTGAATGCTAATGGCATTTCAAACTTTTCTAAATTAAAACAATTTGAGATACTAATTGAACGAGAAAATATTAAAATAGCGTCTTTGAATGAAACATTTTTTTCAGAAAATCATAGACCCTACTTTAAAAATTATTATTTATATAGAAGTGACAGAACAGATGCAAGAGGAGGAGGAGTAGCTCTGTTAATTCATAAATCTGTCGCTAATAAAAACCTCTTTATATCAAACACTTCATCAATCGAAAACATCTCAACTGAAGTTATTATAAATAATAGACCTATTGTTGTATCTTCGTTATATTCACCAAGATATACCCAAAGCTTTTGTGCTGATATCTTGAACCTAACACCTTCCACCAAAGAATATATAGTTTTTGGTGACCTAAATGCCAAACATTGTTCTTGGAATTGCCGTTCAAATAATACTGCAGGAATCGCACTCAACAATCTACAGCAATCAAGCAATTTTTTCATACACTATCCTAATAGTCCAACCCTATTCCCCCATCAACACAATCGCGAAGCATCCACAGTCGATATTATTTTAAGCAATACCGCTTTAAATATAGACGTAAAAACAATGGATTACGAAATACCATCAGACCATCGCCCCATTATATGTACACTTAAAAGATCAACGGTCTCGCAGGTTGACCTCAATTATTATGATTATAGTGCAACCAACTGGAACATTTATATGAATTTTTTAGACAATAAAATCACGTTAAATTCGGGTATATACAATACCAAGGTAATAATTGATCAGGAAATACAAAAATTTATAAATGTAGTTTTCGAAGCAAGGGATGCGTCTACACCTAAAATAACCCAACAAAATAATTACATATTACCAGAAAGTACTGTGAAATATATTAAACTAAGAAGAAGCTTTAAAAGAAAAAGCCAACGATCTTCAAATATAGCCGAGCAAACTTTTTAAAATCAATGTACTAAGTTTCTAAGCAACATGATTGATAAAAGTATTAATTCGGAACGCAATAAGAAATGGTGTCAATTAATTATCCAATTTAAAACCAGGTGATAAATCATTTTGGAGAATGAGCAGGAACTTGCGAGGAAAAGGAAAAAATCAAATCTCTCACCTTGAGGTTGGAAATACAAGGATAACATCTGATAAGGACAAGGCTGAAGTCCTGGCAAATACATTTGTCAAAGCAAATAACCTCACTTCGAATTACAACCACTCAGCGGATATAGTAAAGAATACAACAGTAAATAATTTTAAGAAGGAAAATCCCAGTTCTGAGTCAGCAATTTATACATCTCTAGAAGAAGTAATGAATATTGTCTCATCAATAAAACCCTCAAAATCTCCTGTTTTTGACAATGTTCCCAACCTGCTCTTAAAGAAACTATCACTCAAAGCTCTAAAATTACTGGTTATAATATTTAACAGCTGCATCAAACTCAACTATTTCCCAAACCATTTCAAAAACGCTAAGGTTATAAGCCAAAAAATAACCCAAATAGCTATAGACCTATTAGTTTATTAAGTAACAGGTAAAATATTGGAAAAAATTCTACATTCTCGTCTTAGTGAATTTGCAACGACCAATTCTATTGTTGCTAAAGAACAATTTGGATTTAAAAAAGGGCATAGCACTACGCACCAAATAAACAGAATTAAAAATCAAATAATCACAAATAAAAACAATAAACGTTCAACGGATCTACTATTGTTAGATATTGAAAAAGCGTTTGACACCGTTTGGCATAATGGCCTACTATTTAAACTTCTTGATGCAAATATACCAAAATATTTATGCAAACTTATTTCAGATTTCATTCACGGCAGAAGCTTTAAAGTTGCGATTAATAATGAAACATCATCTCCAAAAACCATCACCACAGGGTTACCTCAAGGATCAGTCTTGTCGCCATTGCTTTACTCGATATACACATCCGATTTCAAAGTCCCGAAATATATGAAAATTGCTTACTACGCAGATGATACTGCGTTAATTTCTGCAAACCAACTTACAAGTGCACTCCTGAAGAAAATGGAAAAGGGACTTGTAAAATGCAGTAAATATTTTCACAAATGGAATATCAAAATTAATTCAAACAAGACCCAAGCAATTATTTTTCCGTTCAACAAATCTCCCAAAAGATTGCCAAGACGTCATCTTCATATCGGAAAAATACCATAAATGTACTTAATCATGTCAAATATCTCGCAGTTGTCTTGGACAAAAAGCTTACTTTTAAACAACATATTAGGCTACGTGCCAAAAAGCTATAAAATCATTTAAAGCATTATGGCCACTACTAAATAGAAGGTCATTTCTAAACCCCAAAAACAAAAATCTCCTATTCAAAAGTGTTATAAGGCCAATATTAACATACGCGTGTCCTATTTGGAGTGACGCTGCCAACTGCCACCTAAAACGCTTACAAATTATACAAAACAAATGTCTTAAAATGATAAATAGAAAGCCGTGGAGGTATCCTACAAATCTTCTTCATGAAGAAACAGGTTATGAAAAAATCATCGATTTCATAACAAGGATTAACAACAATTATTTTGCCAAAATTGAAAATTCCTCCTACCCACTAATAAGAGAATGTAGAGAAGTAACGTAAAATTAAAAAGAAATCAAATTGAAAATTATATGCTTATAGAGGCCTATTATTTCTAATAAACCTTCTATAAGCATATAAATATTTTCAGATAGTATTTGAATTTACTAAATCATATAAAGGTTTTTTTCCTCCCATTTTCCTTTAAAAATCTTTAAAAAATAAAATAAAAACTATTTAATGTCTTTAGATCCTATATATTATTTGTTGCAATATCTATGTAAAGATAAGATCTCTTATGTAAATATCAAATTTGTTAAAATATGTAAATAAAGGAAGAATATATAATTGAAAAAAAAAAAAATGTTTCATATTTTTTTTTAAATAATGGCTACACCTTTTTATTCATTGTCGAAAAAAGTGGCATGTTTTTGAATTGAAATATGTAATGAAATTTTTCAAAATTTTATTTTTTGTGCCTACAAATTAAAAAAAAAATGAAAATTAACCAGTTAACAAAACTATACAGTTTGTTTAGGTGCCAGGAGGAGGGTAAACTTACTCTTGAAATGATAACACACTTGGTGCAATGGGGTTTGATCCCAAGAGAAGGTGATTATATATGTTCACATGGACATGTATTCAAATTTTATGAATATGAAAATATTGATGGATAGTTGTGGAGGTAAATATGTATAATCAAACATAAAAGTTTCTTTATAAATTACTTAACTTGTTTTACACTTAACAAAATAAGATGCAACGAAAGTTTTTCCTCAAATAAAAGAAAGAAACCCGTATGCCGACATAAAATAAGTTTGCGCGAGTTAATTCCCTAACTTAAGGAATGAGTAAAAGATAGTATATTTTTTCCGTCACACTAAAAATGTGTGTACTTTATTTTATTACAATCTTAAGACTGCCTTACAATGGTTTTCTTAATATCTATTTATACTGATAATTTTCTTAGACATATCTTAATCTAAGTTTTTATCTCAAAACAAATTTTCCACTTATTATTTGTTTAGGTCACAGAATTTGTTTATACTAATTTGTTATTTTCTTAGAATATCTTAATGTAAGTTTTATCCCAAAACATGTTTTTTCACTTATATCATAAACTGAGATAAACACATTTCGGAATATCCCGTCATTATTAAACTAACAGAATAAATATTTTTCACAGACAATCCACTGTCATAAAACTCACATTACCATTGAAAACTGATAATGCTGACATGTGTTAACTCTCCCCTGTGTTAAAAAGAAAAATGTCCTCGTTTTATACTTGAGTCTGAAGTCTAAGTAATTCCGCTTCGTAATATCTGTTATATAATTCCCATCCCATTATTTCTTGGTGTGCCCTGTAGCATCCGCAGAGCTGTACTAAAGAGTAAAGTATAGCGAATATTAAAATTACGTATAGTGTAGCCATTAATGGATGTTCTTCCAAAGGAATGAATAATGTAGATATTTTCTGAATATTCGTAAATATATTCTCAGAGTTTGTGTACAAGATTTCGAGTATACTTAATTCTGCATTATGTCTCTTATGAATGATGTCATATATTCTTTGTTTTTCGTTAAAGTATGTTTTATTGTCTATAGTTACATATGTTTTGGTCAAATTGTACCAAATGTGGTCCGTTTGCGGCTAGGTTGTCTAATGTATGTTCATTGTTAATAAAAATATTCTCATTGCCTAAGTCTTCAATGTCTGAGTTATTTTCAAGTTTCGTTTTACATTGTGCTGGTTCATTGTTAAAAATATTTATTGTACAGTTATCTTTAGATTCAAATTTACATTATGGGAACCAATAATATTTTTGCATTTAGTTATTCTTTGATAATTATTTTTACATAAGGCAATCTTACCATCTAGTAATAACTTTCCGAGCTTATTTGCTAAATGATAGATGTTATACAGCTTACATTCCTTTTCAATTATAGGATATTTATATATTATTATAATTGCTTTGTTAAATTCACACACATGTATATCCGAATATTCAAGTATATTGATTACGATATTTTTATTCTTTCATTTTGTATAACAAATTCGATTTCTTGTACATCTAATGTTCCTGAGTAAAAATTATTATTTTTTGCAAAATTAATTGTGTTAGTTGCTGTCATTAATCCATTGTAAACTTCATTTAATATGAATTCTTCGTTTATTTTTTGAATGTTTAGTTTATCTAGTATTTTTTCAAATTATGAGTTAATTATTTTTTGTTGATTATTATTTTCCACACGTTGGTTTAATCTAGTTTTTATTTCAATTTCATCGTCATGGTCTGGAGTACCAGTGATGAATTTTAGGGCTGATCCTAAAAAGTTTAGGGATCTTTTACTTCTAATATCAGTGAGTTGTGTTTTTAAATTTTCAATTTTCTTAATTAAAATTTGAATCTCTACATTGTCTTCCATATTGTAGGCACTTTTTAATATATTTTCATATGGTTTTAGTATTTTTGTAATATTTATAACATGATACAAATATTCATAGTTCTTGTGTAAATAAACTTGCTTGTCTTCGGTTAAGACATATTTTTTATTTCCTAAATCAATTATATTATTCGCTAGTATGAGTTGGATTATTGATAATAATATCACCATCTTTCCTGACATATTTACTTCTAATATTGTCCTTGTGTATAATTATTTTCCTAGATGTAGTAATTGTTTCACCGTTGTCTGCCTCAACAAAATGTTTAGCAAATTTAGCCACGTTTTTGTTTCTTCTATGAGTCTTGGAGTAAACGATATCTCCTTTCATATATTGAATGAATTTGCGGCCCTTATTGTGATAGGCCAAAGTTTTTTCTGAGCGTTTTTAATTAAATCGTGTATATGTTGATACCCCTGTTAATTAAAGAACACGTCCTCGGGTTTTTCTTTAGTGACTGTTATATTGGCGAACCGCTTCGAATATTTTTTCGTCGGGAGCAGTGACTCCTTTTTTGGATAATAAATTTGCGAATTCGATAATTGTACTATGAATACGTTCAACTTGACCGTTTGTTGTTGAATGATATGGAGGTGTAACTACATGCTGTATTTGTAGCCTTTCATAAAATACCCTTAAAGCTTGCTTCGTTGTCGGTAACGATGAATTTAGCGTTCGGGTAAGTGAGGGAGAGAATTTCGTCAATATTTTTGTACATGTCTCTCTTTGTTGGAATGTGTCGTATATGACAAAATTTGGAGAACTTATCTAAACTGGTTATAAACATTTGTCCACTGAAGTAAAATATATCCATGTGTACATTCTCACCAGGTTTTGTGGGTGTTGGTGCTTCACCAATAGAAATTTTATTAGGTTGTCTGTCAATTTTGTGAGTTAGACATGACTCACAGTTATCATTAAGTTCGTGGCAGTGTTTTTTTAAGTTAGGCCAAAAATAATCTCTTTCTAATTCTAGGATATTATTTCGTACGTTTCTATGAGCTCTAATATGGTGACGTTTCAATTTGAAAATATTCTTTGATTCCAAGGAATCTTCATTGGTGGGAGTTAAAATTATTTGATTTTTAAAATGATTCAAGGGTTTAGGACTCCTTTGTATTTTTTCAATCGGTGAACTCTGATATGAATGCTGAGATTCATTCGTACTTGAATTTATTTGTTATCTTGATAATGCGTCAGCAACTACATTTTGGTGTCCAGGTTTGTATGATATTTTTGCACCATATTCCTCAATAAAATTTTTCCATCGTTTCAATTTTGTATTAGGATTCTTATCGGATATAGAAAATATTAATGATTGATGGTCTGTATAAATTGTCAAATCTGCTATTCCATATAAATAATTTCTTAATTTTTGTAAGGACCAGACTATGGCCAAAAGTTCTTTTTCATTTGTTGAATAATTTTGTTCAGTCCCGTTTAGAGTTCTTGAGATAAATGAAATGGGTCTTCGTTTTTGTGAAAGTACAGCGCCTATAGCAGAATTGCTTGCATCTGTAGTTAATTCAAAAGGTTCTTTGAACTCGGGTTGGAATAATTGTACTTGAGCTTCAAGTTCATCCTTGATTTTATTCATTGCTTCTAGAGCAGGTTGGTCTAATTTTATATTAACTTTTGCACTCTGATTTTTAGATATGCTTCCATTTTCTCCTTTCAAAAATGTTGTTAAGGGTTTAACAATTGCAGCGAAATTTTTTATAAATTTCCTGTAATAACTGGCAAAGCCTAGGATGGATCTAAGCTCTTCAATGTAGTTGGCTAGGATAATCTCTAATTGTTTGAATTTTGGTAGGATCTACAGTAATTCCATTATATCTAATTACGTGACCTAAATATTCTATTCTTTAAAGAAGTGGGATTTTTCGTTTGAAATTTTCATATTTGCTTTGTGTAGTGCGTTAACTATTGTTTCGATGTGTTCAATATGTTCTTCGGGTGTGGAAGAATATATGAGTACGTCGTCAATATAAACGTATGCAAATTTACCTATATATGGCCTCAAAATATCATCTACGCATCGTTGAAAGATTGAAGGAGCATTTTTTAAGCCGAATGGCATCCGAAGAAATTCATACTTAGAGCAGTTGATTGAGAAGACTGTTTTTTCGTGGTCTTCTTTTCTTATTTGAATTTGGTGGAAGCCTGATTCTAAATCTAATGTTGTAAAGACCTTTGCTTTGCCTAAGTTTTGAATAGTCATATTCACGTTCGGAATAGGGTATCTGTCCGTAATTGTTTGTGCATTCAATTTTTGAAATCTACAACCATCCGCCGTTTGGGTTTACCTTGGTCATCGGTACCTTTTTTTGCTACAGTCCAGATTGGACTATTGTAGGGACTTTTGCTCGGTTGGATAATTTCGTTATGCAATAGATCCTGGATTTCTTTATTTATAAATTCATTATCAGAGTATGTTGTTAAGGGTTGTTTTGTCCATATAGGTTCGTCAGACTTTGTTCTAATAGTTCCTTCGATTGTTGTAGTGTATGGTAGTTTCTCATTCGTGTATGAATTTTTATTCATAATATCTTTCCCATATCTTTATTCATAATATCTTTCCCTCTTTCCCTGTATTCCTCATTATTTCCTGTAAAATTTATTTTATGCATTTTCTCCTTGCATTTATGATTGAGTCTGTTATTACTTAAGTCTATAACTGCACCTATTTCCTTTAATCCTTACATTCCTAATATCATGTCCGAATCTATCTATTTCAAAGAATGTCAAATCATAATTTAATAGGTTTATCAGTTTTTTACTTTTAACGTATGAATGCCCATGTAATGTCCTTACTTTCATAGGAGTATCTAATTTTTTCCTATAACCTATTTTACAGTTTATGTCTATATAGTTATTTGTTGCACCGCAGTCTATTAATATATTGATGGTCTTACCTGTTTCTCTATCGTGTCTTTGTAGATGAGGTAGGCCATCTTTTAATCTAAAAAAGCTACTTTGTTGTCTTCATCTTCATCGTACTCAGCTCTGATTGAGTTGGTTTCATCTTCTTCTTGAGTATGCTTAATTCTTTGTTGTTTATTAGGGTTGAAATTGTTGTTGGAGTAGTTGGCTTCTCTCTTGAAGGGTTGCTGTTGTCTGAAGGGATTGTTGTACCTTTGGTTGTTCCCTTGGTATTGTGTTGGTTGACGAATATTTCTGTCAGTTGTATTCAGTTCCATTGGTTGTACTTGGGGGTCTTCCTTGAATGTATGATGGTTCCTGATTTGGGCCATATTGTACATTTGGGTTGTACTTCCGTTGTTCGAATTTCTGATGGCGTGGTTTCTGTTGAAAGCGTTCATGAGCAACTGCGTGTGGTCGATGTGCTTGTGATGTGTATCGAATTGTAAACTTATGTCGTCGCAATTGCATATGCGGTCTCTAAGTCTTACGGATTTTGAGCGTAAAGAGTACCTGCTGTGTATTTTGAGTTTAAACCAGTAGTAAATGTTCTCACTGCTTCTTGATTAGCGAATATTTTCATAGTTCACCGCCTTGTTCCATCTCAATTTTTGATAAAATTAGATTCAATGCTTCATTTATGCCGGAATGATACTCAGCCAAATCTTTTCTACCTTGTGTTATTTTCTTCATTTCTTCAAGCAAAACGTACATTGGACATTGATCGGCATATGTATATTCAAGTCTATTAATTATTGAATAGAAATTGAATATAGTATTGTGGTTGATGAGTATATCTCGGCCACACCTTGAATTTTTGCTCGTACTATAGCGAGTGCTGTATAGTAGGTTGGGGTGTTTTCAAACATTTTAATGTTCTCCATATGTGTCCATGCTGATGATCTCCAGACACGATATTTCCTTATGCCTCCGTCAAATACTGGGAGGATTTTAAATACTTCTAAATTTATTTGGTTTTCAGTTGTTATTCCACTTAAACATAAAGTCAACTGTACTACTGGTTCTACATTAAATGATCGGTTATTCCTTAATTCTGCGAGAGTTCTTTGTGTCTCAGTTTGAGCGGCTACAAGTGCTGTGACTTGAGCTTGCAGAGTAGCTAAATCCTGGACAGACATTCTATTTCTATCTGTTCCTGGAATTATTCTTCTTGCTGCGTCAAAGATCTTTTGTCTTTTATTAATCTGGGATTCCAGTTTTTTATTTTTATTTCGATGGATTGTCGTGAATATAAAATTCTACTATATTCCAATGAATTTTTATTCCGCTTTTTCAGGATACGTGGTGCTGATTTTGTACTTTATTGGACTATTCCTTTTTAATCTTGGAAATTCTTTTGTACTCACTGTGTTTTTGTTCTTTGATTAATTATTCCTTTTTTCCTTCAGGATAATGTTGATTCAAAGATCAAGAGTGCAATGTTCACTTAAGTGGCGTTTGGAATCCTCTGGTGATCCCGGTTGAGCCCCCAATTAATTCCCTAACTTAAGGAATGAGTAAAAGATAGTATATTTTTTCCGTCACGCTAAAAATGAGTGTACTTTGTTTTATTACAATCTTAAGACTGCCTTACAATGGTTTTCTTAATATCTATTTATACTGATAATTTTCTTAGACATATCTTAATCTAAGTTTTTATCTTAAAACAAATTTTCCACTTATTATTTGTTTAGGTCACAAAATTTGTTTATACTAATTTGTTATTTTCTTAGAATATCTTAATGAAAGTTTTATCCCAAAACATGTTTTTTCACTTATATCATAAACTGAGATAAACACATTTCGGAATTATTAAACTAACAGAATAAATATTTTACACAGACAATCCACTGTCATAAAACTCATATTACCATTGAAAACTGATAATGCTGACATGTGTTAACTTGCGCAGGCACTTTCTTCGCACGATCCATCTATCCATTTACATAATATAAGGATTTGCTTATCTATTCAATTCTTATTTATCATTAAATTTTATACAAAAGGAGTTAGAAATTGATCATAAAAAGGCCGTTGATTGGAATTCGTTCTGTCGCGAAGTTGTTGTGCAATGAAAAATGAAAAACGAAAAATGAAAATTAAAAATGAGAAATGAAAATTGAAAAATTAAAAATAGAAAATTAAAAGTGTAAAAATGAAACCTGAAAAATTAAAAATTAAATATTAAAAATTAAAAACTAAAAAATAAAAATAAAAATGAGAAGTAAAATATGAAGAATCAAAAATGTAAAATAAAAAAATTTTAAATTAAAAATGAAATGTGAAATACGAAAAATTAAAAATAAAGAATTAATATAAAAATTTAAAGTTAAAATTTAAAATAAAAATTTAAAGTTAAAAATTAAAAATTAAACATATGTATATTGAAAAATGTATAAATTATAAATTGAACTATATGCTTGAAGGTAGCGAGTTCTAAAGACAAATTGAATTGATATAAAACTGCCATTCGGAAGTCCCGTAGGCTTTACAAAAATAAATTCACTAAGCTTGGTCTCCCTTATATAATTACACACATACTAACTGTGATTTTAAGTATTTATATAATTTAACATTAAAAAGTAGTCGTTTAATTTGATAAAAAGTGTGCTTATATAATATAAATTTTTATGGAATTTTTATGTTATTTATTGTAATATATTTTACACGGCCTATGCTCTTTGCAGGAGTAAAAGAAACAAATATATATATATAATATTTTACAAATATTTATGTAATTTTTAAATATCATATCTTGTGTGAAATCAATTAGCAATAAGTATTAAGTCAGTTTAAAGGATAAACGATAAACGATTCGATTATAATTACATCATTGATAAAAGGATCTTTTTTTCAACCTGTATCTAAGGAAAACGCAAATATTATTAATCAAACCTGCAAGCAAGTATCGTTAAAAAGTAGTGTGTTTCTTTGTTTTATTTTAATAATAGCTTATTGCTTTTTTGATGTGGTTAGTTTTTTCTGTTAGAAATATGTGCCAATCGAATCCACAGAATCTATTACATCAGTTATATTTAACACACTTTTTAAATAGACTTTTTCTATTGTATAATTGTTAGTTACATTTGTGAATCGAAATAAAAAAGTTTATATGTACTTATTTTGCTATTTTCATGTACTCTCATGTTATTGTTATTAATATATTCAATTATTTTATAGATAACTTGTAAATCTAACAAATTTCGATTGATTTTTAATTTTTATTATTTTATAAAATGGTTTCCAAAATGATGCAAAATTGCATAAAAATGTAAAATGGATATACAATTTTGTTAGATAGCTTTTGTAATTTTTGATATTGAAAATAATCGAACACCCGGTTTGTTTAAATTTTCTATACATCACCTTTAATTGTTTTTATATTTGTTTCTGTTACAAATTTATATGTATATATTTTTTTTTTATAAAATGTTTGGGTTCAAAAAAAAATTTAAAATATAAGCATGTTAAGAAGAAATTTTTTGACAAAAAAATATTGAATAAGTTTGTGTTGATGTTTGTAACTATCAAGAATACTTTACATAGGCACACCTCTTATAATAAATCGACTCTAAACCGCTTTCTTTGTCGATTTTTTAAAATTGTTTTTGTTTTTTTTTTGTATTAGATTTATCTTTAAATTAACATATTACTAGCTAATTCAAACAAAAATATTGTAAAATTTGCTTTTCTTTAATATTAATATCTGGAAACTTTTAGCCAAGAATCATGGTTTTTTATTACAAGAGAAGAAAAACAATTAAAAAACCCAATTTAATTGGTGTTCGAATTTAAAGTTTCAGTATCGACAACAGTTTTAAAGTAGTAACCGTAGCCAACATTTGTTGTAATATTGAGTTTAAGACGCAAGTGGAGGGTATCAAAGATTCGCCACAGCCGAATATAACACTCTTACTTGTTTTTAATTTAAATAGTAGTTTGAATACTTTTTCATTACATTTCATTCAAAAAACAAGTAAGAGTGTTAAATTCGGCTGTGCCGAATCTTTGATACCCTCCACATCGATTTGAGTATTGATAATAAATATAAACAAAATATTGGAAAAAGTAAACAATTTGTTAAACTTAATACCAAATTATTTCAGACAATTCTTTGGGTTGGTTTTCGTCTTTTCTATTATTTCGGATTTATTTCGGTGTTTGCTTTTTGGTCATCGTGGTTGCTGATCGGCATGCATTTAGGTTATATACCTATATGCAAGCGTTTCCGGTTATATGACATAACTTCTCGTTTAATTTAGTTTTTGCTAATTAAATAGCTCGCCCTAACCTCCATTGCAAAGGTAATGGTTGTGTAGGGTGGCTATATACATTAAATCGTTCTAATTGGAGATGGCTGTATAGTTTCTTTTAACTGGCCAAATATTTCTTCATTGCGGCCATATAGGTCGGATGGTCTAACAAAATAATAACAAAAAAAAAAAGCTCTCTCAACTTTTTTATTAAAACATTGCCATATTTTAAAACATAGAGAATATATTTATAATAATAAGTAATCAAATTAGGGATGCCAAACGCAAAAAACCAAATGTCCCAAACATTTTAAATAAAATAATTTGTTATCTTTATTTTCTGAAAAACTTCAAATTTTCATCCAAAAAAAATTGTGAAAATTTATATATAAATAACATTCTCATCAAATTGCGTTTATTTATGTAACAATTTTTATGTTCGCAATTCTTAAATATCATTTGAGGTTTTCTAAAATTCATTGAATTTAAATTAACGTTTTCTGTAGGCGATTCTGTAAATTTCAACGATCCGACAATCGCAAAATATATCGACAGCTATTGTTGTTTGCACTGAGGATTAAGTAATTCACTAAGTACATACATCTTAACGACAGTCGACAAATCTATTTTTCTATTTATTTAAATTGTAAACGAGTGGCATCTCTGTCAAAATAAGCGAAAAACACAAAGAAGAATAGAAAAAAACAAATTACTTCGTGTTTGACAGGATGATTTTATGTTTACGTTTAATATCTTCATTTTTTTACTAATATTTCTGTGTATTTATTTGGAAATGAAATAATGAATTGAATATGCTATTTAATTTTTTTATTTATGTAAAAAAGTTTTTTAATAAAAGCTAAATATTTTCACTATTTTATGATTTTTATTTATGTATGACGACATTTCAACCTAAAAATTTAAGTTTTTATCGATTGAATAAACAACACAAAAATGGTTGTCGTTTAGATAACAACAACAGCTGACTTTAACAATAGCGAATATCGTTTAAAATTTTTACTAATAATTTTGTAATTTTCTTTTTTTAACGATTCGACTATCGTTAAAATAAGTTACTTAATCACTGTACTGAAAAGTTATTAATTTCTCCTGAATGGCAATATTTTTTTTTTAATGTAAACATTTTTTAAATGTAAACATATTTGGTGTTTTTTTTATTTTGGAATTTCAATTTGTGTTTAACGAATAAAATTTATATATTAAAGATGCAATTGAAGTCTTCTAAATTTAAAATTATTATTTCCGACGTTTTGATATGATTTTCTGAAATTCAATTAATATTTTCTAATTTATAATTGAAAATTTTAATTCCAGTTTTTAGAATTGATATTTTCTTAAATTTAAATGGAAAATTTAAAAAGTGAAATTTTGTATATATGTGAATAATAATGCTTTAGTAATTATAAACAATTTTTAAAAATTAGATGTAATCGCAATCAGATATTTTGTAGGTAAAGCAGAATAATAGTTCTATATAACTATGTAGAACTGTTTTAAAGAAAAAAAACTCATTGATGAACTCGGTAACTCTATTTTATAAAGACAACAAAAAGTTAACATGCCAAACTTATGTTCATATGTAAAAGAATAATGAAAAAACGTATGAAATAAAAAACCAGCCCGTGTATACTCTTAACATTGTTCTGTATGACATCTAGTTGAAAATATTGACATTCATGTTAAAATAGAAATAACTATTGCAAAGCTAATTAGAACAAAAATTGTGGCGCCATCTACTGTGACATAGTCACGCTGAGCAAAATGAAGTGACACTCTGTTAATGCAAAAGAAATGTATTTTCCCCACACAAAATATTGCAGAATATTATGTAAATAAAATAACAGGCAGTTGTTATGTATATTATTTGTATTATTTAATATGTTTATGTATATATATGCAAATATTACACACAAAAATACAACATCAAACGTTATTTTTGTTTTTTCTCTTTAAATAAATTTATACATAAATTTTTTTTTGCTAAATTTACATTGTTTTTTTTTTTTATTAAAAACTAGTTATTTTAGCATTATTTGCTTTAGATGTTGGTGAAGTTTTACTCCCTTTATATTAACTCGTAGTGTCTGCTTGTCGAAAAAATTTTGGATCGATTTTATCCCCTTTCCCGTGACCCATTCGATCTGAAATTTTGCAGGCAGGCTTGTGGTAATGACAGAAATGATCTAACAAATTTTTTAGTGATGCCAAAACAATGGAAACTTTAAAATTTTTCTACCAGATTTAATAAAAAAAAATATACAAAGGGTTAGGTTTTATTATATTATTACCACAACGACCACAAAAACAAGTTTAGCTATGACAACAACACAACGTTTAGAATAACAACAAGAACAATATAGAAACATCATATTTTTCATTTTTTTTTACTTTTTCAGAGATTTCCCTGGACCTGTTCCACCGATTTTAATGATTTTTGAAACAGAAATCTTCCCATGAATTTAGTGAATCATTCTCAATAAAAACGATCACTGTAGTTGCACTATTGAGGGTGTGATTGTGACAAGAACAACATAGAAAATTATATTTTTTCAAGACTTTTTTTAGTTCTTCATTAAAATCTCGAGCCCTAATCGACCTATTTGGACGATTTAAAATAGCAAACTTCTCAGGATGTTAGTGAATCATTTTTTATATCAACGAGCACCCTAGCTGCCCGATTGATGCCGTGATCATGATTTCCACAGACGGACAGACGGACATCGCTATATGAACTCCGGTTGTTATAAGGATCACAAATATATATATTTTATAAGATCCAAAATTTTATTTCAAATTATTACAAACGGAATGACAAACTTATATATACCCTCTGCACACTGGAGTGGAGGGTATAATAAAAATATATCGATAAAGGAAGATATCTTGGAATTAACAACTTTTTTATAACATTTCCATTGTATTTCAGAAAGTGTCGACAAATTATTGATTTAATTTCAGAACTATAATTTTATTTCAGAATTATCAGTATCAATGTAATAGTTATTGTCATCGCTGACTCACTAAAATGTAATGGTTTATGAACTCGATATAACAAATGAAAATTTGTTTTTATCCCATAGAATATTCTTTAATTTTTCCTACAGATACTTGTGTACTATAAATTGCATCACAAATTATTGAATATTTTTAAAAATTATCAATTGTGTTTCATGAAAAATAGTTAGAAACCTGCAAAGAAATCATTCGTAATACATATATGTATGAAAATTTGCTTATCAGTGAAGCCACTGTGAATGCAATGATTTCTTTGATTTATTTGAAATTCATATGAAGTATGTATAAACAAAAATCAGTACTTTATTTATATATACTAGCAGATTACAGCCCTCGTAATTCGAGTGCAAATTCTAGGAAATTTTATTTTTTCATTAAATAAAGACCTAAAGGTATGCTAATCAATTATTGCCAATTCATAAATCAACACAAAAACAAATAAGAAAATTATAGTCGGTATAGACCGACTATACGATACCCTATACCATGCGTTTAGAGACCCCATCTCTTAGACAAAACTAACTGGATATAAAAAATAAGCATAAACCAAATTTGAGTGGGATTTTTATTAATTTTTTTGGCTGCAGATATGAAAAAGTTCATATCAGATGCTATATATATATGGGGACTAGGCCCAAAAATGGACCGATCCTGACCATGTTTGGTAAAGTCTCTTGTATTTTGCAAAAATATATACAAACAAAATTTGAGAAGAATCAGTGCAATATTTTTGTTTCTGATAGATTTAAGTGAAGATCGGGAAGCAGCTCTATATGGGGCCTGTGACTAAGAGTTGTCCCATAGGGATCATTTTTGGACTACTCATTAATGGATCTAATAAACGCATACAAACCCAATTTGAGTAAGATCTATATGACAGTTTGGATCTTATGGCAATTTATGTCGATTTCATAGGGGTCATTTGTATGGTGGGCTAGGTCTTAACAAGGACCGATTCCCACCAATTTCAATAGTGTTCATCCTATGGCCGATAGAAGCTTATATACCAAATTTCATCAAAATATATTTATATTTGCGACCTGCAGTTTGATTACAAGGTTTACATGGACACACAGACGGATGGACGGACATCGTTAAATCGAATCAGATAGTGATTCTGATTCGATCGGTATAATAAAAGATGGGTCTAGGTCAAATATTTTTGGAAGTTACAAACAGCAGCACAAAGTCATTATACCCAAACAACATAGTGGTATAGGGTATAAAAAAACAAACTCCTTTTTATTACAAACACATTAACAAATTTAATAAACACACCCATAGTATTGTATAATTTTATGTATGTGTTAGTAGCAACTTTAAATGAAATTTACTCAAAATAAAGGAAAAAATTTTAAAATCTGTAAATCTGCAAATCGGCTAAAAAGAAATACCTTTCAAATAATATACGTTTGGTCAAAATCGGGATAAAACGGTTGTAACTTTAATGAAAGCCAATTCAGGCATTGATTGCGTTTTCCATAAATTCAGCCCGCAATTGACTTCTACCAATCCTTTGGCTATTCCCAATTTCCTGCACAAGTGCTCGCATCATAGCTATGCTAGTAATTTTTTTATTTAATTTTTCTTTAAAATAAATTTAATTTCGAAATTTCACGCTTGATTATAATGAAACACAATTTATTATTTATTTATTTATTTATTGTATTAAAAATCAAGCAATTAAAAATAAAATATAAACAAACATTAAATATTGAAATAAAGACAAAGCAAACAGGACAATGGGCTTAAATTTATACAGACATTTAAATAACTCTGCTGACTCTTCACTCGAAACATCCCTCAAAGTGGTACGCAACTTAGGACTGAATAAATTGACTAAACTCAATAGAAATTTCCGGTAATGGGCCTTATTGAAATCAGTAGTTTGTTAAAGAAAACAATTTATTATAACACTTAATTATATATAAAAAATTTATAATACAGCTTACCTTTTGACTGTTGTGAAATAAGAATTTCGGCCAAAAGTGATACACATCATTTGGAAAATTGAAATACTGCTACCTTTGCTTGTACAGAACCGTGTGTGAGATATTGTTATAATACCTCCATAAAACAATTTGTTGAATATCCTGAGATCTTTGTTCTTTTGAAGAAACTAATTTCATTATTGATGTATTTACGGATACTGCACATTCCTTATTATTCTTCATATTATCAACATTATATTCCAGACATGGTAGAATGGCATAAACTAAAACATGCAAACCAAATAATAAAACAAACTCCCGTATCCATGTTATGGCAATAGACTGAAAGATAGATACAAGGATTAATGTAAAATTCTGCAATAAAGATTTTCTTTGTTTTTAGCTAGAATTTTTAATAAAATTTCAGTGCATTACCTTAATAAGTTTGGTGATTGCGCATGTACCTATTATCAATATATTTATAGTGTCTTCCATGCGCATTGATCTGGAATCATTACGAATCGATTTAAGAAACTGTCAGCGTAGTTTCACACATTTTTATTTCTTGTGTATTATCTTCCATCATAAAAAGTCCATAAATAATATCAAATAGATAACCATATTATTTTCAGGTACAGCATTCACAATCGCAATCCAGGATATAACATATTGTCGCACAATATAATTCTTTACATAAATGAGTTCCTTAAAAAGAGGTATAAAAGCTTCTAGATTGAAAGTTTGTGAAGATTCTATAACAATATTTTTAAGTAAACAATCCAACAGGAATAGGTCACAAGAGCCAGCAGGAAATAAATCGGAGAAGGGTATAATGGAGGAACATGCCACCAAGTTATACAAGGATCACACGCAAAATACCGGACACGTAAATATTGATCGTTTAAACAATTGAGAATGGGACTAACGAATTCACTGACATATTTTGAAGAGTCCTAAAGAAACAACAAAAATTAACTTGAAGTTTTAATTTAATAAATTACTTACCTTTCTAAAACCTAAACTTGTAGCCGCCAAACCAATTGAACCTCCCTTTCTTTTATTAGAATCCCGAGAGGAGGCAAAGTCAATGGACAACACGTTTGCGCAGTTATTTTTCATATTAAACTCTAAACATTCTGTGTGCGATATCACTTGAATCATTTAAATAATCAGCTTTTTTTTTAATATACATATATGCAGAAAATATTAACTTTATTTATGTCTATATTTCTGTTTATTTTAACAATTTAAGTTAACACTTTAGAATTAACTTCACTTTCCGACAACCAATAATAAATAATACCCGGAATTTACAAATATTGCTATTTAACGAAAAAAATTAAAAAAAAAACAACTCTACAACAGCAACAATGACAGTCATATGTTTTTCAAATAGAAAAAAACTGTTTATGTGTTAGTTTCGGTCATTTCCCAGTATGCATTGAAATATTATTTCTCCAATGTTGGAGAAAAGTTAAGTTCTCAAATTGATGTCAAATGTAATTCTCAACTTGGGTTGAACAATTTTTCTCCTTGTTTGCTTTCAACTTGACATCAAGTTGAGACTTAACATTTTTTCCAATCTTTGAGAAACATTTTTACTCTCAATTGGATATCCAACACTTTTCTCCACTTGAGACCAAACATTTTTTCAACTTGAATACGATTTGTATTAAGTTTGAGATATTATTTAAATATGTCATAAATAATAAATTAAATTAAAAAATGCCAAAAAAGTACAAATAATTAATTGATATATTTTTAATTATTTCTGCTTTTTGTCGAATTTTTCAAAAAATGTAAAACTCATTAATTCATTTATTTTTAATTCTAGATTTTAAAAAATGTACATAATATGTACATTTAATGTTAAATATGTACATAATAATGTTAAATATACAATGAAATTAAATTGAAACATTAAAAAAAGTACATTGTTTTCATTTCTAAAATTAGAATAATATTTTTTAATATGGCAATTACGTACGTTCCATTTGATACCGATTGGAAATATTTCTTTGCTATCAAGTTGAGAATCACAAATTTCTCAACTTGATAACTATGAAAATCGCCATATAAAAAATGTGCCTTTTAAGTTGAGAAGACTATATTCGAACTATTGAGGGCATTTGAGAATTAACGTTGGAGATTTGAGAAATGTATTTGATCTCAAATGCACCTCAAGTTGATAGCAAACAAAAATGTTTATTGGGTCATTTATTGTAGGCTCGTTTGCACACACACAAAAAATAGAAAATTAATTGTCAATAAGCAAAGCAACTGGCTTCGAAATTCGATGATGCCAGTTAATCATTTTTTGTTCACGCGGAATTTATAATTGGAGGAATTTTTATCTCGAGAAATGTATTTTCCGTGAGAAAGAAATTCGTTGAGAATATTCATAATTGGGCTGAATAACTTTTAATTGGAACTTTTTAGTCAGAATAAATCATAATTCTAGTTAGATATTGGTTAATATTTAATTAGAAAAAATATTGTGGTGGCATCTACGCAATTATTGAGGCAGTCACGGAAAAATTAAATGCAACTCTGTTTTTTTTTTAATATAACAAAAATGGATTTTCCCTTTAACAAAATATGGCAGAATTCTTTTTAAATGAAATGCAAAATGGAAAATCAATTTTGTGCTAATTCTTAACAAAATTAATAAAATATATATATATATGTATTATTATATTTATTAATATTTGTAATTTTATTTGACACAATTTCACACACAGTTTTACAGATCAACTGTTTTCAAACTGATTTAAGGTGCTATTACATGATGTGTTTTTTACATATGTACTGTCAAATTTTCCCACAACAAAAGTTGTACACATCGTGTGATACATATGAAACATTGTTTATGTACAATACATGAAGAAAGTCACATGTACATTTTTCAATTAGAACAGGTTCTATTTTTGCATGACAAACATGAAAATACAACACTGCTTGTGGCGAAAGAAAAACAGTGTAAATTTTAAAGATTAATATTGAAAGAAAAATAAATTGTTTAGTATTAACAATAAAAAATATATAACCTTTTTTTTAACAATAAATTTTTGTAAATTCACAAATTAAATCAGCTGTTGTTTACACTTAGAGGTTATGTAATATGGAAATACATATGCACGTGTGATAGCAAAAATTATGAATCGTATGTTAAAGACAATTTTGACAGACATGAGGAATTTCATATGGATAAAAAAAGTGACAGTACATATGTAAAAAACACTTCGTGTAATAGCACCTTTAGAAGTTTTCTGTTTTTGAAACAGTAGTGCCAATTTGTAACATTTTGTGATGTAATGAAAATCGCATAATAATAAGTTAATACACAATAAAAAATATTAAATTTTTTAAGTTTTATATACATATTGCAATAAAAAAAACTTTGGTAAATTTACATTGAAGATGGTCAGAAATGAATGAGAAAAATTATATAGACATTTTAGAAAAGCACATTTAATGTTCAACTCTATGCACAAAATATATGGGTTTTTGTTGTTTCGAATTTAACTGTGGCTCTAAGTGAAAAGTTTTAGACCGATCGTATATTACATCTTGAGGATCCTCACCTAATATTTTCAAATATTTTAAATTCTTTTTAACTCATTTAACCACATTACGAAAATAGTAAAACAGTAAATATGGAAAATCCACGCACCTCAAAAAATTGTTTTCTATGAAATAAATTAAAGACATTTCATATTATACAATTTTCTTTCAAAAATGTATCAATTATTGCAAATTTAAAATTTGACATATAGTATTTGTACATATATTTGTATAGATTTCGCAGTATGAAAAGAACTATTATTTCTTTATTTAGAATATACGTAAGTATTGCTCCCAAAAAAATGCAACATCATGAATGAAACACATAGACGACTGCTGGCAGCAGCATTTGTAGTCGTATAGTCAGCTACTTGATTTTTCTGAATACGACAGCAACATATAATACAAATGCATTTTTATTTAAATATACAATTACTTTTACTTATTTAAAATGCATTAGTACAACGTAAAAATAAATAAATTAGTTTAACGCCTTTTGATTATTAATGGAATTATAGCCTTTCATTTTGCGATTTTTTTTTAAACAAAATAAAATATTTCATAGCACTAACTTCTTTTACATATTTTGTTATATTGTCAACACTATTTTTGTTTTGTAGCCAACAAAACACACTTGCAGTTTTTTTTTTCTATTTGAAGAACATATGACTGCCATTGTTGATGTTGTAGAGTTGTTTTTTTTTTTTGATTTTGTTTCGTTAACTCTTTTGTATTAAAGCACCTCCAATATATGTATCCATTTTAGTTTGCAAATTCAGTATATTTATAATTTATTACTTACAGCAAAAATAATAGAAACAATTTTATCAGTTATAACAAGGATTTTGATCGACGGCTGAGGTAGTTCAGTCGTCTCCAGGGTCAGCCTAAGGACCCTCAAACCTTATGCAATAAAACACTATAAACCTTTTAGTTACAAAGTAGTTTATTTAAGTGCTAATTATGTATATATGATTATATGTATCTATATACGTATGAAGACGCGACTGACAACAGTTCTGCTTTCGTATTATCGGGAGGTCGGCTATGCTAGCCAGTGGTGACTCGAGTATACTGGTCGACAGATGGCGGTGCAGTGGTTGACTCGGTTGACAGGTGGCGCGATTACTGGCCGGCAGGTGATGGCGTAGTGGTTGACTCGGGTTCGTCGAGTGACAGGCGCTACGACTACTGGCTGACGGATGGCAGCGTAGTGGTATGCTGGAGTGCGTCGGTCGACGGGCGATGCGACTACTGGCCAACAGGTGGCGGCGTGATCGGTCGTATGATGGCTTGGATGCGCCGATTGCTGATTTCGGCGCTGCGTTGCTACTGGCAGACAGATGGCTGCACCGTGGGTGGCGTGGATGTGCCGGCTGATGGTAGCAGGAGTGCGGTGATACTGGTCGACAGATGGCGGCACAGTAGGTCGCCTGGCACGACTATGCTAGCAGGCAGATGGCGGCACAGCGGATGGCTTAGATGCGCCGATTGATGATTTCGGCGTTGCGTTGCTACTGGCAGACAGATGGCGGCACAGTAGGTGGTTTTGGTGCGCCGGCTGATGGTGTTGGTAGTGCGGCGACACTGGCAGGCAGATGGCGGCACCGTGGGTGGTGTGGATGTGCCGGCTGATGATATCAGGTGTGCAGTGATACTGGTCGACAGATGGCGGCACAGTAGGTGGCCTGGCACGACTATACTGGCAGGCAGATGGCGTGGATGTGCCGGCTGATGATATCAGGAGTGCGGCGCTACTGATCGACAGATGGCGGCACAGTAGGTGGCCTGGCACGACTGTGCGAGATAGCGGCACAGTCGATGCTTGGATGCGCCGCTTGATGATTTCGGTGTTGTGTTGACGCTGGCAGACAGGTGGCGGCACAGTAGGTGGCGTGGCTCGGGCATACAGGTAGTCGATGGCGCGACCGGTCGGGAGAGCGTCAGCAGCCGGCAGAAGGCGGTAGTGCGACTAGAGTTGCTGTCGTGAGCTGTGCTGTGTCTTGGCCACCTGTAATGATAAGAGCGGGGTTAGTCGGGAGCAGTCAGCACAGGCCGCTGGATTATCGGGAGCAGTCAGCCGCGAAGCCGCTGGATTATCGGGAGCAGTCAGCCGTTAAGCCGCTGGATTATCGGGAGCAGTCAGCCGTTAAGCCGCTGGATTATCGGGAGCAGTCAGCCGTTAAGCCGCTGGATTATCGGGAGCAGTCAGCCGTTAAGCCGCTGGATTATCGGGAGCAGTCAGCCGTTAAGCCGCTGGATTATCGGGAGCAGTCAGCCGTTAAGCCGCTGGATTATCGGGAGCAGCCAGCCGTTAAGCCGCTGGATTATCGGGAGCAGTCAGCCGTTAAGCCGCTGGATTATCGGGAGCAGTCAGCCGTTAAGCCGCTGGATTAATATGGATGACAACCGGTACCGATCGTCTTTAAAAGATTGGAAATATCTTTAGTAAGATACACCACTCAGCTTTAGCGCCGAAAACTCAATTGCCATCCTCAGACCAACCTTGCTTTCTTATGTATATAATTTCATATACCAAGTGAGAATTAAAAAATATCATTTGCTTTAGCCACTTAATAACTATTTTTAGCAGGCAGAAGTGTGGCTTGTTTTGTTCATGTTTGGTTGATTGTATTAAAATGATGTGTGGCTGGTCTGTTGTTCATGTTTGGTCGAACATGTATGTTTTATTGTTGTGACGTAGGTATTTGTTTTATTGAGAGCTATTGTGTGGTTGATCGTGTATGTTGATGTATAGTTTTATGTGAGGGCTTGGCTTGGTTGATGTTTAGTTGAATGTGTATGCTTTACTGTTGTGACGTAGATGTTTACTAAATGAGAAATGATGTGTGGCTTGGTGTTATTGATGTTTAGTTGATTGTGTATTTATTATTGCTGTGACGTAGGTATTTTATTGAGAAATGATGTGTGGTTGTACGTGTATGTTGATGTGTGGTTCTGTTGCCTTTATATAGAAGCTGGGCTGTTGTTTATGTTTGGTTGAATGTGTACTTGTTACTGTAGATATGTTATTATTGAGAGTTGAAGTGTAGTTTTGGATAAAAGCATGGTTTGGTTGATGTTTAGTTGAATGTGTATTTATTATTGCTTTTACTAGAAGCTTGGTTTGGTTGATGGTGGCTTTTATGTGCAACGCAATTTGCGTTGTTACATCCCCCCCCTACTTCGGGGAGCGATGCTCCGTTAGTGAAGATGTTGGTTTTTGCGGTGGGCGAGTTTTTGGTCCTGGGACCTGCACTACCAAAAGTTGAATTTTGGTAACTTTTACCTTTTCAGAAGAAAAGGCTCGGCTTAAAATAAATTTTTTATTTTTTATTTTTTTTTTTTTTTTATTTATTTTTTTTTTTAAATTTTTTTTTTTTTATATATATATTTTTTTTTTTTATTTTTTTTTTTTAATAATTTTTTTTTTATATAATTTTTATTTTTTTTTTTTTTTAATTTTTTTTTTCCTCTTTTTTTTTCTAATTAATTTATTTTATTTATTTCTTTTCATTTTTTTTTTACGTTGTTCTCCAAATTGGTGAGTGCGCTCATTTTTACGGTACCATATCTAGCACCTGAGAGTGTCCCCGACACTCTAATTTTTCCACGGTTAGCATTTTGAGCTTGACATGCGGTTCATTCGGTCGTTCAATTTTGAATTGGCGAGGCTTGTTGAATCGCTCGGGTTTTCTTATTCGGACCCCTTTGAATAAACATGTGGAACTGTAGTGGGGCTCAGGGCGATCACGTAGTCTGTGTGGCTTAACTTTAGGTTGTGGCGCTGATATAGGTGCTGGAGAAGGAATAGGTGGTGGTGATAAGGGTAGGTCTGCCACTACTGGTGGGGATTGCGTGGCCGCCTCTGCGCGGTTACCATTACCTCCGTTGGGCGAAATTACCCGAGGGTTGGTAGCCGGGTCCACCGGTACTTGCCTCTTTTCATGGGCGACCGCCGGGGTTTGGGAGATTCGAACCCTTCGTCTGTACGATAGTGGTGGTGGCCTTACGTTACTGGTGGTGTCTTCAACTGGTGGCGGATACGGGATCTGGCGACCTATTGTCGCTAGCCGCATATGCTGTGCGACTTTTCGGTTCACCTTTTTAGTGACATTTGAATGTTTCATCGGGTGCATGGGTCCTTTGAGGGAATGGGAGGTGTGTTTATTTGGGTTTGGCAGGGGGTTACCGTCTAAAATTATCTCCAAATTGAATGAACGGAGGAAGTCCATACCCAGTATCATGGGTTCGGCTAGCGTGGGTATTACCGATGTCATCAGGGTAACCTTCCTGGCGTTATACTCGATTTGCACGGTATAGGCGGGCTACTAGGGACTGGTCGGCCATTTGGACACTTCCGCGGCTATTTGTTCGTGGCACGTTCAGCCTTTCTAGCTGTTCCCCAATAGTTTTGCTGATGAAGGTGCAGGAGGAACCTGTGTCAACGAGCGCTTGCATCGTGTACCCTTGCAGCTTTACTTGTAGATAGAATCGGCTGTCCTGTTCTGGGGGGGAAACGGTGTTAGGTTTTGGTTGTTGCTTCTGGCAATGGCAGTCCCGGGTGAGAGTGCCATCCTGCCCGCAATACGAGCAAAACCTTCTGGGATGGTTTGGGCAGTCCCCGCGTTTGTGCCCCTGCGCCTTGCACTGCCAACACCGGTGATGATATTGCCCCTCGACGACCATGTGGGAGGTCGGTGGCCGTTCTTCTTTTTTCAGGGACTCGTATTCGTCTGTTAAGGCAATCAGTTCATCGAGGGTTGCGAAGTCGTTGCGCCGTACATAATGCCGGTATTCGGTGCGGAGGCCATCATATATTCGGTCCAGATGATTGACTGTCCGCAGCTGTGGGTGTTGTCGGGCGAGCGTTAGCATGCTCAATATGAAATCTTTTGCCCTCTCGCGGTTGGTCTGCCTTCGATTATAAAAAGATTGTTCGAGGTGCGCTAGATGCCGTCTCGGCAGGAAGAATTTCTCTGCCTCATTTCTAAATTCGGCCCATGCTGTTATATGGCAACGCTTAACACGGTACCAATTGAGGGCGTTGCCATTAAGGACCACCAACAGAGATGGTAGTAGCCTGTCCAGTGCAATCTGGTAACATTCTGCTAGCTCCTCGAATCTCTCGAGAAAATCTACCAGTTCATTATCGTTGCCGCCATACTTGAGGTCCCAGCGTTGAACAGTGGCCATTATTTCACTATCCGAAATTTCAGACCTCCGCGGGTTTTTTACCTCGGGTGGGGGCTTAGTGCTGCGGGACGGAACTGGTATGTTGGTGGCCTCCTCGTGGATTATTCTGTTCTCTTCTGACCTTACCTCCTCTTCTAGGTCTTTCAGTATGTTCTCGGTGGATGGTCGTAGTCTTTTCGCGCGTATATAGTCGACAAGCCTTCTCCGTAGGTGTTCCACCGTGAAGCCGGCACTGTCTATGCCGCATTTTCTACAATGTTCGATGAGCTGTTCTTTTCGCAGTAGATGGACCCAGCCGTGTGTATCGGTAGTTAGGTGATTGTTAGTTGAGAACTCTGGGGTGTTGTCAGGTTGTCTTGTCTCGTTGGCGGTTTTATCGGATTTTCCGCATTCCGTTTTCGAATTGGGTCCCTGCTCGGGCGCCATTTATAACAAGGATTTTGATCGACGGCTGAGGTAGTTCAGTCGTCTCCAGGGTCAGCCTAAGGACCCTCAAACCTTATGCAATAAAACACTATAAACCTTTTAGTTACAAAGTAGTTTATTTAAGTGCTAATTATGTATATATGATTATATGTATCTATATACGTATGAAGACGCGACTGACAACAGTTCTGCTTTCGTATTATCGGGAGGTCGGCTATGCTAGCCAGTGGTGACTCGAGTATACTGGTCGACAGATGGCGGTGCAGTGGTTGACTCGGTTGACAGGTGGCGCGATTACTGGCCGGCAGGTGATGGCGTAGTGGTTGACTCGGGTTCGTCGAGTGACAGGCGCTACGACTACTGGCTGACGGATGGCAGCGTAGTGGTATGCTGGAGTGCGTCGGTCGACGGGCGATGCGACTACTGGCCAACAGGTGGCGGCGTGATCGGTCGTATGATGGCTTGGATGCGCCGATTGCTGATTTCGGCGCTGCGTTGCTACTGGCAGACAGATGGCGGCACCGTGGGTGGCGTGGATGTGCCGGCTGATGGTAGCAGGAGTGCGGTGATACTGGTCGACAGATGGCGGCACAGTAGGTCGCCTGGCACGACTATGCTAGCAGGCAGATGGCGGCACAGCGGATGGCTTAGATGCGCCGATTGATGATTTCGGCGTTGCGTTGCTACTGGCAGACAGATGGCGGCACAGTAGGTGGTTTTGGTGCGCCGGCTGATGGTGTTGGTAGTGCGGCGACACTGGCAGGCAGATGGCGGCACCGTGGGTGGTGTGGATGTGCCGGCTGATGATATCAGGTGTGCAGTGATACTGGTCGACAGATGGCGGCACAGTAGGTGGCCTGGGACGACTATACTGGCAGGCAGATGGCGTGGATGTGCCGGCTGATGATATCAGGAGTGCGGCGCTACTGGTCGACAGATGGCGGCACAGTAGGTGGCCTGGCACGACTGTGCGAGATAGCGGCACAGTCGATGCTTGGATGCGCCGCTTGATGATTTCGGTGTTGTGTTGACGCTGGCAGACAGGTGGCGGCACAGTAGGTGGCGTGGCTCGGGCATACAGGTAGTCGATGGCGCGACCGGTCGGGAGAGCGTCAGCAGCCGGCAAAAGGCGGTAGTGCGACTAGAGTTGCTGTCGTGAGCTGTGCTGTGTCTTGGCCACCTGTAATGATAAGAGCGGGGTTAGTCGGGAGCAGTCAGCACAGGCCGCTGGATTATCGGGAGCAGTCAGCCGCGAAGCCGCTGGATTATCGGGAGCAGTCAGCCGTTAAGCCGCTGGATTATCGGGAGCAGTCAGCCGTTAAGCCGCTGGATTATCGGGAGCAGTCAGCCGTTAAGCCGCTGGATTATCGGGAGCAGTCAGCCGTTAAGCCGCTGGATTATCGGGAGCAGTCAGCCGTTAAGCCGCTGGATTATCGGGAGCAGTCAGCCGTTAAGCCGCTGGATTATCGGGAGCAGCCAGCCGTTAAGCCGCTGGATTATCGGGAGCAGTCAGCCGTTAAGCCGCTGGATTAATATGGATGACAACCGGTACCGATCGTCTTTAAAAGATTGGAAATATCTTTAGTAAGATACACCACTCAGCTTTAGCGCCGAAAACTCAATTGCCATCCTCAGACCAACCTTGCTTTCTTATGTATATAATTTCATATACCAAGTGAGAATTAAAAAATATCATTTGCTTTAGCCACTTAATAACTATTTTTAGCAGGCAGAAGTGTGGCTTGTTTTGTTCATGTTTGGTTGATTGTATTAAAATGATGTGTGGCTGGTCTGTTGTTCATGTTTGGTCGAACATGTATGTTTTATTGTTGTGACGTAGGTATTTGTTTTATTGAGAGCTATTGTGTGGTTGATCGTGTATGTTGATGTATAGTTTTATGTGAGGGCTTGGCTTGGTTGATGTTTAGTTGAATGTGTATGCTTTACTGTTGTGACGTAGATGTTTACTAAATGAGAAATGATGTGTGGCTTGGTGTTATTGATGTTTAGTTGATTGTGTATTTATTATTGCTGTGACGTAGGTATTTTATTGAGAAATGATGTGTGGTTGTACGTGTATGTTGATGTGTGGTTCTGTTGCCTTTATATAGAAGCTGGGCTGTTGTTTATGTTTGGTTGAATGTGTACTTGTTACTGTAGATATGTTATTATTGAGAGTTGAAGTGTAGTTTTGGATAAAAGCATGGTTTGGTTGATGTTTAGTTGAATGTGTATTTATTATTGCTTTTACTAGAAGCTTGGTTTGGTTGATGGTGGCTTTTATGTGCAACGCAATTTGCGTTGTTACACAGTTATGCTTACGAAACTATATAAATAGACTTGAAGTTGGCTGCAAAAGCAGTAGCCTGTGTAAAGAACAAGTTAGCGACATGTAACTGTTACGTAACGTGTCAGCCTTTTTTTCACATGAAAAGTATTGGGACGTTCCGGTTACGTTCGGTAACTGTTTTAAATGATTTTCATGTAAAAAAAAACAACTGACTCGTTACGGTTACGGTTAAGGTGCTATTACACGAAGTGTTTTTTACATATGTACTGTCACTTTTTTTATCCATATGAAGTTCTTCATGTCTGTCAAAATTGTCTTTTACATACGATTCATAATTTTTGCTATCACACGTGCGTATGTATTTCCGTATGACATAACCTCTAAATGTAAACAACAGCTGATTTAATTTGTGAATTTACAAAAATTTGTTGTTAAAAAAAGGTTATGTATTTTTTAATTGTTAATTAATACTAAACAATTTATTTTTCTTTCAATATTAATCTTTAAAATGTACTCTGTTTTTCTTTCGCCACAAGCAGTGTTGTATTTTCATTTGTTTGTCATGCAAAAATAGAACCTGTTCTAATTGAAAAATGTACATGTGACTTTCCTGATGTATTGTACATAAACAATGTTTCATATGTATCACACGATGTGTACAACTTTTGTTGTGGGAAAATTTGACAGTACATATGTAAAAAACACATCATGTAATAGCACCTTTAGGAAACATTGACCTTTTATATGTATTATAATGCTATGAATGCATTTATCTTTATTTTATTTTATTTATATATTCTTTTTATACCCTATACCACTATGTGGTTTGGGTATAATGACTTTGTGCTGCTGTTTGTAACAACCAAAAATATTTGACCTAGACCCATCTTTAATTATTCCGATCGAATCAGAATCACTTTCTGAGTTGATTTAACAATGTCCGTCCGTCCGTCCGTCCGTCCGTCTGTGTGTCCATGTAAAGCTTGTAATCAAACTGCAGGTCGCAAATATGAACATGTTTTGATGAAATTTGGTATATAAGCTTTTATCGGCCATGGGATGAACGCTATTGAAATTGGTGAGAATCGGTCCATGTTCAGACCTAGCCCCCATACAAATTACCCATATGAAATCGACATAAATTGCCATAAGATCCAAATTGTCATATAGATCTTACTCAAATTGGGTTTGTATGCGTTCATTACATCCATTAATGAATATTCCAAAAATGATCCCTTCGACCCCATATAGAGCTGCTTCCCGATCTTCACTTAAATCTATTAAAAACCAAAAATATTGCACTGATTCTTCTGAAATTTTGTTTGTACATATTTTTGCAAAATACAAGAGACTTTACCAAACATGATCAGGATCGGTCCATTTTTGGACCTAGTCCCTTTATAGATATAGCATCCGATATGAACTTTTTCATATCTGCAGCCAAAAAAATTAATAAAAATCCCACTCAAATTTGGTTTTTGCTTATTTTCAATGTCCAGTTAGTTGGGCCTAAGAGATAGGGTTTCTAAACGCATGGTATAGGGTATCGTATAGTCGGTCTAGACCGACTATAATTTTCTTACTTGTTTTTTGTATTGTATATTTTTTTTTTATTATTATTACTATTTCATTTAATTATTTTTTTCTTTAAATAAATTAATACATAAAAATTTGTTTTTTAAATTATTGGTGAACTTTTACTCCCTTTATTTACTGCCTTTATATTAACTGGTAGTGTCTGCTTGTCGACAAAATTTTGGATCGATTTTTAGCCCCTTTCCCGTGAGCCAATCGATCTGAACTTTTGCATGCAGGCTCGTGGCAATGACAGAAATGATCTAACAAATTTTTTTAGTGATGCCAAAACAATGGAAACTTTTAAAATTTTCCACCAGAGTTCACAAAAAAATGTACAAAGGGTTTGTTTTTATTATATTATTACCACAACGACCACAAAAACAACAAGTCCAGCTATGACAACAATGCAACATTTAGAATAACAACAGGAACAATATGGAAACATCATGTTTTTAATTTTTTTTTTAATTTTTCATAGATTTACCTGGACCTGTTCCACCGTGTCCAGTTTCAAAGAAGTCTACCATACGTTTTTATTTTAGTTATTCTACATTTTAAATTCAGTTTGTTTATATTTTATTTGACACATATAATTTTGTAATTATTATTAAGTCACATTTATTATTTACTTCCGCATATTTTATTGTTACCAAACATAATAATGCTTAATCAGAATAAAACAAAATATAGGTCAATCCGTCAGTGGAATCATTTAACCATTCATGACTAACGACACTAGTAAGCATTATTATGGTTGAAGATACAACAACAAAATACACTGTTTTAATTTATAATAATTTAAGTATCAATACACAACAACAAAACACATTTATTATTATTTTGTATTCAGCGTTTTTTTATACTGTTAACCAAAATACAATAACAAACACATTAATTACACTATTTAGTATTAAGCATTTTTGATTATTGTTTTGGGTATAAAAACCCAAACAAAATAAAGAATCAGTCTAGTAATACAGCATATCTCATTGTTTTATTTACTGGCCATCACCTTTCAAGTTACAAGTGCTTGAAGGGAAAAATAAAAGGACTAAAGCTTAGTGTCAGCACCGATTTATGTGTCGGGGTTGAATCCACATTAACTTTATCCTTACAACACATCTACACTGCCATAACATTGGCAACCGACGTTTCAAGTAAAATTCTGACCATTTGTACAGGACATTTGGTTAGATATTTACATTTTGGTGACCCCGACGTGATTTTGGTGACCCCTAGACGTTTTTGGAAAAATTAAGTTTCCCCCCACCAGTGGTAAGGAACTTTAATAACCTGAAAACGCATTGAACACGCAAACAAGGGATCGACTACCAATTCTACATTTGGTAATCCCTAAAAACATCAAGCAGATCCGGCTCAGTAGCAGATCCAGCTTGAACGACAAATCAATCTACACTGAGGAAGCCTACAATTGGTGACCCTCGACATTCAACAATCGAATTATTACCATAGCATTAGTAGTAATTGCCTTTTGGGACACCACATATTGGTTACCCCTACAAACATTTTGAACTCGCATCCAAGCGTTTGAACACCAAATTTACGTTCAGGTGGCTACAGTACACTACAATACTACAGCAGATTCAGCTATAACACTAGCAGGTCTAACACTAACAACAGTCATTGGGTTCATCAGAACCGTGACGCTTTCGTCAAATTAATCAACATTGAGTCAACACTAAATTTGACCAATTACTATACACAAGAACTAGTCAAACATCAATTAGTCTGTCCTCACAAGTGGCTACCAATTTGAAGAACATGGCTACGTTCGAACATTTATTACAAGCCCAATCAAAAACGGGTGAAGAGATTCAACAAATCGTTCGAAACTATAAAAAAGATTCCGCAGAAAGGAAAACAAAGATAGAGTATTTTGATGAACGATTACGACGGCTCAGCGAAGCATGGGATTTATTTGATGCCCAAGATATGAAACTACGCACACTGGTAGATAAAGCGACAGATCATGCATATTTCACAGAAGAATACTATTTGAAAATTAGTGATATAGCCAACAATTACTTAGAAATTTTCAAAAAAGAAATTGTTAAGTTAAGACAATCAGCAGAAAAGCCAATAATTATAGAAAGGAGAAGTATTGAGATACCTACAAGGAAGGCTATTATTCAACATGAAGGTCATGAAGACATCAATAACACTAATAGTCTCATCCGAAGGCTTAAGGTTCGTTTGACTGCTCTAAACCGGCTGCTAAATGGTATAACAGATGAAGATGACCATCCCTTGCAGTACTTTGAAGTGGAAATCAACACCATTGAAAAGTTGTGGAATCAAGCTGAAGTATTACACGATGAAATTTATGATAAATTAGAAAACCCTGCTGATTCTGGTCTGGATCAGAACGAATATGACAGAATATATGATTTAGTGCGACAAAACTTAGTCAGTCTGTCCGTCAAAAAACAAAAACTTTTATCTAATGGTGATTCCAGTCAATATAATGAAATACAATCAATGACAAAAGATTTGAACAAATGCGCATTACATCTACCAAAAGTCACTATACCACGATTTGATGGCGATTATTTAAAATGGCGTCAGTTTCATGATTTGTTTACTGAGATGGTGGACAAACAGCCAATACCATCTATTCAGAAAATGTGGTATTTAAAAAGCAATGTATCTGGAGAAGCTGAACACTTAATCAGTCAGTTTTCTTTATCAGAGACAAATTACAATACTGCATGGAAAACACTTCAGGATCGCTACAACAACAAAAGACTACTGGTAGCCAACTTGGTTGAAAAAATTATTAACCAACCACCAGTTTCATCATCTACATCATCTATCAAAGCTCTGCATGACACCACCAAGGAGTGTTTGCTCGCATTAGACAATCTGGGTATTGTAACAACCTCTTGGGATGCGATACTCATTCAATTATTAATTAAAAAACTCGACAGGGGAACACACATCAGGTACATGCAGTCGTTGGCCAACCCAAGAGAAGTACCAGTAATTGCTGAATTTTTATCATTTCTGGAAATTCAGTTTCAATCAATGGAGGCAATTATTCAAACCGGAAAATTGCCACAGAAAACAGTATCTTCAGTTACAACCTCCAATAAAGTCGATAATGGCACCTGCAAAATGTGCAGTAACGGTGGCCATAAACTATATTACTGCAGCAAATTTCATCACTTATCAGAAGCAGAACGACTGAATTGGGTACAACAACATCATTTATGCGTCAACTGTTTCAGAAGTGATCACGTTTCAAAAGAGTGCAAATCAAGTGGCTGCAGAAAGTGCATGAAGAAACACAATACGCTGTTACATTTAGAAAAGAAACAGAACAACATAAAAAAAGATTCAAAACCATCAATCAACACAACTATGGGTTCGAATAGTCAAAGAAACACATCTTCTAACGCCGTCGCGGTTACATCTTCAGCTACAAAAGCAGCCGAAGGGGGCCAGGGTTATGTTTTGCTAGCAACAGCAAAAGTTGTTATTTCTGCCCAAAATGGTACTTCCAATGAGTTCAGAGCAGTATTAGATTCTGGCTCTCAAGTGAACCTTGTCTCCAAGCGACTTTGCCAAAGGTTATCTACCTTCCCAACCAAAACTTCACTTCGCATAGATGGTGTTGGCAACGGACAAAAAAGGTCAAACTACCGCATTAATGTTGAAATGAAGTCCAGAGATCACAGTTTCTCTACAAATTTGGAAGCATTTATACTCCCAAACATCATTCCACCTCAGCCGAGTCAACATATTGATACATCTACATGGGAAATTCCAAGCAACATACAACTAGCAGATCCCAATTTCAACAACCAAGAAAAAATTGATATTCTATTGGGTGCAGAGTTTTACTACAAGTTAATTCAAGCGGGAACAATACAACTGTCTGACGGCCTTCCAACACTTCAAAATACGTCACTTGGCTGGATCGTGGGTGGTGCAATTGACATAAATCCAACTCCCAAGTGGTCATTATCCGCTTTAACATGTGCCGTACTTGACAACACAGCATCATTGGAAGAAGCCATTGAACAGCTCTGGAAATTAGATGAAATTGAACCCAGCGACAAAACTCTATCACCATCAGAAAGACAATGTGATTCACATTTTACTCAGCATGTCCACACCAACAATCAAGACCGTCTAGTAGTCAGTCTACCATTCCGGGACAATCCAGCAGCATTAGGAGAATCACATGCAATGGCCTACAATCGATTCATAGCTCTAGAACGACGATTGTTAAAAAATGAAGAAATTAGAACTCAATATATTGAATTCATGCAAGAATATGAAAATCTGGGACATATGCAGAAGACCAACATAGATGCGGTACCGAATCCAAAATACTTCATCCCTCATCATTGTGTGCTCAAACCCGACAGCACCACAACAAAGCTAAGAGTAGTATTCGACGCATCAGCAAAAACATCAATGGGCCATTCATTAAATGATTTGATGTATGCAGGGCCAACCGTTCAAAGTGAGTTATTTTCAATCTTACTTCGTTTTCGGTTGCCGAAATTTGTATTTACCACTGACATCGAAAAAATGTACAGACAAATACTAATTCATCCAAATGATCAACAATACCAGTTAATTATTTGGAGAGAAGATCCATCGGTGCCTATTCAATACTACAAACTTCGTACGGTCACATATGGAACGCGAGCAGCACCCTATTTAGCTACCAGATGTTTGCAAAAGATTGCTGATGAAAACGCTACAAAATATCCATACGGTTCACAAATGCTTAAACATAACTTTTATGTAGATGACGGCCTGGGAGGTTCAGATAATCTCACCATCACACTTCAAACACAAAAAGAACTCATTACAATGCTAAAAAAACATGGCTTCATACTAAAAAAGTGGTGTGCGAATCATCCACAATTATTAAAAAATATCCCACTCGGCGACCAGGAGGTAAATTTAGATTTCAACAATGACAACACGAATACCGTGAAAACATTGGGATTGTTATGGCTGCCTACGACGGACCAGTTTTGCATCAAGGTAAAACTGAATCATATGCAGACAATTTCAAAACGTACAGCAACGTCCGATCTCGCAAAATTGTTCGACCCTCTTGGACTATTAGCACCTGTAATTGTAAAGGCAAAAATGTTTATTCAACTCCTATGGCAATACAAATTAGACTGGGATGAGCCGCTACCTGATGACCTTCACGCTATATGGACAAAACTCAGAAATGATTTAGAAAACTTAAACAACTTCAAAATCCCTCGACACATTTTTAAGGGTGAAATCCCAACAAAAACCGAGCTCCATATATTCTCAGATGCATCCGAAAAGGCTTTTGGTGCAGTTGCCTACATCCGAGCAACTCTTAAAGATGGAAGAGTGATTGTACAACTACTTTGTGGCAAGACACGGGTTGCTCCATTGAAACAACAAACGCTACCTCGCTTAGAACTATGTGCCGCAGTTATGGCAGCCCAACTTGCACACAGAATCAAAACGGATCTCCAGATGAAAGACCAACCTTTATTCTTGTGGACTGATTCCGAAATAGTATTAAATTGGTTAAACGCTCAATCTACTGCATACCATACGTTTGTAGCTAATCGAATCTCGAAAATTCAAACATGGACGTTGCCCGAACAGTGGCGCCACGTCCGATCAAACGACAATCCAGCTGATGTACTGTCCAGAGGTTTAACAGCACTTCAACTATCTGGATGTAACTTATGGCTGTATGGACCATTATTTCTGCATGGTCGACAAGAAATTTGGCCACCTACATTTTCACAAAAACACTTAATTACCAATGACATTGAGAAAAAGAAGACAACTTTACTCGCAGCAGCTGTCACTTCCGCTGATGATTTCATATACAAAATCCCACATAGAAACTCCTTCAACAAATTGCAAAGGATACTGGGATATGTCATCAGATTTATCAACAATACAAGGTTATTAAACCAACAACGCCCATCACATAAGGCGCTAACACCAGACGAATTGAATGAAGCACTTTTCGCAATTATGAAAACGATTCAATTGGCCGACTTTTCACCAGAAATTAAACAGTTAAAGAAATATAACCAAATCGACAAAAACAGCTCCATTAGCAGTTTATCCCCATTTATCGATGACAGGGGTATTCTTCGAGTTGGAGGGCGCTTGGAATCATCAGAATTGTCGAGCGATGCAAAACACCCAATGCTGCTCCCATATAACGACCCAATTGCCAAACTGTTATTTATATCAAAACACATTGAAAATAAACATTGTGGACCTCAGGCGTTACTGAACATAATGAGACAACGATTTTGGCCAATAAAAGGCAAAATAACGGCAAGAGCAATTGTACAAAAATGCATAACATGTACTAGAGCCCGACCACAATTATGCCAACAAATCATGGGCAACCTACCACAAAACCGAGTTACACCAGCACGACCTTTCATCAACGCAGGAGTAGATTACTGCGGACCATTCTGGATACATTACAAAATCAGAGGCAAAAGACCAACTAAGGCCTACATAGCTGTTTTTTGCTGTTTCGCCACGAAAGCTGTACATCTCGAATTGGTAACCAATTTATCAACAGAAGCATTCATCGGTGCGCTAAAACGATTCGTTGGTCGGCGAGGTCGGTGTCAAAACATATACTCCGACAACGCTACAAATTTTGTCGGCACCAAAAATCAATTATCCGAATTAATTCAGACCGTATATTCAGATAAAGGTCAAGATGAAATAATTGCAGCATCCAGCTCTAAAGGAATAAATTTTCACTTCATTCCCCCCAGAGCACCACATTTCGGAGGGTTATGGGAAGCTGCTGTAAAATCAGCAAAACATCTACTACTTCGTAGCGTCGCTACAGCATCACTAACATATGAAGAGCTCGAAACAGTTATCGTAGAGATTGAAGCAATTCTAAATTCTCGTCCATTAACCCCAATATCAAGTGATCCTGCCGATTTAACAGCGTTAACACCAGGACATTTCCTAATTGGAGAAGCACTAACTTCACAAATAGATAGCCGAGCACATTCACCAAAACTAACATTATCATCACGCTGGGAACAAGTTTCTAATTTAAAGCAGAGTTTTTGGAAACAATGGTCCAACGAATATTTGAATGAACTCCAGCAAAGACATAAATGGAAAACACAGTGCGTCAACCTCAAACCGGGAGACATGGTCATTATAAAAGAAGATAATGTTCCAGTAATGCAATGGCCATTGGGTCGAATCATGAACGTACACCAAGGATCAGATGACTCCACACGAGTCGTTGATGTAAAAACCTCCAGAGGAATTTTCAAACGTGCAATACACCGACTTGCCCGTTTACCCATTGATACGAATTTAAAATTGGCTACGGTCCCTGGTAATGACGACCACGAAACCAATACTTCTGAGTCAGTTGATGAACCCGAGGTTAAGAGAAAGAAATTGAAAACAAATCATCTTTGCCTAACTTTACTCGCATTAATATTTCTACTACCAATAATTTCTGGAACTCCAGTCAAAAATACAAAATTCGGACCAAAACTCGGAATTCATTTCGAAGAAGTGGGTACAGCATCTATCTCAACTACTGAATGGAATCTATTGGTATACTATGATCTAGATACATACTGGTCAGAAACGTCAATTCTAGCCAATGGAACGAGGTCATTAAGGACTCTTTGTAACATGATGAACCTTAACGAATCCTGTCGCAATATAATTAATCATTTTGAACATATGGAAAATGATATGCAACTGGACAATCGATTGCTCCGAATTAAAAGAGGAGCATTAGATGTAGTCGGCAACGTTGCTCATTCACTATTTGGCATATTGGACGCTGAATATGCTAACCACATGTCCAATACAATACTTGAAGTCAAGGAAAACGAATCATATTTATTAAGGTTACTAAAAAACCAAACCACAATCGTTGATTCAACAATTAACATCATACGTCAGACCCAAATTGCATCTAGAACAAGATTTGAAGAATTAGAGCAGGAAATTAAACATTACTCATCACAAATGCACGACATCGACCAAGTACTACTTCAAATACACTTTAATCAACTATTCACCTCTGGGGTTTTACAATTAACTTTAATTGCGAACAATCTACAAAAAATACAATCTTCAATCCTGGACACTCTTACGGATACACATCATGGAAAAATCAATCCATTACTACTTACTCCAGAACAATTGCAAAATGAAGTGAACCAAATCACACTACATGCACCTCCTTCTGTAGTTCTTCCATCCTCAGATTTGTTGCAATTATTTAAAATAATGAAGGTTAAAGGCGGACTAACTCCTCAACACGCAGTTTTCGAAATCACCATACCATTGATTGACCGTGATCAGTTCAAAATATTTCACCTAATACCTATACCTAACTTAATAAATAACACCATGATAATCATCAAGCCATGTGCTACGTTCCTTGGCACAATGGCATCCCGTCAACAATACATTGTCCTTACAACGTCAGAGCTGAATTCCTGTTACACAATGAAACAAGACGAATTTTTGTGCTCTAACGTCCAAATTCGATACAATTATGATTCCGAAGTATGCTCTTGTGAAATAAATTTATTCAACAACAAAACTTCACCAACTTGCAGCTTGGAAAAAACAACAACAAGGCTCCAATGGATACCATTAAATGGAAACAATCAATGGATATATACTACTTCATCATCATCAAGGGCCACAGCAGTGTGTAACAAGGAGATAATTCCTATTTTTCTGAAGGGCTCCGGGTTACTAACACTCGATCCAGAATGCATACTCAAACACAATTTCATCATGATGAACGGAAGACAAATTATATCCCACACATTGAAATCGTCATACTTCAGTCTGGGAAACATGTCGGAACTATCACTAAAAGAAGACTTCCAACATCCTGTAAGTTACAATCATTCGAATTCAACGGGTCTAGAAGACGCATATAAAAAGGGCATAAATGACTTGAAAATACTACAAAGATCATTGGAACAACACAAAATTATTGACCTTCCAAACAAATTAAGTTCCCATCAAACGCACAGTTACACAATCGGATATCTAGCACTGCTATTTAGTCTAATTACATTGATAATCCTCCTTTTCAATTGTCAGGCTCGACGCAACAAACAGACCCGCACAATGTCCATTACAAACAACAACGAGGCAAGATCAGTTGGAGTTGAAACAATAAAAATGACACCTATACCAATGCCACGCCAGCATCCTCTTCAATTCACTGTAGACCTTTAACTACACTCCACGGAACAATCACTATAATACATCAATTTGTTGAACATCCGTTCAACGTGGGGGAGAATGTCCAGTTTCAAAGAAGTCTACCATACGTTTTTATTTTAGTTATTCTACATTTTAAATTCAGTTTGTTTATATTTTATTTGACACATATAATTTTGTAATTATTATTAAGTCACATTTATTATTTACTTCCGCATATTTTATTGTTACCAAACATAATAATGCTTAATCAGAATAAAACAAAATATAGGTCAATCCGTCAGTGGAATCATTTAACCATTCATGACTAACGACACTAGTAAGCATTATTATGGTTGAAGATACAACAACAAAATACACTGTTTTAATTTATAATAATTTAAGTATCAATACACAACAACAAAACACATTTATTATTATTTTGTATTCAGCGTTTTTTTATACTGTTAACCAAAATACAATAACAAACACATTAATTACACTATTTAGTATTAAGCATTTTTGATTATTGTTTTGGGTATAAAAACCCAAACAAAATAAAGAATCAGTCTAGTAATACAGCATATCTCATTGTTTTATTTACTGGCCATCACCTTTCAAGTTACAAGTGCTTGAAGGGAAAAATAAAAGGACTAAAGCTTAGTGTCAGCACCGATTTATGTGTCGGGGTTGAATCCACATTAACTTTATCCTTACAACACATCTACACTGCCATAACATTGGCAACCGACGTTTCAAGTAAAATTCTGACCATTTGTACAGGACATTTGGTTAGATATTTACACACCGATTTTAATGATTTTTGAAATAGAAATCTTCCCATGAATTTGGTGAATCATTCTCACTAAAAATTATCACCCTAGCTATCCTATTGAGGGCGTGATCGTGACAAGAACAACATAGAAAATTATATTTTTTCAAGACTTTTTGTAGTTCTTCATTCAAATCTCGGGCCCTAATCGACCTATTTGGACGATTTTAAATAGCAAACTTTTCAGGATGTTAATGAATCATTTTTTATGCCAACGAGCACCCTAGCTGCCCGATTGATGCCGTCATCGTGATTTCCACAGACGGACAGACGGACATCGCTATATCAACTCCGGTTGTTATAAGGATCACAAATATATATATTTTATGGGGTCCAAATTTTTTTTTCTAATTATTACAAACGGAATGACAAACTTATATATACCCTCTGCACACTGGAGTGGAGGGTATAAAAAATGTGCCTTTTAAGTTGAGAAGACTATATTCGAACTATTGAGGGCATTTGAGAATTAACGTTGGAGATTTGAGAAATGTATTTGATCTCAAATGCACCTCAAGTTGATAGCAAACAAAAATGTTTATTGGGACATTTATTGTAGGGTCGTTTGCACACACACAAAAAATAGAAAATAAATTGTCAATAAGCAAAGCAAGTGGCTTCGAAATTCGATGATGCCAGTTAATCATTTTTTGTTCACGCGGAATTTATAATTGGAGGAATTTTTTCTCGAGAAATGTATTTTCCGTGAGAAAGAAATTCCTTGAGAATATTCATAATTGGGATGAATAACTTTTAATTGGAACTTTTTAGTCGGAATAAATCATAATTCTAGTTAGATATTGGTTAATATTTAATTAGAAAAAATATTGTGGTGGCATCTACGCAATCACGGAAAAATTAAATGCAAGTCTGTTTTTTTTTAATATAACAAAAATGGATTTTCCCTTTAACAAAATATGGCAGAATTCTTTATAAATGAAATGCAAAATGGAAAATCAATTTTGTGCTAATTCTTAACAAAATTAATAAAATATATATATGTATTATTATATTTATTAATATTTGTAATTTTATTTGACACAATTTCACACACAGTTTTACAGATCAACTGTTTTAATTAGAAAAAATATTGTGGTGGCATCTACGCAATTATTGAGGCAGTCACGGAAAAATTAAATGCAAGTCTGTTTTTTTTAATATAACAAAAATGGATTTTCCCTTTAACAAAATATGGCAGAATTCTTTATAAATGAAATGCAAAATGGAAAATCAATTTTGTGCTAATTCTTAACAAAATTAATAAAATATATATATATGTATTATTATATTTATTAATATTTGTAATTTTATTTGACACAATTTCACACACAGTTTTACAGATCAACTGTTTTCAACTGATTTAGAAGTTTTCTGTTTTTGAAACAGTAGTGCCAATTTGTAACATTTTGTGATGTAATGAAAATCGCAGAATAATAAGTTAATACACAATAAAAAATATTAAATTTTTAAGTTTTATATACATATTGCAATAAAAAAAACTTTGGTAAATTTACATTGAAGATGGTCAGAAATGAATGAGAAAAAATATATAGACATTTTAGAAAAGCACATTTAATGTTCAACTCTATGCACAAAATATATGGGTTTTTGTTTTTCGAATTTAACTGTGGCTCTAAGTGAAAAGTTTTAGACCGATCGTATATTACATCTTGAGGATCCTCACCTAATATTTTCAAATATTTTAAATTCTTTTTAACTCATTTAACCACATTACGAAAATAGTAAAACAGTAAATATGGAAAATCCACGCACCTCAAAAAATTGTTTTCTATGAAATAAATTAAAGACATTTCATATTATACAATTTTCTTTCAAAAATGTATCAATTATTGCAAATTTGAAATTTGACATATAGTATTTGTACATATATTTGTATAGATTTCGCAGTATGAAAAGAACTATTATTTCTTTATTTAGAATATACGTAAGTATTGCTCCCAAAAAAATGCAACATCATGAATGAAACACATAGACGACTGCTGGCAGCAGCATTTGTAGTCGTATAGTCAGCTACTTGATTTTTCTGAATACGACAGCAACATATAATACAAATGCATTTTTATTTAAATATACAATTACTTTTACTTATTTAAAATGCATTAGTACAACGTAAAAATAAATAAATTAGTTTAACGCCTTTTGATTATTAATGGAATTATAGCCTTTCATTTTGCGATTTTTTTTTAAACAAAATAAAATATTTCATAGCACTAACTTCTTTTACATATTTTGTTATATTGTCAACACTATTTTTGTTTTGTAGCCAACAAAACACACTTGCAGTTTTTTTTTCTATTTGAAGAACATATGACTGCCATTGTTGATGTTGTAGAGTTGTTTTTTTTTTTTTTTGATTTTGTTTCGTTAACTCTTTTGTATTAAAGCACCTCCAATATATGTATCCATTTTAGTTTGCAAATTCAGTATATTTATAATTTATTACTTACAGCAAAAAATAATAGAAACAATTTTATCAGTTATGCTTACGAAACTATATAAATAGACTTGAAGTTGGCTGCAAAAGCAGTAGCCTGTGTAAAGAACAAGTTAGCGACATGTAACTGTTACGTAACGTGTCAGCCTTTTTTTCACATGAAAAGTATTGGGACGTTCCGGTTACGTTCGGTAACTGTTTTAAATGATTTTCATGTAAAAAAAAACAACTGACTCGTTACGGTTACGGTTAGGAAACATTGACCTTTTATATGTATTATAATGCTATGAATGCATTTATCTTTATTTTATTTTATTTATATATTCTTTTTATACCCTATACCACTATGTGGTTTGGGTATAATGACTTTGTGCTGCTGTTTGTAACAACCAAAAATATTTGACCTAGACCCATCTTTAATTATACCGATCGAATCAGAATCACTTTCTGAGTTGATTTAACAATGTCCGTCCGTCCGTCCGTCCGTCCGTCCGTCTGTGTGTCCATGTAAAGCTTGTAATCAAACTGCAGGTCGCAAATATGAACATGTTTTGATGAAATTTGGTATATAAGCTTTTATCGGCCATGGGATGAACGCTATTGAAATTGGTGAGAATCCGTCCATGTTCAGACCTAGCCCCCATACAAATTACCCATATGAAATCGACATAAATTGCCATAAGATCCAAATTGTCATATAGATCTTACTCAAATTGGGTTTGTATGCGTTCATTACATCCATTAATGAATATTCCAAAAATGATCCCTTCGACCCCATATAGAGCTGCTTCCCGATCTTCACTTAAATCTATTAAAAACCAACAATATTGCACTGATTCTTCTGAAATTTTGTTTGTACATATTTTTGCAAAATACAAGACTTTACCAAACATGATCAGGATCGGTCCATTTTTGGACCTAGTCCCTTTATAGATATAGCATCCGATATGAACTTTTTCATATCTGCAGCCAAAAAAATTAATAAAAATCCCACTCAAATTTGGTTTTTGCTTATTTTCAATGTCCAGTTAGTTGGGCCTAAGAGATAGGGTTTCTAAACGCATGGTATAGGGTATCGTATAGTCGGTCTAGACCGACTATAATTTTCTTACTTGTTTTTTGTATTGTATATTTTTTTTTTATTATTATTACTATTTCATTTAATTATTTTTTTCTTTAAATAAATTAATACATAAAAATTTTTTTTTTAAATTATTGGTGAACTTTTACTCCCTTTATTTACTGCCTTTATATTAACTGGTAGTGTCTGCTTGTCGACAAAATTTTGGATCGATTTTTAGCCCCTTTCCCGTGAGCCAATCGATCTGAAATTTTGCATGCAGGCTCGTGGCAATGACAGAAATGATCTAACAAATTTTTTTAGTGATGCCAAAACAATGGAAACTTTTAAAATTTTCTACCAGAGTTCACAAAAAAATGTACAAAGGGTTTGTTTTTATTATATTATTACCACAACGACCACAAAAACAACAAGTCCAGCTATGACAACAATGCAACATTTAGAATAACAACAGGAACAATATGGAAACATCATGTTTTTAATTTTTTTTTTAATTTTTCATAGATTTACCTGGACCTGTTCCACCGATTTTAATGATTTTGGAAGTAGAAATCTTCCCATGAATTTGGTGAATCATTCTCACTAAAAATTATCACCCTAGCTATCCTATTGAGGGCGTGATCGTGACAAGAACAACATAGAAAATTATATTTTTTCAAGACTTTTTTTAGTTCTTCATTCAAATCTCGGGCCCTAATCGACCTATTTGGACGATTTTAAATAGCAAACTTTTCAGGATGTTAATGAATCATTTTTTATGCCAACGAGCACCCTAGCTGCCCGATTGATGCCGTCATCGTGATTTCCACAGACGGACAGACGGACAGACGGACATCGCTATATCAACTCCGGTTGTTATAAGGATCACAAATATATATATTTTATGGGGTCCAAATTTTTTTTTCTAATTATTACAAACGGAATGACAAACTTATATATACCCTCTGCACACTGGAGTGGAGGGTATAATAAGAGTGTTAAATTCGGCTGTGCCGAGTCTTTGATACCTTCCACTTCGGTTTGAGTATTGATAATAAATGTAAACAAAATATTGGAAAAATATGCATGCGTTTCCTATATGCATGCGTTTCCGGTTATATGACATAACGTCTCGTTTAATTTAGTTTTTGCTAATTAAATAGCTCGCCCTAACCTCCATTGCAAAGGTAATGGTTGTGTAGGGTGGCTATATACATTAAATCGTTCTAATTGGAGATGGCTGTATAGTTTCTTTTAACTGGCCAAATATTTCTTCATTGCGGCCATATAGGTCGGATGGAGTAACAAAATAATAACCAAAAAAAGCTCTCTCAACTTTTTTATTAAAATATTGCCATATTTGGAAAACATAGAGAATAAAGTTATAATAATAAATAATCAAATTAGGGATGCCAAACGCAAAAAACCAAATGTCCCAAACATTTTAAATAAAATAATTTGTTATCTTTATTTTCTGAAAAACTTCAAATATTCTTCCAAAAAAAAATTGTGAAAAAATAATATATGTACAAATAACATTCTCATCAAATTGCGTTTATTTATGTAACAATTTTTATATTCGCAATTCTTAAGTATCATTTGAGGTTTTCTAAATTTCATTGAATTTAAATTAATGTTTTCAACGATCCGACAATCGCAAAATATATCGACAGCTATTGTTGTTTGCACTGAGGATTAAGTGATTCACTAAGTACACACATCTTAACGACAGCCGACAAATCTATTTTTCTATTTATTTAAATTGTAAACGAGTGGCATCTCTGTTAAAATAAGCGAAAAACACAAAGAAGAATAGAAAAAAATAAATTACTTCGTGTTTGACAGGATGATTTTATGTTTATGCTTAATATCTCTATTTTTTTTACTAATATTTCTGTTTATTTATTTGAAAATGAAATAATGAATTGAATATGCTATTTAATTTTTTTATTTATATAAAAAAGTTTTTTAATAAAAGCAAAATATTTTCACTATTTTATGATTTTTATTTATATGTGACGACATTTCATCCTAAAAATTTAAGTTTTTATCGATTGAATAAACAACACAAAAATGGTTGTCGTTTAGATAACAACAATAGCTGACTTAAACAATAGCGAATATCGTTTAAAAATTTTACTGATAATTTTGCTTTTCTTTTTTAACGATTAGACAATCGTTAAAAGAAGTTACTGAAAAGCTATTAATTTCTCCTGAATGCCAAAATTTTTTTTTAATGTAAACATTTTTTAAATGTAAACATATTTGGTGTTTTTTTTGGAATTTCAATTTCTGTTTAACGAATAAAATTTATATGTATATTAAAGATGTAATTGATGTCTTCTAAATTTAAAATTATTATTTCCGACGTTTTGATATGATTTTCTGAAATTCAGTTAATATTTTCTAATTTATAATTGGAAATTTTAATTCCAGTTTTTAGAATTGATATTTTCTTAAATTTGAATGGAAAATTTAAAAAGTGCAATTTTGTATTTATGTGAATAATAGTGTTTTAGTAATTATAAACAATTTTTAAAAATTAGATGTAATCGCAATCAGATATTTTATAGGTAAAGTAGAATAATAATTCTATATAACTATGTAGAACTTTTTTGAAAGCAAAAAACTCATTGATAACTCGGTAACTCTATTTTGTAAAGACAACAAAAAGTTAAGGTGCTATTACACGATGTGTTTTTTACATATGTACTTTATCCATATGAAATTCCGCATGTCTGTCAAAATTGTCTTTTACATACGATTCATAATTTTTGCTATCACACGTGCATATGCATTTCCGTATGACATAACCTCTAAATTTAAACAACAGCGGATTTTATTTGTGAATTTACAAATATTTATTGTTAAAAAAAAGTTATATATTTTTAATTGTTAATTAATATTAAACAATTTATTTTTCTTTCAATATTAATCTTTATAATTTACTCTGTTTTTCTTTCGCCACAAGCAGTGTTGTATTTTCATCTGTTGTCATGCCAAAATAGAACCTGTTCTAATTCAAAAATGTACATGTGACTTTCCTCATGTATTGTACATGAACAATGTTTCATATGTATCACACGATGTGTACAACTTTTGTTGTGGGAAAATTTGACAGTACATATGTAAAAAACGCATCGTGTAATAGCACCTTTAATATGCCAAACTTATGTTCATATTTGTAAAAGAATAATGAAAAAACTTATGAAATAAAAGACCAGCCCGTGTATACTCTTAACATTGTTATGTAAGTTAGTAACATACGATTCTTTTTCATGGTTTTCACTAGAATGCCTCTTTTATATTATATTCAAAGTTTTTATTAAACTAATAGTGCTAACAGTGCACTTTATTAAAAAATAAAAATTTACCCAAGATTGGTCAATCATAAAAATGAAATATGATATTAGGTATTTAGCATAATATAAAATACAAATAACAATGTGTTGATATTGCAATATTTATAATTTAAAATTTATGGTAAATTGGCCAATCACAAAACAAAGTTAAAAAATGCAAGGTGAGAAAAAAATAAACATTAAGGGAGTTCTACAATGTACGATAAGTTCCATTAAAATATTAGGAGTATTCTCGTTATCGTGCACACGTTAACTTGTATAATATCTATTTGAAAATATTGACATTCATGTTAAAATAGAAATAACTATTGCAAAGCTAACCCTACCAGAACAGTGACGGTCATTTGACCGGTGATATGACCGTCACTACTGACTGAAGAGTCGGTCATCGCGTAGAACAAAGTTTCTATCATTTTATTTAGGCAAATATGCCAAAACTGACCGAAACTTTTGTGTACATGTGATTTTGCATCTTACTCTAACCTATGAAAGTATGTAAACCATATAATATATATCTGAACTGCTCACTCTACCGATGTTTAGTAGTCAACGATGATAGATATATCCATCATCGCTGACCGGTCATACTTGATGGATATATACATCATCATTGACCGGTCACGCTTGATTATAATGAAACACGACTTATTATTTTTTTTATTTATTTATTGTATTAAAAATCAAAAAATCAAAAATAGAAATAAACATTAAACATTAAAAACACAACAATATCACCAATTCCGAAACGTGTCTATAACTTTGAGACAATGTTGAATGTTTAAACAACTTTGCTGACTTTTCACTCGAAACATCGTAACTTAGCACTGAATAAATTGACTAAACTCAATAGAAATTTCCGGTAATGGGCCTTAGTGCAATCAGTAGGTTCTTAAAGAAAACAATATATTATAACACATATATATCAATAATTTATATTAAAGCTCACCTTTTGAGTGTTCTGAATTAACAATTTCGGCCAAAACTGATACACTCCATTTGGAAAATTGTTTGTACAGAACGGTGTGTGAGATATTGTGATAATACCTCCATAAATCAATTTGTTCAATATTTTGAGATCTTTATTCTTTTGAAAACTAATTTCATTATGGACGAATTTACGGATACTGCACATTCCTTAATATTCTTCATATTATCAACATTATATTCCAGACACTATATTCCAGAATGGCATAAATTAAAACATTCGAGCCAAATATTAAAAAAACCATATCCATGTTATGCAACAGACTGAAAGATAGATATAAGGATTAATGTAAAATTCTGCAAGGAATATTTACTTTGTTTCTAGCTAGAATTTTTAATAAAATGTCAGTACATTACCTTAATAAGTTAATTTGGTGATTGCGCATGTATTAACAATATATTTATAGTGTCTTCCATGCGCACTTAACTGGAATCATTACGAATCGATTTAATAAACTGTGTCAGCGTTGTTTCACACAATTATATATCTTGTGTATTATCTTCCAACATAATAAAAAATCCATCAATAATATCAAATAGATAACCATATTATTTTCTGGTACAGCATTCACAATCCAAATCCAGGATATAACATATTGTCGCACAATATAATTCTTTACACAAATGCGTTTCCTAAGAGGTATAAAAGTTCTAGATTGAAAGTTTGTGAAGATTCTACAGCAATAGTTAACGATCTAACAGGAATAGGCCACAAGCGAGCAAAAAATAAATTGTGGAAGGGTATAATGGAGGGACGTGTCACCACAATTGAGAATGGCACTAACGAATTCACTGACATATTTTGAAGAATCCTAAAGAAACAACAAAAATTAACTTGAACTTTTAATTTAATTAATTACTTACCTTTCCTCAACCTTAACAAAAACAACTCTACAACAGCAACATGACAGTCATATGTTTTTAAATAGAAAAAACTGCAAGTGTGTTGGTACAAAAATTGTTTATGTGTTAGTTTCAGTCATTCATTTCTTGTAGGGTAATTAGAACAAAAATTGTGGCGCCATCTATTGTGGCATAGTCACGCTGAGCAAAATGAAGTGACACTCTGTTAATGCAAAAGAAATGTATTTTCCCCACAACAAAATATTGCAGAAAATTATGTAAATAAAATAATATACCGATTTATTTCTAACATGCAGTTATTATGGATATAAATATATGGAATATATGTATATTATTTGTATTATTTAAAATGTGTATGTATGTATATATAAATATTACACACAAAAAATACAACATCAAACGTTATTTTTGTGTTTTTCTCTTTAAATAAATTAATACATAAAATTTTTTTTTGCTAAATTTACATTGTTTTCTTTTTATTAACAACTAGGTATTTTAGCATTATTTGCTTTAGATGCTGGTGAATTTTTACTCCCTTTATATTAACTCGTAGTGTCTGCTTGTCGAAAAAATTTTGGATCGATTTTAACCCCTTTCCCGTAACCCAATCGATCTGAAACTTTGCATGCAGGCTCGTGGCAATGACAGAAATGATCTAGTAAATTTTTTTAGTGATGCCAAAACAATGGAAACTTTTAAAATTTTCTACCAGAGTTGATAAACAAAATGTACAAAGGGTTAGTTTTTATTATATTATTACCACAACGACCACAAACACAACAAGTCCAGCTATGACAACAATATAACATTTAGAATAACAACAAGAACACTATAGAAACATCATATTTTTCATTTTTTTTTTTTAATTTTTCAGAGATTTCCCTGGACCTGTTCCACCGATTTTAATGATTTTTGATATAGAGACCTTCCCATGAATTTGGAGAATCATTCTCACTAAAAACGATCACCTTAGCTACCCTATTGAGGGTGTGATCGTGACAAGAACAACATAGAAAATTATATTTTTTCAAGACTTTTTTTAGTTCTTCATTCAAATCTCGGGCCCTAATCAACCGATTTGGACGATTTTAAATAGCAAACTTTTCAGGATGTTAATGAATCATTTTTTATGTCAGCGAGCACCCTAGCTGCCCGATTGATGCCGCCATCGTGATTTCCACAGACGGACAGACGGACATCGCTATATCAACTCCGGTTGTTATAAGGATCACAAATATATATATTTTATGGGGTCCAAAATTTTTTTTCTAATTATTACAAACGGAATGACAAACTTATATTACCCTCTGCACACTGGAGTGGAGGGTATAATTACATATGTATGTATATAAGCTCCGGTTTGTATTTATTAATATTTCTTATAAAAATTAAAAGTTTTCTTCTAAAAATATTATTTAATTCATGTTTAATATTATTTGGCATCATATTGTAAAGCCTCAATCCATTATAATGCTACACATACACGTTGCGACCGTTGCTACAACTTGATAAGGTTGGACACGAGATTGCAACGTTTGTGGGGTCATTGTATGAAGTTGTGTCTTGGTTGCACGAAAAATCAAAAAGTTTTGTTTTTCTGCCAACTTGTCACAAGTTGTCCAACTCGATCGCAACTTTTGTGGGGATTTCATGCAACTTCATTCTATTTTGTGTTAATGTACGTAGTGGTCATATCTTGATTGCCGGTATCATTAAAAAATTTAAATCAAACTATTTAGAATTGTATTTTTCATATAAGTAATAGCGGCTCTAAATGATTTTATTATTTATATTTTTATATCTCGTAATATTTAATATTTTTATTAATCTTTAATATTTAACTAATAGACCTTCCACAGTTTGTTGCGGTGGGGTTTTTTTTTGAGTTCAATTGAGTAGTGTATCAACTTTAGCATTTAGTTCACCCGTCCCTCAAATTTTTATGTTACGTTTCGATTCCAATTTAACTTTTTGGAATTGTTAAGAACCCGGCTGTGCGGCTAATTTATAGGCGGGTAAGTGGAAGAATTTGTGGCAGTGGCCCCGCGTGCCTGTAACATGTCACCCGTGCGTATGTCCCTGTGTTTTTCATATCACTGTGTGTTGGTATCGTTGCTGTGAGTTACGTGGCTCATGGGGTTCCTTCGTCTTTTATGGAACACGTCAGGTTATCTGGAAGTAAAAAAAAATATAATTTAATGATTATGAGTATATAGGTTACGATCTAGTCAATAGAGGGTATTTGTCCGAACCCACTACCATGCGACTGCTACCCGATCCAAAAGAAATCCGCATTCAATACATTACCAGAACGTCCATCCATATCACCTGGAGAACTGGTGTAGCTGTGTCCAGACCTATTTTTTTATTTATATTTATTATAAGTTTAAGTTTCACGTTGTTCTGTGTTCGGTTGCGTTGTCTTAGGTATTATTTTGTATAAGTTAACGTGTGCACGATAACGAGAATACTCCTAATAGTTTAATGGAACTTATCGTACATTGTAGAACTCCCTTAATGTTTATTTTTTTCTCATCTTGCATTTTTTAGCTTTGTTTTGTGATTGGCCAATTTACCATAAATTTTAAATTATAAATATTGCAATATCAACACATTGTTATTTGTATTTTATATCATGCTAAATACCTAATATCATATTTCATTTTTATGATTGGCCAATCTTGGGTAAATTTTTATTTTTTAATAAAGTGCACTGTTAGCACTATTAGTTTAATAAAAACTTTGAATAAAATAAAAAAGAGGCATTCTAGTGAAAACCATGAAAAAGAATCGTATATTACTAATTGGCGCCCAAACGTGGTAAATAATAAAAATCCTTATGAAAGGACAAATAAAAAATCAAATTAAATAAAAAAGGATAAATAGAAATTAAAATAACTAACTTAAAAAAAAAAAAATTCTTATAAAAGAATAATTTAAAACTGTTTTACTGTGAAAAGAAAACTTGTTCTAAAGAACAAAGCGCCCAAAGGTACCAACAATCATCCGTCAGCTATACCTATAATTGTCAACTGTATCAACGATCAATAGCCAACTATACCTGTAATTGTCAACTGTATCAACGATCAATAGCCAACTATACCTGTAATTGCCAACTGTATCAACTATACCTGTAATTGTCAACTGTATCAACGATGAATAGCCAACTATACCTGTAATTGTCAACTGTATCAACGATCAATAGCCAACTATACCTGTAATTGCCAACTGTATCAACTATACCTGTAATTGTCAACTGTATCAACGATCAATAGCCAACTATACCTGTAATTGCCAACCGTATCAATAATCATATACCAACTATACCTGTAATTGTCAACTGTATCAACGATCAACAACCAACTATACCCGTAATAAACTACAACAGCCATCAACTTTTGAAAATTAGTTAATGAATTATGGAAAAACTGTAAGTACCTTTTTTCATTTTTTTTTAAAGTGTGGAATAAAGTTAAAATCTAAAAAAATTAAATGTCGAGTAAAACGGGTTGTTAAATCTCTGGTAATATATTTTATTTTTGTGCCTGAGTTATCGAACCGCGATAGAAACCTTTTCTTGATCATTTTGTTTGAAATTATTAGCGTCCCATTAACTAACCATGAGCCTTTCCAGGGAACAAATAATTGATATAGTCACTGTCTCTGTGGAGACGTTAACTGAACACTTGATAACACAAATTGCCACTCTGACACAACAATTCGAACAACTGAACCCTAGGATAGAGACGTATGAACCCGTAACTATAACTAACAATAATAGGGGAAATTCACTAGACCTTATTAGGTCCTTGCCAGAATTCAGAGGTGAAATGCATTCCTATCCTGCGTGGAGGGATGCAGCACATTTCGCAATGGATTACTACCCCGAAGGCACAGAAAACTATTACATAGCAATAGGGATTTTCAGGAATAAAATAACGGGCTTGGCTAACGCCAAACTTTCATCTTTTAACACGATACTCAACTTTCAGGCAATAATTGCAAGACTAGACCAGTGTTATGCGGACAAAAGATCTTTACAAGCCTTAGAAAATCAGCTTAGTATATTGAGGCAGGGAAGAGAGTCCATTTCGGAATTCTACGACACGGTAGATGAACATTTGACACTGATAATAAATAAAAATAAGATGACATTTTCCAATAACGTAGAGGTAGCCACTGCACTAAATGAACGTGCAAGGGACAATGCTTTACGCGTTTTTATTTCAGGATTACGTCGTCCATTGAGCGATATTCTATTTTCTGCTAGACCAGCAGATTTACCTACAGCTCTGGCAACCGCTCAAGAATTAGAATCTGACCAGAGACGACAAGAATTTGCAAAAATTTTTGCAGCTGGGGACATCGCGAAAGCGAACTATACCCAGCAAAAGCGAATGGGAAATTTTTCATCAACACACCCTTCCTATAGGCCCGCACGTGGACCAAAACCTAGAGACGAGGGAAATTTCGAGGTCAACCCCACACCCATGGAGGTGGACCCAGGGTCGTCAATGTTTAGGCGTCCAACGGCCTATCCAAATGGTCAACAACACCCTCAGCAGGTACGACCGACACCAAATAATTCAACTAGACAACAATATCCACAACAACCCATACAGGGAACCTTTAATAAACGAAGATACGAAGATTCAGGGAGAACTGCTCCCGTCCCAAAAACCCAGAGGGTTAACTACATACAATCAGAAGACTTTTAGGAACAGGATGACATGAATTCTGTATTTGAGTACGATCAAGATACTGAAGGGGGCACATTTGCCGTAGAACAGCTTAATTTTTTAGATTAAAACCGCTCCTGCCTTTTGTGGAAAAGACAATAAAGGGCAGGAAATTAAAAATTTTAATAGACACAGGAACTTCTAAAAATTTTATTCAACCAATAGACGCCTTAGTGGGCATCGTTCCACTAGAACAACCTTTTAGGGTAAACTCAATAAACGGGACAAATTCAATAGTAAAAAAGTGTAAAATGGTCATCTTCGGTTACACAACCACATTCTACTTTTTACCAACTTTAAAACATTTCGACGGAATAATAGTCTGCGATTTTCTTAAGGAAATCCAGGCAACTATAGATATAGGAAATGACATTTTGAAATTTAAAAAGGGAAATGTTCCTTTGACATATAGTGAACAGAATAATATTAATATTATGTCGGTAGATAAAGACGACATACCCGAAACCGTTCGAGACAAGTTCGAGCAGGTTTTAATATCAAATGCAAATGCATTTGCTGACCCGGAAAGAACCTTGCCATTTAATACGAACGTGAAGGCAAATATAAAGACAAGCACGGACGAACCGATCTATAGCAGATCATATCCATATCCAGTTTCAGTATCTGATTTCGTGAATAGAGAAATTGAATCACTCTTAAAGGATGGTATAATTAGAAAATCTTCATCACCATATAATTCCCCAATACATATAGTTGGAAAAAAAGGCATTGACGAACAGGGCAACCCAAATCACAGGCTGGTGATTGACTTTAGAAAATTAAACGAAAAGACCATTGACGACAGATACCCTATGCCAGATATATCGGTTATCCTGGCGAATCTAGGAAAATCAAAGTATTTCACAACAATGGACCTTAAGTCAGGCTTTCATCAGATAGTACTGGATGAAAAAGACATGCAGAAGACGGCATTTGGTGTCAATACTGGAAAATATGAATTCTGTAGAATGCCATTTGGCTTCAAAAACGCACCGAGCATTTTTCAAAGGGCTATAGATGATGTGTTGCGCCAAGAAGTGGGTAAATCATGCCAAGTCTATATGGATGATATCATCATCCACTCACCGGATGAGTACAGCCATCTTAAGCACATAGATGCCATAATGGCAAAGCTAGAGAAGGCCGGTATGAGGATTTCCCCGTCAAAGTCAAAATTTTTTAAAACAAAAGTCAACTTCTTGGGCTTTGTTGTGACAAGGGAGGGTATTAGAACTTGTCCCGAAAAAATTAGAACCATTATGGAATTTGAAACCCCACGGAATTTAAAAACCCTTAGATCATTTTTAGGCCTATCTGGGTATTACAGAAAATTTGTTAGGGATTATGCTAGAATCGCAAAACCTTTGACTGGGTACCTTAGGGGTAATAATGGCCATGTGGCAGCTAAAAGTTCCAAGAATATAAAGATCAACCTGGATGAAGAGGCTCTGTCAGCCTTCAATAAACTGAAACAGATACTCGCTTCAGAGGACGTCCTACTGGCATACCCTGATTACAATGACAAATTCGAGCTCACAACAGACGCATCGTCAGTCGCTCTAGGGGCTGTTTTGTCACAAAAGGGAAAGCCTATAACAATGATATCAAGAACACTTTCGGTCACTGAGGCAAATTACGCCACTAATGAAAGAGAGCTGCTCGCAATAGTCTGGGCTCTGAATTTCATTTCTTATATGGTATCTCTGGGATTCACATCTATACCGACCTGAGTGCATTAGCTGTGTGAGTGGTTTAATTTGCCTGTCGTTCGCCCTGCAGATATTAAAAAAAAATTTAGTTTTGGTAAATGGATATTTGAAGGAACGAGTACTTACGTGTTTGGGGTGGTACGATATGCGTCTTCTAGCATGGACACAGTTAGCTCTGTGAAAATAGGGAATTAAATTATTATTAATTAAATTTGTAATAATAAAAAAATATGTACCTTCCTCATGGTAGTTTTTTTTATTTGATGTATGATTGAATTGTACGTGTCAAAGTGTGGATTCTATTGTAAATGGTGTTGCCAGATGTGTGGGTAATACAATACAAGAAAGTAAAACCAGAAAAAGGCGGACTTATGAATGAAATTACGTTTCGCTTTGAGTTTAGCTTTGAATAATTAAAGTAGATAAATAAGGTTGTTGGCGATAACCGGAAAAGAAAAAAAAATAGGGGGTAAATTGTAGAACCTTCTAGAAAAAAAATGTAGAAAAGGATGACTAGGGAGATTAAACAGACAGAGAGAGAAAAAGTGGATAAACCGGTGTAGACAAAATATTGGAAAGCCAAACAAGTTTTAGGGTGAAGCTAAGCTCTGCGGTCGTTTGAGGAAGCATTAATTGTTAGAGCGGCGACGTAATCGGCTGGAGAAAAATCTTAACGCAACCAAAAAGCAAAAAGGAAAGTTTTTGTGTGTGAAAAAAAAAATCATAAGTTAAAAAGTTGTTTGTGCGGTGAAGTGATAAATGTGTATAGTGATAAAGGACATAGGTGAGTGATGGGAATGGGTTAAGGTTGAGAAAGGGTCGGTCAAGTAATTGTGGTGTTTTTATTAATAAACAATATAGGAGCAGAAGGTTACGGAGTTATACAGTGGGTGAAAAAAAATATGAACTGGAGTGACTTCGAGGCGTACAAGTAAACAGAATTTTGCTGTAAGTGGCACCTATGAGCACACCTGGTGGAGACGGTCGCAGGCTCTAACGAGGAAATATAAAAACAGGAAATGGGCGTAAGATACAGAAGAAAAAAAAAACAGGTAACCTTGTTGGTATGTCCTTATGTCCGTATGCGTGGCCTGCTGATGAAAAATATAAAAGAAGTCGTTAATTTGAAAAACAAAACTAATATAAAACAAACCTGTGTGGAGTGAAATTTACAAAACAATTTATGAGAAAAATTAAAAATTGTATCGATTTGTGTGTTTATTGAAAAAAAAGGAAGATTCAGAAAGTATACATGTATCTTAAAAGGTATCCTGAAAAGAAAGAAAATGTACAAAATATGTTGAAAGGTGTCCTGAAAGAAATAGAAAAGAAATATATATATATACCAATTAGCGAGCCATGAATTAAAATTATGGATGTTTAAAATTAATATGAAAAGAAAGATATTTTTAAATTTTGTCGGGAGAAATAAAAAAAACTATATAAAGAAATTTAGTGAGAGAAATATTTGAAATTATATACGAAATTCTTAACCTAAAAGAAAAATTTATTATAAACTGAATATTTATATTTAAGAGTAGTTAGTGAATGTAGATTAAGTATATGGTTTTATGTTGTAAAACGGACCAACCATAGGGCAGTTCTTTAAAGGGAAAAAAAAGATTTACATCCTGTTAGCATTTACGAGTGAGATATTTATACATATATAGTCACCTGCGGAACCAACATCTTTAGGGAGCTCCTTCAAGGTAGGGTAGAAGCAAGGCGAGACGGTAGAAAATAAAGAGAAAATAAAAAAGGAAAGGAAGGAAGTTTTTTTTTGACAAAGGAATTGATAAGTCGGTTGGAAGGCGTCTAATGGTATCGTATATAGAAATAGTGTTAGTAAAAATTTTAAAAGTTGTGTTAAATTATTATTGAGTTAGTTTTTTTTTGTTAATATTAATCAGATTGAGTATAATAGTGCGTTTACATCTAAGGAAAATCTAGTACGTACGAGATTTCGAGCACAATCTAGTTCATTTTTACTAGATTTCCCATACAAAACACAATCTAGCTCGTTACTAGATTTGTGGAAAATCTAGTAAATTCTTGTCAAACTAGGGCACTACCAAATGATACTACTGTGTTTTTTTAATATTGCAGTAGAAAATTACAACGCAGTGACTGAAAATTTGACATTTAAAAACAAAAACAAAAGCAAACAAGTTCAATAAAAAAGGGAATCACATATTTAATAGTAATAAAAAATATAGAAATTAATAAAATGAATAACGCGGAAACAAATAAAAATTTAAATAAGCGGTAAGTGTTAGCTAATATTAATAGGAAGATGATAATTCATTAACATAATACTTATTTTTCAGAAAACGTGTATACAAGAAAAAAACAGCATGGCACTCTGATAAGGAGGCTCTCCTGATAACTCTTTGGGGAGACCACATAGATGAGTTCCGAGGATGTAGAAGAAATAGCCACATCTTCGAAGAAATTACGCTTGCTATGTCAAGTAGTGGCTTTTCTTTCACATCCGACGAAATAAGGATCAAAATACATAATCTAACCAATAAATATAGGTAAATATAGTATTCAAGTTTACTTAACAATATTGTTTCATTAAAAAAATTAATTTTTTCAGAGACGAAAAGCGAAAAATAGGTCCTTCTGGTGGCTCCCCATCGAGTTGGGTTTTTTTCGAGAGAGTTCACTCAATTCTGGGTGAATTTAAATCTAATTCAATTGAAATGATAATGGACGAATGTATAGGTAAACAATTTTTTTGTAAGTTATAAAACTCAATGAATATTCACTTTTTCAGTTGACTAACGATTAATTTTTGTTTTTTAAGCAGAAACTCCACAATCATTAAATACTTCGTACTCTGTAGAAGAGTTCGAAGTAGAGGTCTTAGAGAAGTATTCAATGGACTCAACAACACAGGAATCTGTAGGTACTCCAACAGAAACCCCCCAAAAAGAAAACTAAATTAAATTTTCAAGACGAAGTATTAAAAAGAATGGACAAGTCAACTGAAATCATTCAAAAACAGTTGGAAAAGCATGAGGAGTTCGAAGCAAAAATCCTAAAAATTCTGGAGGAAATGCTAGCTATTGAGAAGGAGAGGAACGAAATTTTAAAAGCGTTTTTAAATAAGTAAAATAAAAAATGTTCTCTTTATAATTAAAAAATTTTATTTAATTTTAAAACGTATTTAATTTTGTTTATTTTATGTTTAAATAAAACTAATCCATTAAAAGGTTTGCAATAGCGTTTCTTATTTCTTCTCCTTTAGGGTTATAGTCATAAGTATACTCCTCGCTATTTGGTTGATCTGTAGTGGTACCAATGTCAAGGGTATTACTTTGCCAGGTATCATTAATAACCTCATTATGGTTGTTTAAAAAGTTGTGTAGAACACAGCAACATTTTATTAAATTATTTACATTATCTATGCCCTTTCCAAGACGGCGAAATCTAGCTTTTAAATGTCCAAAAGCATTTTCGACCACCCTGCGACATTTTGATAAAGTGTAATTAAACTTTTTTTGTTTTTCGGATGCATTTGCATGAAGAGGGTAAGGTTTCATCATGCATTTAGATAACCGAAATCGCCTATTAACAAAACCGGAACTTTTACACTGTTGTAAATTGCAGCTTGCTGCTGAAATATAGGGTCCTCCAACTTTTTTCTAAATAAAGACCTCTCAAATATAGTGGAATCATTACATCGACCTGGACATCCGACGTTGATATATAAAAGTCTATATCTGTAGTCAACCACAGCATGCAAAATAGTTGAGTACCAACCCTTGTAATTGCAATAGTCACAAGTCTCAGAAAAAGGGGGATGAACTTCAAAATGACATCCATCTACAGAAGTAAAACAAAAAAAGAAGGCAAAAATTTAACACAAAATCTTTAGATTAATGTCGGTTATCAAAGTTTCGATAATACACCTATTGCACCAAAACACTGAGGAAATCCAAGTTTCTTAAACCCGTCAACACATTCCTTTATCTTTGCATCATTGAAAAAATTTGGGGGCAAATATTCCTCAGAAAGGGCACTACATGCCTCAATACAAAATTTTTGCAAAATGAGGCATACACTTGCTTTGGATACTCCAAACTTGTGGGCTATGGACGCATATTCGGAAGATGACTTCAGGCAGTAAAGGGCAATGGCAACTCGTTTTTGAAGGGGGATGCATTTCCTAAACTTTGTATCGATTTTTTTCATTTCAGTCAATTTTGAACAAAGCAACTGAAATGTTTGGCGGCTCATCCTAAAGTTTTCGATGAAATCTTTTTCCGTCATCAGAGGAACGTCTCGCTCCCAAAACGAACCGTGACGAATCTATAATAAACAACTATTTAGTAATTGAAAAGTTATAACTTTTTATACTTACGTGTGCCCACTCCAATCTGCTATATAATAATTTTGAAAAATGCATTTGTTTTTGCTGTTCAAACAATGCATTTAACAAATACTGATGTTGTTTTTTTTTTCTCGCAAAATTTGCATTTTAGCTTGTGCTTTTTTCATTTTGAATGCGTGATATAACAATAAAATCTGTTCCTTTTTAGAATTTTCCATTTTTCCTATTGTTTTGAATATTTTTGTTATTTCTAGTTTTATGTTTTATTTTTATCAGCTGTTTATTGTTGTGGAAACAAAATCTAACTAAATGTCAAAAAAGTTAGATGTAAACGGTATAGATTTTGAAATAGATTTCAATAAAAATCTACTAGATTTTCCTCAGATGTAAACGCACTATAATAAAACATGTATTGAAAAAGTAACTGAAATGAAAAATAAGATGTGCTAAATCAATCCAGCGGGGGTGGTGAACGAAGGTAAGTGGTGGTGTTGAAGCGGATCGAGGGGTCACCGAAATGCGGAAGTTAAGGAGAGTGTGACCGTGGTTGGGTTTGGGCGGTTGGAGACCAACATCTGCTTCCCACTCAAGTGAGGTAGTTCAACGTGTAGTTTTTTTTGTATTCTTTTTGTTCATTTTAATTGTTCGTGCGGTTGGGTTAGGGGTTTGGCGGGATGAACCGACTCTGAGGTTTTTGGTGTTCTCGGTAATGCTAGCCGGCGCTTGCCACCCTAATGCCGCTGCCGTCACGTAACAATATGGCGCCCAATTGAAAGAACTTTAACATCTTCGGATGTCTAAATTGTATGTTCATTGTGTATAAGAGCTAAACACATACTATAGAATGTTAGTTTTTGCTATAGACCAAAGTTGTTTTTTTCGTTGTGAATTAGAGCAATTGTATGCGGAAGCCACGTAGCCGTTTTGCATAATTTCCGAAATCCGTTGTGCGTGGGTCCGTAACAATGGGTCGAAGTTACAACAAGGAAATAAACTACCAATACTGAGAGGAATAGTGATGCCCTAGAGAGTGGTGAACAGTACACCCTAGTTTTGCATGCGATGTCCTTTCGTTGTTTATGTTTAATTTTTATTAGTTTCAGCTTGATGTTTTGGTGAACAGTGAACACATCCTAAGTATAGCCGGCTCAGGACGAGGTCTTAGAGGTCCGTTGTATAGGACGGAGCGTTCACTGGCCATAGGTAGGATTACGGCCGAGTGGAGCTTGGGGTAACTTACCGAGGCCCAATCCAAACAGTTATTTAAAAGAACACGATTTTGACGACTTATGAAGCGTTTTCAGACAACGATATCCGCTTAAGACCACAGTCTTAAGGTCCGAAGTATCGAAAAGGGCGATAACTGGCCTCTGGTGCAAAGTCTGGAAGAAGTACGAGAGCATGATTTAAATTGTGGAAATGTAGTTCATTAGTTACTGTTTTGATTAATACCTTACTTGAGATGCTCGTAGGAGGGCCAATAGAATATATAGAAAAACCGCAACACACCACCACTTTCGTTAACCACCCCTAAAAACATGAATAATTTTTCATTTTTTTTGTGTGAACTTTTATATAAAATTTTGGTATCCAAAATCAGTTAGGCGAATCAGTTTTATAGATATTTTTTTTTGTATACCACGTTGATCTTGTAGGCGGTGGAACTGTAATTATAAATTGATTTTTTATACGTGTATTAACATTTTTTTTTTGTATAGACATTTTATGTTTTGTATGTCGAGGTGTTAGGCCAATTATATTATTTATTATAATTTTTTTTAAATATATTAATTACTATCACATTTAGTCTAATTTTTTTGCATTATAATATTTAATATCCTATTCAAATATAGTATTTATTATCATATTTTTATTATTATTATTATTATTTTTTTTATATATTATTTACTATCACATTTAGTCTAATTTTTTTCATTATAATATTTATTATCATTCTATTCAAATATATTATTTATTATCATAATTCTCAAAAATATTATCATAATTCCCAAATATATTATTTATCATCATAATTTTTCTACTTTGTCCAGTCTTATATTTATTATAAATTTTTTTTTAATATTACCTTTTATAATATTTGTTTTGCCTACTATAAGGTTGGACATTATATTTTTTTTATTCAATATCCTTGGCATTGATACGATTTACTCTCATTTGTACGTCCGAAGTAAAATTATATTTATATATATATATATATTTTTTTTTTGTTATCTACGGTTTTCCGAATTTTGGGTAGTTATACTGTTTTTTTTGTTTTTGTGTTGGTTTATACACCGGACTTCTGATTAATATACGGCTTCTTTTGGATTTTTGTTTATAAGTGCGTAAATTGTTTCAAAAAGGGGGGATAGTCCGGACACATAGAAGTTAGGTGATGAGTGTAGTGACTAGAGCCCAGGACGAAAATAGAAAGCGCAAGGCAGTTTTTGATGCCAACCGATCTATACAACACACCAGACCGAAACAAAGTAGGGTGAGACTGCCGAAGTCCAAGAGCAAAATGGGTAATGAGGAGAATCGCGAGCCGAACGCGAATGCGGGACAGTTTGTTGATTTATCAGGTACAATTATGACAGGAAACCCCGGAACATCCATGAATCAACCTAGCGACATAGGCTTCCGAGCAGTATCGGCTAATCAAGGAAATATGAGTGAAAATCTAGCGCCGGAAGTTAGAGAGCTCGTAGTTGATGAGGCGTTAATAGTTCAACGGTCGTTAGAAGAACAGGTGGAGAAGATGGTTCAAAGCGAAATGGTAGAGATCAAGAAGTCGATTAGTGATTTAGCCAAGTCCGTAAGGGAATTGTCGACAATAGTTTTACAGAACCAGCAGTCAGTAAGAAACGGTACAATAGGGACGGATAGTAGCGTACCACAACAGCAAAGCGTATTTACTACACCTCAGATATGGAGGGCTACCCCGGCAGAGGCCACTGCAAGTGTTGACAACGTTAATGAAATGCGGGCTAGGGAAAATTCTTTCGCTCCAAATAGACCCATCAGTAATCCCTTTGGGAGCCAAATTCCGCCCATTAGCGCAAACAGTGACCAGTCGAACATGCCTTTTCGGGGAGGTTTAGCGACTTTCCAGGGTATGAATCGAAGTCCACAGATATGGATTAGGATCGATAAGTGGGGATTAAACTTCGACGGAAACTCAATGCGTATGAGTGTCGAAGATTTTATATTTCGCATTGAACGGTTTCAGGCCCAATATGAAATCCCATTCGAGGAAATTTTACGAGATTTTCATATGTTAGTATCCGTTCCAGCCAAAGAGTGGTACTGGTTATTCCTACAAACCCACTATGAAGTTAAGTGGCCAGGTCTAAGGCAGGCATTGCTGAGCCAATACCAGACGTCGCGTTCTAACTTTGAAATAATGAGAGACCTGGTAGAAAGGAAACAAGTCAACGAAACCGTCGACCAATTCTTTCACGCCATGTGCAGGCTGCGTGCCAAACTAGTCCAATCAATTCCCGAATACGATATGATAAAAATTCTAAAAAGAAACGTCAGGGAGAGTGTCGCCAGAATTGTATATCCCATAAACGTGTCGAGGCTGAGAGGAATTTCCCCAGAAGGGAGGTAAGGCATTTGTCGCAACCTATGAGGCCTATAAGACAGGTGAACGAAGTTTATAGCGAACAATGTGACTACCTACCTGAATTTGAAGAGGGCTCGCAGGAGCTTGAAGAGGTCGCAGCAGTTCGTCTTGCTGACCAACAAAATAAGCCAGCGGTTATCTGTTGGAATTGTAAAATCCCAGGGCATGTGTTCATGGAGTGTCCATCGGCGGAAAGGGCATTATTCTGCTATCGATGCGGGAAGCCCGATGTCATAACTCAAAATTGCCCAAAATGTCAGTCGGGAAACGTGAGACGGATCGTGGGAGCGACGGGGGACCCACGTCAATCCAAAACCCCGGCAAAGTAATTTTAAAGAACAAAATTTATAAAGATAGAAAGAAAATTATGCCAAACAGTATTACCGTTAATGACAGCCATTACATACCTGAGTCAAGACATTTCATACCATTAGAAGTTCGACAAAAGAATTATGATGAGGTTAGAGCTCATATATTTAATTCTCCAAATCCAACTAAAAGCGTATCTAATCGCATCGTAAAGGTTAGACAAAAATTCTTAGAGCGTCGTCAAACGAAACGTCATTTAGTAGAATCTATTCATAGGGCTGATAACCGTAAGTCAGATCCTCGAGTGTTTGCTGATGTGTCGATTGAAGGAAGCTTGATGACAGGTCTTTTAGATACTGGGGCATCTGTCAGTATATTAGGAAAAAATTGTAGAGTCAGTCCAGCATTTAGGCCTAAGAATTCTTCCAATGTTGACCAGCGTAAAAACTGCTAGTGGTCAACAACATAGAATATTAGGCAAAGTAAAAGTCTCCATTAAGTTCAAAGAGCAGGAACACAACATGCTTCTGTATCTTTGTCCGGATTTGGAACAAGCCTTGTATCTAGGGGTGGATTTCTAGAAAACGTTTGGTTTGGCGCCGGAAATATTAGTATATAGTCACCTGCGGAACCAACATCTTTAGGGAGCTCCTTCAAGGTAGGGTAGAAGCAAGGCGAGACGGTAGAAAATAAAGAGAAAATAAAAAAGGAAAGGAAGTAAGTTTTTTTTTGACAAAGGAATTGATAAGTCGGTTGGAAGGCGTCTAATGGCATCGTATATAGAAATAGTGTTAGTAAAAATTTTAAAAGTTGTGTTAAATTATTATTGAGTTAGTTTTTTTTTGTTAATATTAATCAGATTGAGTATAATAAAACATGTATTGAAAAAGTAACTGAAATGAAAAATAAGATGTGCTAAATCAATCCAGCGGGGGTGGTGAACGAAGGTAAGTGGTGGTGTTGAAGCGGATCGAGGGGCCACCGAAATGCGGAAGTTAAGGAGAGTGTGACCGTGGTTGGGTTTGGGCGGTTGGAGGCCAACATCTGCTTCCCACTCAAGTAAGGTAGTTCAACGTGTAGTTTTTTTTTGTATTCTTTTTGTTCATTTTAATTGTTCGTGCGGTTGGGTTAGGGGTTTGGCGGGATGAACCGACTCTGAGGTTTTTGGTGTTCTCGGTAATGCTAGCCGGCGCTTGCCACCCTAATGCCGCTGCCGTCACGTAACATAGTTCGTATATTTCCTTATCATCAAAATGGTCTCTAATTCAGTAGTCGATGGTCGCAAAATGTCCTTTTCTGTCGGTCTTCCCTTCATTCCTATGTCTTTCCATAATCTGGTTAACCATTCTACTTTCCTTTCTAGTGTAGCCTTATCCATTTTCTTTTCTATCTTTTTCTTTCTCTGTTTGTCGAAACTACCAAAATATTTCTCATAGTCGAAGTTACGGATTTCTTCGTCCAGTCTGTCTAACATGTCTGTCCCTTCTTTTATGTTATATTCCTTACCATCTTCGACGATTACTGGAATGTTCCTATTACTAGACATTATTGTTTTATTTTTATATAAATCTGTAAAAAAAAAATTCTGTTATTTATGCCGTGTTATGTACAGCTTGCCTATGTATGTATCTGCTTCTTTACGTATTTCTTTATATATTTAATCAATACAAATTAGTATCATGACTTTAAAACTAATGCTTATTGCTGTCGAAGCGTTTCTCTGTTGCTGTCACTACTTCCTTTATTTTAGTCTGTGTACTGCCCATTATGAAATTTTCCTTTCTTTCCAAATATTTTGTACACTACAATATCTTTGCATAATTTATAAAATTTACTTCAATTTGTTTTATGTTCTCTATTAATATTCTTTTAAAATTTTTCTTTTAAACTAATTTTGCTTCAAAATGTTTTCTCATTACTTCTGGTTCAGCAGCTGGAAATGTTGTAGTTCTGGTGCTGTTGAATTCATTTTCCTATATAAATGTTGGTCTGAGGTCGATGTTAAGATTGGCAGGTTCTTTATTTATGTCATTATTCTGCTTTTTGCCATAGTTGTTGTAATTCTTCGCCCATGTAACTGTTGTTATTTGTATTGCTGTTCCGTGCAGTCAGACTGGCTTTTCTTGGTTGTTGCTGTTACTGTGGTGTTTTTATTGTATTATCAGTATGTATATAATCATTAGCTGTTGTTGTCATCCATAGGATCCTTTTTCTGAAATTAACTCAAATTTGTTTTCTGCTATCCTTAAAACCAAAAAGGATCAAGACTAAGCGTAAGCTATGTTTGTCCCGTTTCTTTTGCTTCCAGATTAAGCAAAATTAAATTTAGCAAAGTTAAATTGCTGTATTTTTTAATTTCTGTTGCTTTGTATCTATCAGCAATTTGGTAGGATCAGATTGCAATAATGTTCGACAGGATCGTTATATAATGTTCGGCAGGATCATTATATAATGTTTGGCAGGATCATTATATAATGTTTGGCAGGATCATTGTATAATGTTTGGCAGTATCGCCATATAATGTTCGACGTTGATCGATAATGTTTGGCAGGATCGCCATATAATGTTTGACGTTGTTCGCAAATTAAAAGAAACACTTGTCGTTTTTCCGTTTCTAAGTCTAAAATGTTAATGCTTTATTTACCAACAATTACCCTGCTTATAAAGAACTTATGAGAAGTTCTAGACTTCTTCGCTAAAGAGAACTTTCTAAAGTACTCTTAATAATTATTAACACTAAGAGAGATGTTCTAACATGCTCTCGATAATCTAGTTTTACATTCAATTAGTTAATGGGGTGTGGCTTAGTAAAGAAAAAATGGATACTCATTGAATCAATGTCTAGTGGCGCGCGGCTTCACTCTCAGTTTCATTATTACTCACTGAGAATACAAGTGCTGCCGCATTCCATTCAGTACATTGACCATATGTAGTATATGTGTATGACTCGTGCCATAGAAATGAGCGCCACCCCATTGTTTGTATACATGACGCTGTACGTTAGCATTTGGCCTACATTCGTACGCTACGTCATGTATACACGACAGCATAGTGAACCATTTTTCAAGTCAAAGGCCTTTGGATCCCGGGCAACACCGGGTAAAAACAGCTAGTAAAACGATATTTAAATTTGTATAAACAATTTTTATATAAAGCACTAATTACTCTTCCATTCTGCATCAATGTTTAATTTTTTTTAAGCTTCGCGCTCTATTGCATCAGTAAAGGTGTGTTTACACTATGTGTATTTTCCATATGTAAATTCAGTTTTACGATCCATTGTTGCGGTGGGATAGGCACGCAAAATTTTTCTAAGTCAATGACAAAGAAAAATTTTGCGTGGCGGAACCTTAAGGAAGAGCCGCGAAGGGTTTCCGGGAGTGCTTTGTCCACCCATGGATCGGGCGAAAAAACCAGTCCCTATGTCAATGATGAGGGAGTGGATGTTCCGCCCAAGGATCGGGCGAAACCTCCAGTCCCAAACACGTTTGAGCTATTTTTTTTGTTAGTATTTTTTTTTAGTGTTTTTTTGGTGTTAGTATTTTTTTTTAGTATTGTTTTTTTTGGTTAGTTTTTGGTTAGTTTTTTTTTTAGTTTTTTTTATTTTTCTGATGGCCCTAACTGTTCAAGGAGGGGGTTCCTAACACTTTTTTGGAGCGAACCTACTCCTACCCCATGTCCTGGTTCTTATAAATTTAATTTTTGGTGGGTAAACCTGGATTATGCGGCAGAGCGACACCGCAGTTTACCCCATCATGCTCATTTTTGGGTTTAAACCTGAAAATAGAGAGAAGGAAAATTAGTGAAAAAGTGTAAAAAAAAAATATTGGGACGATACGTTGCCTTGTGTTAAATACTTACCTGAAACGTTGATCCAATGATTTGGCCCAGAATGAAGGTAAATCTGTAAGGAAATAGAAAAAAAATTAAATGCATTAATGCGTTGATTTACACATATGTATGTATGTAGGTGATAATATGTGGGAGATAAAGCTGAAAATAGAAGAGACAGAACATTAGTAAAATAAAAAAAAAAGGCTACAACCTTTGTTGTATCCGATATAAAATACTTACCCGGAATGTAGTCATCCTGTCCAAAGTCCAAAGGAGGGCATCGGAAAACCTGAAAAGGAAAAAAAAAGAGAAATTAAAAACAAATGGAAAATTTATACTTACATATGTATGTGGTGTGGTTTTATCAATGACAGAAAAATGTAGTTGCCAGTGTGTATTGAATAGCACGGCGAACTGATATTATAATTGGCAACGCGAGGAAAATGTGTAAGACCATAGGGTATTGTAGTAAATAAAACAAAAAAAAAAGGTAAACAAAGTTAGTAGTAAAATCGTAGCGGATAATTTGAAAAATATTAAAATAATGTAAAGTGAATGAACCTACAAGTTTTTATGCTCGCCTGGTGTTGTACAGGATAGTTTGGTGTGGAAAAGGGAGGATTTGGACATGTGGGATGAAGTGAAAAGGAAGATATTTATTTTCTTTGGTTATCAAAAAGGAAGGTTCTAGATAACATGCAGAAAATATAGTGTCAAGGGAAGAAAAATTCAAAAGACGAAGAAATATAAGTTATATGGAGCCAAATTAATTTACAAAATAAAAGATGGAGTTTTGGCGGGGATGTTAACAAAAGATAGGATGATATAGAAAATAAAAGATGGAGATTGTGGCGCTAAAGTAAGAATATATAATGTATAAAAAAAGTAACGTTGAAGTATATAGTATCTGGAATAATGGAAAAAAAACAGCAACTTAGAACAAGCGAAGTCGATGCAGGGATAAATTAATAAGGTTCAGAAGTTATATGTTGACTGAAGAAGTCAAACGTATATTGTGCATAGTCAAATTTGTAAGGCGAAGTTTACTACTTGTGTATAGTCTAGTGTGAAGGCTCGGTTGTTGAGATTTAAATAATCAAGATTGAAAATAAACAGTGAAAAAAGAAAAAATTTTAAAAACCTGGCGGTGACCCCAAAATATTATTCGAAAGAGGGCAACGGAGAAAAATAAGAACGACAGCGAGTGGAGTAGGTGCTGAGTGTTCCGGTGTTCCCGAATCCTCCAGAGAAGTGTGGTAATCCCGTGGATAGTCAGGTACTCTGCTATTGTATTATAATTTTTGTTATGTGTAGTCGAACAACCAAAAAGATCAAAAAACTCACATAGAGCAACAACACTGCTATCAGTGTGTAAAACCAAGCTAGAAAATAGTAGTGTATCAAAAGAACTATGTAAAATATTTGAAAACGAAATTAAGTTCGACTAATTTGTAAAAGTTCTGGATTGAAATTGCACATATATGAAAACAAATCTGTGAAAAGAATATAAAAGAGCTGAATGTGAAGTTTACAAGTAAAATCTTTTAATGGTATAAAAATGTTAAAATAAAGTAAAAAATAAAAATACACATATATATACATACATAAGAATAAATATATAGAAAGTTTAAGTAAGGTTAAAATTATATAAAAAAAATAAAAAACAAAACAAGTGAGGTAGTGAGTTATGCGTATTCCCATGTTAACGGCAAAAATCTGAAAAAGATAATCTTTAATTGAAATTCTGTTAAATTGGAAAAAAAAAAAAATCAAAATTTTATACTTACTTGAACACCAGAAGTTAGGGTTCACATCAACGCGGTTGGTTGTAAAATAAATATCTGGGTAGTGCCAGAAGTAATTTATCATCTTAGGGAGCTCCTTCAGATAGATATTTAGGTAGTTTGTGCGTTCCATATTTGGCAGTTATAGGAGATTTGAGCCCTAGGGAGTGAAGAGTGTTGAAACATTTTAAAGTTAAAAGTAAAAGTGAAGTAAAAAAGAGATATTAATGATCATGTATTAATGATCAGATTTTTGCTAGTCGATAGGAAACTAGGGTAAATATAAGAAAAAAAAAAGGAAAGATTAAATAAGTTTTGTATGGTAATATATATAAATATGAAATTGTATTAATAACTATTTATGTATGAAAGTTTCATGAACATTTCTATATCGAAGAGAGAGTGTATTTAAAGGAAGCGTAAGTTAAGGGTGTATTATATTTAATAAAAATTTGTTCTGCAATTTTTTTTTTAGGATTATGTATGTACGTGAATAGAGGTTAAGAAATAATATTGTTAGGTTTAAGTTTATATTGAAAAAAAAAAAATAATAATGTTAATTAAATGAAAGTTGAATATTAAATAATGTTGGCTTAATTGTTCAAAGGGTTAAAGGTAATAATGGTAAGTTAAAGGAGGGAAGGTCAAGTGGTGTCAGGGGTCGAAAATGAACATGTTCGTGGAGTTATTTCGATCAAGGTTGGGTGGGCAAATCGAGGAGCATAACATCTGTCTCCGTATTGTCTTGTGGTATGGTGTGGTTTGTTGTTAATGAGTATTTAGTTTGGTTTCAGTTTAATATTGTCTTTTTTTTAATTTTGTGTACGTTCACGCGCCTGGTGAGAGGGTTGGGACCTTCCTGAGAATATATACGAGCTAGTCGGAATCCTCATCAGTGCGAACGGTTTGTAACAAGGTGACGCCCGGTGGTATGTGCAATCGCAACATAAGTGGTGTCCAACCGTACTAGTGCTTCGTAACATAAATGGCGCCCAACTTTAATGGCATAAATTAGGAATAACTTTTCGTTACATATATGGCGCCCAAAGAAAAATGTAGTAAATTAGTTTTTTTTTATAGAAAAGTTTCTAATTTATGAAGGAGAGGTCATGTAAATTAACTACACATGAAGAAATAGCCCAATAGCTTATAAAGAAATAGCCCAACGAATAATCGCGTTTTTTTTTCTAAAAAGAGAGATTTTGATGTTTATAGCCACTGTTAATTAATTTTCAAGTAGATGTATAAATCTCAAGATTTTGAAGATTAGAGGAAACGAGAAGTTCGAACAGCACTAAAAAAGAATTGGAACACTATAGCTCAGATCATAATGGAAAATATCTGATTGTATGGTGATTTTGTTCTTTTTGTTTGTATGTTTTTATAGTAGATTCAGTTTATATGTAGTATTAAACGTTAAGTATATGTTCAACAGCCTCTCGTGAGTGTGTTATTCACGAGGTTAGTAGTGTCGAACATTACTCAAAACTTATCATAATCTCACTTTAGTCGAGGGCAAAAGTTGAAGTACGATAGGTAATACTGTGAAGTTTCAAATGTAAAAAAAAATAAAAAAATGTAGAGTAAAAGAAATAAATGATTAAGCACTATACCACACGACATTTTTCTGTGAAGAAAGTTATGAAAATTGATCCGCTTTGACCTCCTTTAACCCCATTATTACCGAACCCAAAAATATTAAAAAGTTTACCGGCAAAACAAAGGTTAAAAATTAAAATAAATAAGCTATATAATAATACAGTTTTATTTATACGATTTAATCAATTAAAATCCGGGTTAAGTATTTTAATATTGCGAAGGAGGCGTAAAATAAAAATTGAATTTAAGAAAATTTTTTCTTGCGATTCAAGAAAGAAAATAGCTATATTGCGACATTTTTATTTTAAAATAAATATTTTCTTGAAATTCCAAATTATTATAGAATTTTAAATTTTGTAGAGTCGTGTTCGTCAGTATTAGGGTTAGGTTATAAAGTGATTGTCGAATCATCTAATACAAAAATCTATTATATTATTTAGTTTCCTTTGTATATAAAATCTAAGGTAGTAAATCTTAAGTGATTATAATTAGCTTTTAGTGCATCTAGGGTGTAGGGATTAGTGAATTATTATATATTCTAATACTGAGAATGAAAAAGTTTAGGAAATAATTGTAGAGTTTTGTTTTTTTTTAATCTATAAGTAATTTTTTTTTTGATTTATAGTGAACTGCGTGGTTTGGGTAGGTTATAGAGGTCGATAACCTTTTTTTTTATAGTGGGATGAATGATAATCCTCACGAGACTAGATCGAGGAAACGAAGCCGTCAGGTAAAATTTGATTTGAACCGATCAACACCCCAAGTAGCTGAAAAGGTTCAGAAACCAAATACGCCAAAACTCCCATTACCAAAGGCACATAGACATATCGAAATGTCCCGTGAAGAGAACATAGAACCCCAAATAGAAGATAGGTCGGCGACGATAATGAGTGGTAACCACCATAATCCGCAGGGAACGTTGCCAAGTGATAGGTCAGCTCAGAGTAGCTCGCATAGTGGACAACAGAGGGTAGTCACCGACGATATAGGTACAAGGCAGATTGAGGTCATGAGGATGATAGAGCAGGGAGTAGGTCCTCAATTGTCCGAGACGGTTAACCGCCTAAGTTTGGTAGTACAGCACACCCAACAAGAGAATATAAGATTAGCAAATAGCGACTTACCGAGCGGTTCAAGACCATCGTGCCAAAGAACAGCACCCATGGATATATCCGGGGTAAACCTGCCATCCGATCAGTCATCCAGAAGTTCATCAGCTTGCGGGGATATCGCTGTAAATTCAGAACAAATAAAAATTCGTGTCGACAAATGGGGGTTGCAATTCAATGGGAATACCAGTCATCTTGCGGTCGAAGATTTCATTTTTCGACTGGAAACGCTACAAAGACAATATGGGATCCCATGGATTGAAGTATTGCGAGATTTTCATTTACTAGTAGTTGGGGAGGCCAAAAAATGGTACTGGCTTCTGGCCCAAGCTAATGATGTCACATCTGCGGGTAAATGGCCCACGTTAAAAATGGCGTTGATGCAGCAGTATCAATCGACAAGATCCAGTTTCGAGCTGATGAGGGATATGGTCGAAAGGAAGCAGTTGCCCGGCGAAACCATCGACGCGTTTTTCCATACCATGAATACTTTGAGATCACGACTCGGTATGCCCATGCCTGAATACGAGATGATAAAAATGGTTAAAAGAAATTTGAGGGAGAGTATAGGGAAATTAGTTTACCCAATGTCAATTTCGTCCGTAGAGCAGCTTAGAATCGAGTGTATTGAAGCAGAAAAAACATTTCTACGAAAGGATATCCGTCCGTTTTCGCAGATGGTGAATAGCAGGACGACTAAACAGGTGAATGAACTCGTCGAGAAACCAGAAGAGTCACCCGAGTATACGGAAGAGAATTACGATGAATTGGCGGCGATTCGGGTCGATAATAATGAGATGCGACCGAGACGTAATCCACTGGTATGCTGGAACTGTCGACAAGAAGGTCATGGTTTCATGGAGTGTCCCGCAGACGATCGAGCTTTATTTTGCTATCGTTGTGGGAAACCAGACGTTATAGCTCCGAATTGCGCCAATTGTAAAGCTGGAAATTTTCAGAGGAGCGAGGTAGCCGCGGGGAACCATCGTGCCAATGTGAACCCGCACACAAATCACCGCTAGAAAAAAATAAAAATTATACCAATTTAGTAAAAATAACAAAATCATTTAATAAATTTAATCCAAAATTAAAACATACTTATTCGCTAGAAGAAAGAAGATCCAATTATGAAAATGTTCGAAACGTAATTTTTAATGAAGCTGTCACCATCAGAAGGCCAATATCCAACAGGATAAAAAAGTTGAGAGCCAAATTTGCTGCTAGAAGGCATACTAGAAGACTGGTTATTGAGACGATCAAGTCAGTGAATAAAAGCAAGGCAGACCCTCGAGCGTATGCAAAAATTTTTATCGGAGATGTACCCATTAAAGGTCTTCTCGATACAGGTGCATCTGTTAGTCTTCTAGGTAAAGGTTGTAGAGAGCTCATAGAAAGTATAGGAAGTGAAATTGTGCCAATATTTTCGGTGGTAACAACAGCAGCAGGACAAAAACATAGGTTATTAGGAAAAGTTTTGATAGAAGTTATGTTCGAGAATAAGATAAACGTCATGGAGTTGTATTTGTGTCCCGAACTAGAACAGGAAGCATACTTAGGCATAGACTTTTGGAGGATTTTCGAATTAGCCCCCGATATCATCGGAGCAGCTGAATTAGATATGGAAAAATTGCAGGAAAATTATAAGGTCGAAGATCATAAATCACATCCGCACATTTTGACACGAGAACAACAACAACAATTAGATTCAATTATAAGTATATTTCCAGCGTTTGAAAAAGTAGGTTTAGGATGCACGTCTTTAGAAAAACATAGTATCAAATTGATAGAAGGTGCCGAACCGGTAAAGGATAGGTATTATCCAATTTCACCTGCAGTACAGGAAATAGTGTATAAAGAAATAGATAGGATGCTAGATTTGAAAGTAATTGAAGAGAGTGAAAGTCCATGGAGTAGTAGAACTACAGTGGTGCGTAAACCCAACAAAAACAGGTTTTGTCTCGATGCTAGAAAATTGAATAAGGTGACCGTCAAAGATGCATATCCCTTACAAAACATCGATGGCATTATAAGTAGAATCGACGAAACATATTATATAAGTAGCGTTGATTTAAAATTTGCTTTTTGGCAGATAGAGCTGGATGAGGAGAGCAAACCGTACACCGCATTTACAGTAGCAGGTCGGCCACTCTACCAATTTCGCGTCATGCCTTTCGGGTTATGCAACGCTGCCCAAAGACTTTGTAGATTGATGGACAAAGTAGTTCCACAAAAACTGAAGGGCAATGTTTTCGTTTACCTTGACGACCTGTTGATTATATCAGAAACGTTTGAAAAACATTTACAACTCTTGAAAGAAGTAGCTCAATGCCTAAAGAAAGCCAATTTAACAATTGGTTTAGAAAAATCACAATTTTGTTTCAAACAATTAAAATATCTTGGTTTTATTATTGGCGGTGGGATGCTTAAAACCGATCCCGAAAAAATTCAAGCGATACGAGCTATTAAAATACCGAAGACACCACGTGATGTCCGGAGTTTTTTGGGTACAGCCGGCTGGTATCGTCGGTTTATTAAGGACTTCGCGACAATCTCAGCTCCACTCACGGATACGCTTAAAAAGACAAAAAAATTTACGATGACACCTGAGGCAATTTCAGCATTCGAGAATTTAAAAATCGCACTTACATCAGCGCCCGTTTTGCGTCATGCTGATTTTTCAAGACGGTTCTGGATACAATGCGATGCGTGTGATTATGGTATTGGTGCCGTGTTGTATCAAATCAACGACGATAATGATGAACAACCGATCGCCTTCTATTCACAAAAACTCAATGCGTGCCAGAAAAATTACAGCGTGACCGAGAAAGAGTGCTTGGCAGCAGTTATGGCAGTGAAAAAATTTCGTCCTTACGTGGAGATGATGCCATTTACCATAGTGACAGACCACGCAAGCCTTAAATGGCTTATGTCTTTAAAAGATTTGAGTGGTAGACTAGCACGGTGGTCGCTGCAGTTACAGGCATTTGACTTTGAAATACAACACAGGAAAGGATCTGAAAATATAGTTGCAGATATGTTGTCAAGGTTACCCGGAGAAGTCAACGCTGATGAAATCAACATGGAAGATTTGTTTGATTTCGAAACCACTGAATTTGAAAGTGAAGAATATTGCGCCCTTAAAAACAACATTAAAGAAAACCAACACCTGTTACCGGATATTAAATTAGAAAACGAATTAGTTTATAAGAAGATGTCTTTCGATAGGGACAACGCAGATGAATGCCCATGGAAACTTTGGATACCACCTAATATTACACAACCAGTGATAGAGAAAGCTCACTCAACTTTAATATCAGCCCACGGTGGGGTGGCAAAAACCCTAGAAAAATTAAGACGGTTCTTCTACTGGCCTAAGATGACGGCCCAGGTGAAAATGTTCATAGACAGTTGTCAAACATGTAAGGAGACTAAATCATGCAATCAAAACCTAAGACCGGAGATAGGCAATCAAGTTATCACTGATCGGCCATTCCAAAAACTATATATAGACTTTTTGGGAAAATATCCACGATCAAAACATGGAAACTGTTATATCTTTATTGTGGTCGATCATTTTTCAAAATTTACCTTTTTAAAAGCGATGAAAGAGGCAACTACTCACAATGTAAGTGAATTTTTGGTTCGAGAAATTTTTCATAAATTCGGAGTCCCTGAAATAATACACAGCGACAATGGTTCACAGTTTGTTGCACAAAGTTTTGAGAATCTATTAAAAACTTATAAAATCCAACATTTAAAAACGGCAGTGTATTCGCCTCAATCAAATGCGTCTGAACGCGTGAATCAGTCGGTGTTAGCAGCGATTAGAGCATATCTGGACCAAGACCATAGAGATTGGGACTTGTACTTATCAGAAATTGAATGTGCGCTTAGAAATTCCGTACACACCGCGACTGGGTGTCGTCCTCCAAATTAAATAAAAAACTCCGTCGATATGCGTATAAAACTAAGTTGAGTAATTTGAGTAATTTATTCTATTTTGTTGGACATCTTATCTTTTGGACGACATTAAACAAACTGCCGCCAACATTAAATAGTTTCAATAATAATATGGCCGTAATGCTTCTATATATAATTATTAATAATTTAAAAGTTGGCCTTACTGTCTCAAAAGGAGAAATTAGGGGAAATGATAATTAAACATAAAAATACATAAACAAAGCAAACAGAACAAAACAGCTGATCAGGGATGAGAGTTATCGGCATTATCAACATCCCCGCCTCCGTGAATGGTCTCCATGTGGACCACTTCACCAACATCTTGAACATCTAATACTGCAAGTTTTGAAACAGGACGTCGCAGGCACCCGGTATTCGTGTTCACCTCTGCTGATCTTGCAACACCATCTTTGCCCACAAACAAATGTACGATACGTCCTCTTTTCCATTTAGATCTCGGCTGGTCAGTTTCGCAGATCAAAACTAAGGCTCCTGTGGACAACGGTTTAGCAGGGAGACACCATTTTGTCCTTCGAGTAAGCTCGGGCAAATATTCCAGCGTCCATCTTTTCCATAAACAATTTTTTAGGTTTTGTAGAATTCTCCACTGCTTTCTTAAAGAGCAAAATCTTGGGTTAAATGGAGCTGGAGTCTGTGTAGAGTTGTGGCAGCCTAATAAAAAATGATTGGGCGACAGCGGCTCTGGCTCATCCGGAGTAACAGGCAAATGTGTGAGAGGCCTCGAATTTACAATATTTTCACACTCCACTAATAGACTATACAATGTTTCTGGCCGAGGTGTTTTCTCTTTTAGTGTTGCATACAAAGCCCTCTTTATTGATTGGACGAGACGTTCCCATGAGCCACCAGCACTGGGATCAGAAGGGGTGTTGAATTTCCACTTTATGCCTAGAGGTTTCAAACCAGCATCAATTTTACCAAAATCAATAAAGTTCTCTTCTTCGCCCAGCTCTTTATTAATACCAACAAAATTTGTACCGTTGTCGCTTCTCATCTGGACGGGGACACCACGACGATTTATAAAATTGCGAATACACAGCAAACACGAATCGCTAGACAGATCCACGGACAGCTCCAAATGTACAGCTCGAGTTGTCAAACACGTAAATAGTGCAACCCAACGCTTTTCATGACTGCGGCGTACGGCCACCAAGACAGGGCCGAAATAGTCCAAGCCAGTATAAGAAAATGGACGAACAAAGGCACTTAAACGATCTTCTGGAAGGGGCCCCATTATAGGTTGCAAGGGCTTACATTTCCTTAGTTTGCATCCACAGCATGCAGCTTTGACACTTCTCAGCACGACACGTATTGATGGAATCCAAAATTTAAGGCGTATTTGACAGATCACAGACTCATCATTGATATGGTGTTGACCTTCGTGATACCATTTAACTATAAGGTGGGTCAATGGATCACTTTTGGGCAAAATGTACGGTCTTTTGGTACCAAACGTTATAAGTGGTGCGTTATCGATCCTGCCACCGCAGCGTAGATTTTCAAATGCGTCAATATACGGGTTAAGAGATTTTATGGGACTGTCTGGAGGCACATTTATCTTCTCTAAAAGACAGGAATATTCATTATTAAATGCAGTTCTCTGCACTGACCTTATTATAAATCGTTCAGCATATTCCTCTTCGTCCACAGACAGATCCCCCTTTGAATCTGGCAGTTGTTTGCATTTCGACTTCAAGTTGTTTATGTATCTAAATACCCATGCCATACACCTTTTAAGTCGCCGGTACTTCGAAAATCGTTTCGCATCAAAAATCGAAATGTTTATAGTTTTAGTGGACAGCACAAAACGTCCTTGGCGTAGTTCTTCTTCACTGTGTGTTTCTTCAGTTGAATTACCGCTAGAGGGCCACAAATTTGAAGGGCGACTCAAAAAACCCGGTCCATTTTTCCATCGGCTATCAGGATTATATACGGTACACGGCCTTGTACCATCATCAGCAGGATTCATTTCACCTGGAACCCAACGCCATTGATCTTCTTGTGAAGACTCCAAAATCTCCGCGACTCGGTTGGCCACAAACTGTTTATAACGTCGATGATCTGATGTGAGCCATTTAATCACTGTACTGGAGTCCGTCCAAAACCAAATTTGTTCTGGTTGAATATTGTGGTATTTGATGATGCCAGCTTTAAGCCGCACAGCCATCACCGCAGCCTGCAATTCTAGCCTTGGGATCGTCATAAACTTATTGGGGGCACAATTACTTTTTCCCGTAACAAACGATATTTTAGTTCCGCCGTCAGTATCGAGCCTCCAATATGCCACCGCTGCCATTGCTACCTCGCTTGCATCGCAAAATATATGTAAGGTTGTACCTCGATGAGACAAATTAGAAAAATAACATCTTGGGATACAAAAGTCCCTTACCTTTTTCAACCCACAGATCCAAGAACTCCAACGACCGCGTAACGCCTCTGGTATTACTTCATCCCATTCCAAGCCACACTTCCAAAGCGACTGCATAAAGATTTTGCCAGCGATAGTGAAATCGCATAAGAAACCGTAGGGGTCAAATACCGACATTATCAAACTGAGCACTTCACGCTTTGTCGGTGTCCGTTTGTTTTCCAAAATATCCGCAGAGACACGATTAAATTGCAAATTGAAGATAAACTTATCATTTGCTGGGGACCACTGCATTCCCAAAATTTTCTCTGTCTTATCAGCTGATATGTTTATGTTTGATAAAGCAGGGTTGCCAAAGTGTTCATTTATTTTATCCGAGTTGGAAATAATTTTGTGCATCGTAAATCCCGCCGCTCGGTGTATTTTGATAACATCTTGGACCACATTCATAGCTTCATCAACGGAGCTAAAACAATCAGCATAATCATCCACATAGTGACGTTTTACAATAGCTTCTGCTGCTCTGGGCATACTTTGTTTAAATTTTTCAGCATTCAAATTTTTAATGTACTGGGCTATTGTGGGTGAACATGTTGCTCCGAATATTGCCCTTGTCATGACATATTGCTCAATGGGCCCGTTGTTGTTTTCGCGATATAAAAAGCGTTGGAAATGCTGATCCTCTTTTCGGATGGCCACTTGCAAAAACATTTCCTTTATATCGCCACAAACTGCAATTGGTTCTTCTCGAAATTTAAATAAAACACTAAGTAATGGTTGATTTAAATCTGGACCTGGCAAGAGACAGTCATTTAACGAAACACCCTGTACTTTTGCAGCAGCATCAAATACCAAGCGTAGACTTTCCTTGTTAGGATTAAATACTGCAAAATGAGGTAAAATGAAAATATTAGAGCAACAAATGTTTTCTTCTTCTGAAGTAACACGTCTTGCATAACCATTTTTCAAAATATGTTGCATTTTTTGCCTGTATTCGATTTCAAATTTTGGGTTTATTTTAAATTTGTTTTCCACTAGATGGAGACGTCTTGAAGCTGAACCATAGCTATCGGGAAACGACCTACTTTCGTTTCGCCATAAAAGGCCACATTCGTACCTGCCATCATAGTATTTTGTTGTGGACTTTAGAATATTTAGCGCCTTTTCTTCACTTTTAGGCATGACAGGTTTCGAATCGAGTTTTACCAAACACGATTCAATTTCAAAATATTGTTTCATCATGTGCTCCATACAACTGTTATTTTCTTGGTGCTTTGCCAGAAACACACTTTTGACCATGTCCTTGTTATTGTTACCAGTTGGACCATAAACTACCCAGCCAAGTCTTGTCCTTACAGCTATAGGGCCATTTTCATCTGGACATCTGGGTATTTCCACGGGAACTGACAAAAATGCATGCGACAAACTAATTATCATCTTTGGCCTTATTCTGTAATAATCGGCGAGGGGCAACTCTTCAAGATGATTTTTACAATTTATGCCACCCATGGAAAACGACTGTGTTGGCAACTCTAAATTTTTAACCAAATATACTTTTGAAATGTTATATTTCTCACTTTCATTTTGTGAGCCACTAATTGTCAAGTCAACAATTTCTGTTTGTTGGCTACTACTGTGCCCATTAAGCCATTGCAATCTCAAATTTTCCCTTTTTCCTTCCAATCCAATTTGTTTTCCAATATCCCAATCTAGCATGGTGGCGTCAGCGCCGTCGTCTATAAATGCGTAGATGGATATACGTTTTTTGGGACCATAAATCATCACTGGGATTATTTGAAATAAGATTTCACTCTTTTGAGTACCTGCATGTAGATTTACAACTTCTCTGGGATTTTCATTTCGAGCAACTGTGGCAACGCTATTGTTTTGTTTACATTTTTTATCATCTGGTGAGTGCAATAATGGATTGTGATATTTTTTACAGCCACTTATACCACATAATTGTTTCTTGTAACACTTTCCAACTTGATGTGGTCCTTTTAGGCATGCAAAACAAAGCCGGAGTTCCCGTACCTTCTTCCAACGTTCATCAATAGGAGCGCTCTTAAATACTGGACAATCGGTAAGTGCATTACAATTTTCAGAGCAGACCATACATTTTTTGGTAGAAGTTGTGGTTAATGCATATTTATTTTTACTTGCCTTTTTTACAGATGATGACGACGACACGGGAAGACCATCAGAAACCATGTTGGCGACTTTTCTGACACCATCGAGCCACTCGGAGAAACGTTTCAAATTGGGAGGCTCTTCCAGGGCAATACATTTTTCAGCCCACTGCATCTGTTTTGTTGGCGGCAGCTTGGAAACTAATTCGCTGAGTAAGGTTGGGTTGTTCAAATGATGCGTACCACTAGCTGTCTGCAGAAACCGTACCATATTTGTGACCTTTGTAGCGAATTGTATCAATAAATCAAGTCTTCCTTCAGGGACATATGAAAGTGAATTTATTTTGTGTATTTGGCTTTTTATTAATTGTTCAGGACGACCGTAAGTTTCACACAAAATATCCAAAATCACATTTACATTTCTGGAACTTGATAACAAAGACTCCACTGTTTCTTTTGCCGGACCATGTAGTGCTTCACGAATGCGTATTATGTTCTGTAAGGGACTGTATTCAAATTCGGCTGTCGTTTGTTCAAATTCTTCTTTGAATGTCGGCCACTCCTCTGGCAGACCGTAAAATTTTGGAAGGGGGTAAATTTTCTTGGCTCTTACGGACGTGGAACCTTGGCTGTGGGAAGAAACATTAGTAGAGGACTCACCGTTTTCATCCAATAATGCTGCCTGAACTGTATTTGAAGTTGAGGCCCTCAAGGCTGCTCTTGGTATATCGTTGACATTTGCTGCGACCGTCTGTCCACTATGAGCTACACTTTGCGACACCAATTGCATTTCTTGTTGCAGTGACGTTATGCTTGCGGCTGTCTGCTCTCTTTGTGCCACGAGCAAATTTTGCAAATTCATGTTCACTGCATCAATCTGCTTCATCATTTCATTTTGCATGTCCGCCATAAGACGCAAAATTTCGGGCTGAGATGACTGTGGTTGTACTTTACTACCTCCCGGCTGACCGGGCGGTACCACCGGTGAATTGACGGACGATTGTTGACCGGTCGCCGGCGCCGCGGCTGCTGAATTTTTTTTTACATTACCATCCATATCGGCCAAACGTTTTGGTGGCACACCTTTATTGGACCGATCACTTGTTCTGGGAGACTGTTCCGCCATACGTTGTACAAACAACACAAAATTTTAACAATTGTTGTAACACTGGAGACACAAGGACAACAAACTCCGACAATGTTACTAGACAGAACCAAACAAGTGTCCAAACAAAATGGTGAAATCGCCTACCGTTCTATACAAATTACTCTTTATTCCATAAAGAATAATTGCGCCCAAAATAGAATAAAGATGTCGTCCTCCAAATTAAATAAAAAACTCCGTCGATATGCGTATAAAACTAAGTTGAGTAATTTGAGTAATTTATTCTATTTTGTTGGACATCTTATCTTTTGGACGACATTAAACAAACTGCCGCCAACATTAAATAGTTTCAATAATAAAATGGCCGTAATGCTTCTATATATAATTATTAATAATTTAAAAGTTGGCCTTACTGTCTCAAAAGGAGAAATTAGGGGAAATGATAATTAAACATAAAAATACATAAACAAAGCAAACAGAACAAAACAGCTGATCAGGGATGAGAGTTATCGGCATTATCAACACTGGGGTTACACCATTTTTTGCACTTTTTGGTTTTCACATGTATACCAGCGGTGCCGATTATAAATTGGGTAGAAAATTACAGTCGTTAACCGATCACGAAGTATTAAATTTAAAGCCACAGGATAAATTAGAGATGATACGAAAAAAGATTAAAGAAAATATGACAAAAGCTTACGAAAAGAGTGCCGAAAGATACAACAAGCGAGCAAGGGTTGTTACATTTACCCCAGGCCAAGAAGTTTACCGCAGAAACATGATATCGAGTAATTTTGAAAAAAATATAAACGCAAAATTTTGCAAAAAGTTTTTGAAATGTAGAGTGGTCCGACCTGTAGGTAACAACATGTATGAGTTAGAAACGCTACAGGGAAAAACAATAGGCATTTATCACGTCAAAGATATAAAAGTTTAAATTGGCTATGAAGATTACGATATTTAGAAAGTTAAGTTTACTTAATGAAAATGTGCAATATTAGGATATAAGAAACTTTTAATTATTTTGGAGATTTTTACAATCTAGAATGTAATTATACTTTTTCGTGTATGTCCTAATATGTAATAAAGCAATCTTATAGTGCAATTTAAATTTAAAAATCTGTGATAAAAATATGCGACCGTAGAACCTGACATAAAGACCTAGTAATACATAATTATACCACCAATTATACTTACCTTATGATAAAAATATCCATATACCATCTCTCGTGCAATTAGTTTTAGGAAGAAAATGACCAAATTAGTGATGTGAAATTTTTACTTGTAATTGTGATGTCCAGTTTTTTTTTGGTTGAGGTTTAGTGCAATAATAGGATAAGATTCTTGTCCTGTGTTGTCCAGTTTTTTTTAGAAAAATATGGTCCGGAAAACCTGGGAAAGAAATAAAGGTGACACAAAGTAAAATTTTTTAGGTTACAGTAAAGTGCAGATTACTTCCCGTAAAACTGATGTATAGAGAGCTAACATCATAAGGATCTTTATGGGATCTCTAAATCTTTTATAAATAAAAGTATTGTAGAGATTAGTCCATCGGATAATGAACGGCGAAGATGATCCAGTAGGAGTGTAGAGGCGTTACCCGAATTAGCAGATGAGCTGAAATTATTTTGAGATTTAGAATGTAAGAATTAATGTGAAGAGAAAAGTGGTTTGGCCTCAAAAGTCTTTTGTAGGCGTTCGTTTAATCAGCACATTTTAGTGCCCAATTGGTCAGGAACCAATTACAAGAAAAACAAATAATTATAGTAAATATTGGATTAGCTAGGGGGTGCCACTATGCTTTTTCTTACCTGGGAAAAATGCAAAAGTCGGTTGCTGTTCATTGATGGTTCTGATAAGGATTTCGGTATAGAGTAAGATGTGATGGTATAGGTGTATAATGAGGTAGCTGAAAAGAGAAAATATGGATGAGACTCTGTGTCAGGGTGTGGGAGTTCCCCACGTTTTAGAACTGTAACTTACCTGGTGCTAAGTTTTTGCCCGGCTAACTCAGGTAGAACGCGAAGCTCGTAGTCTCGGGGTGTGAGAGTTCCCCACGTTGAGCGGCTGGTCATAGCAGCTAAAGTAACCCGCACACCGTTCCATTCGAGTGGAACCCAAATAAACCGGAGTTTTGTTGCGGTGGGATAGGCACGCAAAATTTTTCTAAGTCAATGACAAAGAAAAATTTTGCGTGGCGGAACCTTAAGGAAGAGCCGCGAAGGGTTTCCGAGAGTGCTTTGTCCACCCATGGATCGGGCGAAAAAACCAGTCCCTATGTCAATGATGAGGGAGTGGATGTTCCGCCCAAGGATCGGGCGAAACCTCCAGTCCCAAACACGTTTGAGCTATTTTTTTTGTTAGTATTTTTTTTTTAGTGTTTTTTTGGTGTTAGTATTTTTTTTTTAGTATTGTTTTTTTTTGTTAGTTTTTGGTTAGTTTTTTTTTAGTTTTTTTTATTTTTCTGATGGCCCTAACTGTTCAAGGAGGGGGTTCCTAACACTTTTTTGGAGCGAACCTACTCCTACCCCATGTCCTGGTTCTTATAAATTTAATTTTTGGTGGGTAAACCTGGATTATGCGGCAGAGCGACACCGCAGTTTACCCCATCATGCTCATTGTTGGGTTTAAACCTGAAAATAGAGAAGGAAAATTAGTGAAAAAGTGTAAAAAAAAAATATTGGGACGATACGTTGCCTTGTGTTAAATACTTACCTGAAACGTTGATCCAATGATTTGGCCCAGAATGAAGGTAAATCTGCAAGGAAATAGAAAAAAAATTAAATGCATTAATGCGTTGATTTACACATACATATGTATATATGTAGGTGATAATATGTGGGAGATAATAAAGCTGAAAATAGAAGAGACAGAACATTAGTAAAATAAAAGAGGATACAACCTTTGTTGTATCCGATATAAAATACTTACCCGGAATGTAGTCATCCTGTCCAAAGTCCAAAGGAGGGCATCGGAAAACCTGAAAAGGAAAAAAAAAGAGAAATTAAAAACAAATGGAAAATTTATACTTACATATGTATGTGGTGTGGTTTTATCAATGACAGAAAAATGTAGTTGCCAGTGTGTATTGAATAGCACGGCGAACTGATATTATAATTGGCAACGCGAGGAAAATGTGTAAGACCATAGGGTATTGTAGTAAATAAAACAAAAAAAAAAGGTAAACAAAGTTAGTAGTAAAATCGTAGCGGATAATTTGAAAAATATTAAAATAATGTAAAGTGAATGAACCTACAAGTTTTTATGCTCGCCTGGTGTTGTACAGGATAGTTTGGTGTGGAAAAGGGAGGATTTGGACATGTGGGATGAAGTGAAAAGGAAGATATTTATTTTCTTTGGTTATCAAAAAGGAAGGTTCTAGATAACATGCAGAAAATATAGTGTCAAGGGAAGAAAAATTCAAAAGACGAAGAAATATAAGTTATATGGAGCCAAATTAATTTACAAAATAAAAGATGGAGTTTTGGCGGGGATGTTAACAAAAGATAGGATGATATAGAAAATAAAAGATGGAGATTGTGGCGCTAAAGTAAGAATATATAATGTATAAAAAAAGTAACGTTGAAGTATATAGTATCTGGAATAATGGAAAAAAAAACAGCAACTTAGAACAAGCGAAGTCGATGCAGGGATAAATTAATAAGGTTCAGAAGTTATATGTTGACTGAAGAAGTCAAACGTATATTGTGCATAGTCAAATTTGTAAGGCGAAGTTTACTACTTGTGTATAGTCTAGTGTGAAGGCTCGGTTGTTGAGATTTAAATAATCAAGATTGAAAATAAACAGTGAAAAAAGAAAAAATGTTAAAAACCTGGCGGTGACCCCAAAATATTATTCGAAAGAGGGCAACGGAGAAAAATAAGAACGACAGCGAGTGGAGTAGGTGCTGAGTGTTCCGGTGTTCCCGAATCCTCCAGAGAAGTGTGGTAATCCCGTGGATAGTCAGGTACTCTGCTATTGTATTATAATTTTTGTTATGTGTAGTCGAACAACCAAAAAGATCAAAAAACTCACATAGAGCAACAACACTGCTATCAGTGTGTAAAACCAAGCTAGAAAATAGTAGTGTATCAAAAGAACTATGTAAAATATTTGAAAACGAAATTAAGTTCGACTAATTTGTAAAAGTTCTGGATTGAAATTGCACATATATGAAAACAAATCTGTGAAAAGAATATAAAAGAGCTGAATGTGAAGTTTACAAGTAAAATCTTTTAATGGTATAAAAATGTTAAAATAAAGTAAAAAATAAAAATACACATATATATACATACATAAGAATAAATATATAGAAAGTTTAAGTAAGGTTAAAATTATATAAAAAAAATAAAAAAAAAAACAAGTGAGGTAGTGAGTTATGCGTATTCCCATGTTAACGGCAAAAATCTGAAAAAGATAATCTTTAATTGAAATTCTGTTAAATTGGAAAAAAAAAATCAAAATTTTATACTTACTTGAACACCAGAAGTTAGGGTTCACATCAACGCGGTTGGTTGTAAAATAAATATCTGGGTAGTGCCAGAAGTAATTTATCATCTTAGGGAGCTCCTTCAGATAGATATTTAGGTAGTTTGTGCGTTCCATATTTGGCAGTTATAGGAGATTTGAGCCCTAGGGAGTGAAGAGTGTTGAAACATTTTAAAGTTAAAAGTAAAAGTGAAGTAAAAAAGAGATATTAATGATCATGTATTAATGATCAGATTTTTGCTAGTCGATAGGAAACTAGGGTAAATATAAGAAAAAAAAAGGAAAGATTAAATAAGTTTTGTATGGTAATATATATAAATATGAAATTGTATTAATAACTATTTATGTATGAAAGTTTCATGAACATTTCTATATCGAAGAGAGAGTGTATTTAAAGGAAGCGTAAGTTAAGGGTGTATTATATTTAATAAAAATTTGTTCTGCAATTTTTTTTTTAGGATTATGTATGTACGTGAATAGAGGTTAAGAAATAATATTGTTAGGTTTAAGTTTATATTGAAAAAAAAAAATAATAATGTTAATTAAATGAAAGTTGAATATTAAATAATGTTGGCTTAATTGTTCAAAGGGTTAAAGGTAATAATGGTAAGTTAAAGGAGGGAAGGTCAAGTGGTGTCAGGGGTCGAAAATGAACATGTTCGTGGAGTTATTTCGATCAAGGTTGGGTGGGCAAATCGAGGAGCATAACATCTGTCTCCGTATTGTCTTGTGGTATGGTGTGGTTTGTTGTTAATGAGTATTTAGTTTGGTTTCAGTTTAATATTGTCTTTTTTTTAATTTTGTGTACGTTCACGCGCCTGGTGAGAGGGTTGGGACCTTCCTGAGAATATATACGAGCTAGTCGGAATCCTCATCAGTGCGAACGGTTTGTAACAAGGTGACGCCCGGTGGTATGTGTAATCGCAACATAAGTGGTGTCCAACCGTACTAGTGCTTCGTAACACCATACGTAATTCCGTGTGTGTGTCAAAATTAGCGTTTTACATACGATTCATAATTTTTGCGTTCATGTACGTTTGAACGCAAAAATTATGAATTTCCGAATGACATAACCTCTAAATGTAAACAACAGCTGATTTAATTTGTGAATTTACAAAAATTTATTGTTTAAAATTGTAGGGTATGTACTTTATCATAGAACCTATTATTATTAAAGCTCTCTTAAATGAGTAAAGCTTTATAAAAAGCTTTTGTTATTAAATGAACACTTGGAATAAAATATTGGATGTATCCATTTCTTAACAACAACAACAGCAAAGGGATTACTAAAAACCTTTTGCTGTCTTGTTTCTTATTACATTTTATCTTTTAAGAACATTCACTATTTGTACAGCAAATGAAGTGCTAGCCAAAATATTATAATTAGTTGAAATTAATAAATTAAATACTTTAAAATAAAATAAACTCGAATTGGTTTTATTTAATTAAGTCTGAGTTTATTACAGTGGCGACGAGGACAAAACAATATTAAAACTAATATCATTGTCAATAAAAATTGAAAGGAAGTGAACGTGTTGCAGCAGAAAGAAGTTTAAATTTTTTTTTTATTAAACAACAAAAGCAAAGATGGCTACACAAGTTGCACAGATAATCGGTAAAGTTCCAAGTTTCGACCATACGCAAAACAATTGGTCAGTTTTTGAGAATCAAATGGAACAATTTCTAGTGGCGAATGATATAAATAATGTCGTTAAAAGGAAGGCAATTTTGCTGACGTCATTATGTGAAACGTCATACATGCTGTTACAAAATTTAGTGAGTCCTATGAAAATAGAAGATGCAACAACAACTTATGGAACGTTAATAGAAGTGATGAAAAAACATTTTAAGCCGCCAACATCTGGTTTTGCTGAAAGATACAAATTTTATAATGCTTCGAAATTTTCTACGGAGACAATAAATGAATGGGCCGTACGTGTTCGATCATTGGCAGTGAACTGTGAGTTTGGTACGTGTTTATCAACAGCAATTCGCGATAAATTTGTAATGGGGTTGGAGAAGGGTCCGGCCCGGGACAAAATTTTTTTGGAGTCGGTGGCGTGTACTTTCGACAAGGTGGTTGAAATTGCCAATAATGTAGAGTACGCAAAACACCAATATGACACAGTGGCGGTAAAAGAAGAGCAGGTTAATTTCATCAAAAAAGCAAATGGCGATAGAGAAAAAAGGGGATCGAAAAACAAGATGGCTCAGCAACAGCAACAGAAAAATTATCATCAATGTGAAGTCTGTGGTTTTAAAAATCATAAAAGCGAGCAGTGTAAGTTTAAAAATTACAAGTGTAATCATTGCCAGAAAAAAGGTCATTTGAAAAAAATGTGTAAGGCAAAATATTTTAATTTTTTAGAAAATGTTGATAGGGATTTAAGTCTATTTTCTTTTACAAGTCCAAAAGATGGACCTATTAAAATTAAAGTTAAAATCAATGATAAACCTTTTGATATGGAGTTGGATACGGGGTCAGAAAATACGGTAATTTCGGAAAATACATACAGGTCTACATTTAGTAATCATAGACTTCGAAAAATAGATATGCTATTGAAAGCGTATAATGGGAAAAATATAATTCCTATCGGAGCTTGTGATGTGTTAATTCAGTACGGCAATAAAAAAAAACTCATTCCAATTCTTGTGATTAAACATGGTGGCCCACCCCTTTTGGGTCGGAACTTTTTAAAGGCATTTGAGATTGAGATTTGTAATATAAATTACACATCTGAACTTCAAATGATGAAAAGTAACCCTATAGTTAAAAAATTTAATAAATTGTTTGATGGTGGTTTGGGACTGTTTAAAATTAGTAAGGCCGTGTTAAAGGTAAAAGAGGACGCCGTTCCAAAATTTTTTAGACCAAGACCTTTGCCTATAGCTCTTAAAAATAAAGTTGAATCAGGATTAGATGATTTGGTAAAGATGGAAATTTTAAAACCGGTTGACTACAGCGAGTGGGGAACACCAATAGTACCAATATTAAAAAAAGACGGTAGCGTTAGGATTTGCGGAGATTTTAAAGTAACCTTAAACCCCTACTTAATGATAGAAAAGTATCCTTTACCCCGGATTGAAGAAATTTTTTCTAAACTACATGGTGGGGAGGAATTTACAAAACTCGATTTAAGTATGGCGTATCAACAAATAGAGTTAGATGAGGAATCTCGTAAGTATACAACCATTTCTACTTCGAAAGGTCTTTTCCAGTATACTAGGCTTATTTATGGCTTAGCGTCAGCTCCCGCGATTTTTCAAAGGATCATGGATTCGCTGTTGGCAGGTTTGGATGGTGTTGTAGTATTTTTAGACGATATTTTAATTAGCGCTCCAAATCGCAAACTTCATAATGAACGTCTTGAACGAGTTCTTAACATTTTAAACGATGTAGGTTTTAAATTATCGCCAGTAAAGTGTGAATTTTTTTGTAAAAAAATTGAATATTTGGGACACGTTATTGACAAACAGGGTTTGCATATGAATCCCAAAAAAGTGAGCGACATTGCTAAAATTCCGAATCCTGAAAATGTAAAGGAACTGCAAGCGTTTTTAGGAGTTGTGAATTTTTATAGAAGATTTTTGCCAAATGTGTCCACACTGCTGCATCCATTGCATAGGTTACTTAGAGCCGATACGGAATTTAAATGGACTTCGGATTGTTCGGTGGCCGTACAGAAATTAAAAAATAGTTTAGTCTCTGAAAATTGTTTAGCGCATTTTAATGCAAATTTCAAAACAAAGGTGACTGTAGATGCTAGTCCAGTCGGAGTAGGTGCTGTATTGTCACAAATTAATGAGAAGGGCGAAGAAAAGCCAGTCGAGTTCGCTTCTAGAACGTTGACAGATACAGAAAAGCGGTATTCGCAATTAGACCGTGAAGCCGTTTCAATTTTGTTTGGTGTTAAAAAGTTTCACCAGTATTTGTACGGGCGTCAGTTTACTTTGGTTACTGACAACAAACCTTTGCACCACATTTTTAACCCGAAAAAGGGAATTCCGGTAATGGCCTCCAATAGATTGCAGCGAATAGCGTTAACTTTGTCGGGGTATCAATTTGATATTGCCCATATTAAATCCAAAAGTAATGTAGCTGACTATTTTTCAAGATATCCAAAGGAAACCGATTTAAAATCGGATGAGTTGCCAACTGAAGTATACGTAAATTACGTAAAAGAAATTCAAAATGATAAAAAAATTTTAAATTTTGAAACCATAAGTTCAGAAACTGAAAAAGATGAGCTTTTGAAAAAAGTGCGTAAGAACGTTGAATCAGGCTGGCCTGCAAAGTGTTCAGAGACCGAGTTACTTCCATTTTATTTAAAAAGAAACGAATTGTCGTTGGAATCAAATAGTTTGTTTTGGGGCTATAGGGTGATTGTACCTCAAAAACTAAGAAGTGAAGTGGTTAATATGTTACATGCATCACATATGGGCATAGTAAAAATGAAATCGATGGCTCGTGAATGTTGTTGGTGGCCAAATCAAGGCAAAGATTTGGAAAAAATCGTTAAGGCGTGTGACTCATGTTTAATGACACGACCTAATCCACCTCAGCAAGTGTTAATTCCTTGGCCGAGATCCGAGGAAGTATGGTCAAGATTACATATAGATTTTTTTGGACCGTTTTTGAAACGTTGGTGCCTAGTTGTGGTGGACAGTAGCAGTAAATGGGTTGAGTGCATTGACATGGGTACAAACACAACTAGTCGCGCAGTTATTCAAGTTTTAAGAGAATTGTTTGCTCGATTTGGTTTGCCAAAATGTATCGTTTCGGATAATGGTACTTCGTTTGTGGCCAATGAATTTAAAAAGTTTTTAAAGGTTAACGGTATTAAACACATTACAACTCCTGTAGGGAATCCAGCTACTAATGGACAGGCTGAAAACTCAGTAAAAACCCTTAAAAATGCTCTTAAGAGAAGCTTAAATAATGTACCACTATCCGAATTCCATAGTGTATTATGTAGATTTTTATTTGATTACAGAAACACGGTACATTCTAGTACTGGTGTTTCACCCGTTCAGTTATTGTTTAATCAACGTCAATTGAGAACAAGGCTTGATTTAATTAATCCAAATCGAAAAGTAGTCAAAATTAAAAAAGATCAAGTTAGTGTAAATGCAAAAAACAAACAAATTAGCCAGATTAAATGGTATAAAGGCAAAAAGAAAAATATTTTTAATGAAAACGATAATGTTGTGTGTAAAGATTATTCAATTCCTGGAAAAGTTTCTTGGATTAGAGGCTCAGTGCTTAAAAAACTTGGTAAGCAAACCTATTTAATAAAAACAAAAAATTATAAAACATGGAAAAGGCACGCAAACCAAATGGTATTGTGTACTGAACCTCTAAATGAAAAATCTGAAATCCCAACAACTATTTTAGATCCGTTACAGACCATTTCACCAAGTATCCAACAAAGTATTGAAGATCAGGCTCAACCAAATAATATTGAAAATAAAGAAGGGAAAATAACTTCTAAAGAAATACCAAATGAAAATAAATTATCACAAGAAAGTGTAAAATATAATTTAAGAGAAAGAAAAACTAGAAAAGTATAAATTATATTTAGAATTGTTATTGCATTTATAATTTATATTTACACATAAAAAAAATAATTTGTTGTTAAACATAATTGGTCTTTTCTTTATAAAATTTATTGTAAATATATATATTTATTTCTCTTTATTAAAATTTTTTGATATATATATATACCTTTTTTTTTGCTGACCCAGTATATTTTTAAGCCATATAAAATAGAATTTTGGAAATACTTGTATCATATTGGGTGAGAAACAATTTATGAAGGGGGTAGTTGTAGGGTATGTACTTTATCATAGAACCTATTATTATTAAAGCTCTCTTAAATGAGTAAAGCTTTATAAAAAGCTTTTGTTATTAAATGAACACTTGGAATAAAATATTGGATGTATCCATTTCTTAACAACAACAACAGCAAAGGGATTACTAAAAACCTTTTGCTGTCTTGTTTCTAATTACATTTTATCTTTTAAGAACATTCACTATTTGTACAGCAAATGAAGTGCTAGCCAAAATATTATAATTAGTTGAAATTAATAAATTAAATACTTTAAAATAAAATAAACTCGAATTGGTTTTATTTAATTAAGTCTGAGTTTATTACAAAAATAAAGTTATATATTTTATATATTTTTAAATTGTTAATTAATATTAAACAATTTATTTTTCTTTCAATATTAATCTTTATAATTTACTCTTTTTTTCTTTCGCCACAAGCAGTGTTGTATTTTCATATGTTTGTCTTGCCAAAATAGAACCTGCTCTAATTGAAAAATTTACATATGTCTTGCAATATGTGTTGTACATAAACAATGTTTGAAAGGGTTCACACTATGTGTACAAATTACACGTGCTAAGAAACTAAGAAAAACACAAGCAAAACACGTAGTGTGAACGCAGCTTAATTAAAATGATGCCATAGTTGCAAAAATTTGCGGCAGCACTGTCAATTGTTTGCATAAAAAAAAAACTTTTGACGTAAATCAGTGCTGCCAAGTGATGCGCTTTTGAACGTTTTACTTTTATTATGCTGCATAGCTACTGCATTTACGAACGTACCCATTCTTAACAGAACGTGAATTTTCGTAATAAAGTTGAACGATTTGTAAACGTTGTTCAGGCATAAGTCTTTCCATGATGAAATGCCAAACAATACTAAACAAAAATAACATGACAGCATGACACGACTCACACGTGATCTGTCAAAAAAGGCTATTGAAAAAAGTAAATCTACTTGGATCACCCGTTATAATCAATAATCGACTTTGGGAATTCTTGAGTGTACAAATACAAATTTTGAGCGACTTTGTTTACTTTCTTTTAAGGACGATCATCACGGATTTCTGTTAATTGATTTCATAGTGGATATATTTTTCATTTTAAAGGGTTACAAAACTTATATACAAAAAAAAATTAAGACACTCTTTAATACGTTTTCAGGTTAACCGCGAGATGTAATCGTCGCATTCGTTATCGAAATTATTTTATTTTCCAAACTAGAATAATTTTACTCTACAACAGTTCACGAGTTTTGGCCGCTAGTTAATAGTAATAGTGAAACGAGGTCTGACGTTTGTCCGTAAACAAAAATATGGAATTTCGATTGAATGCGCCGATTAGGCCCCAGATTGTCATCCACCTTACTTAAATGTTGAAAGTTTCAGAGCTCTAGCTAGTCGGGAGGTCAATTACAAAAAGCATGTAAAAAACAATGAATGTAGAGGGAATAAATTTATAATTTTTATTGAATACATTGAAATGCATACATGTTTTTATTTTTTAAATTTTCTTATTGGGTTCCTTTTAATTTCTTGTTTCGATTTTTTGTTAAATAATAAATATAATATAATATATACGTAAGATTAAATTTAATAGCAGCATTTTGTTTTCATCGTGCACATGTTTTGTTAATTTGTTTTTTTTTTTTAATATATAAGCAATATATAAATAACTAATATTTTTTATATTATTTCTTTATTTTAAATATTAAACCTTATAAATTTATTTATTTAAGCATCAAATAAATGTTGCAGTGTATGTGTGTGTGTGTGTGTGTGTGTGTATGGTAGTTTTTGTCATACTTAATTTACTTCTTTTTTAAAGTGAAGAATGATCTACGCTTTGGTTCGTCCTTTTGCGATGTGGCTGGTAATGTCTGGGATCTACTTTCTGCAACAGCTGCGGAGTCACTTTGGGCCTTAAGAGACGAAACCCAGTGGGACATTTCATTGTCATCATGGGCTTGCAATAAAAATTCTCCGCCATTTGAAAGTCTACGAATGAGTTAAAGACATTTTATATCATATTGTAATTATAACGGTATCAATGCAAATTACGTACTTTATTCTTAAAACATGCTTCTTCTTTGTGTAGTCGCTTGCAATTTCAACTGAAGCCTTTTGCAAGTCATAAACTGGTTCTCCGCGGAAAGTCAATTCAGGATTACTCTTATAACCCTTCTGATCTTTGAAGAATGACAATTTTGCACTTCGTGCAACTGTATACACCTATAAATATCAATTATTTCATTAGATAATCGAGTCTTGAACACAACGCATGCAATTTTAGCACTACCTTATCCCAGGATCTGTTAGAGGCCTTCTTTGTGGTGGTCTCCCACTCATGTTTTCTTGTTAAATAGCCTTCGTGAGCTTCGCCTCCAACAGCAGCTGAACGTTCTATAAAAATTTAAAAGTTAAATATTCCGTATGATTAAGATATACGAATTTATATGGGACTATTTATCAATAATTCCCACGCATGGCAGCATATATATCTTAATTTATGTAAAAACGATCATCTTGTCTACAAAGAACTTCTGCATTACAAATATTTATTTTCAATATACCTGTCTGTGTTTCCGCAGTACGTTCTACTTCAGCTGTTATATCGACGACAGCTTTCCGCGATGCATTAAAAGAATGTTATGTTTACATATTATTACATTTGTTTTGTTTTAAGTCTCAAATTATTTACGAAATAAAGAATTGCATAACGAAAAAAAGAGTGACCTAATTAAGCCACTTTGAAATACTTTAAAAATAATAATCAAACAAATAATATAGGGTCATATATTTTCTACAGTTTTATAACAAACAATTTCTTCTACAAAGTGTTTTATTTGGCCTTAAGCACATGTTTAGCTCAAATTTCCGTCTATAAATTATGTTTATGATAAGACAAATTATTAAATGTACCTTTAAAACGTTAGGTCAGTTAAAATGGTTTTGATATATGTATTTTATCCGTTAATAACTGCTGTCCCTAGACCGAGAATTTCTTTTTATATAAATTCCGGAAACATCATATTAAAGTAACAATGCAATTGTGAGTAATCTAATAAATATTATTTATATTCACAATGCCATTACAGTTCCATCTAGAGGAATTATTTGGCAATTATAAAAAACATTTTCACACTACAAGACTTGTACTAGATATGGCTATGCCAACGTAGAAAAAGTTAAAATTGGAAAGTCAGTTTCGTATAAAAAAAAAAAAAAACAATTCTCATGTTTCTTTTCTTTAAAATTTTGAGCTAAATTGACAAAAGAAAAAGGCGAAAATGGAAAAAAGAATTAAAAAGAAGTATTGTATTTATTTATTATTAAAAGAAATATTTGAAATTCGTTTTGATGTAACATTGTGAAGATAAATTCGTTATAAAGTAACTAAATTAAGTAAAGTTAAATTAATTTTTATGTAAAGTTAAATTCGCAAGGTAATTTTATTCAGGAAATTCTTTGGAAAACATCATTACCGTTTACTGCATTTAAGGTTATTTCGTTTTTTTTTTTTTTTGCAGAATTTGAGATTGCTCGGTCCTTATGTTAGACGTCATTAGAAAGCCATGTTCATGTTCCTTCTTATATTTGGATTTTCCAAATTGAGTTTCAGAATAAAAATTTTTTTTAAATCATATAATTTTATTAACCCTTTAATACATACTATTGCATATTGGCATCATTCTTTTAAATTCTCTTTAATATATAAAAAATTAACGGTTTCTTGTTGTTTTTTCTTGTGTTGTTGCTTTCAATCATCTCTTAAGAAATTTAAGTGGTTTTCAGGTGCGACCTGTTGAAATGAGCTAACTGCGTGTGAGTGTGATCAAGTGATTCTGTGTTTTATTTTATCTAAGAAGTTAATAACTAATAGTTTTTGCACTAGTAGGTATTTTTTTTTTGTTGGTGAGAGATATAGACATAGAAATGAAACAACTAATAGAAAAATATAAAATATAATATATAAATATATGGAAATTCAGCAATTTCAAATTTGGAAAGTAAGAAACAGAATTCACCGGAAACTGTTCATTGCCGGAAGCTCTTTTGGAATTGTCAACACCACTAAACTACATTATTTTTTGCTGAAGACATAAATAATGCTATTGTAGCTGAAACAATATTATATTTAGCAGAACAAAATCTGGATCGTCCACAATAAATATCTGCTACACACATAAAAAAGTATATAGGAATTTGTATATTGACAGCAGTAGTACAATTTCCGCACATTCGACGGTATTGGAGTCCAATTGCTGGCAACGAAATAATTCGAAACACGATGACTGTGAACGAGTTTAAAAAAAAATGAACAAAAAAACTACATTTTAACAAAAATAGTCAAATGCTTCCAAGAGATCACCCTAAACACGACCGACTGCATAAAATTAGACCCCTAATAAATCATCTTATTGATGAAAATTTAACAATCCCACGAAAGGATGAACAGATTTGTGCTACAAAGGCACGTAGCTATATGAAGCAATATATGCCAGTAAAACGCCATAAATTGTGATATAAGTTGTTTGTGCTTAGTGGTGTTACGGGATATACCTACAATTTTGAAATATGTACTGGCTGTACAGTGCCCGAGGAACCTAATTTAGGAGCTAGTGCTAATGTTCTCATCAGAATTACTCGATGTGTTGAAAAAAATATTATCCACAAAGTATACTTTGACAATTTTTATACAACTCTTCCATTGGTAGGCTAATTCTGTGTGACAGTTCGCAGAAATAGGCTCGCAAACTGTAAATTATCATCGGACAAGGATATAAAGGAAGCAACTCGTGAAAGTCCTTCGAATGTTTTGCCAACATCGCTTTGCTGGAAAGATAATAAAATTGTAAATTTATTATCCACATTTGTCAACCTATCGAAAAAATAAAAAGGTATGATAAGACTCTAAAGCAGCGAGTCGAAATTGATTGCCGCTACATAATCAAGCGGCATTGCTTTTGCGGATAGTTTAATTGGACGTTATAGAATCAAAATGAAGTCGCGAAAGTGATGCATCCGGATCTTCTATCATATATACATATATAGCTATTATTTATGTGTTATGTTTTAATTTCTTTAATTTATTTTCTTCTTAAATTATTTTTTTTTTTTTTTGTGTTTTCGTTTATTTTTAAGCCATTAATTTAATGAACTATTAAATCTAAAATCAATAAATTTCAATAATTCATTTTTAGTTTCAGTATAAAATCAGATGAAAAAACCTGTCTTCGGGGAAAAAAATAAAACTGGGATATTTTTTTTTTGAGAATTTTTTCCGAATTTAGACCATTAAATTCAGTATAATTTGATACAAACCGTCTTATTTTGAAAAATCATGCATTAAAGGTTCTAACGTCAATTGAAAGCCCTTTTCATGTTCTTTCCATATTTGTTTTTCTAAATTAAGTTTCACAATTGTTTCATGGATTTTTTGTTGCGAATTTCGACCATTATGGTCAAATGGTACAAACGCTATATACGATTTGAAAGACCTGTTCATGTTCTTGAGAAGTCCATATATTTGGTTTATCAAAATTGAGTTAAAAAAATTTTCAAACATTATGAGATTTTTAAAGTGTTTTGATATTACTGTTTTATGGATTATGGTTTTTTTCAGAATTATAACCATTGTGGCTAACGTTTAAACTACAAGAATCCATGTTCATTACCTTTCGAAATCTATATTTGGCTTTTCCCAATCGACTTTCAGAATTTTTCAAATAAATTTTAAAATCGCATATGAGACTATTTTATGGATTTTTACGCAGAATTATTTGGCTAAACGGAGTTTACTCGGTCCTAATGTTATACGCTATTTTTAAGCCATGTTCATGTTCTTTAGAAACATAACAAATTGTGTTTCAAAATTTTCAAAACATTTTGAAATTCGCATATTTGACTATATTATGGATTTTTATTATTTGCAGAATTATGACTCCGTTTGGCCACAAAGTCATAAAACCATAAAGCCAAATTTCCTGAAAAAATTTACCATGCGACTATACAACGGTACATAAAAAGAATTTAACTTTACCTTAAAATTAAGCAGGCGAATTTAACTTTAAATAAAAAGGAATTTACTTATATTCGTTACATCATTTAACTTCACGGTGTTACGACAACACGAATTAAACTTCACACATTTAGATACACATTGTTTGTTAAACGGTGTTATGAATAACAAATGTTCTACATGTCTGAATGTTGCTTAAGGCCAGTTTTCACTATAACACTTTGTAATACGACCTGTCAAAAAGTCAAGTATTATGAAAAAGTCGTATCATGTAAAAAGCTTATGTTATGAAATTGACAGTCTGTAGGATTTTATTTTCGAAGTCCGATGGTTTTAGAAACATTTCTAAAAACTTGCCATTTTCATCACACCAGAGATGTTTTTTTTTTTTTGTAATATTAAAAAAAAAAGGTAAACAAAAACAAAGAAAGTGGAAATAAAATATAAATTTCAAAATAAATTTGCTTGTTATTCTAAACAGCTGTTTTCATAAGACTTGAGCGTGATGGTGTAAATGGCCTAAGTATGCAGAAATAATGTCGGTACGAGACTTAATGACAGTCCGATGAACTTCATCGGATTTTTATTTCGAAAAATCATACGACTGAATGAATACAGGTGAATGTTTGTCATTCCATTTTTAAGAGATACACACGAAAATATGACAATCATTTCAAGATACACTACTTTCCCCTGCTCGAAAACCATAAAAGTTGTAATACAAATGAAAGTTTGTTTCAAAATATCTAAAGCATCTTCAACAAAAATAAATAAATATTATTATAAAAAGGCCATAAAATTTGAACTGTAAAAATATGATTTGTGTGGATATATTTAATTTATGTAATTTACCCGCTACTTCTTCGGATGTGGCAATATCAACGACGTCACGTCTTTCCGCTTCGCGTTTAGCTTGTTCCGCAGCTTCAGCTGCTTCTTTAGCTTCCATCTCATCCTTAATGCGTTGTCTCTCCGCTTCTTCAGCCAATTCTTGGCGTCTCTTCATTTCTTTAAGCTCAAACTAAAATACATAATAGAAATTTTACAACTTTGAATAAAAACTTCTTTTCAATTTGTCAAAAACATACTGTTGTTAAACGCTCAAGTGCACTAAAACGCTCTTCTTGGGCGGCAGCAGATTTCTCAAATGCTTCGTGTTTCTTAATTAGATTTTCAACTTCATCGATAGTATGTCCCAGTTCTGACGACAAAAGATAAGGTTCTTGTGCAATTAACCAAGCTTCGGCAACGGCAGCGTCTCTAGCAAATTGATAAACTTCTAAGACTAGAAGAGTCACACAAAACCAATTATAAATCTTTATGTTTCATAGCATGGCTAAATAAAATGATCTTACTCAATTGTAAATTCTCCCAGCGTTCTTCCCATCTTCTTAACAAAGCGTTTCGACTGTTGTTCAATTGTTGTAATCTGTCTTTAATGTCCCCTGAAGCGTAGTGATTTCGTGTCAACAACTCTTTGCCCAGAGAAATACAGGCGGAGAAGTTGTCTTCGCGTGTGTCGATTTCAGCCTTAAGGCTCTGGTGATTGTTCATGAGGAGCTCAACTCCGGATACGTCACGTGGCTTCTCAGATGTGTTCATTTGACGCACAAGATCTTCCATCCAGATCATGAGTATACGTACCATGTTGAAGAAGCGGAATAGATCTCCAGTATCGGCTAACTTTTGTTTTCGGGCATCGCACATAGCCTGCAAATTCGCCCAGGCATGTAGAACTTCCTGTTCGCGATTTGTGATTTCTTTAGCTTTGTCGCCGGCGTATGAGTCTTGCAACTTCGCGGATTCCTCTTGAATTTGTTGAACTTGGGCGTAGAGAGTTGTCAAATCTTGCATGAAGTTGTAGTGTTTGCGCTGTAGAGTTGATACGGAACCAGCATCACGACCTAACTCGTCGGACACACCATGTTGCTTTTCGATAATCCGACTGAGAACATCTTTGCAATCGTGGAAGAATTTATGCAATTCACGGGAAGCAGCAAGCATTTGTGCACGTGTTTCGATCAGCTCCAAAAGGTCTTGCCATGATTCATTCAGATTATCCTTCCATTCAGCAATGGTGGCGGAATCTGAATGTCCGGCATGAATTAGATTGTCGGCAATACTGTTCACCTTGGCTACACGTTCGCCACCTACGGCTTCAGTGTCGCGAGCAAACTCGTTAAAGCGTTCCGAAAGTAAGGTAACATGGTCGAAATCTTGACCCAATTCTTGTGAACCGGCAACTACTTCTCGGTCTGCAATCCATTGTTCCAAGTCGTCGACTTCGCGACTCAACATAAACAATTGAAGGGCTTCGTTAAGGCGAGCACGACGTTCACCGGCTAAGTCTTTAAGGCCTGCATACAATTTATCCAACTGTGATTGTTTGACAGCCACAGCATCACCACTCGACACATCGTCAATATTGAATTGGCGTGCAACTTCACCCAATTGGCGAATTGTGTTCGCATAGTCTTCAATGGATTGCTCAAGGTTTTCGTGTTTTTTCATTAGGTTTTGGGCACTGACTTCATCTTTGCCGCGATCTTCAACCATCATGTAGAGTTCTTGTTCACTCATCCACGATTCAGCTTCTTGGGCATCGAAGAAGTACTGTTGTACTTTCTCAGACTCCAATAAGTGTTTTTTACGGTTCTCGACGGCATCCTTCAATTCTTGCCATTTCTGTGTCAAGTCGCTAATTAGGGCTTCGAACTTCTTGGCGTCTTCATGATCCTCGTCGATAAGTTTCCGTCCGTTATTGCAAATGGAGTTTATACGTGGCTCATGATTATCAATCTCATTAGCCAAGGACTGGTTTTTCTTCTTTAGAACATGAACATTAAATAGGGAGTTTCCGTATTCATTCGAATTTGCAACTGGCAGTTTCTCGTCGATCCATAACTTCTCATCCTCTACATCGCGACAGAATTGGAATGCTTCTTTTTTCTTTTCCAATTGCTTCTGACGCTCGAGCAAAGGTGCCTTGATCTTTTCGAAACGATCGAGAACGGCAGTCTTTTTTGTGACAATAGGTTCAATCTGTTCTTCTGGAACTGTCTTCTTCAAATATTCCGTTTGTTTGTCGATTTCTTCCACCTGACGTTCCTTGACAGCCATTTGGGTCTGTATGACCTGCTGTTTCTGCATCAGAATATTAACTGATGTCAAATCGTTACCGGTATCGGCACTAACAATTTGTTTCTCCAAATCGGTAATATATGAATCTATGTCGTCACATGTTTGCTGAACGAGAACTTCACGATTGGCATCGAATAACATTGCGCCCTTTTCTTTGGTGTGAACTTCCAAGTCTTCGAATTGTTTTCCAAGTTCTTTCAATTTTGGTTGTATAACATCTTTGAACTCGGGCTTCTCTTTTGACAGTTCTTCAGCGGCTTTTTCAGCTTCAAAGAGACGCTCCTTGTTTGCTCCAATTTCAGCTTCAAATGCCTGGTGCCTAGTCCACTTAGAGTGTATGGTCTTAGCACTTCTGTATGTCTCGTCTTGGGAGGTGACATATTTTTCCTGCACCCATTCAGACAATTCCTCCAAATCTTGAAGGAATTCATGTAGTTTAACTTGATTTTTCAACTTCTCGTGTTGTTCCAGTGCCCTTCTGCGGTTGTCATCTCGGCGACTGGTGATATTTTCGGCTCGCTTACCGATCTTATCGGCATCAAAGTGTTCTTTTTCGACCAAAGTATCGGCGACTTGCAAGAGTGTGTTGATTTTATCATCATTAGCTTCCATGGTAGTAAGGAAGGCCTCGTGTCGTTTTAGCTGGTTTTCAGCCTGTTCCAAGTTTACTGGAGTATCGTCTTTGCTAAGGAAGTGTTCCTGTTGGCTAAGGAGCACTTCAGTTTGACGTGCATCGCGATTAAACAATTGCTGGTCAAGACTTTGAGACAGTAACACTTGACGGTTCTCCCACATCTGGTGGAGCTCTTCCCAGCCTTCTTTTAGGGCATTCAAACGCTCACGCAAGAACATGTATTGTGGGTCGTCGGAAGTGTTCGATTCTGAGGTCAAACGTTCACCATATTCCATCATGTTCTTATAGTCTTCAGTGTAGTTGTCAATTTCTTCACGAATTGATTGATGTTGGTTAAGTAGTTGTTCTGCTTCGGGCAACGATGTTGGCGTGTCTTCGGAAGCAACATCGGTTTGAGTTTTGGTCAACCATGTTTGGAAGTGATCCAAGTCACGCAAGAATCTGTGTAAATCACCAGCCTCTTCCAACTTGGAATCGCGTTCCTTCAACATTTGTGTCAATTGTTCCCAAATCAGTTCAATTTGGGCTATACGGTCACGAATGATTTTCGCTTCTTCCGGGTGTTCCGATTCAATACCATCGGCTTCCTTGCCCAAGCTTGAAAGTTTAGCTTGAATAGCAGCTAAATCACGTTCCATACCACTTAAACGTCTCTGTAAAGTCATTACACCAGTCAAATCCATTTCCAAACTATCAGTTTCAGTAAGAATTCGTTTTTTGTCCTCAATCCATGATATAGTTTCGCGGCATTCGATGTAGAACGTTTGAACTCCATGCGCCGATTTAAGTTCATCCATCTTAGATTCGGCCTTTTCACGAAGTGTTGACCATTCTTCATTTAGCCTGTTCTGACGTTCTAGAATTTCATCCGAGTTTGGATGTTCAACGTGCAATAATTGCCTTGCCAATTGGTTGACAACAGCTACACGAGAAGCATTAGCATTCATTTCCTTGTCAAAGCCTTCGAAACGATGTTTCATAATTTCAACATCTTCGATGTCCTTACCAGGTGTCATTGTGTCGAGCATCTTGGTCTTTTCTTTAATCCATTGTTCAACACCATCAGCTTCAGACATAAGCTTGTAAAGGCTGAGAGCGTCTAACAAGCGTTGTTTGCGCAATTTTGCCAACTCAGTAAGTTCCTTATAACGGGTATCGATGGCTTCTAAACGTTTGTCAACGTTGGCTTTTTCTGTATCGTTAAGTTTCAAAGTCTCAGCCTGTTTGTGCAGAGCATCAATAACTTCAGCATAATTCTTAAGTTCATCGGCGACATCTTTGTGTTTCTTGAGAAGTGATTGTACATTGGCTTCATCACGTCCAACATCTTCGCTAGATACAATACGCAATGTATCCAACATCCAGTTGTCAACATCGTCAGCATCCGCAAAAAGTTGGAAGTATTCCACTGCATTTTCAAGGCGTTGACGTCTGTATTTGGTCAAGTCCAGAAGATGGTCCCATTTAGAAAGAATTTCCTTCAGACGATCCTTGATTCTATCGGCTCCGAAGTGACCCTCAGTAATGAGTTCAGCACCAATTTTAGCAACATTTTGCAATTGGGGATCATGCGAAGTGATCTCAGACTCAAGGGCCTTGTGTTTGCTAAGCAATAAATTGACTGTTGTTAAATCGTGACCAATATCGTCTGTAGAAACAATTTGTTCTTTTTCCTTGATCCAGTTCTCTTCATCGGCAGTGTCCCAGTAAAATTGCCATAATTTACGACTTTCTTCAAGACGGCTGCGACGTTCGACGGCTAAGCGAACCAACTCAGCGTAAGCATCTTCCAATTGTTGTACACGACTAACAATTATCTCGGGGTCACATGGCTTGTACGATTCTGGATCGTCACTGAGGAATTTCTGCGAATTCTGTACAACAACTTTAACACGTTCGCCCAAAATATTTATATCAGCCTCTACCAACGAGTGCTTTTGCAATAGATCTTCAACACCCATCAAGTGCTTGCCATAGTCGTCAGTCAATAATAGCTGTTTAATTTCCTCCATGTTGTCGAGGATATACAACATTTCTTGGAAGTTTTGCTGCAACTGCAGAGAGATTTCTAAACGCATGCGGCGAGCACGCAATAGTTCTAACAAATAGTTCCAAAGACGCATTACATTTTCCCTACGTAATAAAATACGCTTAACATCATGATATCGTTCAGATTCCAGTTCGTCACACACCGCAACCACTGCTTGTACACGCTCTTCGTAGGCAAAAATATCAGTTTCAATGGCTTCGTGTTTCTTAGCTGCAGCCTCAACTGCAGCCAAATCGAAACCAAAGTTATCTTGGCTTACAAGACGTTGATTTTCTGATAGCCATGTTTCACGCATAGATGCTTTGCGATCGAAACGGGCAGCCAACTGTTCTAGTTTCTCTTGGCGAATTAGTTCTTCGCGCAAAGCCAATTCACGTTCGTGTTCAGCCTTTTCGAGACGCTCCCAAGCCTTGTTGATATCAGATATCATTTTGCCCTCCTTAGGAGTGTACGGTTTCTGGTTATTAGCTCTCATCTTCGATTGCAGGGTGAAGAGCAAAACTTCCAAGTTACCCTTTTCAACGAATTTTGGCGGTTTCTCAATTGTGCGGTAATTCGAAAACTGTGCTAATTGACTTTGTACACCAACTAAAGAATTTTCGAAAACACGTTCTCCCAAAGCCTGGATGGTAGTTTCTATCCATTTCAACAAATCACTTGTAAAGTTTTCATAATCGTTTATCATCTTATCGTTCTCCATGGCAATGCCGACAACTTTGCCAATACGCTTGCCTTGCACTGTTTCCTGTTTTAGTTTACTAAAGTAGTGATAATAGGTAACAACATAAGTTATGATCGATTTCTCGTCTGGGTGCTCCACAAAAACGTCCTCTGCATCTAATAACTTTGCCAAACCAAGTTTGTCTTCTGCCACATCGAAGGCATTATTCAAATTGTGCATGGGATTAGCCTTTGAAAGTTTTTCAAATTGTACCAAATCAGGTCGGTGCTTGTGAATAATGGCATTAAATGCCAGACCATCACGCCAAGAAGTGGTAAAGTTACGTACATTAACATTGTGATAGCCAGCTGTTTTCATTTGACACCATAGTAATAAAGCATCCTTGGCTGACTTGGTTTCCTTATTGTCTACTTCTTCTATAGTAATATCTTGAATCTAAATTAAGAACATTAAGAATAAGAACATTAAGTTTCTAAAAAAAAAAAAAAAAATGAAATTAAATGTCTGTTGTCTACTTACTTGGAATCTCAAAATAATAGTCCAAATCAGACCCAAATTTAACGATGCATTACCATCGACAATATCATGTGAACCAATATTTTCTAAATGTACTCGCTGTTCACGTAAAAACTGCAGCGCTTTATCCACATTCTCCAAACAATGAATTCTCATTTTTCCCTTTGTAGGTTTAGGCAATCTTTCACCAGATAATACTTCTAGCAGCTTGATTAAATGCTTACCATCACGCATATCCACATAGAGATCTGCTATTCTACAGTTGACCCGACACAAATGTGAATTTACCCATTTGGTAAACGTTTTCTTTTGTACGCTTTCACGTTCTTCGGCCAAAGCCTTGATGCGTGAACGTTCAAAAAGACGTGAACTGGAATTACCACCATCATATTCATATTCATCGATGTATTCGTTGCCAGGACCCTGACTAGGGTCCCATCGAACAATTGAAATGTCCGTCGTCATCGCTTTCGATTATTAATTTCTGTAAAAAAAAATATCAATTACACAACATCAATTGAAAATTATCGTCTTTAGAAAATTTTTGTGAAAAAAAATGCGACAGGAACAATAATTTAATTCTGAAGGTACATGGAGGCGATTTGGAAACAATTAATTTAAAGCTCATATTTATCAAACATTCATTTGAACGCTTTTAGGCTCACGTCATATGTTATCAGAAATACTAATTCCAAAAGTGGAATTATCTAACAAGTAGTTAAAGCATGTTGAAAATTTAAAACGTTCAATGTGTTAATTAAAATATTATTTATTTATTTATTTAATCTTATGAATAAATTCTAATATTACGATTTTTAGCGAGCATTAGCTGCCAGTGCTGTCAGCTCGGTGTAAAATAAAAATAATGATTTATGTATATGTGTAAACTGTGGATGAATTTTTTTGATATTATTATTATTTTTTTTTTAATTTATATTAATACTTTCGTTTCCCTGATAAAATTGAAGATACTGTTAATGTTTGTTGTTGATGGATTTTGTAAAATGTTGATAGCTGGTATTTTGTTGAAATGTTTAAACCTTATAGTTTGTAGTGATGGACTTTCATTGAGCAGGTGGCTTATTGTTAAGTTGCAGTTGCAGTTGGTGCATTTGGGACTGGTGATATTTTTTATTCTATATTCATGAGAGAAGATTGTATGACCAAGTCGGAGTCTGGAAAAGATTTTTATTTTGTTTTTATCGACTTCCGTTGGATATATGGGACGGTTGAAATTTGGATTGATATTGGCATAATGATGTTGTGTTTGGTTATCTTTGACCTTAATGTTAATGTAGTTTGTAATATGTCGGCGTAAATCTGTTTTTTCAACCGTTTCATCCAACAGGATGGGGGCGTAAGAGGCGTATCGTGCTGCAATGTCCGCTCTTTCATTGCCTATGATGCCTATATAGCTAGGAACCCAATGTACTCTTATTTTTCCCTCATATTTTACCAGTGCATCTCTAATTTGTATAATTTTGTTCCACTTATTATTGTAAGGGTTGTATAATGCCTTAAGTACTGATAAACTGTCAGTGAAGATTATAGTTTTAAAAATTAAAATATATAACAAAAAATTGGTTAAATCTAAATTAGACATAATACGACATAATTGTACAAAAATGTATGTCAAATCTAATTATACCATATACCAAATTATAATTACAAATAACTAATGATGTTATAATTTAATCAAGCTCAAGATCAAATGTTTTTACTTTTAATAAAACAAAAAAAAAAAAAAAAAAACCTTAGCACATTTGTTTCAAAAAGTGATCTATATTCTGTAAGACAGGTTATACAGCTGTTTCGGGTCAAGTCACCAACCCTCATCAGTAACCAAAAGCAGTATATAGTCTGTTTGCTGAAACCAACCAAATGAGTATCCAAATATAGATTAATTTTAAAACAAATGTGCTAAGGTTTTTGCTATATTAAGAGTAAAAACATTTCATCTTGAGCTTGTTTAATTTCTACTCAATCATTAAAATGATGGAGATCGAACATAAGATTTTTTATTTTTATTTTTTTTTTTTGTAAAAATAGCGAATAAATTATAAAGAATTTAAATTATAAAGAATTTAATTATATTCGCTGAAATATTTAGTTTAATTTAATTCCTTTGATATATTTGCAATCCTGCGATCCCGAGATTTACAGGGTCTTCGAGATTTCTAAATTGGTTGTTCGTTAATATTTCAAATATATTTTTTTTAATTTGAAATTTTCAATATAATGTCTCATTTACTTTTAATTTATATATTAGTAAATATGTACTTATATTCAAAAACATATTACATCGTCCGCCAAAAAACAAAATATTTTGTTACACACAAACCAGAAGACGATATGAAGGAAAAGGAGCGTTCACAGTTTTCCATTTCTTTGCGAACTTCAAAGTTTCAAAGCATTGCATTTTTGAAAAAGTATATTCAAATACATATTTCTTGTCCTACGATGCTGCTATCGGAGTCAAATAAAAGAAAAGGATCTTAACAATTTTATACATTATTTTATTTTAACATATCTCGACAAACGGAATAACGTTAATTTAAAATTTTATACATTTTTAGAATTTTAAAAATTTCAGTTTTTTTGTGTGTGGGACAAAACTTAAACTTAACACTTAACTAATTAAGCTAAGTTGGTGAAATTTTTGGATGTGTTACTACATTTTGAAGCCCTTAATATAATTTATTTTGAAAGCATTTATTGGAATTTCGAGGGTTAAATTTTTGAATGGATCCCATTGACATATTTTTGTCCGGATATAATAAAACCAAATATACATAAAGTTGACAAGATTTTCTGAGCTCATTTGACATCGATGTTATTATTACTAGCAGATTCCAGCCCTCAAAATTCGAGCGCAAGTTACAGCAAATTTTATTTTTTCATTAAATAAATACCCTAAAGGTATGCTAATCAATTATAGCCAATTCACAAACCAACACAAAAAACAAACTCATTTTTATTACAAACACATTAAAAAATTTAATAAACACACACATAGCACTATAATTTTATGTATGTGTTAGTAGCAACTTTAAATGCAATTTACTCAAAATAAAGGAAAAAATTTAAAAATGTGTAAATCTGCAAAACGGCTAAAAAGAAATACCTTTCAATTAATATACGTTTGGTCAAAATAGGGATAAAACGGTAGAACAACACAGCGGACACAAGAAATCGCCTAGCCTATTAATATTATAGATTATTATTTAGATATTTATTATAATTAAAATTACAATAAATCTTAAGTCTAAAGCACTAGCAACTTAGGCTATCGGCTTATTTGAAATATTTTTTTTTTTGAAAAATATTTTTTGAAGTCCCTTTAAAATGAAACAAGATCAAGAAATGAAAAACTTCAAAAGCAGTTTTACGTCATTTCATCGCTAGTTTCAGACGTATATCACCTGGTTTGTGTGCAAATATGTAATGTCGGATGGTGTTTAAAAATATTTTATGTATTTAAGAGTAAGATCGAAAAAATATTAACAGTTGTGTACCCTTAACTTTTTCGCAAGCATTATTATTTGATTTCGATTTTTGTTTGTTTTTATAGTTATGTTGAAAATAATCAATAGTCAAATAATCAAAGGTCTGCCGTCAAACTGCAATGTTATTAGAAAGTATCAGGAGAATTTGATCATTGATAGAAAACCAAGTTCGGGAAGTAAGGAAAACATAATGTTTGTAATGCCAAGAAAATCGAAAGCATATTGAAAAGGGCTCCCAACATATCAGATAGAATAGCAGCCTGGTTAGCTTAGTGCTTGGAATATTTGTGCGAAAAGTTAAGGCCAATAATAGTTTGAATATATAAATACGAAGTCCAAAATGTTCCAGACAGGAACTCTGTAAAAAATTTAGAGGCCCAAAGCAGAGCACGGATATTGAAATCAAGTTCCATAAAAAATACTCCTGCTGTAATAAAAAAAACAACAAAAAACAAGTAAGAAAATTATAGTCGGTCTAGACCGACTATACGATACCCTATACCATGCGTTTAAAAACCCTATCTCTAGGTCCAAAAATGGACCGATCCTGATCATGTTTGTTAAAATCTTAGAAGAATCAGCGCAATATTTTTGTTTTTTAATAGATTTAAGTGAAGATCGGGAAGCAGCTCTATATGGGGCCAAAGGGATCATTTTTGGACTACTCATTAATGGACGTAATGAACGCATACAAAACCCAATTTGAGTAAGATCTATATGACAAATTGGATCTTATGGCAATTTATGTCGATTTCGTAGGGGTAATTTGTATGGGGGCTAGGTCTGAACGTGTACCGATTCTCACCAATTTCAATAGCGTTCATCCCATGGCCGATAAAAGCTTATATACCAAATTTCATCAAAATATGTTCATATTTGCGACCTGCAGTTTGATTACAAGGTTTACATGGACACACAGACGGACGGACGGACGGACGGACATTGTTAACCCTTTCAGACCCATCACGAAAATATGCTCTAATTTTCACAAAAGTAAAGATTTAAAATTTTTCTTTTTACAGACATTTAAAATTTGATTTTTAAAATTTTTTCACAATCATGAATTTTTGAATAAGGACACGTTTGTGTATTTTGGACATTTATATGTAAAATAATTATTATTTTTCGAAAACGACCAAGCACAATTATGTACTTTGGTCGTTTAGTGGTAAAATAAATTTCATATTTTCATAAAAAGGATTCATTGTATTTCAATTTTATTCAACTTAAAAATCAAAAATAAATTAGTTTAATAACAAAACAAAAACCAAATAAATAAATTATACACTAAAAAATGTAGCGTATAAATTGGTATAAAAGAAAAAGAAATTCAATAAAACTTAAAAATATAATTATTTAACGAGATATGTTTTATAAACTTAAGACTAAAATATAGGAACTTTATGATTCATTGAAAACTGAAATTAACGTTTGATATGATATTCCTTAAAACAGTCCTTGCCTTTCGCAACACACAAACTTAGTTTGCACTTTTGACATATTGCCCTTGTTCTGCTTTCACAGAAAGTGTTCCGACATCTTTTTGCGGTTCCATCTACAAATTGGGGCCAATGGTCATAACGATCGTATCTGATGTCATCTGGAGCATTGTGAGGACGGAATTTTGTTCCGTGAATCTCATGAGGTAACTCAAAAGGTTCAGCTATTTCTGGAGGAGCTTCTTTGTACTTAGCTAGCACTTCTCCTATTTCTAATTTGAAAGTGAGGAATGTTTTTATGTTTTTCTTCGGAACACCAACTATTTTTGCATCATTTCTGTATTCCATCCAGCTGTTGTATATCGCCATGTCAAGATAATGAAAAAAAACTTTGACTGGCCATTTCTTAGTCTTCATGCTGATGAGGTAGTATTCCATCATTTGATCTGCTATATCCACGCCTCCCATTTTTGAATTGTACAATTGAATTACCGCAGGTATTGTGACTGGCAAACGACGTTTTTAGCTTTTATCCAACGTTCTACTTCGCCAACCGGGTCCTTTCCACATGCAGTTGAAGCAATCGTTACACACTTTGTGTCACACCACTTTACAACAGCAACTTTGTCGTCTTTAACGAATTTAGTCATACTATCACGTTCCATTTGCTTGTCTGACGGAAAGTTAACTCTTTTTCCTAACCGATTTCCCATAATACCACTTGCTTTAAAACCATTCTCTTCAAGTTTTACCATTAGAGGTATTGTTGTGAAAAATCGATCAAAATAAAGAAAACTGCCTTTGGGTAGGAACTTGGTTAATCTCAACACAATTAATGGTCAATGACCCAGTCCACTATCAGGAAATGTACCAGCCCCTTGAACCATTTCGAAGTCAACGATTAATCCTTCGGAAGTAGCACAAACAAGATTTTTCAAACCCACCGATCGTGGCTTTGATCTTATGACTTGTCTTGCTGGACATCTGCCAGTAAATGGGACCATTTGCTCATCAATTGAATAGGATGTAACATCGGTAATCGGATGTAACATGTAATTGATTGCAACGATTCCTTACTAAATCAATTACTGGTTGAACTCTCCAAAGCTTGTTCGTTGCATTGGGCATTTGATTATGAACAAAGTGAATCATATTTCTCAGCCTAAAGAATTTGTTTCTCGACATTGCGTTAGATATAAGCTCATTCCTAAAGTCGTTTGACCAGTACATATATACCTGTGGATAATTTAGGCAACCCATGATTATAGCGCAGCCGTAAAAATTCTTAATATCGGCTTTTGTGAGATTCATCTCTTCCCCGGTAGTTGCTAGAGCATATATTTTTGTATATTGTACAGTTTCTTCATAGTGGCTTTCCACAAAATATCTTGAAAAATACTCGTAAGGCGATCGTATTTGAACAACATTTTGACAGCTATATACCGTTGGAATAGTATGAACTGGAAACTCCTTTTGTTTCCATATATCTGCTCGTGCCTTATTTAAAGTGGTATTTATATTTGAAACAGCAACTGGTTCCAAAAAAATTTAAATTGATGTTCAAATACATGTAAACACAGTTGCATAAGAAGCGTTTATCTCCTTCAGATCCACCTATGAATGTTATTGACGCAGATGGAATGCTTAACACTGGTACATCATCAGAAATATTAGCAAGATTTCCTAAGAGCAATAATAAATAATATCAGATACGAAATATTACAAGAAATAAGTGGTTACCATCTTCAACTACGTCCTCGGATGAGCTATCATTGCTATGTGCACTGTTAAGAAGAGAATAACTTGGTTTCCAAGCAGTATCGCGGTACTCATCATCAGAGGAAAAATCATCTTCTGAATTTTCGAGAATATTCAGGACTCTGCAGGTCTGCATCCGTGGATAAGTTAAATTTCTTACCTATAAAATTTAGATAACACAATTGTGAGTTTGCAAAGAAATGTCAATTTGTGACCGTGATATACGATTGTGTTATCTGAGTTTTATCTCCATTTAACTATTGATAAAACTTTATATTTTAATTAAATCACTTTCGAACACTATTTTATAAACTATTGGCTACTCAAAATCACTCTCATCAGAAACAAAACACTTTTGATCTATCTTGTTTTTTTTACTTACCACGCGACATACTTCTTCTCACTTTGAATGTACTGAGGAAACTGCTTTTTGTTCTTTTTTTCAAAAAGTTTGCACTTGTTCTCTTTTTTTATAATTGAAAAAGAACCTAACACAGTTACTGCGTTTGGAAGTTTATTCAAAAAATAAAAAATTTGCTTCCTAGAATTTTTTCAATCCACATTGCACAATTGTGTATGCTGGGTCCGAAAGGGTTAAATCAACTCAGAAAGTGATTCTGATTCGATCGGTATAATTGAAGATGGGTCTAGGTCAAATATTTTTGGTTGTTACAAACAGCAGCACAAAGTCATTATACCCAAACCACATAGTGGTATAGGGTATAACAAAACTTAAAAGAAGACACTGACAACATAAATAGTAGTTATAGGGTTGCAATAAACGTTCAGTGATATTTAAGCTGTTTAATTTAATTTGTTTTATGGTAATATTATATTAATATTTGTTTACTGTGATGTGATAATAATTTTATTATTATGAATCCCTTGAAAAAGGCAACATGAAATCGACGAAACGTCGGCCAAATTTTAATAAATTGTTTTATTTACATCGAAAATACTAGGCCATATTAGCTTAAATAAAATTAATATAATGAAAAACAATAAATTATATTTCATGTATACAACCTTACAAAAGTTTACAAACGGAAGATTTTTCAATTATATATTGTTCCTTTATTTACATATTTTAACAAATTTGATATTCACATATGAGATCTTATCTTTACATATAGATAATGCAACATATAATAAATAGGATCTGAAGATATTAAATAGTTTTTATTTTATTTTTTAATGATTTTTAAAGGAAAATGGGAGGAAAAAAACTTTATATGATTTAATAAATTCAAATACTATCTGAAAATATTTATGTGCTTATAGGAGGTTTATTAGAAATAATAGACCTCTATAAGCACATAATTTTCAATTTGGTGATTTCTTTTGAATTTTACGTTAATTCTCTACATTGTCTTATCAGTGGGTAAGAGGAATTTTCAATTTTGGCAAAGTAATTGTTATTAATCCTTGTTATGAAATCGATAACTTTTTCATAACCTGTTTCTTCATGAAAAAGATTTGTAGGATACCTCCAGGGCTTTTTATTTATCATTTTAAGACATTTGTTTTGTATAATTTGAAAGCGTTTTAGGTGGCAGTTGGCAGCGTCACTCCAAATAGGACACGCGTATGTTAATGTTGGCCTTATAACACTTTTGAAGAGTAGATTTTTGTTTTTGGGGTTTAGAAATGACCTTCTATTTAGTAGTGGCCATAATGCTTTAAATGAATTTATAGCTTTTTGGCACGTAGCCATAATATGTTGTTTAAAAGTAAGCTTTTTGTCCAAGACAACTCCGAGATATTTGACATGATTAAGTGCATTTATGGTATTATTTCCAATAAGAAGATGGCGTCTTGGCAGTCTTTTGGGAGATTTGTCGAATGGAAAAATTATTGCTTGGGTCTTGTTTGGATTTATTTTGATTTTCATTTGTGAAAATATTTACTGCATTTTACAAGTCCCTTTTCCATTTTCTTCAGGAGTGCACTTGTAAGTTTGTTTGAAGAAATTAACGCAGTATCATCTGCGTAGTAAGCAACTTTCATATATTTCGGGACTTTGAAATCGGATGTATATATAGAGTAAAGCAATGGCGACAAGACTGATCCTTGAGGTAACCCTGTGGTAATGGTTTTTGGAGATGATGTTTCATTATTAATCGCAACTTTAAAGTTTCTGCCGTGAATGAAATCTGAAATAAGTTTGCATAAATATTTTGGTATATTTGCATCAAGAAGTTTAAATACTAGGCCATTATGTACAAACGGAAGACAAATTTCTGTTTTCTTAAGAAAATATGATTTTACTTTCTTTTATTCCCATTTTTCCATTTTTTATTTAAAGTAAAAAATGAAGAATTTTCACCATATTGTATTTTTTTTTTTTGTTGCTAACAAATAATGCTAAAAAATAATAATAATTAGTCATTATTTAAAGTTACATAAGTATACATACCCGACAAAGAAATGATGTACTATTATAAGTGCCGCCAGAAATTTCATGATGCTTTGCTTCGAATCATTAGTATAGCTTGTACTTTTTCAAAAAGTGATCATATTTGGAAAATCAAAATCAAAAAAAAAGTGTCAGTGAAGTTTATGAACCAATCCAAAACACGGTCTTTTAATTAAAGAATATTTCTGAGACATTTTAAAGAGGTCTAAAAAACGACAAATACCATCAATTCTAGCTCTGAAGGAATTACAACTGAAATAACCAACAAATTAGCTTTATCCATGCCACCTCTATTATCTTCTGTAATAAAAGCTAAAGGAGGCCATACAAGATAATAATAAACTTTTTTGAAGTATTACTTATGAATTATGTTATGTTCGCGTTGAGCCACCTCTAAATGTTTTTTGATTGGCCCAAAACTTTGTATTTCTCAGTTTTTTGCTATTCGCATATTTCTAGGGGTGCGACCGAGAGTTTAAACACTTTTTTCCTCCATATAATGAAGGGCCACCCTAATGTACATACTTATATATATTCAGTATATACCCTAGTTTTTTGTTGTTGTTGTATTGGTTTTAAACAACAATAAAAAAAAAACTTGACCCATGAATTTGCTATGCTTAAATCCCAATTAAAGTGGAAATAAGTATCATTGAAATACCAACATTCGACACTACTGTAAATCACCGATGTTTTATGTATGTACATTAGAGCGACTCACAAAAAAAAAAGTGAAAAAAGTGCCCACTAGAAATCTATCTTGGTTTGTTCTATAACGACTCCCAAAATATTTCTGGTCTAGCGTTAACCCATTCCGAGCTGGACCGTTTTTAGAAAAGGTCTATTTTTAAGTTTTTTGAAAATATTTTCTTTTTTTCCAGATCAGCATATCCAATATGGGTATGACATGATAGGTTTTTCAAGACGCGTTAACGTTAGACCAGAAATATTTTGGGAGTGTTATAAAACAAACCAAGGTAGATTTGTAGGGGGGCACTTTTTTCACTTTTTTTCTCTCCATACAGAGTGAGTCGCTCTAATGTGCATACATAATTTTTAGTTTGATACGTATTTCCATTTCACGATGTGCTTATGTCTGAATTGTGAAAGAATTATTAAAATATTGACTTATAAAAATATACATGTATGTATATTTGTTTGTTTTCGAGGCATTATCACAAAAGGTGGGATTCAGTTAAGAGTCGATAGATAAAATTAGTGATTAAGTGAAAAAATTTGCTACACAAATAAGGTTGTGACAGTAAAACTTGGACAGAATTGTTAAAATAAAGTATACGAAAACATTATGGCTGGTATATAGCGTCAATATTGTAGCCTACACTTGCACTTGTAAGTTGGAATTATATAAAGAGTATTGGAATTATATAAAGAGTAGTGCATTCTTTGTATTCTTAGAGTTAACATTGACAATAATAGTAGAGTAATATAAAATTTTTTGATTTTACCACTTATTGAAAAACTGACTAAATGAATAAAAACTAATTGAATAATATATTTACTTTTTACAAAATTTGTTTAAATATATAAAAAAGACTAAAAAAAAACAAAATTATTAGCGGATCCCGTTGAAATAGTTTGCTCTGTGGATATAAAGTATCTCGTTTACATAACAATGTGGTCTCCAGATAGATGTTATTAAATATTTACTTTGTATGGGATGTGCTAGATCAATAATGACAGCCGATCGAATCGACTTCGCACATTAAAAACTCTCGCTATGACAGTACTTTAGATATTTTATGATATTTATTTACATTACATGGGAGATGCCAAGATCAAGCCCAAAATATAAAAAAAAACATAAGAACTTGAACCGAATGTTAGATCGATGGCTGTTATGGTTTTGGATATCATTTGTTACAAACAAACGAAGCAACGATTTAATATATAAATATATAATTTTAGAAAGAACAGGAACACGTCAAATTTTTTTTTTTATCAAAAATAAGTATCTTATAATTTGAAAACAAAATTTTCCACTGTACAAAAAATAAAATAAAAATATTTCTTAAAAAAAATTTGAAATAATTCTAAAAAGATAAAGATATGCATATAGATAATTTTTAAATATTTTCAACAGTAAATAAACGTATATCGAAATATAAAACGATATAAAATGGAATGTATAAACTTTACAATTCGTAAGCATTCGTGAGTGAGAAAAATAATGGTTTTGACAAATGTTTAATGTGAGACAGATTAAAAAAAACCACATATGGGTACAATAAACTCCATTACGAACATATTCACAAAACGGATTTAAGTTTCAAATATGGGTAGCATGAAACGCCATTAAGAAATTCAATTCCGCAGATGGGTCGACAACTTTCCGAAAAAAAAAATAAATAAATAAATAATAAAAGCTTTATAGGATGTCATTGATAATGGATAAAGAAATATTTTAAATCCCATTGGAAACCCCTCTGTACAAAAATTTTTTTCGACTATGTATATGGAAAAATGTTTTTTTTTTAATGAAAATTATTTTTTCATGAATATAAATAAAAAATATCGTTTTTACTTTTTTAAAGTCCTGTCTCTGAATTTTATATATTATTTGTAATAATATTTATTTTATTTAATATATTTTAGAAAAAAAAAAATAAAAATTGGATTTCATAGAGTTCAGACAGACGTGTTTTTCTGCCTTAAAAAATAATAAAAAATCTAAGAATAAGTTTTCAAAATATTTTTCAATATTTCAAAATATTTTCATATATTTGACTGAAAATAATTTAATCGTATTTTTGCACAATGGTTGGAGATCCTTCATTAGAAGGAGATAAATTACCACCAGATAAATCGTTGGAGAATTTACCTTCCGCTAAATATCTTAAGGGTAATACATCAAAATCATCAATTAAGACATTAACAAATGCTGCGTCAATGGACAACTCTTCTTCAAGTACATCTTTAAATGAAATTAAAATTCAAGTGCCAATTTTGTTGCTGATATTAAAGTTCAATCTTTTAGGACTGAAACCCATCCTGAAATTAACTTACAATTTGGAAAACAATTAAGAATAGAAGAAAACTTGCTAAATAAACCGTCTTTACAAAATAGAAATAATACCGACAATACAATGGAATGTGAAGATTCATTACTTTCTGACGATAATGATTTTCAAGAAATTCAAAATAAACGCAAAAGACCCAACAATACTAACTTAACTTAAAAAATATAAAAGAAAAAGAATTATTAAATAAAATAACACAAAGCACACAAAATAGATTCTCCATATTAAGTGAGCTTAACATAGAGGAAGAGAATATTTCTGAAAATTTAAAAATCTATATATATATAAAATGGAATGTGTGTTTGTTTTTTTTTTTTGTTTGTTTGTACCTTATAGGACACCAAACCTCTGGACCGATCTTCCTGATCGAGGTAGAAATAAACGCCAAATTTTGTTTGAAAGTTTTAAGCTTTTTGTTCTCTGTACAAATTTGTTCCTTCCAACGGATTTTTTTTTTATTTGGTAGTATATTGCTCTTAATACTGTTAACGTCGCCATATAACTATGAACCACGCCCACTTCACCGCCCCCTTTTTTTAATTCAGATACTTACTTATACCACTAACAATAATTGCTATACAAAATACTTTTTTTGTAATATGTATTTACCTAAAATTTTATACACTTTTTATCTACAGTTAAGGTAGCCATACATTTTTTTATTACCAAATCCCCCTTTTTACCTTAAATTATAATTAATCTGCTTTCAATCTATCTACATATATATAGTATAAAAATGATATGTGTTTGTTTGTGCTTTATAGGAGGCCAAACCCCTGAACCGATCTTCCTAAAATTTTCACAGCGTGTTACTGTTACTCTGGAAGGAATAATAGGCTATATAAATTTTTGATTGGACAAAGGGGCGGTGCCACGCCCATATAACCCAAAACTTGAAATCGTCATATCTTTTGACCTACAGCGGTCATATTTGGTACATATGGTATTGGCATGAATAGAAATACATACCAGAAGAAAAGTGGGCGGGACCACGCCCCTTTTTAGAAAAATAAAAAATCGTAATATCTTCTAAACTACTGGAAGGATCGTCATGAAATTTTCTCAAAAGGATATTTTTGCGAAATAATAAGTCCTTAACTATATAAAGTTGTTAGTGGGCAAAGGGGCGTGGTCCCGCCCATATAACCCAAAATTTAAAATCGTCATATTTCGGCCATTTTTAACCTACGGCGATGATATTTAGTATATATCGTATTGAAATTAATAGAAATAGCACTACAAGAAAACTGGGCGGGACCACGCCCTTTTTAGAAAAATTAAAATCCATAATAACTTCTATTAAGCCCTTGACTATATAAAGTTGTTAGTGGACAAAGGGATGAGGCCCCGCCCATATAACTCAATATTTGGCATGGATTGATTTACTAAATAAGGTGTTTTATTAAATAGGTATACATTCCATGCGAATGTCGGCGGGCCACGTCCCTTTGTTTCCGATTTGTAGGAAGCCAAATATAAACTAACAGATGTACTTTTGCCACGCATTCCAATGATCCCAACTGATTTACCATTCGACTTCAAACGATTACAGTTTCCTGTTCAATTAGCGTTTGCGATGTCTGCACGGAAAAAAAGTCCCCCTGAATTTTTGCTATAAAATATAACTGCCAAATTATATCAAAATGTGTCATTATTTATGGTTAAAATTAACATAATTAATTATCGTTGTAGTTCCTGCAAAGTATAACAATGAATATATATCTGTTATGGCTAAGATTTTTCGTGACCAATTGTATAGTTGGATAGCTGAAAACACTATATTTGTGCACAATAAAATATTTATACGAGACGAATATTTTGTTGCAGTCGATGCATACGCAAAAGCATATTTTGCTGAAAAATGTATCCAAATATAGTGCAAGGCTTAACTGTCAACCCCTTAAATATAATCATATCTTAATACATTTTGTAGCAAAAAATGCAACAAAACATTGCTGTTTTAGCATCTGACATAGCTTTATTAGTGTACTTTGTATGCATAAATATTACTTATTGTTTAGTGTTGTTTTGTTTTGTTTTCTATTTCAATCTGAATGTCACGTGGTGAAAAGCATTTCTTTTGCTGCAAATTGCAGTAATTAAGTATTAATAATGGATGTGGGAGAAATTTTGAATCAATGGGGATATCCCCAATTGATAAAAATATTTAAGGGTAAGTTAAACAAAAAAAATTAAAATAAAAAATAATGGGAAGTTGTGAAATTTCAAATAGAAAATTTTGCCATAAATTTCCAGTAAAGTTAATTACATAATGTATAAACAAGTAAGAAAATTATAGTCGGTCCAGACCGACTATACGATACCCTATACCATGCGTTTAGAAACCCTATCTCTTAGGCCCAACTAACTGGACATTGAAAATAAGCAAAAACCAAATTTGAGTGGGATTTTTATTAATTTTTTTGGCTGCAGATATGAAAAAGTTCATATCGGATGCTATATCTATAAAGGGACTAGGTCCAAAAATGGACCGATCCTGATCATGTTTGGTAAAGTCTCTTGTATTTTACAAAACTATGTACAAACAAAATTTGAGAAGAATCAGTGCAATATTTTTGTTTTTTGATATATTTAAGTGAAGATCGGGAAGCAGCTCTATATGGGGTCAGAGGGATCATTTTTGGACTACTCATTAGTGGATGTAATGAACGCATACAAACCCAATTTGAGTAAGATCTATATGACAATTTGGATCTTATGGCAATTTATGTCGATTTCATATGGGTAATTTGTATGGGGGCTAGGTCTGAACATGGACCGATTCTCACCAATTTCAATAGCGTTCATCCCATGGCCGATAAAAGCTTATATACCAAATTTCATCAAAATATATTCATATTTGCGACCTGCAGTTTGATTACAAGCTTTACATGGACACACAGACGGACGGACGGACATTGTTAAATCAACTCAGAAAGTGATTCTGATTCGATCGGTATAATTAAAGATGGGTCTAGGTCAAATATTTTTGGTTGTTACAAACAGCAGCACAAAGTCATTATACCCAAACCACATAGTGGTATAGGGTATAAAAATTGCTATTGGCTGCTATTATTTTAAATATATATATATATGCATGTTTGTATAATAATGAGCTAAAATAACTAATCGGTAGCACATCACTATGTCTTTAAATTTTCTCATAGTTTGACGAATATTGCGTTGCAGAAAAGAAGCATTTTTGTAAAAAATTAATTATAAAATCATTTTTATATTGTGTGTTTTTTTAAATATTCCGAAATTACTTTAGAGGCTTTTCAAAGTTTGGACTACTACGGAATTGCTGATATTATAAAAAACCAATCAGATCGAGCTTTGTTTTGGAAACGTTATAGAGCTGAATATATTGATCAAGTAAGTTTACAACAAAAGATATTGGACCCGATGTTTTTAAAATAAAAACAAATATTAAATATTGAACAGGCTGATAATTCAACAAATTGCGAAAGTGGGAATAGTGAACCAGCACTTCAAAACTATACCATAGAATCTCTTGAAAATGTAAGTATTTTGGGAAAAGTTTCTAACCTAAAAATTTCGAAGCTTTTAATTTATTAAATGCTTACATTATGTAATATATTTAGTAAAATTATATAGCTACTTCTGCTATATAATAAAATATCTTAAGCAAAATTATATAGCTACTTCTGCTACATTATATAATATATTTAGTATATCTACTATATATTTATATAGCTACTTTTACTATATAATTTAATAATTTTCATAAAATAAAAATATAAATACTTACTATATATATGTAAATATAATATATGAAACTAGTTTTTTTAACAAATATTTAGTTGCATAATAATAATTTTTTATATTCCTATAGTTTATTGCAGGAACCAGTAACCGAAATTTTGACATAAGCATTCCCGCAAATTTTGGTCTAAGAGTAATTAACCCTTATCAAGAAGCTATTGAAATTTCAAAATATATTGAATGTGCTGAAGGAAAATTGGTCAATTTGTATTATCAAAACAATCATAGTTTAGATTCATATTATAGAAATTTACTGACGAAAATTTTGATTCATAATGAATTTGAAAATCAAAATTATCCAACGATATTCAAAATAACAAGTGATCGTTTTTGGAACTAAGAAAACAAATTATTTTACTTTTTCCAAAAGAAACTGAATTTCAAACAATTTACTTTTTTCCATACGATAAAAATACTAAAAAATATTCATCTGGAAAGCTTTGGGATTCTTACAATCACTTCAAATCAGAATTAAATAAGTTAAGAAATGAGGAATCGCAAGTCACAGTTAACACAACTGAAGTGTCCACGGATTTAAAAGAAAAATTGGATTATCTATACAAAAATATTTCTGATTGGGATAAAGTAAAGCAGTATTGGAAAGAAACTCATCAACAAAGAAGCAGCATCCTTGATACAAATATAGCTGTTGGAGAGTATATGAATAAATTTCCGATTTTGGCTACAAGCAAAGGATCAAGACTTCTACTACAAGATTTTGATACTCTTTACAACGATAGCACAAATAAATTATTTGCAAGTTGGGAAGTATTTGACAAAAAATTGATCACAATTGGAGAAAAACTAAAAAAAAACTGGTTGTCAATTGTCTACGATTGATTCTTTAACTCAACCAAAGAAACATATCGCAGATATTATAAATTTTAAAAATAACTTTCGAGGTTTACTTCTTTTGCCTCATTTGCTCAACAAATCTTCGTACATCAAGGGTGGTGCAAACCGTAAAAGATTGTCAACTCAAGAAATTGAAGACTTCTTTCTTCGCCTTGTCAGTGTAAGTTTACATTTTATCTCTTTAATTTAAAATAATTAAATTATTTTTTAATTTTCTTATTTATTTTAAGGACGCAAATTTTTTTTTTAATTTTCTTATTTATTTTAAGGACGCAAATTTAATTCAAGAAGAGTTATCAAAACTACGAGAACTTTCTTTAAAGAATAAGCAAACATTGCAGCCAACAATATTTCTAGTTGGAGAAAACTTTGGTACGTTATTTATAATGTTTATTTAATATTAAAAATTTTATTTTATATTTATTTTTTACAGATTTGGTTCGAAAATCATACATTGCCATAAACGACATTATTTACGAGTTTGAAAGTGCAATAGCAGCAGTAGACGGTTGTTTTAAGGCATTTCATGTGCTACGCTGCGGTTATCCAGCAGAAACCAAACCAATTTGGATGTTTTTGCAGAAATATTTGTACGGATTAAGCACGAGCAGTGACACAAATTACACAAGCGTCACATCGCTTTACAGTGAGCTATCAAGTATTGAAATTTAATTATTATATTTATAAACATAAGAATGAACTGTTTCGCTTGCACTAAAACTATAAATTCTGCTTTTGAGTACATTAAACACTTTAAATTATATCATAAAAGAAATTACAAAGTTTTAAAATGCACTGATTGTCCAGAAATTCGGTTATTTAACTCTTACAATTCATTCAGTAAACATATTGGTAGACATTTTAAGGAAAAAACACTAGTTTCTTTGAAATCTGCCAAAACTTCCTTAGCAGTAAATCTTTTGTCGATACCAAATCCTTTAGAGTTGTGTATCGAAACTATCTCAAACCCAATTTCTGAAAACAATAACTTGTGTATTAGACCTCAGAGTTTTATTGATGATAGTACAAATGAATCTATTAAAGATTTAGTAGAATCGATTTATGAAAACAAATCACTTTGTCTATCATCCGTACAAAAAATTTTTGGTGAATTTGAAAAATTTTTAAAAGGAAATTTACTAATTTCAGCCGAGCGGCAAATTTTGAATCAAATATCAAGGTCAAATAATGTTGCTGAAAATTCAGAATTTATAATGCAAGGGTTCAAAAAGATTAGAAATATTTTTCTGAATATTAACACCCAGTATAAACGGTTACAGTATTTAAAAAAAATTCTTTGAATCACTTGAATTCTAAATCAGTCGAGTTAGGAGAAAGGTTTGACATCAGTCGGCAGAATGAACATGCAATTTTGAAACCAGTAAAATGCACAATGTCATTTAATTCGCTATCACAATATTTGTCCATAATGTTTCGAGAAACCGAAAATCAAATCTTAATAATGAATTACGTTAAAGAACTTTTAACATCGAAAAAAATTGTGTCAGAAAAGCGTTAATGAATTGCCGTATTTCGTTCGTACACCTACTAATTATTGTGTCGATTTAGAATTAAATTCTGTAAAAGAAACTGGCATTGTTGAGGATTGCATATTTCACCAAATATCAAGTTTTCATGCTACTAATAATCCGTCGGTTGATATAATGCATGATCTTTTTGAAGGCGTGTTAAATTATGAAATAGCTATTGTTATACTTCAAGTGGAAAAATTTTTCAGTTTGGAAGACTTTAACATTAAAGTTCATTGCTTTAATTATAGTGAATATGCAAGTATTAATAAACCTCAACCAATTAGCATTGACAATTTAAAAGTCGGTAAATTGCGGTATTCTGCTTCAGAGATAATGTGGTTAACAAAATTTTTAGGTGTTCTAATAGGGGAATGGATCAGTTATCAAAATCAAAAGTTGCAAGTTTTCCTTTTATTAAAAGAAATTTCAGAAATTGTTCTTAATGATTCAGTAAATGAGAATTTAGTAAAGCATTTGCAAACTCTCATTACAGAACACCATACACTTTTTTTAAAAGTTTACGATAGGCCACTTAGACCTAAACACCATTTTATGTTGCATTATCCAGAAATAATGAAACAAATTGGACCCCAAGTCTGGAGTATGCGTTGTGAAGCAAAACACAAGGAATTGAAGCAAATAGCAAAATATACGACATCTCGAAAAAATATTTGCCAAACTATAATGCAAAGATACATTTTGTCACAAAACAAACAAAATTCTGTAAATTTTTTTGATTTCGTAGAGCCAAAAGGGCCTAAAATAAATCCCAGTATTCTTCAAAATATTTCAGGAGCTCTTATAGGCAAACAATTATCAGATATGATATATTATAAATGGATAGTATTAGATAACCGAAAAATTAAAATTGGTAGTGTAATTAGTTTCGGTTTTGAAGAAGAGTATAAGAATTTTTACCAGGTGCTACATATTATAGAATTAAATAATTCAAAAGTAGAATTTATAGTAAGCAAGCTCAATATATCATTTTATGATGGGCACAGATGTTGTTACATAGTCGAAAAAACTACCGACACATATTTATTTTTGACCACGAATTATTATTTTGAAACATTTGTGTTGATTTCATTTCAATCCCAACTTTTACTCCTATAGAACATAATTATAAGTTTGTATTTCATGTTGCTTATTAATAATTAATTTAAAGTAAAAATATAAATTTACCTTAACTTATGTTAAAACTAAACATGTAAATTGAAACAAAACGAAAAATATTCTTAATAAAATAAAATTCTTACTTTAAGTTATCAAGCTATTTTTTATTTCCCAAGTATGGAACAAAAATGGTAAGTAAAATATGGCTAAACCAAGGAGCTGACCGGTTACTAATTTTCCTATAATGTATATAAAATTAGATATATTTTGTTGCAAATTTGGCACCAAACTTACTCTAAACAGTAAGAATTAAACAGCAAAAATCACCAAATACAAATTTATTCTAGCCACATCTTGTAGCTAAATGAGCTACAAAATAAAGCTATTTTGCATATTTTAAGTTTGAGAATACAAATGAATCAAAAGCAAAAGTAACAATGGCTTTGTGTTAAACAGCTTTCTAATATCGAACATTAGATACAAAATAGACTATAATAAGAAATACACTGTATTACAATGTGTAAATATATGTAGCAAAAGTAGCTATAAGCGATTGATACAAATGCAAAAATTATATTACTCTTGTTCAATAATTTGAAGTAAAATTGGTTATTTAGCAGATATTTCTATAACAAAATTAGTTACAAATACAACATAAGCAAGCATAATATTCATCAAATGCTCTTATATTTGCTTGTTGTAAAATATATGAAATTTTGCTATAAAACGCCACTGTCCCAGTTTTAGCTATAATTATAGCTATTTCCATATATAAATTGTAGCAAAATTTAGTAGATGTTTTTTCCGTGTGTTAACAAAGCTCAAGGTCAATCTCTTCAAGTTTGCGGCTTAAATTTAGCAAATCCATGTTTCTCCATGGACAGCTTTATGTTGCATTCTCACGAATTTATATGTTTATGCTCCAGATGGACAAACTAAAAATATTGTATATCCTAAAGCATTGCAATAATTAATTCTAAATTAAATAAATAATATTTTGTTAATGTATAAATATTTTTTTTTTATTTTATTTTATTTTATAACGATGAGGGGTAGCGAAGCACACCGGGTTAAGCTAGCATTTGATAAAAAAAATAAAAAAAAGATAAGTTCCAAAAAAGAAAATAAATTTTGCCCTCCAATATTTTTGTTCAATGTTAACATAGAACATCTTAGAGAACAACTAAATTCTAAAAAAGTTAGTTATAAAATTATAAATAAAAATAAAAACAAAAGCAAGTTGTTTTTAAAAGATGCATTAGTTCATGCAGAAATGATGCAACTTCTCAGAGATAAAAAGATCGAATCTTACTCTTATACTCCAATTGAGCAGAAACGTGCAAATATAGTCCTACGAGGATTATATTATAAAACTGATTTGAATTCAATTAAAACTGAAATTGATTCATTGGTTCCTAATACGATTGATTCTGTTTCAAAATTTTCCACCCCTTTTTCTAGAAAAAATGGTTTGAATCAGAAGATCTCATGGGAATCTCCTAAGAGGAATTCTAGGGAAATTCAATGTTGGCGTTGTAATTGTAACAGACCTTATACTTGCGATAAATGCGACAAAGATCACGCTCCTGGTGAGTGTCAATTTATTTCTACTGAAGATAATTTACCATTTTGCAATAATTGCAAACAACACGGTCATCCGTCAAATTTTAAAGGATGTTCTGCTTATAAAATTAGATATGAAGAGAAGGACTAAACTGGATGCTTTAGAAAAAAACATCAAATTTCTAATAATGTGTTAACATATTTAAATAATAATAATTTTGTACATAAGGGGAAATCATTTGCTAGTCTTTTTGAAAATAATTTATTTCCAACTTATCGTCCTAATTTAAAACCACCTTTAGTTGAAGAATTCTTAAAAATTGCAAAAGTTCTTTGCCAACCTGAAGCCCTCTCTTTAGATAAGAAAATAGGCAAATTTGTTAAAAATTACAAGAAACTTTCAAAAGAAGATGCCGTAAAGCAATGTCGGGATCTCTTGGCTGAAGTAAATAAGACTTATGACCCATAATGCTTTAAATTTATTGACATTTAATGTTAGATCTTTAATCGAAGTAAGTCGTAGAATAGATCTATTAAATATTCTAAAATTTAATAAGATAGATATTGCGTTCATCCAAGAAACACATTTGAGAGCTAGTCATAAAGTTAAATTTGAAAATTATACCTTTATAAAAGATCAAAGCTCACAAGGAGTTGCTATTGTTTTAAGAAATTCTTTTAAATATTCTGTAGTTAATATTTCAAGTTTAGGGTTTCCAAATGTTTTCATTACTATAGAAGTTTTAACTGATGGTTCAATAAAAAAATATTTATTAGGGCCATTATATATCCCTTGTAACTGTAACGCGACACAGTTAAATGATGGTCTGTCATATTTATCGAATTTGTCACAAAATTTTGATAAAACTTTTATTGGAGGTGATTTCAATGCAAAACATACTTCTTGGGGTGATTCTATAGCTAATGCAAATGGAAATATATTTTTTAATTTTTTACAATGTAACTCAATATTTTTCAAACGCATTTCTAGTTATAGTCCGTCATATCCAAATGGGTCTTCATTTCTTGACCATTTCTTAGTGAGTACTACATCCATAAATTCTTCAAATCAAAATTTCAAAATTTCTACACTACCATCATTTTCTGATCATTTTCCTATTCATCTTTAAATCAAACTTCGAAACCCTGAATTTATTTTAAATACACAACCTATTAGTTTTAAAAATACAAATTGGAATTCTTTTAAAAATGATGTAAGTCAAAGTATATTACAAAACTACCCAACATCAATTAGAAATCTTTCAAATTTAGAAATTAATCAGTATATTCAGGAATTTATAACAACTCTGAACTTGATTTCTAATGAACATTCGAAAAAAAATTGAATTGAGGAATCGAAAATTCATAGTTTCTGATAGAATTAAGACTTTGTTTAAAATTAAATATGATTGGCAAAGAAATCTAAAGAAAATTTACCATAGAACTTTAAATCGTTTCGATTCAAATTATTTATTGCTTTCAAAACAAATACAGCTGCTGAATATTATTCTTAAAAGACAAGTAGAACTTGAACAATAAGAAATTTTTAAGGAGCATCTTGAAAAAATAAAACCTGGCCCAACAGCTCATAAAAAGATTTATAATTTAATAGGTTATAAAAAGAATCAAACTTTTAAACATTTATCTGTTGATGGCATATTGATAGAAAATGAAACTTTGAAATTGGAAAAATTGAAAAATCATTTTTTAATAGAGATAAAATAGAGATATCTCACAAATTGAAATAAATATTAATAATACTATTTCCAGAACTGCAAATTTTCAATATTTTTTTAACGAAAATTTTTCTGCCACAAATTCACAAAATCACACAAGTCTTGTTACTTTAGAATAACTAGTAGTTCATTCGAAAAATTTAATTAACAAAAAATCTTTCGGCTTAGACAAAATTTCCCATTTCATTTTAAAGAAACTTCCATTAAAAGCATTTGAATTTCTAACCATTATTTTTAATAATTGTTTAAACAATTCATATTTGCCTGATGCTTGGAAAATTTCGAAAACAATACCATTAAAAAAAGAAACCAAACTTAATCGATATAAACAATTTACGACCTATTTCATTGCTTTCAAATTTGGGAGAACAATTCGAGAGAAAATGGATATAGGAATTATTGGAAATTACATTCCAGATGTACAATTTGGTTTTAAGAATGGACATTCAACAACTGACGCTTTAATAAAATTTCAAAATGATGTCGTTTGTAATCTTCGTAAACGATTTTACACTGTTGCAATTTCTTTAGATGGCGAAAAGGCATTTAATCATGCTTTTCACAATGGTATACTTCATAAAATGATTGAAATAGGGTTTAATCCTTTTATTATTAAATTAATTAAAAGTTATTTTTCTGATAGAACCTTTTGCGTACAATTTAATGATGGTTTATCAGATTTTGGAAATGTTACCAGTGGCGTTCCACAGGGTTCAATTTTAGCTCCACATTTATATAATATATTTATGTACGATTTTCCTCATAATTTTACAAGTTCAATTGGTCTATTGTATGCTGATGACTCTCTTTTATATTCACATCATAAATTTCCACTTGTTGCCTTAAGACAGGTTTCAAGTCACCTTGAAAAAGTTAAAATTTATGATAATTGGGGGATTAAACTTAATACATCTAATGTGAAGCAATTTTTTTACGCAATGCTTCAGGAAAATGTAAAAATTTTGTTGTGCCAGAAAGTAAAACGCTAAAACTTTTTCTTTGTGGTTATGAAATTCCCTTCAAAGAAAATATCAAATATTTAGGAATCAATATTAACAATCTTCTAAAATTCAACAAACATGCCAGAATAGCTTTAAAGAAATCTTACAAAATTATGGGTGCATTTTCAAAAATTTTGTTTAATAAGAGTTAACCAATGAAAACTAAGCTCTTATTATATAAAACAAGTATTAGACCAGTTTTCTTATACGGTTTTCCTATTTGGTTCAATATTTCACCTACAGTCATAAAGGAAATGGAAATTTTTGAACGGAAAATTATAAGATGTTGTATTGGTAAAAACTTTGAATCAATTTTAAAGCGATACTCTAACATTTTTATTTATAATCAATCAAATACTACTCCAATTGGCTTATACATATGTGATATTTTAAGAAAATTCATTTCAAGATTATCAAATCATGAAAATAATTTTATTAATTTTATTGAACAAAGAAATTTTAGTTGGTCATATACAAACTACTTATCACCAATTGGCTATATTAATGAAATTCCTCCAAATTTTGATTTGAATACAAATTTATGCGCTAATTTTTATATAAAAAGTACACCAGGTACTCATAGAGGATAGTACATTTTTATTATCATTTATTATTTTGTTGTGATTTGTGTTATTTTCTTTTAGTTTTTAGTTTATTTTTAAGTCGTAGTTTTAAGATTATTTTAAGAGATTCACTCTCCAGATATGTTAGCTCCGGGAGCAAGAGCATTTTACTCACACTTACTTTTCATTAAAATTTTAATAATTTCATCGATTAAGCATGGTGCTGTTCAAATTTGTTGTAATTAAGATAATACTTTATAGCCTTAAGTTATTTACTCTCTTGTTATTTTTATGTTTAAGTTTCTATTATTATATTAAAAAAGGCTCAATATATATAACTTATAACTTATAACTTAATATATTTTAAATATTTCGTCCAATATAGTAAAATCGAATACTGAAATTCACTACATAATTTAAAATGAAAAGGAATGATTTCTTTCGAATACTCTGGTCATGTTTTAATACAAGATATTACACACAAATTTTATTTTCATCCATATGAATCAACACGATGAATGAATATTTCAAGTACCGCATACATATGTATGTACATATGTACATGTGTTTTTTATCGTATTACGATTGCAATTCTATATAAATTAAGTGAATTCTGACTAAATGACATTTGACTTGGGATGATCAGATTGGACAAGCGAAATAACATTTTTCTCTACATACAAAATACATAAATTATTTGATGGTCTACTATCAGAAACATATGTTGCACAATTTAAAGTATAAATTTTATACACACACTTTACAAATCATTGTGAAAAATTCAATCCGTATAGCGGAGAGGGTAATGAATAATGAGCTCATTCCTACTCTATAGCAGCACAACCCAATTGTGGTTGTTTATAGGTTATGGTGTTTGTAGTAGTGGTGTGTTACAAAAGTAGCGGCGAAAAAATACGAAAGAATAAAAAGAAAACCATAATAATAATACTACATTTAGCTCTTATCAATTACGTAATATTTCAGTTTAAACACAGCTTAAAATACACATGTATTTTATGTAGGTATGTTTATTAATTTAAATGTCAGTCTTGTTGATTTAATTGCACGAAAACAAGTTGTATCAATGAAGTTTTACAAAATTGCGTGTAGAACACAGAGATAAAATGACAAACTAAAAGAAATTGAAAATAAAAACAAAATTACGTATTCCTGTCACCGCCTATTTTTAGAGAGCAAAATATTATTGTGTATTAAGAAAAGCTAATATATAAAAAAAATATATATGATTTTAAAATATATTTCAGTTCATCTTATTCGCTTTCACTTAATTTTCGTAATAAACATGAATTTGGGGGAAAGTGCATAAGAAAATAGCATTTTAAAGGTAAGACTGCATAATATTAGGCTTTATGTTTGCTGATAATGCAAATAATGAGAAGTTTTTGCTGCAAAATAATATAACCGATTAACACTCATGTGCAAGAACGCGTTGCTAGGGTGTTCTATATCGATTAGAGACCATTTAAAATGGTTCTCGTTCAAATTTCACTTCAGTTTGAACACTTTCAGTACGTAGGTACAGGTCCATACAGTTTTCATTTTATTATTGCTATACACTTTAAACATTTCATCAAATACTAAATGATTTATTTATTTATTGAAAGTATTATATAAAGATAAATTTATAAAATACAAAAAAGAAATAGTGTGGGCCATTACATTATATATATTTTTTTTGATTTAAATTTCATTTGATTTAAATACATTGCCAGATCTAAGGATATTCTTAATATTTGTTACTATGTTCTTATTGCAGTTGAGTACTTCTTCAAGTGGTTCATTTGTTGAGCTTATCGGAAATTCTTTGAAGATGTGACTTATTGTAAGTTCCTCTGAGCAGTTTTCACATTGCCTACGTTGCGTTTTTTCAAAAAAATGTTGTGTGCTAAATATTGTTGTTCCAACTCTGATTCTGGCAATTGTGATGCAGTCTTTCCTGCTGAAGTGTTTATGGTAAGAAGGTCGTGACGTACTGCTGTTGTGAGACTTTAAAAAGTTGTTTGATGCACTCCATCGTTGATGTTGGAGCTCTAGTTGAATATATTTATGGAAGTTTGATATCACAGGCACAGGCGGTGGTACATCTGTAATTAATGGATGATTGTTTGCATTTTTAGCAGCTTTGTCAGCGGGTTCATTACCTCTGATCCCCACGTGTCCTGGAATCCAAAGGATAATAATTTCATTTAGCAGTATGGAATTACCGAGTACAAATTTTCTGCTTTTACTATCAAGTTTTAGTGATTTGACTGCACTAAGACTGTCAGTACATATCAAAGATTTTTCTTGTTTTTTTATGCATAGCATACAGCGTGCCTTATGGCCGCTAGTTCGGCTGAGAAAATGCCTGCATGATTGTTTAATGGTTTCGAAGTTTTTATTGTTTTGTTCAACGACAGCATATGTACAAAATATGTTTTTTGAAAATTAATAAAAATAATTTTAATTTTACAATCATATTACCGTTTTTTAGCGCTTTTACTTTCATTCTAATTTAGTACCCTTTAGCGCTTTTTGGGGTACTGTTTTAGCATCGCTACCGATTTCGGTTAAAAATATAAATCTCGATTAAAAAACAGATATTATTGGTTTCCAACAATGAGCAAAGAATAGCTTAAACATTGGTTTTACAGTTTCCTAATAAAATTAAAGTATTATTTATTTATTTTTTTATTAAATACAAAATAACTTCATTTTCTTTTTAAATTTAAATTTGTTGCAGCGTAATCAGATAAAACTAAATAAGGTCATAATAGAGTGGATCCATCGTGGGTTTGTTTGGGTTTGTATTTTTAAGCACTATTCTCTACACTTGTTCGTTTATAGTTTCTGTTGTTTTAAATGAAAATGACTTGCGTGCGTAATTCTGTTTTGACGTACGCTTCTTCATCCATAACAAAGCAGCAATTATTCTTTCCTAAAAGTTCATACAACTAGTATGACTTTCTTTTGCTTTTCTGATACTTCTGACATCTTTGATTTCATTCGGGGTTTGAAGCAATTCCGTCCCTTGCATATTGGAACCATCGTTCCGCATCTTTATACAAAACCTCTTATTTCGAGTTTCATTTTTGTTGTTATTCCTTGCTTCTTCGATATAGATAAGGTTTCAAAATAGCGTTCCAGAACATATTCTATAGTATTTCTTGCCCTTTAAAGTCTTTTACAATAAAATGTACTGGTCCTTTCGGATTTATTTTCCCTTTGTCAACGATTAATTTTCTTCATAACTACAGATACCTTGAATATATATTTCAAATCTTGAAATTTCATATAATTAGAGTCTGTCTGTTGGAACCTTCCACTCTAATGCTGCTTTCATATTGTTTTTTTTTACATGTAAGAGAGAGATTTTGGGTTGGTTTGGTGTAAGTGTTTAGTGAAAATAATTGAGAAAATATTGAGTCTGGGATAAACTTCCGAAAAGCGCATGGTATACTAACGTATTTTGACCTGCTAATCACGAATATCATAGTGAAAATTGCCGCAAATACAGTTTTCAGTATAAAAATCGGGAAAATCCTTATTTTTTCTGCTGTACATTGGCGCGCTATCCTGACCGATTTCTTATACTTGTACAGCGGAAAATAGCAAAGTTGAAGTACTGCAGCGGAAAATATTTAGAGCGAAGCTACTACAGCGTAAAATCTGCAGATTGAAGCTACTTCAGCGGAAAATATTCCGAGTGATGCTACTACTGCGCAGAATATTGAAAGTTAAGCGATGAATTGTTTTCGAGTTCATAATTTTATTTGAATTGTATAATCTGTAATTCCGGCCATATCATAATGGATCGGAATTATAACATCTTTCATTTAAGATCGATATTACAAGATCACGTAAAAATATTAAAATGGTTACGCGACATTAAAATGATCCCTACCACAAAATATTGTGGCCTACACAAAAATTACATGACAGTGTACGAATCACGATTGGGCTGTGGTCAGTTTGTTTGCCAAAGAAAATGCAAATACAACCACAATGCGACCGTAGCAACAAATACATACACAAACACAAGGAATGGTTATAGACTTTACCTCCACATGGTGCAATCTGGGGAAAGCTAAAATTGTTTTAACCTTATCTTATACACCAATCGAAAGATCTCCAAATGCTGTGTTCATAAAATTTAAAAATTTTGATTATTATCCTCTTTGAAGTCATACGGTGAAAATAAACAAAAAAGGGGATCAATGGGAAATATTCTCTCACTACGACCTTAAAGAATTCAATCGCTGCCATTTTTTTGTGACTTTCGAGGTCTAGACTTTGAGACCTTTCTATTCAGAAAATATAAAAAATACACTTTTCGAAAAAAGTGCAAATAAAATGCGACATTTTTAGTCAGAAAAGAAAACGACATTACATTTGATTATTTCAACTTTTACTATAAAATGAGATACTGTCATGGACAGTAAATTAGCACACAACTTTGTAATAAAAACAATCATATTTTTTATTATATGTTAGTTCTACCCACAAAAAACATAAAAAACTTAAAATACATATTCTTAAAAAAAAAAAAAACAAAATTTTGACGAAATTTCCAATCGTCTGCTCATTAAGGCCAGCAGCATCTTATACGCCATATTTTAGCTAGACAGTAAAATAGCACAAATTAAAATTTTTGGAATAAAAAGAACATAGTTTAATAAATAATAAAAAGAGTAATGTTTTAAGGTTTACCTGGTCAATAATTAGTAGTGTAACCTTTATTTTCAAGTACCGCTTGGCATCTACGGGACATGCTTTTAATTAAATTCTGGCAACGCTCTTTGGTAATCGAGTACCAAGCATCGTGTAATCCAGTCCAAAGATCATCCAAGTTTTTGTTCCAGTCCAGTCGGGAGCCGGCCAGTCTAAAACCGGGATGTTTCCTTTAGAAATCCACTCCTTTACAATCTTCGACGTGTGTTTGAGGACATTGTCGCGCATGAAAATGAATGACACTGGTATGTATCCAAAAGTATATGGTTCTTAAGAATGTCCAAATACTGATAATGGTCCATTTTTCCATTAATTCTGACAATGGGATGCTTACTCCACCATGCTTCTGATGCTTACTCCACCATGCTTCACGGTCTTCTGAGTGTAGCGTGATTCAACGCTTGGCATTTTGGTCGATAAACAAACACTCTACCATCCGATTTACCTTAGTTTCATCACTCCAAAGTATTTTTTTTTTCCAGAATGAGAGGTCTTTAGACTTGTGGGTGCGAGCAAATAATTTCGGCTTTCGCGTCCAAAAAGTGGTGAGTCATTCAGTAGTGTTCGGATGAGCCCGTCTGATAAATTTAATTAAAATTGAGTGTTAATTTCGTTCGCAATATCGCGTAATGACATGAAAGGGTTCTTCGTCGACATCCGAACAATAGCACGGTCCACTTGTGTTTTTTTTTTTTTTTTGAAAGGTGGCTTCTGTTTTTTGTTTCCTGTTACAATTAAATGAGTTTGTTTTCATGGAATTAAGCATATTATAAACCATTTTTCGCGAACGATGCATAGTTTCGGCAACTGCAGGCTGCTTTTTTCCATCATTCCACATGTTACCTATAATGTGCCTCTCGTCTGGCGTGCAACCTTTCTAACGTCCCATTTTTTGCCACAAGGTGAAACAACACCAAATTAAAAGAAAATTAACGTAAGAGAGAAATTTCACAAAAAAAAAAACTTTTATTACACTTGTGCGCGCGTTGTGCTAATTTGCTGTCCAAGCCAAACCCAGCTAATGACGAAATAGCAATCACAACAAAAAGAAATCAAAATAACGGTGATAACTTTTATTAGATTTTGACGTCATTTTCAGACATATCTATAATATTAGAAGGCTAGTCTATATGTAATATATTTGTTTTGGCCTAAATGGCTTTATATTACGGAAATTTATAAATAAACAAAATCGAGAGTAACGATACATTGTGTTAGTCCATAGTATATTAATGGGAGTAGTCGAGCGTGAAATGTGCCCCATCTTAATCTAAAAATCTATTTTATCCACAAAATTCGAGGTATTCCAATGTATATGTAATTTCCTCAGGATACTGTTACTTGTGCGTTTTGTTCTCCAGAACTTTCTACAACCACCTGGTTAGGTAGAAATCTTAAATTTTTAATATGTATAGAACAGATCACGGGATAAATCCATACGAAGGTTGATTTTTTGATCTGCGAGTAGATGAGCTTATAAAAATAGTATTATTGGTCTGCCTGACTGGAAATGCTTATACGTTTGTTCCAAATATATATTTATATTTAACTAAAAGTTCTTAGAAAAGTTTTTATTTAAAAACTGACTACAAAAACTGACCTTTTATTTTTTATTCAGAAAGGTCAAAGCTGAACATAGAAGTTTTTCTTATTAAACTCGCAAACAAAATAATCGATAGAAATGAATTATAATGATAGTATTACTTATGCTTGCAGTAAACGCAATTAACATTCATGCATATGGATATGAACGTACGCACACATATTTTTTTTTTAAATATATAACATAAACACATTCAGTAACAAAAGTAACGTCGGGAAGTAAAACAAAAATAAAACACGCATACCAGCCTAAGAATATGAAAACTAATTAAAATGCTACGCCCTATGATCCAACCTTTGGATATATGTACATCTTTTTAGTTTTTTTGTACTTTTTATAAATTTTTATTAATTGTCGGCTACCATTTAGATAACATGCTTATTGTGTCATTATAAGAATAATTTTTATGTTACACGATAATCCATTATTGTATTAACTCACTCTCGATATTTAACCTTTTTAGTGTATTATCATGTTTTTATTTGTAGTCTGTTGCTAAAACGAATTTGTTTTTTGTTCTTTTTTTAATAGATACAATTATATTTACTATGTACAATTGAGTGTATTTTTTTCGTATTTTAATTTACTTAATTTCTGGCAAATATGTGTTATTGAATTTTTTTATGTATTTTTCACTTTCAGACACTGATTGTACTGATATATTATTGTTGTTGTTAATTATGATGAACACTAAACACACTCACGATAGATATATTATGCTCCTGCTCGCTTAGCGAGCAAACAGAGCAGAGACATCAAGCAACAACAACAAGCTTTTGAGCGAATGAATGTACGATAAAAAAAATGATGTCATCATCAACACAGTAACGGTGTGGCATAGTGTAGGAATAGTTGGAATAAGGCTAAAAGAAAACTTAAAATTTTTTTTTTTCATAGATAAATATCAATCGATGGATGCGTATTATAGGACTATTTTGTTTTCTTAAATATTGCAGTATTACATTTATTTAATTTTATCCAAAATTGATTTCTTTTAGTTTTAATTTTTATTACTCTTTTATTTACAGCCGCTTTTAATTTAAACCTGTGTATAGGGCGTTGTCTGTCTTGCCTTAGTTAATTTTTTTATTTTCACTTCCTTTTTCACATATCAAAAAAGAAACTTTCCTCCAAACTTACCGCCGTTTCGTACTTTTCAATTAATAGAGTTTATACACAGTTCGTTTTGTTCCCAATTAGTATTTATTAATATTGTTCTATTAAATTAGCTCATTTACACACAATTTTAATAATTATTTATCACTTTTTCATGAACGAACAACTTTGAGAAACGACAGCAATTGGACTACTTGAAAAAGTGAAAAATTATGTATACAACAAAATTGAGAACTCAGTTACGGAAATTTGGCAGCATTTTTTTTCAAAGAGGTTGCCAAACTTTTGAAAAATAGACACATTGAAACATTCACACAAAGCTTTAAAACAAACGACAAAGTATTTTTTATTTTTTAAACCAATTTTAAATGCAATTATTATTATTATTATTATTCGTTTATTTAATCCAATAAATACAATTTAAAGTTTAATTGTTGCGAATGAACAATAAACACAGGCTCTTGAGGCTATGTGATATACAGGCTTAACCAAGAATCATATATAATAGAGAATGTGCTAACCATAATTTTGTGACAAGAAGACTGACAACGCAAGAGCAAGAATCATATAATATACATATATATATATATATATATATTATATATGATTTTTGGTTATAATTTCATAAAATGCTCACTTGGTTTTTTGATTATTGCTCTGTAACAATGTCTCTTGTACCGAATAACAACGCGTTACATTGTGTCCTATCTGTGCAATGTATGTGACACAGTCTATCAGTATTTTAAATTATCATGGCCTATAAAACTTTGTTGGTTCCCATCTCTGTTACGGGCTCCTATTTGGCACTAAAATGTAACCGGACCGACTACTCCGCGTAAGACTCTCTGATAGGGTGTGAATCCCTCCCATCATTCTAGCCCTGGAACCGCAACAATAAATTGTACAAAAAAAAAACAAACAACTGACAACATCACACATCAAAATTGGGAGGAAGTTGTTGTCCTCCAGTCGCCCTTCCCAACCATGGCCACCAGGTACCCCACCCGTTTTCCAGTGACCCCTGTTTCCGTTCCTTCCACACCACTTACCTCACATCACCCCTAAAAATAGCTTACTCACTGATATTTCTCATTTTTTTTTTTATATTATCACATATCCTATTCTAACAAAGGGAAAAGTAACTTACACTAAACATAAAATAAGAACTTACTCTATTACTAACAATTTCTTTTTTTTTTTATTTATTTTTATTTTTTTTTATATATAACAATGACACTATAATGTGTTAATTGGTCGCGTCGATGTGGGATAACTTATCACCAGACCAAAAATCTCTATTAGTTCGATTCACAGTAAAAATTCTCTTTCCTTTTTTTTTTTTTTTTTATTTCCGGTCAAACTTACCGGATATCTCTTTTTTTCTTAAATACCGATCTAACTATATCAGGCCTGAAGGAGCTCCCTAAACACCTTTTTTTATATTTGCTAGTTTTTAAATGTCCCCTCTTTTTTTTCCGTAGCGAAACTCCAAACTATGAATCTAACCGATTTTACAAGACTTTGGACATTCATAAATCGATGACGATAACCAGTGTTACGAAGCACTAGTACGGTTGGACACCACTTATGTTGCGATTACACATACCACCGGGCGTCACCTTGTTACAAACCGTTCGCACTGATGAGGATTCCGACTAGCTCGTATATATTCTCAGGAAGGTCCCAACCCTCTCACCAGGCGCGTGAACGTACACAAAATTAAAAAAAAAAAAGACAATATTAAACTGAAACCAAACTAAATACTCATTAACAACAAACCACACCATACCACAGACAATACGGAGACAGATGTTATGCTCCTCGATTTGCCCACCCAACCTTGATCGAAATAACTCCAAAACATGTTCATTTTCGACCCCTGACACCACTTGACCTTCCCTCCTTTAACTTACCATTATTACCTTTAACCCTTTGAACAATTAAGCCAACATTATTTAATATTCAACTTTCATTTAATTAACATTATTATATATTTTTTTTTTTTTTTTCCCAATATAAACTTAAACCTAACAATATTATTTCTTAACCTCTATTCACATACATACATAATCCTAAAAAAAAATTGCAGAACAAATTTTTATTAAATATAATACACCCTTAACTTACGCTTCCTTTAAATACACTCTCTCTTCGATATAGAAATGTTCATGAAACTTTCATACATAAATAGTTATTAATACAATTTCATATTTATATATATTACCATACAAAACTTATTTAATCTTTCCTTTTTTTTTTTCTTATATTTACCCTAGTTTCCTATCGACTAGCAAAAATCTGATCATTAATACATGATCATTAATATCTCTTTTTTACTTAACTTTTACTTTTAACTTTAAAATTTTTCAACACTCTTCACTCCCTAGGGCTCAAATCTCCTATAACTGCCAAATATGGAACGCACAAACTACCTAAATATCTATCTGAAGGAGCTCCCTAAGATGATAAATTACTTCTGGCACTACCCAGATATTTATTTTACAACCAACCGCGTTGATGTGAACCCTAACTTCTGGTGTTCAAGTAAGTATAAAATTTTGCTTTTTTTCCAATTTAACAGAATTTCAATTAAAGATTTATTTTTTTCAGATTTTTGCCGTTAACATGGGAATACACATGACTCACTACCTCACTTGTTTTTTTTTTATTTTTTATATAATTTTAACCTTACTTAAACTTTCTATATATTTATTCTTAGTCTATATATGTATGTATATATATGTGTATTTTTTTTTTACTTTATTTTAACATTTTTATACCATTAAAAGATTTTACTTGTAAACTTCACATTCAGCTCTTTTATATTCTTTTCACAGATTTGTTTTCATATATGTGCAATTTCAATCCAGAACTTTTACAAATTAGTCAAACTTAATTTCGTTTTCAAATATTTTACATAGTTCTCTTGATACACAACTATGTTCTAGCTTGGTTTTACACACTGATAGCAGTGTTGTTGCTCTATGTGACTTTTTTGATATTTTTGGTTGTTCGACTATACACGTAACAAAAATTAAAATACAATAGCAGAGTACCTGACTATCCACGGGATTACCACACTTCTCTGGAGGATTCGGGAACACCGGAACACTCAGCACCTATTCCACTCGCTGTCGTTCTTATTTTTCTCCGTTGCCCTCTTCCGAATAATATTTTGGGGTCACCGCCAGGTCTGTAACATCAAAGACATCTTCTCCTATATTCACTATTTACGGTATAACCTCCACTACACTTACTTTTAAAATTTTTTTTTCACTGTTTATTTTCACTCTTGATTATTTAAATCTCAACAACCGAGCCTTCACACTAGACTATACACAAGTAATAAACTTCGCCTTACAAATTTGACTATGCACAATATACGTCTGACTTCTTCAGTCAACATATAACTTCTGACTCTTATTAATTTATCCCTGCATCGACTTCGCTTGTTCTAAGTTGCTGTTTTTTTTCCATTATTCCAGATACTATATACTTCAACGTTACTTTTTTTTATACATTATATATTCTTACTTTAGCGCCACAATCTCCATCTTTTATTTTCTATATCATCCTATCTTTTGTTAACATCCCCGCCAAAACTCCATCTTTTATTTTGTAAATTAATTTGGCTCCATATAACTTATATTTCTTCGTCTTTTGAATTTTTCTTTCCTTGACACTATATTTTCTGCATGTTATCTAGAACCTTCCTTTTTGATAACCAAAGAAAATAAATATCTTCCTTTTCACTTCATCCCACATGTCCAAATCCTCCCTTTTCCACACCAAACTATCCTGTACAATACCAGGCGAGCATAAAAACTTGTAGGTTCATTCACTTTACATTATTTTAATATTTTTCAAATTATCCGCTACGATTTTACTACTAACTTTGTTTACCTTTTTTTTTTGTTTTATTTACTACAATACCCTATGGTCTTACACATTTTCCTCGCGTTGCCAATTATAATATCAGTTCGCCGTGCTATTCAATACACACTGGCAACTACATTTTTCTGTCATTGATAAAACCACACCACATACATATTGTAAGTATAAATTTTTCATTTGTATTTACATTCTCTTTTTTTTCCTTTTCAGGTTTTCCGATGCACTTCTTTGGACTTTGGACAGGATGACTACATTCCGGGTAAGTATTTTATATCGGATACAACAAAGGTTGTATCCTCTTTTATTTTACTAATGTTCTGTCTCTTCTATTTTCAGCTTTATTATCTCCCACATATTATCACCTACATATATACATATGTATGTGTAAATCAACGCATTAATGCATTTAATTTTTTTTCTATTTCCTTGCAGATTTACCTTCATTCTGGGCCAAATCATTGGATCAACGTTTCAGGTAAGTATTTAACACAAGGCAACGTATCGTCCCAATATTTTTTTTTACACTTTTTCACTAATTTCCCTTCTCTCTATTTTCAGGTTTAAACCCAAAAATGAGCATGATGGGGTAAACTGCGGTGTCGCTCTGCCGCATAATCCAGGTTTACCCACCAAAAATTAAATTTATAAGAACCAGGACATGGGGTAGGAGTAGGTTCGCTCCAGACAAGTGTTAGGAACCCCCTCCTTGACAAGTTAGGGAAATAAGAAAAATAAAAAATAAAATAACCACAACTAACAAAAAAAAAAATACTAACAAAAAAATGGCTCAAACGTGTTTGGGACTGGAGGTTTCGCCCGATCCTTGGGCGGAACATCCACTCCCTCATCATTGACATAGGGACTGGTTTTTTCGCCCGATCCATGGGTGGACAAAGCACTCCCGGAAACCCTTCGCGGCTCTTCCTTAAGGTTCCGCCACGCAAAATTTTTCTTTGTCATTGACTTAGAAAAATTTTGCGTGCCTATCCCACCGCAACAAAACTCCGGTTTATTTGGGTTCCACTCGAATGGAACGGTGTGCGGGTTACTTTAGCTGCTATGACCAGCCGCTCAACGTGGGGAACTCTCACACCCCGAGACTACGAGCTTCGCGTTCTACCTGAGTTAGCCGGGCAAAAACTTAGCACCTGGTAAGTTACAGTTTTAAAACGTGGGGAACTCCCACACCCTGACACAGAGTCTCATCCATATTTTCTCTTTTCAGCTACCTCATTATACACCTATACCATCACATCTTACTCTATACCGGAATCCTTATCAGAACCATCAATGAACAGCAACCGACTTTTGCATTTTTCCCAGGTAAGAAAAAGCATAGTGGCACCCCCTAGCTAATCCAATATTTATTATAATTATTTGTTTTTCTTGTAATTGGTTCCTGACCAATTGGGCACTAAAATGTGCTGATTAAACGAACGCCTACAAAAGACTTTTGAGGCCAAACCACTTTTCTCTTCACATTAATTCTTACATTCTAAATCTCAAAATAATTTCAGCTCTTCTGCTAATTCGGGTAACGCCTCTACACTCCTACTGGATCATCTTCGCCGTTCATTATCCGATGGACTAATCTCTACAATACTTTTATTTGTAAAAGATTTAGAGATCCCATAAAGATCCTTATGATGTTAGCTCTCTATACATCAGTTTTACGGGAAGTAATCTGCACTTTACTGTAACCTAAAAAATTTTACTTTGTGTCACCTTTATTTCTTTCCCAGGTTTTCCGGACCATATTTTTCTAAAAAAAACTGGACAACACAGGACAAGAATCTTATCCTATTATTGCACTAAACCTCAACCAAAAAAAAAACTGGACATCACAATTACAAGTAAAAATTTCACATCACTAATTTGGTCATTTTCTTCCTAAAACTAATTGCACGAGAGATGGTATATGGATATTTTTATCATAAGGTAAGTATAATTGGTGGTATAATTATGTATTACTAGGTCTTTATGTCAGGTTCTACGGTCGCATATTTTTATCACAGATTTTTAAATTTAAATTGCACTATAAGATTGCTTTATTACACATTAGGACATACACGAAAAAGTATAATTACCTTCTAGATTGTAAAAATCTCCAAAATAATTAAAAGTTTCTTATATCCTAATATTGCACATATTCATTAAGTGAACTTAACTTTCTAAATGTCGTAATCTTCATAGCCAATTTAAACTTTTATATCTTTGACGTGATAAATGCCTATTGTTTTTCCCTGTAGCGTTTCTAACTCATACATGTTGTTACCTACAGGTCGGACCACTCTACATTTCAAAAACTTTTTGCAAAATTTTGCGTTTATATTTTTTTCAAAATTACTCGATATCATGTTTCTGCGGTAAACTTCTTGGCCTGGGGTAAATGTAACAACCCTTGCTCGCTTGTTGTATCTTTCGGCACTCTTTTCGTAAGCTTTTGTCATATTTTCTTTAATCTTTTTTCGTATCATCTCTAATTTATCCTGTGGCTTTAAATTTAATACTTCGTGATCGGTTAACGACTGTAATTTTCTACCCAATTTATAATCGGCACCGCTGGTATACATGTGAAAACCAAAAAGTGCAAAAAATGGTGTAACCCCAGTCGCGGTGTGTACGGAATTTCTAAGCGCACATTCAATTTCTGATAAGTACAAGTCCCAATCTCTATGGTCTTGGTCCAGATATGCTCTAATCGCTGCTAACACCGACTGATTCACGCGTTCAGACGCATTTGATTGAGGCGAATACACTGCCGTTTTTAAATGTTGGATTTTATAAGTTTTTAATAGATTCTCAAAACTTTTTGCAACAAACTGTGAACCATTGTCGCTGTGTATTATTTCAGGGACTCCGAATTTATGAAAAATTTCTCGAACCAAAAATTCACTTACATTGTGAGTAGTTGCCTCTTTCATCGCTTTTAAAAAGGTAAATTTTGAAAAATGATCGACCACAATAAAGATATAACAGTTTCCATGTTTTGATCGTGGATATTTTCCCAAAAAATCTATATATAGTTTTTGGAATGGCCGATCAGTGATAACTTGATTGCCTATCTCCGGTCTTAGGTTTTGATTGCATGATTTAGTCTCCTTACATGTTTGACAATTGTCTATGAACATTTTCACCTGGGCCGTCATCTTAGGCCAGTAGAAGAACCGTCTTAATTTTTCTAGGGTTTTTGCCACCCCACCGTGGGCTGATATTAAAGTTGAGTGAGCTTTCTCTATCACTGGTTGTGTAATATTAGGTGGTATCCAAAGTTTCCATGGGCATTCATCTGCGTTGTCCCTATCGAAAGACATCTTATAAACTAATTCGTTTTCTAGTTTAATATCCGGTAACAGGTGTTGGTTGTCTTTAATGCTGTTTTTAAGGGCGCAATATTCTTCACTTTCAAATTCAGTGGTTTCGCAATCAAACAAATCACCGTGCTAGTCTACCACTCAAATCTTTTAAAGACATAAGCCATTTAAGGCTTGCGTCATCTGTCACTATGGTGAATGGCATCATCTCCACGTAAGGACGAAATTTTTTCACTGCCATAACTGCTGCCAAGCACTCTTTCTCGGTCACGCTGTAATTTTTCTGGCACGCATTGAGTTTTTGTGAATAGAAGGCGATCGGTTGTTCATCATTATCGTCGTTGATTTGATACAACACGGCACCAATACCATAATCACACGCATCGCATTGTATCCAGAACCGTCTTGAAAAATCAGCATGACGCAAAACGGGTGCTGATGTAAGTGCGATTTTTAAATTCTCGAATGCTGAAATTGCCTCAGGTGTCATCGTAAATTTTTTTATCTTTTTAAGCGTGAGTGGAGCTGAGATTGTCGCGAAGTCCTTAATAAACCGACGATACCAGCCGGCTGTACCCAAAAAACTCCGGACATCACGTGGTGTCTTCGGTATTTTAATAGCTCGTATCGCTTGAATTTTTTCGGGATCGGTTTTAAGCATCCCACCGCCAACAATAAAACCAAGATATTTTAATTGTTTGAAACAAAATTGTGATTTTTCTAAACCAATTGTTAAATTGGCTTTCTTTAGGCATTGAGCTACTTCTTTTAAGAGTTGTAAATGTTTTTCAAACGTTTCTGATATAATCAACAGGTCGTCAAGGTAAACGAAAACATTGCCCTTCAGTTTTTGTGGAACTACTTTGTCCATCAATCTACAAAGTCTTTGGGCAGCGTTGCATAACCCGAAAGGCATGACGCGAAATTGGTAGAGTGGCCGACCTGCTACTGTAAATGCGGTGTACGGTTTGCTCTCCGCATCCAGCTCTATCTGCCAAAAAGCAAATTTTAAATCAACGCTACTTATGTAATATGTTTCGTCGATTCTACTTATAATGCCATCGATGTTTTGTAAGGGATATGCATCTTTGACGGTCACCTTATTCAATTTTCTAGCATCGAGACAAAACCTGTTTTTGTTGGGTTTACGCACCACTGTAGTTCTACTACTCCATGGACTCTCACTCTCTTCAATTACTTTCAAATCTAGCATCCTATCTATTTCTTTATACACTATTTCCTGTACTGCAGGTGAAATTGGATAATACCTATCCTTTACCGGTTCGGCACCTTCTATCAATTTGATACTATGTTTTTCTAAAGACGTGCATCCTAAACCTACTTTTTCAAACGCTGGAAAAATACTTATAATTGAATCTAATTGTTGTTGTTGTTCTCGTGTCAAAATGTGCGGATGTGATTTATGATCTTCGACCTTATAATTTTCCTGCAATTTTTCCATATCTAATTCAGCTGCACCGATGATATCGGGGGCTAATTCGAAAATCCTCCAAAAGTCTATGCCTAAGTATGCTTCCTGTTCTAGTTCGGGACACAAATACAACTCCATGACATTTATCTTATTCTCGAACATAACTTTTATCAAAAATTTTCCTAATAACCTATGTTTTTGTCCTGCTGCTGTTGTTACCACCGAAAATATTGGCACAATTTCACTTCCTATACTTTCTATGAGCTCTCTACAACCTTTACCTAGAAGACTAACAGATGCACCTGTATCGAGAAGACCTTTAATGGGTACATCTCCGATAAAAATTTTTGCATACGCTCGAGGGTCTGCCTTGCTTTTATTCACTGACTTGATCGTCTCAATAACCAGTCTTCTAGTATGCCTTCTAGCAGCAAATTTGGCTCTCAACTTTTTTATCCTGTTGGATATTGGCCTTCTGATGGTGACAGCTTCATTAAAAATTACGTTTCGAACATTTTCATAATTGGATCTTCTTTCTTCTAGCGAATAAGTATGTTTTAATTTTGGATTTAATTTATTAAATGATTTTGTTATTTTTACTAAATTGGTATAATTTTTATTTTTTCCTAGCGGTGATTTGTGTGCGGGTTCACATTGGCACGATGGTTCCCCGCGGCTACCTCGCTCCTCTGAAAATTTCGAGCTTTACAATTGGCGCAATTCGGAGCTATAACGTCTGGTTTCCCACAACGATAGCAAAATAAAGCTCGATCGTCTGCGGGACACTCCATGAAACCATGACCTTCTTGTCGGCAGTTCCAGCATACCAGTGGATTACGTCTCGGTCGCATCTCATTATTATCGACCCGAATCGCCGCCAATTCATCGTAATTCTCCTCCGTATACTCGGGTGACTCTTCTGGTTTCTCGACGAGTTCATTCACCTGTTTAGTCGTCCTGCTATTCACCATCTGCGAAAACGGACGGATATCCTTTCGTAGAAATGTTTTTTCTGCTTCAATACACTCGATTCTAAGCTGCTCTACGGACGAAATTGACATTGGGTAAACTAATTTCCCTATACTCTCCCTCAAATTTCTTTTAACCATTTTTATCATCTCGTATTCAGGCATGGGCATACCGAGTCGTGATCTCAAAGTATTCATGGTATGGAAAAACGCGTCGATGGATTCGCCGGGCAACTGCTTCCTTTCGGCCATATCCCTCATCAGCTCGAAACTGGATCTTGTCGATTGATACTGCTGCATCAACGCCATTTTTAACGTGGGCCATTTACCCGCAGATGTGACATCATTAGCTTGGGCCAGAAGCCAGTACCATTTTTTGGCCTCCCCAACTACTAGTAAATGAAAATCTCGCAATACTTCAATCCATGGGATCCCATATTGTCTTTGGAGCGTTTCCAGTCGAAAAATGAAATCTTCGACCGCAAGATGACTGGTATTCCCATTGAATTGCAACCCCCATTTGTCGGCACGAATTTTTATTTGTTCTGAATTTACAGCGATATCCCCGCAAGCTGATGAACTTCTGGATGACTGATCGGATGGCAGGTTTACCCCGGATATATCCATGGGTGCTGTTCTTTGGCACGATGGTCTTGAACCGCTCGGTAAGTCGCTATTTGCTAATCTTATATTCTCTTGTTGGGTGTGCTGTACTACCAAACTTAGGCGGCTAACCGTCTCGGTTATTTCGGCCATTGCCCTCCTTATATCCGACAATTGAGGACCTACTCCCTGCTCTATCATCCTCATGACCTCAATCTGCCTTGTACCTATATCGTCGGTGACTACCCTCTGTTGTCCACTATGCGAGCTACTCTGAGCTGACCTATCACTTGGCAACGTTCCCTGCGGATTATGGTGGTTACCACTCATTATCGTCGCCGACCTATCTTCTATTTGGGGTTCTATGTTCTCTTCACGGGACATTTCGATATGTCTATGTGCCTTTGGTAATGGGAGTTTTGGCGTATTTGGTTTCTGAACCTTTTCAGCTACTTGGGGTGTTGATCGGTTTAAATCAAATTTTACCTGACGGCTTCGTTTCCTCGATCTAGTCTCGTGAGGATTATCATTCATCCCACTATAAAAAAAAAGGTTATCGACCTCTATAACCTACCCAAACCACGCAGTTCACTATAAATCAAAAAAAAATTACTTATAGATTAAAAAAAAACAAAACTCTACAATTATTTCCTAAACTTTTTCACTCTCAGTATTAGAATATATACTAATTCACTAATCCTTACACCCTAGATGCACTAAAAGCTAATTATAATCACTTAAGATTTACTACCTTAGATTTTATAACTAACACAAAAAAAAAAAAAAAAAAAGATCAACGATCCTATACTATTTTCTAACGACTAATTCTAAAAAAAAAAAGTATACAAAGGAAACTAAATAATATAATAGATTTTTGTATTAAATGATTCGACAATCACTTTATAACCTAACCCTAATAATGACGAACACGACTCTACAAAATTTAAAATTCTGTAATAATTTGGAATTTCATGAAAATGTTTAGCACCTTCTACAAAATAAAAATGTCGCAATATAGCTATTTTCTTTCTTGAATCGCAAAAAAAAATTTTCTTAATTTCTATTTTTGTTTTACGCCTCCTTCGCAATATTAAAATACTTAACCCGAATTTTAATTGATTTAATAGTATAAATAAAACTGTATTATTATATAGCTGCTTTATTTTAATTTTTAACCTTTGTTTTGCTGGTAAACTTTTTAATATTTTTGGGTTCGGTAATAATGGGGTTAAAGGAGGTCAAAGCGGATCAATTTTCATAACTTTCTTCACAGAAAAATGTCGTGTGGTATAGTGCTTAATCATTTATTTCTTTTACTCTACATTTTTTTTTTATTTTTTTACATTTGAAACTTCACAGTATTACCTATCGTACTTCAACTTCTGCCCTCGACTAAAGTGAGATTACGATAGGTTTTGAGTAATGTTCGACACTACTAACCTCGAGAATAACACACTCACGAGAGGCTGTTGAACATATACTTAACTTTTAATACTACATATAAACTGAATCTATTATAAAAACATACAAACAAAAAGAACAAAATCACCATACAATCAGATATTTTCCATTATGATCTGAGCTATAGTGCTTCAATTCTTTTTTAGTGCTGTTCGAACTTCTCGTTTCCTCTAATCTTCAAAATCTTGAGATTTATACATCTACTTGAAAATTAATTAACAGTGGCTATAAACATCAAAATCTCTCTTTTTAGAAAAAAAAACGCGATTATTCGTTGGGCTATTTCTTTATAAGCTATTGGGCTATTTCTTCATGTGTAGTTAATTTACATGACCTCTCCTTCATAAATTAGAAACTTTTCTATAAAAAAACTAATTTACTACATTTAAAAATTGGGCGCCATTTATGGCGATTAAACATCACCTTTGGGTCCTATTCATGTTACGAAAAGTTATTCCTAATTTATGCCATTCCTTTGGGCGCCATTTATGGCGATTAAACATCACCTTTGGGTCCTATTCATGTTACGAAAAGTTATTCCTAATTTATGCCATTCCATTGGGCGCCATTTATGTTGATTAAACATCACCTTTGGGTCCTATTCATGTTACGAAAAGTTATTCCTAATTTATGCCATGCCATTGGGCGCCATTTATGGCGATTAAACATCACCTTTGGGTCCTATTCATGTTACGAAAAGTTATTCCTAATTTATGCCATTCCATTGGGCGCCATTTATGTTACGAAGCACTAGTACGGTTGGACACCACTTATGTTGCGATTACACATACCACCTGGCGTCACCTTGTTACAAACCGTTCGCACTGATGAGGATTCCGACTAGCTCGTATATATTCTCAGGAAGGTCCCAACCCTCTCACCAGGCGCGTGAACGTACACAAAATTAAAAAAAAAAGACAATATTAAACTGAAACCAAACTAAATACTCATTAACAACAAACCACACCATACCACAGACAATACGGAGACAGATGTTATGCTCCTCGATTTGCCCACCCAACCTTGATCGAAATAACTCCAAAACATGTTCATTTTCGACCCCTGACACCACTTGACCTTCCCTCCTTTAACTTACCATTATTACCTTTAACCCTTTGAACAATTAAGCCAACATTATTTTATATTCAACTTTCATTTAATTAACATTATTATATATTTTTTTTTTTTTTTTCCCAATATAAACTTAAACCTAACAATATTATTTCTTAACCTCTATTCACATACATACATAATCCTAAAAAAAAATTGCAGAACAAATTTTTATTAAATATAATACACCCTTAACTTACGCTTCCTTTAAATACACTCTCTCTTCGATATAGAAATGTTCATGAAACTTTCATACATAAATAGTTATTAATACAATTTCATATTTATATATATTACCATACAAAACTTATTTAATCTTTCCTTTTTTTTTTCTTATATTTACCCTAGTTTCCTATCGAGTAGCAAAAATCTGATCATTAATACATGATCATTAATATCTCTTTTTTACTTAACTTTTACTTTTAACTTTAAAATTTTTCAACACTCTTCACTCCCTAGGGCTCAAATCTCCTATAACTGCCAAATATGGAACGCACAAACTACCTAAATATCTATCTGAAGGAGCTCCCTAAGATGATAAATTACTTCTGGCACTACCCAGATATTTATTTTACAACCAACCGCGTTGATGTGAACCCTAACTTCTGGTGTTCAAGTAAGTATAAAATTTTGCTTTTTTTTCCAATTTAACAGAATTTCAATTAAAGATTTATTTTTTTCAGATTTTTGCCGTTAACATGGGAATACACATGACTCACTACCTCACTTGTTTTTTTTTTATTTTTTATATAATTTTAACCTTACTTAAACTTTCTATATATTTATTCTTAGTCTATATATGTATGTATATATATGTGTATTTTTTTTTACTTTATTTTAACATTTTTATACCATTAAAAGATTTTACTTGTAAACTTCACATTCAGCTCTTTTATATTCTTTTCACAGATTTGTTTTCATATATGTGCAATTTCAATCCAGAACTTTTAAAAATTAGTCAAACTTAATTTCGTTTTCAAATATTTTACATAGTTCTCTTGATACACAACTATGTTCTAGCTTGGTTTTACACACTGATAGCAGTGTTGTTGCTCTATGTGACTTTTTTGATATTTTTGGTTGTTCGACTATACACGTAACAAAAATTAAAATACAATAGCAGAGTACCTGACTATCCACGGGATTACCACACTTCTCTGGAGGATTCGGGAACACCGGAACACTCAGCACCTATTCCACTCGCTGTCGTTCTTATTTTTCTCCGTTGCCCTCTTCCGAATAATATTTTGGGGTCACCGCCAGGTCTGTAACATCAAAGACATCTTCTCCTATATTCACTATTTACGGTATAACCTCCACTACACTTACTTTTAAAATTTTTTTTCTCACTGTTTATTTTCACTCTTGATTATTTAAATCTCAACAACCGAGCCTTCACACTAGACTATACACAAGTAATAAACTTCGCCTTACAAATTTGACTATGCACAATATACGTCTGACTTCTTCAGTCAACATATAACTTCTGACTCTTATTAATTTATCCCTGCATCGACTTCGCTTGTTCTAAGTTGCTGTTTTTTTTCCATTATTCCAGATACTATATACTTCAACGTTACTTTTTTTTATACATTATATATTCTTACTTTAGCGCCACAATCTCCATCTTTTATTTTCTATATCATCCTATCTTTTGTTAACATCCCCGCCAAAACTCCATCTTTTATTTTGTAAATTAATTTGGCTCCATATAACTTATATTTCTTCGTCTTTTGAATTTTTCTTTCCTTGACACTATATTTTCTGCATGTTATCTAGAACCTTCCTTTTTGATAACCAAAGAAAATAAATATCTTCCTTTTCACTTCATCCAACATGTCCAAATCCTCCCTTTTCCACACCAAACTATCCTGTACAATACCAGGCGAGCATAAAAACTTGTAGGTTCATTCACTTTACATTATTTTAATATTTTTCAAATTATCCGCTACGATTTTACTACTAACTTTGTTTACCTTTTTTTTTTGTTTTATTTACTACAATACCCTATGGTCTTACACATTTTCCTCGCGTTGCCAATTATAATATCAGTTCGCCGTGCTATTCAATACACACTGGCAACTACATTTTTCTGTCATTGATAAAACCACACCACATACATATTGTAAGTATAAATTTTTCATTTGTATTTACATTCTCTTTTTTTTCCTTTTCAGGTTTTCCGATGCACTTCTTTGGACTTTGGACAGGATGACTACATTCCGGGTAAGTATTTTATATCGGATACAACAAAGGTTGTATCCTCTTTTATTTTACTAATGTTCTGTCTCTTCTATTTTCAGCTTTATTATCTCCCACATATTATCACCTACATATATACATATGTGTAAATCAACGCATTAATGCATTTAATTTTTTTTCTATTTCCTTGCAGATTTACCTTCATTCTGGGCCAAATCATTGGATCAACGTTTCAGGTAAGTATTTAACACAAGGCAACGTATCGTCCCAATATTTTTTTTTACACTTTTTCACTAATTTTCCTTCTCTCTATTTTCAGGTTTAAACCCAAAAATGAGCATGATGGGGTAAACTGCGGTGTCGCTCTGCCGCATAATCCAGGTTTACCCACCAAAAATTAAATTTATAAGAACCAGGACATGGGGTAGGAGTAGGTTCGCTCCAGACAAGTGTTAGGAACCCCCTCCTTGACAAGTTAGGGAAATAAGAAAAATAAAAAATAAAATAACCACAACTAACAAAAAAAAAACACTAAAAAAAATACTAACAAAAAAATGGCTCAAACGTGTTTGGGACTGGAGGTTTCGCCCGATCCTTGGGCGGAACATCCACTCCCTCATCATTGACATAGGGACTGGTTTTTTCGCCCGATCCATGGGTGGACAAAGCACTCCCGGAAACCCTTCGCGGCTCTTCCTTAAGGTTCCGCCACGCAAAATTTTTCTTTGTCATTGACTTAGAAAAATTTTGCGTGCCTATCCCACCGCAACACCAGTTAACACGAATCACACAATAGTTCCTCTTTTTTTTTCTATATACATATATACCTTTCAACCTTAACACTAATTTTACTTAATTTAATTAAATATAATATATACCTATATACCTAAACTATACGCAATTACAAATCAAACGAAAATCTTCCACCGTTGAGCCTTTGTACAGCAAAGATTTTTAAACCTTTTCTGGTGTCAGTTATGCCCCATAAAACCGATATTCTTGGCTTGTATATAGTTAATTACTTTGAGGTTACCTGGATTTTTGGCGAACTTTATAATTTAGAACTTCCTTTTTGGGATATTTTCCTGCCCCTCCTGGGCTAAACCACTGAGAACCTTCTAGGGGCGCTTCCGTGAAGACTCTGGTCTCAGCACAATTTTAATCTGGCCCTGTTCCAGACGGAGTCCAAACCCAACTATTTTGAAAACATTTAACTACAACATCCGATCTCCAAACTATATTTTCCTCTAATTAACTTACGTTCTCAGCTTATTAAATCCAGTATTACAGGGACTTCTTATATTACCATCCGAGTTGGCTCACTGTCTGCTGAATTTGCATCTACCTCTTACTCCAGGTTAACCTAAATATCAATATTTCACTTCTTCCCTATATGAATTTTTCTAATTTTAAACTATTTACCCACCTTAATTATTTTCCACTTATACTCTTATTACAATCACAATTCATAAACTTTACAATTTAACACTTATTTTGTTAACACCACTATTTTATTAAAATGGCTATTTGCCTTTATCGTAACCAAATTATTCGCTCAGCACTTTACTTGTCCACTCGACGGCCTTTTCTCGAATGATCTTATTTCATAAAGATGGCTATGTCTAGTTTGGGCGCAATACTTTCCAACCGAGCCATATTTAACTTGCCATTCCATTTAACAAATACATGTCTAATTACATTCTATTACATCGCTAATAACTTACACATTCTATAATACTATTTGTCCCTTTTCGACTTGAACATGAACTTTCTAATTTCTGCACCGTTTTATCATCCTAGATTCAAACCATCCTAAATTCAAATATAACACCTAAAAACAATACATAATGGCTCCATTCATAAAACGTTTTACAACGAACCTTTCACGTTACACTAACAAAAACGTTACGACTCATCATAATTAACAACAGCCACCCTAATACTACTCTTTTATACAGTCATGAACATATTTTCTTAACAATTTCACAGGCAAGTATGGTTGACGATTTTTTTATACATATTTAATATTTCTTTATTCTCCATTTTTTTTAGCCTCCAAAGATTCTATTAATCTTCTTATTTCCCTTTTCAGCTTTCCCAGGATTCGGACCCATGTATCGGAGCCTACAAGAACCACGACAAACGTGTTTATTTGGTAAGTAGGTATGTATCGTTCCTCTGATAATTGGGAACTTTTATTAACACATTTTTTTCTTTTTCAGGTTAAAAGCCGATGGTTCTACCGCGGATTGACAATCGCCACACACACCAAGTGGACCATCTCACCGGCCTAGCCGGGCAGAGGGCTGAGAATAAAGACTCATTGCCACTCCTCCATAAACCAAACCCCCTTCTATGAACTCTATCAGCAAAAAAAATTTGCCATTAAGAAATTGGCACGCTGGCCCCCGCACTGACAAAAAAAACTCTTTGGGGCTAGCCTTCGCGCTTCGAGAGCCACCGCAACAAAACACAGGTTTTGGCTAAGCATTGACGGCAAAAACTGTGCGCGTGGTTCTTTTCGAGGGAAGTACACGTGGGGAACTCCCACACCCTGATGTGATGTCTCGTTAGCCGGGCCTATGGCTGCCACATATATACGGGCGACTTTGAGCAAATATGTACTTATCGTTGGAAAGACACGTGTTTTTGTCCGACAGTGGTGCGTGAAATTGTAGCACTACTACTTTTTCCGTTCGTAGGTTTATTAATCGTATTTTTCTTTTTATATATTCTGTGTGAAAGAAATTCAAGCACGGATACATCCACAAAATTTAACTATACATATATGGTCGGTTTTATCAACTTAATCCTACTATCGCGTTTCTTTATCACAGATTGAATTATATAAGTTAAGGTATGTCTCATATACTGTGAAAGACATACCGACAATTATGGTAAACAGTCCGTCCGTTATGGTTACATCATCTAAAGTGTTATCATTCATTAACCATTTACTTATTTTCTAAGTGCAAAGAAAACAATTATGTTACCACCCAGCTTGACGAATATTTTATTTCGTCATTTATTTTATGAATGTTTTGCCCGAATCAAATTACTCACAACGGGCACGAGTATGTCGCAATATCTTATTGCTATGTTTAACATTTATTCTTTTGTCGCAATCTCGTATTGCACTCATTTGCATTTTTTTTATTTTGTTTCTGTCCCAATCCCTTTTGCATTCATTGGCATTTTATTGTTACCAATGGTTTGCCCAATTATGAAACAAACGGTTCTCAGGTTGCTGCACTTGAAATTGTTTATGGTTTCACAATCACTATTGTGAAATGAAGGCAATGCACTTGGGAATTGTTTATGTCATTGCTGATCGGCATTTATCGATGATTTTTGTTTTTAATATTTTTCGGTGGTGTTTCTCTGTCGCAGAGGAACGGCATTTCTTTTCCTATATTTAGTATAGTAAAAAGAAGTGTAAAGTTAGTCTTCGTGGAGAACTCAAGCCTACATAGTAGGTACATTAAATACAAAATAATAAAATCTTGTAATTGGCATTAAATACAAAAATAATAAAATCTTGTAATTGGTTTTAGAAACAAAAATAATAAAATCTTGTAATTGGCTTCAATAAAAAGAATAACTATTCAGAATAAAAATAATTGAACTATTTAAAATAAAAAACTAATTATTTACAAATGAAAATTAATCGGTTTTTAATATTAATTAATTAAAAAAAATTAATTGGCGCCCAACTCGGCAACCCCCTTAAGAAAAAAAAAACACAAGTGATTGAAGTAATTAGTAAGAACTTTCCTAAATCAGTAAAAGTTGAAAAAATATATCAATTTGTGTGACAATTGTGAGTAAAAACAAATTTTTTGGCAAGTTCGAGTTAGCAGAATTGAAAATAAGAAACACTCACCAGTAAAAGTTGAAAAAAATATATCAATTTATGTGACAATTGTGAATAAAAACAAATTTTTTGGCAAGTTCGAGTTAGCAGAATTGAAAATAAGAGACACTCATCAGTATAACATCAAATATCCTGTGCAATCATCACCAACATACGCAGCAAAAGAGGAATACGAAAGCAGTTTCTGACAGAAAACAAAGGGGAAAGAGAGATGAAATTCAACAACGTATTTATGTCTATAATCTTAATTTTGTGGAACAACATCCCAACTTTAAACTCCACCATTTTCGACTACAGCTCCTCTCACTATATCCCAGTCGCAGATGGACCGGCTGCTATTTTTGAAAATTACAAAACCCTGGCTCACGTAACCAACCTAACTGATTTCATATCAATAATCGCTGAAACGAAAACTCTTTCACAAGTGTTCCCTAGGTCCAATATGAGAAAATTACTCCTATCCGACGTTAGCGAAATAGAAAAAATGTTGGACGCACTATGGGTCCACCACAGACATGCACGTAGTCTCAACATAATAGGCACTGCATTAAAAGTTATTGGTGGCACGCCGGATTACGACGATTTCAATGAAGTGCGCAACAAGCAGGGCGAACTAATCTCTGCTAACAACAGACAAATCGTAGTTAACACTGAGACACAGGCCCATATCAATAACTTAACTCGTACCGTCAACTTACTTCTCAACGCAACAAAGGAACGTGAACTTGACTCGGAAAACGTCTACGACTTGCTGAACAGTAGGAACAGAGCAGTTTTAAGAGAACTTGATGGCTTGTCATTATCAATAGCCCTAGCCAAAGCCAATATCATAAACCCTACATTGCTTGATACCCCGGAAATAAATTTCATTTTGAATTCAGAAAACGATCTTGATATCAGTACAAGCGAAATTATCGCCAACTCGAAGTTAAAGGTTTTGCAAAATATGGAAAGTACAACATTTTTAATTAAGTTCCCTATTAATAAGCAACTATGTGATAAAAAATTAATTTTTCCTGTAATTCATAATAACAAAATTTTATCATTTGAATCTAACCAGGTAGCTAAATGTATGAATAGCTACCTTATATTAAAAAATTGTACAAGAAAAGCCTTCTCCTCTTTTTGCCAGCAACTTAGAAACACCGATGAACTTTGTCTTCAAAACCTACTCAACAAAAATACAGGTCATTGCAACACCATTTCGGCCCATGGTATACCAACCATCAATCCCATCGATGATGGTATGGTCATCATAAATAATCAACCAGCGAGCATTTCAGATCAAGGTGTCGACAAAAATCTCCCAAAAGGTACCTTTCTAATTACCTTTCAAAATGAACTCTTTATCAACAATACGAAACTGATAAATCTTAGGACGATCGATTTCATTAATCCTGAAATCCCAATTGCTCACGCTGTTAACCTTTCAGATCACATACCCTTGTTATCTCTACCTTATCTTCATGAACTAAATATCGAAAACAGAGAGACCATTTCCCAGCTTCATTCTAATGTGAAGAACGCTTACTACATTGCAATTTCAGTTTCATCACTCATATTCTTTGCGCTCACAATCTCCCTTATTATATTCTTTGTAACAAAGCGGAGAGCGAGAATCGCCCTCATCAATGTGGTCCGTAGTGTCAATCAGACGGGGACGTCTGAAAATTAAAAGGGGGAGTAGTTAAGGTATGTCTCATATACTGTGAAAGACATACCGACAATTATGGTAAACAGTCCGTCCGTTATGGTTAAATCATCTAAAGTGTTATCATTCATTAACCATTTACTTATTTTCTAAGTGCAAAGAAAACAATTATGTTACCACCCAGCTTGACGAATATTTTATTTCGTCATTTATTTTATGAATGTTTTGCCCGAATCAAATTACTCACAACGGGCACGAGTATGTCGCAATATCTTATTGCTATGTTTAACATTTATTCTTTTGTCGCAATCTCGTATTGCACTCATTTGCATTTTTTTTATTTTGTTTCTGTCCCAATCCCTTTTGCATTCATTGGCATTTTATTGTTACCAATGGTTTGCCCAATTATGAAACATAAACGGTTCTCAGGTTGCTGCACTTGAAATTGTTTATGGTTTCACAATCACTATTGTGAAATGAAGGCAATGCACTTGGGAATTGTTTATGTCAACCATCTGTTTTGCTGATCGGCATTTATCGATGATTTTTGTTTTTAATATTTTTCGGTGGTGTTTCTCTGTCGCAGAGGAACGGCATTTCTTTTCCTATATTTAGTATAGTAAAAAGAAGTGTAAAGTTAGTCTTCGTGGAGAACTCAAGCCTACATAGTAGGTACATTAAATACAAAATAATAAAATCTTGTAATTGGCATTAAATACAAAAATAATAAAATCTTGTAATTGGTTTTAGAAACAAAAATAATAAAATCTTGTAATTGGCTTCAATAAAAAGAATAACTATTCAGAATAAAAATAATTGAACTATTTAAAATAAAAAACTAATTATTTACAAATGAAAATTAATCGGTTTTTAATATTAATTAATTAAAAAAAATTAATTTATATGATTAGAGTCTTACACTTTTCTTTCTATTTCATCAGGCATCGCTACTAATTCTAGATGGTATTTAATTTGGGAGACCTGGAAGACTATTAGGGATGTAAATTACATATAGTTGTCATTAACGATTTCACTTTGTGTTTCCTTCATTCATTTCAGGTCTTTACTCAATTATCTACATGGTATGGGATATTTTGGAAATTCATCAATCACCCGTATATTGCACTCAACATATTAAATAAGGTAAATTAAATATAAATAAAAAAAAAACTTGACAATACTGGGTAAAAATCACGAACAATATTGGACATTTTGTAAACGAAAACACATAAAATTGTATAATTGTAAAAAAAAAATTGTATAATTATTTATATTTGTATAAAGTTTTCGTTTCTTATCTCCTAATATTGCACTCATTAATTTTTTTTTTTTTTTTATCACAGATCTGTCATTACTCCTACACTTTAATATCCTTTGCATGATAAATCCCAATTATTTTCCCTTGCATGTTCTCTAGCTCGTACATGTTATTGCCTACAGGTTTTAGGATTCGACATTTAAGGAACTTTTTGCAGAACTTCGCATTTCTATTCTTTTCGAAATCACTCAATACAGTATTACGTCTATATACCTCTTGACCGGGTAGAAATCGAACATGACGTGCTCGCTTATTGTACCTTTCAGCACACCTTTCATATGCCTCATGCATGTTATTTTTGATTTTCTCCCTAATCAACTCCAATTTTTCACTCCCCTTTAATTTACTTATCTCATGATCCGATAAAGACATAAGTTTTCTGGCTAATTTATAATCGCTTCCGCTAGAAAACATATGAAACCCAAACAGAGCGAAAAATGGGCTCACACCGGTTGCTGAGTGTACGGACGTTCTTAAGGCGCACTCGATTTCCGATAGGTACATGTCCCAATCGCGATGATCTTCCTCAAGGTATGACCTAATGGCATTTAACACCGACTGGTTAACTCTCTCCGAAGCATTTGATTGTGGACTATAGACTGCGGTTTTCATGTGTCGTATTTTGTAAGCATCAATCATATTCTGAAAACTTTTAGCTATAAACTGTGCTCCATTATCGCTGTGGATCACTTCTGGAACACCAAATTTATTAAATATTTCCTGCACTAAAAATTGCACTACATTATTTGTTGTGGCCTTTAAAAAGGTGAATTTCGTGAAGTGATCCACAACGATAAATATATAGCAATTTCCGTTTTTCGATCTCGGGTATTTACCTAAAAAGTCGATGTATAGTTTTTGGAAAGGTCTTTCTGTCACGACTTCTTGTCCGATTTCTGGCATTAAATTCATATTCGCCGGTTTAGCTTCCTTACACGTTTGACATGATTTTACGTAATTTCTAACCTGTTGAGTCATTCTTGGCCAGTAAAAAAAACGCTTTACTCTCTCTAAAGTTTTAGCCATTCCACCATGCGCAGCTGTAGTTGCACTGTGCGCTTTTTCTATGATTGTTTGAGTGATGTTGGATGGTATCCAAAGTTTCCATACCCACTGCTCTTCTATATCTTGATCAAATTCTGTTTTCTTGAATACCAAATTATCCTGTACTTTCACATCCGGAAATCGCTCTTTATTCTCTATGACATTTTTGATTAGCTCTTTATATTCCTCGCATTCAAATTCTATTGTTTCGAAATCTAATAGATCCTCTTTTTCTATTTCGTCTATGCTAATGCCTAGCGGTGCTCTTGATAACATATCCGCTACTACGTTCTCCGATCCTTTTCTGTGTTCTATTTCGAAGTCGTAGGCCTGCAGTTGTAGCGACCACCGCGCTAACCTTCCACTCAAATCCTTTAAGGTCATTAGCCATTTCAAACTGGCGTGATCCGTAACTACAGTAAATGGCATCATTTCAACATATGGCCTAAATTTTCGAATCGCCATTACTGCTGCTAGGCATTCCTTTTCCGTTACACTATAATTTCGTTGACATGAATTTAGTTTTTGGGAATAGAATGCAATAGGATGTTGTTCCTTCTTTTCGTTCATCTGATAGAGAACAGCGTCAATGCCATAATCAGAAGCATCACACTGGATCCAAAATCTTTTATTGAAATCAGCGTGTCTTAATACTGGAGCAGTTGTCAGGGCTCTTTTAAGTTTTTCAAATGCCTCCATAGCCTCTGGTGACATAGTGAACTTTTTCGCTTTTTTTAAGGTTTCCGTTAAAGGTGCAGCGATTGATGCGAAATCTTTAATGAACCGTCTGTACCAGCCCGCGGTCCCAAGGAAACTTCTGACCTCTCGTGTTGTTTTCGGTAGTTTTATATTGCGAATTGCGCGTACTTTTTCTGGGTCTGTTTTCAAAGTTCCGCCTCCTATTATGAAACCGAGGTAGCTCAATTCCTGGAAGCAAAATTGAGACTTTTTTAGACCTATTGTGAGATTAGCATTTCTTAAGCATTCCGCCACTTCTCTTAATAACTTTAAATGCTCTTCAAATGTACTGGATATTACTAGCAGATCATCTAAATAAATAAAGATATTTTCCTTTATCCGCTGTGGAACCACTTTATCCATTAATCGGCAAAGTCGTTGAGCCGCGTTACAGAGTCCAAATGGCATGACTCTGAATTGATAAAGAGGGCGACCAGCTACAGTGAAAGCCGTAAATGGTTTACTTTCCTCATCCAGCTCTATCTGCCAAAACGCATACTTCAAATCGACACTACTTATAAAATAAGTTTCATCGATCCTACTTAAAATACCATCTATATTTTGGAGAGGATATGCATCCTTCACTGTAAGTTTATTTAACTTCCTCGCATCCAGGCAAAAACGATTTTTTCTTCGATAACATTCAGTTTTAGCATAGTGTCGATTTCGTTATATGTGATCTCCTGTACGGCCGGCGAGATAGGGTAGTGACGATCCTTAACAGGAACAAAACCGTCTATTAATTTTATTGTATGTTTCTCCAGGGTAGTTTTCCCTAAACCTTTATCTTCAAATGTATCAAAACTTTTAATAACTACATTTAATTCATTTCGCTGCTCTTCTGTTAAGACGTGTGGCTTCATCCTATATTCTATTTTATCATCAATTAGATCTCGCTGTACTTTACTTATGTCTAACTCTTCCACACCTACTACTTCAGGCGCTAACCCAAACTTTCGCCAAAAATCTATCCCTAAGTATAAAATTTGTTCCAAATCTGGACAAAGATACAATAGCATTCTGTGCTCTTGATCTTTGTACTTTATGGATAATTTTGCTTTACCTAATATCCGATGTTGCTGACCACTAGCAGTTTTCACATTGGTCAACATCGGTATTATCTTAAGATTTAACTTATCAACTAACTCTCTGCAACCCTTTCCTAAAAAACTAACGGACGCTCCTGAATCTAATAGGCCTCTCATTGTGTTACCCTCTACCTCAATGTCGACAAATATCCTACTATCACAACCTATTTTACGGGCTCTATGAATTGAATCGACGACATGTCGTTTTATCCGACGACGTTCTGTAAACTTTTGACGGAGTTTAAAAATTCGTTTCGACATTGGCTTATAAATTACCTCGGAATTAAAAATTCGATCTTTAACCTTTTCGTAGTTCTCCATTCGCGTTTGCAGCGGAAGATAATGTCTTAATTCAGGTATGTATTTCGTGTGATTAGCATTTATGATTTTACCTAACATTGATTTTCTGTACTTTTCAGATGTATTGTTATCTAGTTTCCTAAGGATACAGGGTTCTCCTTTTGACGTTGGTCCCCTGTCATTCCGACGCCATTCCGCGAGTTTTTCTGCTGGCAAAACGTACATTTTGGTGTTGTGACGTTGGGCTTCCCACATCCATAGCAGAATAAACTACGTTGATCAGATGGGCACTCCATGAACACGTGACCAGTGCTTTTACAATTCCAACATATAATTGGCTGTTTTTGTTGTTGTTGTGGTCCTAGACGTAAAGCGTCAATCTCTTCAATATCACCATCTGAAGTTGCCTCGTACGGATACTCTGCTGGATCAAAGTAAACCTCGTTTACTTGTCTATTGGTTCTAGGTGGTGGTGCCATGTTTCTTACGTCTCTTCTCGGAAAGTTTCGCTCGGCTTCATTGCACTCAATGCGTAATTGCTCCACCGAGGAGACAGCAATTGGGTAAATTATCCTCGCTATTCTCTGATTCACATTCCGTTTCATGATCTTGATCATATCATACTCCGGAATGGGCTGTACTAATCTGGATCTCAATTTACATATGACTTGGAAAAACATATCAATTGATTCATTTCCCTGTTGCTTTCTTTCACCAGGTCTCTCATAACTTCAAAATTGGATCGCGTAGTTTGATATTGGCTGAGCAAAGCATGGCGCAAAACTGGCCATCTGGGCAACCCATGTGTTTCCACAAACAACCAGTACCAATCCTTGGCTGGACCAGAAACTAAAAGATGAAAATCTCTCACAACTTCTTCCCGAGCAATATTATAATGAGCCTGGAGGTGCTCTAAGCGAAATATAAAATCCTCGATACTCATCGACTTACTATCGAAAATAACCCCTAGTTTATCGATTCTAATTTGTTTTAAGTCGAATGAATGATTTCCGTTCGGCCTCATCCCAATATTCTTTTGATATTGACCATTTGGGGTGATTCCATCTTTGTTTACTGATAGAAGGGCCTATTTGGTGCTGTGATATAGTTTCTTTCCGGTAAGTTGCTGTTTATATTTTCGTTATTATTGTTCTCATTATTACCAATATTTCCATTGCAGTTCACGTGGTTGTCGTCATTCGCGATTGGGACATTTAGTACTCTAGCCGTTTGACCCGTAGCCGATGCTATATTCGTTAGGTTTTGAACAGATTTAGCTAGATCACCTATCATCCTCCTGACATCGCTCATCTCCTCTTGTACCATTTGCCTAACCTTATCTTCTAAAGATCTTTGTACTACCAAAGCTTCGTCAACAACTAAATTTCTCACACCAGGCGCTATACCTTCATCAGCCACACTATTATGGCCTGGAGGGAATTGAAAACCTGTATTCAATGGCTGGTTGGAAGAAGTATTTGCCCCTGACATAATAGTCCTCGACAAGTCCATGAATTGGGTTCCTATATCGGAGTTGCTGTTGGCATTAGCCATATTAACATTTCGTGGTTTTTGTAACTTTCTAAACTTTGGTACAGTATGAAGCGTTGACCTATTTAAGTCAAAATCAGGCTGTCTATCTCTCTTTTTACCCTTAGGTGGATTTACAGCTCTATCAACTTCGCTTTGTCTAAGTCCTTCTCAATTTTTGGAATGTGATCGGGTACTTATATTCATGCCTCACTCAATTGCTAGGCGTTCACACAGGTAACCCAAAACACACATAAAACATAAAAATTTCTACAAAAACAACCAAAGACTCAAGCCAGAAACCAAATATATAAAAAAAATAAATAAGTATAATAAAAACAAATAAATATAATAAAAAAATAAATATAATAAGAAAAATTATTAATTGCTTTAAACTTACTAAGTACTTAAATACCTATAATCCTTTTTATACTTAAAATATTATATTGGTATATTACTTATAAAAAAAAACTATCCTATTCAATGCTAAATTTAAATTTGATTTTTAAAATCCATTATCATCTCGAAACAACACAAAAACTAATTTTCTTATTCTCTTAAACTTCGAAAAACGTATTTCTTTTCTGAACTGCTTGAATTCGGGGTGATGGCATGGATAGTGGTTATAACGGTCTCATAGACATTTTTATTTTTGACTCTCTCTTAGAGCTATTTTGATGTGCTTTATTCCAACTTAATCCAAATAAAAGAAAACTTGATCTAGCTTGTACTTTGACAAGTCTTTTAGTTTTGACTACATCAGGTATTTAATGAAAAGAAATTGATACATCTGACCTCAAAGATTCAATCTTGAGCGGCTATCAAACTCTTCATTGGCCCACAAGCTAGATGTATCTAGGCAGAAACTAATATCCTTTTTGACTTCTTTCGATTGGTGTACAGTAAACACGCGTAAGGTCTTTTTTTTTTTTTTTTGATCTCTAATGGCTTTTACTGTACCCTTTCATTGTACTTTTCAATACTCTATACTAAAACTTAGAGACATTTTTTTTTTAGATTATCGTACTACTGACCTCCATAAAATCATGCAGAGCGGCTACAATTACTAAAAAAAAATTATTCCTAAGGCTTTAGAAAGACTACCTTGGGCTATATAACTTTATACTATTGGGCTATTTTCCTGTGTTTAGCTTTACTCACACAACACGAAAGACACGAATTCTTTTTCCAGGCGTTGAAAACGCCAATTTCTTTCGCTTAGGCGCCATACTGTTACGGGCTCCTATTTGGCACTAAAATGTAACCGGACCGACTACTCCGCGTAAGACTCTCTGATAGGGTGTGAATCCCTCCCATCATTCTAGCCCTGGAACCGCAACAATAAATCGTACAAAAAAAAACAAACAACTGACAACATCACACATCAAAATTGGGAGGAAGTTGTTGTCCTCCAGTCGCCCTTCCCAACCATGGCCACCAGGTACCCCACCCGTTTTCCAGTGACCCCTGTTTCCGTCCCTTCCACACCACTTACCTCACATCACCCCTAAAAATAGCTTACTCACTGATATTTCTCATTTTTTTTTTTTTTTATATTATCACATATCCTATTCTAACAAAGGGAAAAGTAACTTACACTAAACATAAAATAAGAACTTACTCTATTACTAACAATTTCTTTTTTTTTATTTATTTTTATTTATTTTTTATATATAACAATGACACTATAATGTGTTAATTGGTCGCGTCGATGTGGGATAACTTATCACCAGACCAAAAATCTCTATTAGTTCGATTCACAGTAAAAATTCTCTTTCCTTTTTTTTTTTTTTTATTTCCGGTCAAACTTACCGGATATCTCTTTTTTTCTTAAATACCGATCTAACTATATCAGGCCTGAAGGAGCTCCCTAAACACCTTTTTTTTATATTTGCTAGTTTTTAAATGTCCCCTCTTTTTTTCCGTAGCGAAACTCCAAACTATGAATCTAACCGATTTTACAAGACTTTGGACATTCATAAATCGATGACGATAACCAGTTAACACGAATCACACAATAGTTCCTCTTTTTTTTTTCTATATACATATATACCTTTCAACCTTAACACTAATTTTACTTAATTTAATTAAATATAATATATACCTATATACCTAAACTATACGCAATTACAAATCAAACGAAAATCTTCCACCGTTGAGCCTTTGTACAGCATAGATTTTTAAACCTTTTCTGGTGTCAGTTATGCCCCATAAAACCGATATTCTTGGCTTGTATATAGTTAATTACTTTGAGGTTACCTGGATTTTTGGCGAACTTTATAATTTAGAACTTCCTTTTTGGGATATTTTCCTGCCCCTCCTGGGCTAAACCACTGAGAACCTTCTAGGGGCGCTTCCGTGAAGACTCTGGTCTCAACACAATTTTAATCTGGCCCTGTTCCAGACGGAGTCCAAACCCAACTATTTTGAAAACATTTAACTACAACATCCGATCTCCAAACTATATTTTCCTCTAATTAACTTACGTTCTCAGCTTATTAAATCCAGTATTACAGGGACTTCTTATATTACCATCCGAGTTGGCTCACTGTCTGCTGAATTTGCATCTACCTCTTACTCCAGGTTAACCTAAATATCAATATTTCACTTCTTCCCTATATGAATTTTTCTAATTTTAAACTATTTACCCACCTTAATTATTTTCCACTTATACTCTTATTACAATCACAATTCATAAACTTTACAATTTAACACTTATTTTGTTAACACCACTATTTTATTAAAATGGCTATTTGCCTTTATCGTAACCAAATTATTCGCTCAGCACTTTACTTGTCCACTCGACGGCCTTTTCTCGAATGATCTTATTTCATAAAGATGGCTATGTCTAGTTTGGGCGCAATACTTTCCAACCGAGCCATATTTAACTTGCCATTCCATTTAACAAATACATGTCTAATTACATTCTATTACATCGCTAATAACTTACACATTCTATAATACTATTTGTCCCTTTTCGACTTGAACATGAACTTTCTAATTTCTGCACCGTTTTATCATCCTAGATTCAAACCATCCTAAATTCAAATATAACACCTAAAAACAATACATAATGGCTCCATTCATAAAACGTTTTACAACGAACCTTTCACGTTACACTAACAAAAACGTTACGACTCATCATAATTAACAACAGCCACCCTAATACTACTCTTTTATACAGTCATGAACATATTTTCTTAACAATTTCACAGGCAAGTATGGTTGACGATTTTTTTATACATATTTAATATTTCTTTATTCTCCATTTTTTTAGCCTCCAAAGATTCTATTAATCTTATTTCCCTTTTCAGCTTTCCCAGGATTCGGACCCATGTATCGGAGCCTACAAGAACCACGACAAACGTGTTTATTTGGTAAGTAGGTATGTATCGTTCCTCTGATAATTGGGAACTTTTATTAACATATTTTTTTCTTTTTCAGGTTAAAAGCCGATGGTTCTACCGCGGATTGACAATCGCCACACACACCAAGTGGACCATCTCACCGGCCTAGCCGGGCAGAGGGCTGAGAATAAAGACTCATTGCCACTCCTCCATAAACCAAACCCCCTTCTATGAACTCTATCAGCAAAAAAAATTTGCCATTAAGAAATTGGCACGCTGGCCCCCGCACTGACAAAAAAACTCTTTGGGGCTGGCCTTCGCGCTTCGAGAGCCACCGCAACATCTCTTCCCTCTTGTTCTTGCGGCAAAATCATGGTTTGCACATCCTCTATTATATACGATTCTTGCCTGAAGGAGCTCCCTAAAACCTCCACTGTGCACACTAATGGTTCCGCCAAAAAAACACAAAAAAATATACGTCTGAACTCTAATTGTGAGTAACACTCATTATTATTTATGGGCACACAAACTCATAACCAAAAAAAAAAATTTAACATTACAAAGACTAATTTATACATAAATAAGAAAATACATAATATACACTACCCTACATAGTAATATTATTTTTTTTTTTATCAGATATTTTTATTTTTTTATCGTTTATTTTTTCTCGGGAAAATCTCAGCCGGATGCTGGTATATTTATTCAGGAATTTTTATATAAAATTTTAAGATGTTACCTGGTTTAATGGATTTGGTATTGTGGACTTGTGTTGAACTTTGCTCGTCTTACTGCGGGTTTTTTTTTTTTCATCAAACAAAATTAACTTCTGTAGTGTGCATCCCAGAAGCTTCTGGTCTCCACTATTATCTCTGGCCCTGTTCCAGAAGGAAGCCAGACTCAAGTTCTAATAAACATATTTTTCTTCCGTCAGTCATATTTTTGTATATTAATTTTGATTTTCCAAACTTACGTTCTATTTTCTTCTTCCTATGCTTACAGGGAAAGATTTCATTTGACACAGCTCCTTCAATGCTATCGTCCTCCAGGATAACCTACATTTCAAAATCCTTATTATTTTTTTTGCCATTTAAAATTCACCCAATTTTTGGTATCTCATACCTCTATCTTTACTATACTATTGTTTACCTCGATTGTTAAAACAAATTATATTTAATTTTATGTGTTTTAGTTTGTAAAACTTTTTTCTTTATTTAAAAAACTTCACTTGATTTAATTCAATGTTTAATAAGTTTTTCTTTTTTTGTAATCTTTTTGACACCGCTTATTCAACTTATCTCGCCCGCTTTTTGTTTAGCAATGGCTTCTAATTTCAAGCTAATGGGCCGCTTGGGTATAATTATCCAACCCAGCCATCTTAAACCATTTCTTTTCCATAAAAAAAAACAAACTATTTCACTATCCCTTTCTATGAAATGTCTATTTTAAGTATAAACCTGCTGTCCCTTTTTAATCTTACCCCAAAATTTCCTAATAAATTGAATAATCACTTTTCTCCGCCCTAAATCATTCATTTCCCTTTTTTTTTTTTCTTTTTCGTTCCGAAATTCAAATTTAACACTCAATCATAATTTCATTTATGAAAACGTTTTTGTCTAAACTGCACGATACACTAAAAAAAACGTTGCGAACCCTTTCAGTGCACCACAGCAACCCTTAAAACGTACGATTTTCATACTACCATGTACTCAATAGTAATTATTACAACCAATAGTGATAGAATACAAGATTACGCCATCCCGCGGACACTATTACAAGTTTCCACGCCGCTCAGGCACGTGACGTCATGCAAACTGTGTTGCTATTGGCTAATAATTTTCAACTGTCAAACTGTTATGTTTATGTGTATGTTTATACATAAACCATAACATTGTAACAGTGGGACAATTTATTAAGAATTTTTTGATGACCAGAGACCAAATTATGATGATTATATTTGTTACGAGCTTACTGGTCCTTGCTAGTGATGCAAATAAAACAACTTTTATAACATCATTTGCCCAACGTTTCGTTCCTTTTTGGGAACATTTTCAAGAGCTTTTTATTGAACTATAAAAAAATAATTTTTTCTTAATTAATTAGTTTTATAATGTATACAAAATAAGTTATAATTTACATTTTTCTGTTGTTATTGCATTTGTCAAACTTATTTGCTGTTATTATTAAAAATTTTATAATTTAGAAAATATATATTAAAATTTTTAATTTTTTGTCAATCACTAAAATAAATAAATAAATAATTGTAACAATAATAAAAAAGAAAAACTGGACTTCACAAAACAAAAATATCACAGTTGCGTAGCCTACAATATCACAGTATAAACTAAACTAATTCTGTCTTTGTCCTCCTTACTATTCATACATGTTTTTATTTTTTTGTTGTATTCTTAAGCTCTCTAAAGTTAATCGTTTATTTTCGTTACATTCATAGTCTAAGATCTTAACATGTTCAAAGTCCGCACGATGTTTTTGCGTCATCAAATTTTGACTTAGCGCTGTTGTTGCTCTTCCAATTTATTATTTTTCTCCTAAAATTATTTGTTAGAAAAAAAAATTTTATTTTTATAAATTTGCTAATTTATTTTAAATTCACTAAAACACTAAATAATATTTGAACAAAAATTTCATAGTTTTTGAATTAAAAAATCTTGCCAATATTTGATTAATATGAGAAATTTGAAATTTATTAAATAAAAAAACTATAGAAGAGGTTAAAAATATTTAAATGCAAAAACATCACACGAATAAAAGATTATTACTATAAATAGAAGCTAATATTCATCTTAAATGGTTAATTAAAGAACAAGCTATAAATTTTCGCTTTTCTGATCAGTTTCGACTCATTTTTGAGTCTTATTTAATGTAATTTTTCTATAAATCAGTTCGAATCTAATTCTCTTTACAAACGGTCGTGTAAATAATTAAAGCGCTTAGAGTACAACTATTTAAATTAACAACAAGTGTATATTTTTGTTTTTGCAATTGCCTATTATTGATCTCATTTGAACTCACGTGGTAGACAATCCAGCTTATAACAGGAATAAAAATTTAGCGATGGCCCAAGGGGCCAAATCTTCATCAAAAAGAAAGCTTGTGAACAAGAAGATGACAAGACTTCCTCCGGGTTTTGTTAACCCGAACATCGCGTCAACGTCCAGCAACAGATTTAGCCTGCTTGCTGGCCTCAATGATATGGACGTAACTCCTGCATCAAATATTAATGATATTAAACAACACAAACCTCCACCTATAGTTGTAGAAGCCAACGCATCATTTGCAGAAATACGAAAACTACTTGGTAAAGATTGTATTTTCAAACGTACTTCAATTGGTACCAAAATATTTGCTCCAACTAAAGAATTGTACGAATGCTATAAGCAAATTCTTAAAGAGAGTAAAATGGAGTTTCATTCATATGGCTCCAAAGATAATAGGTTATACACAACCTTTCTACACGGTTTACCCCGCATAAACTCTGAGGACATCACCGAAGAGTTAAAAAACTACAACCTATCCCCTTCTTCGGTGGCTGAAATAGTCACCAAATTCAGTTCGAACAACAATGCTGTTTACAAAGTTCAATTTGTTCGTAAAAATTTTAACCCAACTGCCTTAAAAAATGTAAGGACAATTTCCAATATCATAATTTCTTGGAAAAAATACAAATCTAGGTCCAGAAATAAACCAACTCAATGCTGGAACTGCTTAATGTATGGCCATGGCGGTGAACATTGCCATCGAAGTGCTGCATGTATGATATGTGCAGAACAACATCATACAAGTGTGTGTCCGTTTAACACAAATGAAAAAAGACCAGCTGTTTTTACATGCTTTAATTGCAAAAAACATGGAAAAGAGAGAACTGATCACTCTGCAAACGACATCAATTGTCCGTTACGTTCTCTCTATTTGGAAACCAGAACAAGAGTAACTTCCAAAAGTCATAACAACAGCAGGCAACAACAAAATATTTCATTTCAATCAAAGGTTGATTTCCCAAATTTAAGTAACAACAACACAAATTGTAACAATAACATCAATAATAACAGCAAAGCTACATATGCTAACCAGCTGAAAACAAACAACGATTTATTTAGCATTGATGAGCTTTTTGATATTTTCACTACAGCTATGGATGATTTGCATAGGTGCACCTCAAAAGTAGAACAAATCAAAGTTGTAATGTCAATGGTAAAATACGCCCATGGATTATACTAATAATTTAAACGAATTCAAAATGCTTCACTTGAATGCCAATGGCATTTCAAACTTTTCTAAATTAAAACAATTTGAGATACTAATTGAACGAGAAAATATTAAAATAGCGTCTTTGAATGAAACTTTTTTTTCAGAAAATCATAGACCCTATTTTAAAAATTATTATTTATATAGAAGTGACAGAACAGATGCAAGAGGAGGAGGAGTAGCTCTGTTAATTCATAAATCTGTCGCTCATAAAAACCTCTTTATTTCAAACACCTCATCAATCGAAAACATCTCAATTGAAGTTATTATAAATAATAGACCTATTGTTGTATCTTCATTATATTCACCAAGATATACTCATAACTTCTGTGCTGATATCTTGAACCTAACACCTTCCACCAAAGAATATATAGTTTTTGGTGACCTAAATGCCAAACATTGTTCATGGAATTGTCGTTCAAATAATACTGCAGGAATCGCACTTAATTTTTTTATTCACTATCCTAATAGTCCAACCCTATTCCCCCATCAACACAATCGCGAAGCATCAACAGTCGATATTATTTTAAGCAACTCCGCTTTAAATATAGACGTAAAAACAATGGATTACGAAATACCATCAGACCATCGCCCCATTATATGTACACTTAAAAGGTCAATGGCCTTGCAGGTTGACCTCAATTATTATGATTATAGTGCAACCAACTGGAACATTTATATGAATTTTTTAGACAATAAAATCACGTTATATTCCGATATATACAATACCAAGGCAGTAATTGATCAGGAAATCCAAAAATTTATAAATGTAGTTTTCGAAGCAAGGGATGTGTCTACACCTAAAATAACTCAACAAAATAATTACACATTACCAGAAAGTACTGTGAAATATATAAAACTAAGAAGAAGCTTTAAAAGAAAAAGCCAACGATCTTCAAATATAGCCCAGCAAACTTTTTATAATCAATGTACTAAGTTTCTAAGTAACATGATTGATAAAAGTATTAATTCGGAGCGCAATAAGAAATGGTCTCAATTATTATCCAATTTAAAACCAGGTGATAAATCGTTTTGGAAAATAAGCAGGAACTTGCGAGGAAAAGGAAAAAATCAAATCGCTCACTTCAAAGTTGGAAATACAAAAATAACATCTGATAAGGACAAGGCTGAAGTCCTGGCAAATACATTTGTCCAAGCAAATAACCTCACTTCGAACTATAACCACTCGGCAGATACACTAATAAATACAACAGTAAATAATTTTAAGACGGAAAATCCCAGTTCTGAATCTGCAATTTATACATCTCTTGAAGAAGTAATGAATATTGTCTCATCAATAAAACCCTCAAAATCCCCCGGTTTTGACAATGTTCCCAACCTGCTTTTAAAGAAACTACCAATTAAAGCTTTAAAATTACTGGTTATAATATTTAACAGCTGCATCAAACTCAACTATTTCCCAAACCATTTCAAAAATGCTAAGGTTATAGCTGTCAACAAACCTAATAAGCCAAAAACTAACCCAAACAGCTACAGACCTATCAGTCTATTAAGTAACTTTGGTAAAATATTTGAAAAAATTCTACATTCTCGTCTTAGTGAATTTGTAACGACCAATTCTATTGTTGCTAAAGAACAATTTGGATTTAAAAAAGGACATAGCACTACTCACCAAATAAACAGAATTAAAAATCAAATAATCACCAATAAAAACAATAAACGTTCAACGGGTGTAATATTGTTAGATATTGAAAAAGCGTTTGACACCGTTTGGCATAATGGCCTCTTATTTAAACTTCTTGATGCAAATATACCAAAATATCTATGTAAACTTATTTCAGATTTCATTCACGACAGAAGCTTTAAAGTTGCAATTAATAATGAAACATCAACTCCAAAAACCATTACCTCAGGGTTACCTCAAGGATCAGTCTTGTCGCCATTGCTTTACTCGATATATACATCGGATTTTAAAGTCCCAAAATATATGAAAATTGCCTATTACGCAGATGACACTGCGTTAATTTCTTCAAACAAACTTACAAGTGCACTCCTGAAGAAAATGGAAAAGGGACTTGTTAATTGCAGTAAATATTTCCACAAATGGAAAATCAAAATTAATCCAAACAAGACCCAAGCAATAATTTTTCCATTCAACAAATCTCCTAAAAGACTGCCAAGACGTCACCTTCTTATTGGAAATAATACCATAAATGTACTTAACGATGTCAAATATCTCGGAGTTGTCTTGGACAAAAAGCTTACATTTAAACAACATATTATGGCTACGTGCCAAAAAGCTATAAAATCATTTAAAGCATTATGGCCACTACTAAATAGAAGGTCATTTCTAAACCACCAAAACAAAAATCTACTCTTCAAAAGTGTTATAAGGCCGATATTAACATACGCGTGTCCTATTTGGAGTGACGCTGCCAACTGCCACCTAAAACGCTTACAAATTATACAAAACAAATGTCTTAAAATGATATATAAAAAGCACTGGAGGTATCCTACAAATCTTCTTCATGAAGAAACCGGTTATGAAAAAATTATCGATTACATATCAAGGATTAATAACAATTACTTTGCCAAAATTGAAAATTCCTCTTATCCACTGCTAAGAGAATGTATAGAAATAACGTAAAATTAAAAAAGAAATCACCAAATTGAAAATTATATGCTTATAGAGGTCTATTATTACTAATAAACCTCCTATAAGCATATAAACATTTTCAGATAGTATTTGAATATATTAAATCATATAAAGGTTTTTTCCTCCCATTTTCCTTTAAAAATCATTAAAAAATAAAATAAAAACTATTTAATATCTTTAGATCCTATGTATTATTTGTTGCAATATCTATATGTAAAGATAAGATCTCATATGTAAATATCAAATTTGTTAAAATATGTAAATAAAGGAAGAATATATAATTGAATTGAAAAATTTTCTATAAATCACTTTTTAAGAGAAAGCAAAAATCATTTTCTAGTCTTTTTCTAATAGCGCATGTGATTAATCAGTTTTTAATCATCAAAAGTGCTCGAAGAAGACACAGTAAGGTAATTTTTGTTAAAACAATCTTCGAAATGATGACTGGGATATCGTATATTTTTGTTAACAAACAAACATATGCATAGCAGCACGAGTAAACCGAACTCTAATCGGATTCTTATATGTATACAGCCGAACAAAAACGGAAATACTCACCAAAGAGTAAAGTAAGCAACAATTTCATTCAGTCTTATGGAAGCTTTTGAACAAAGTAAGTCTACGTCGCGTTGTCTTGTGAATTTTTACATTGGGTTTTAATAGGTACTAGTGATGCCAGGAGATTTTTTCAGAAATCTCTACGCTTATGAAAAAAATTCCCTTTTTTCCCCACACCCACTTTTTTCCCCTACACTACTTTTTTTAAAATTTATTTTTAATTTGTACATTTTCAATTTCAATTATTAAAAATAACATAAAAACAAAGAAAAAAATATAAAAAATAAGATAAATTTATCATGAGAATTACATAAGAATAATATAAAAAACATACAGATATTATAAAAAAAATTTTTTACAATTCTGTATAATTCATCTTTTTGATATGGCTAGATGTGCATTTAAAAATTCCACAATTAATTAAAATGGCTTGCAAATGAGATGTTATAACTCAAACAGAATATTTGTTCATGGTTTTCAGTGTTGCCGTTTTAGCTTTTTAGTTGCTAGATTTAGCAACTTTTTTTGTCGTTTAGCATCCAAAATTTATCAGAAGGTGCTAGATGCTAACTTAGAATCTTTTATTAATAAAAAGTTGCTTTTAGCATCTTTTTTTGATATTTTTTTTTTTTCATTATTTTTGAATATATAATTTTAATGGTATTGATATGTTTTAATTTCTCAAAGTGTAGTACAGTAATTTTGTGTACTACTCCTTTTACCACTCTGCTCGTTTCTTTCAACAAATATAACAAAACATTTTGAAATAGAAGAATGTAAACACCAACAACAGTTTTTAATGAATTAGATTGCCAAAAAATATTATTGTATTAAAAAAATGCCAAAATTTTCAATACAAAACACATTAAATCGGGTAAAAGAACAGATAACCAATATATTAGAAGAATTTATATCATCTGAAACCGAAAAAATTCAAATCCAATGGAGTTATATCACAGAACAAAACTGGGATACAACACTGAATACAACCTATTTATGGATTGAAAAATTCTATTGGCGAAAATCCATTTAAAGAGTTATCAATATTTGTATTGTCTATATTAGTTTTGTCTTTCTCAAAAGCCGAAGTTGAACGTTTGTTTAGTTTAATGGCTTTAGTTAAAAGCAAGCTTCGAACAGAATAAAATTCGAGTTGTTATGTTCTGTAATACGTATAAAAGAAGGATTGAAATTGAAAAATCGGTGCTGTCACACTTGCAATATACCGAGCGATATCGTTGATAAAAGTCGATCGTCAGAAAAATATCAGAGCCAAGAAGAACTTGAAGATGAAGACATCACAGAAATGTTAGATTCCATAAACCAATTATTCTAACATGATCGTATATTTTGATAATGTAATATCTGTTATATTTTAAATAAAAAACAAATCCCTCTAAAATTAAAAATATTTAATTTAAGTTTAAAATAAACTCAATTTGATGTTAAAAAAAATTTCAGATGAAATCCAAAATAATTTTAATTAAAATTTAAAAAACATAAATCGAAACATATGTTTTATATTAATTTTTCGATTTAAAAACCAAAGAATTTATTAATAAGTATATAATTTTTCAATATAAAGGTAATGAAATTTGAAAAAAAAATTTAGCATTTTTTCAGACTCCAGTACGTTTAAGCATCTTTTTTTTGCAATGTAGCATCTTTACAATTTCAAATTAAGGCAATACTGTTGGTTTTAAAAGATGTATACTTAGATCTGATTTATCGCATTTAAATATATTTTCAAAAGCCTTGCATCTGCATTTATAGTCGTCACCTTTGACCTGCTCCAGCCATCCATTAGCTTCTCGTCTCTCAACTAACTGAAGCAAAATCTTTATGTTCTGTATTTCTTTGATGTGTTTTCAGCATCATCAGAAACGAATCGGACATTTTTCTAAAATTAATTATGTTTCTAAAATTAATTATGTTCAAATTTATAATATTTTAATGTTATGCACAAAAAAGTGTTTTATACTTGTCATTGTTATTAAAGAATCCACATATTTACTTCCTTCATATTATAGAGTTATTACCAGACTTAAAAAGACTTTAAAGTTAAAAATTGAAAAAAATTATGCGATATTTAACAAATACATTCAAAATAGTTTTGACTGAAATTTTTGGCAGTTTTAGTTTTGCCTTGTATCAGTAAAATGTTCAGATATTAACTAAAAAAAAACAATTTGTTAAATATTTTCATCTTAATTATCTTAATTAATTTAAAGACACAAAGATAGATTTAATACAATAAAAACAAGTAAGAGTTGAAAGTTGATCTATGCAGACTCACAAATGTGCCCTATACTAATAGGTCTGGAAAATTGAAAAGGATTGTAAAAAATAAAATGCACCTTTATATTAAAAAATTTAAATCAAAAAGAAAATTACAAAATAAACCATTTACCTGGTTAAACTTAATATTGTTTGTAATTATGTGGATCAGGTTAGTATTTAAAATGGGATAAATCGGGTGTCATTGTGCCAATTTATGACCTAAAATATGTAGACACCTCTATAAAATGCTGAAAATTCAGAGCATTTGTTGTAATAATTCAGTAAAAGGTTTATCAGTGTTTACATATTCAAATATTTTATATACATTTGTTACAAATAGTGCAAGAAGTCCAGATATTAATGTAAACGTAAAATCCTGGTGGAGGGTATCAAAGATTCGGCATAACCGAATTTAACACTCTTACTTGTTTTCTTACAGTTTTGTTTCCATTTTTAATTTTACATATCTTTTATTTCCATATTGTATTAACCTTTTAACTTTCTTTTCAAATTTTGTTTCAATTTATTTTAAACTTCTTGTTTTTTTTTCTGACTGATATCAACTGTCACTTCACTAACCAGAACTTGAATCATTTTTACATTTTTCGTCTTCTTTCAACAACCCAATTATTCAAGACCTTTTAATTTTTTTGCACACCAAAAAAAATCTATCAAGAAACCAATTTGTTGTTTGCAAAAAAAAAATCGCAATAATTCATACGTGTAACTAACAGTCATACATTCATTAAATTCCTATGTAAAAAAAATACTACCTCTAACAAGTGTTTAAAAATAGAATTTTTGCAACAAACAAAAATTGGCAAACGATATTACCACATAAGGTGTTGTTTATGTCGCAACTTAATACAAAGGATCTAACCTGAGTAGCCATATTGGGCCAATAAAAATTTCGCCTCAATCGTTCGAGGGTTTTTCCCACACCTCCATGTGCAAACATGGGTGGATTATGAGCGCGTTCGATCACACAAGACGTAAGTCCCTGTGGAACCCACAACTTCCATGATCGAGCCTCTGAAAATTCATCACGTAAAAATTCTACGCGTTTGTAGATAAAACCATCTACGACCTTTAAATCGGGCAAACGATTTTTATTGTTTTCGATATCAATGATTAATTTAGAATATTGTCGCACGTGCTGGCGTGGGGCCTAGCTCGCCGGATGGGTGGGGTCTTGCTCAGGCCCAGGGAAACCGTACTACAGATATTCACGTGCGATTTACAAAAAAAAACTGTCAAAAAAACAAAACGGTCGCTAAATGGATGGATTGTTGCATGTCCCTTTTCACACGTACCGGAAGTGAAGTTCTGGCCGACTAGCTCACCGACGATAGGGGGGTACGACCAATCACTAACGGCAAAGGGCCGAACAATAACATTTATAAAATACAAAACAAAACAAAAATAAATACATTAACCATGAACTTACATTTATACCTAACAAAAAAACTAACCATCCAAAAAAACTTTCACTACCAACCGTACGGGCAAACCTGACCCGGACAATAAATAGCACACAGATTTTAATAAAGGACAAAAGATCTGATTAGTCCCCCTAGCTGCTCGCCCTACCTGGTAATCGCTACATAAAATTCAGACGATTACCCCACATTCAAAAACTGGTCACCTTACAGATACTTACGTTAACACACCATTATGAAAATTTAGCCGGACATCATCTCCCTTGATGTTCAGCCAAATAAAAAAATTTTAATTATATAATATACAATTAACATTTAATATAAACAATTATTGTTACAAATAAACTGTTTTTATATCATATGCTAATCAAAAAAAAATATTTATATAATGTAAAAAAATTTATTACCTTAAATGCTACCCGAATATGTATGTATTTGAATAAATTTAACAATGTTTTTTTTTCAATTACTAAATAGTCTTATTGCCTTATGAAATTTCAACTTCTATATATATATATGTATCCTTATTAATTTCTTTTTTTTTACTTTCTTTTATAGGGTTCAAATCTTTTCCTATTTTTTTTTTTCTGAATTTCAGAATCTTAACGGAAATCCACACTAACTTATTCCTAAAGGAGCTCCCTGAGGATAGTTCTATCGGTTAATACACCTATCTACTATTTTACACACCGACCCGACGAAGATGTGCACCCTATACGTATGTAATTTATTTTATTCCTTCCTTTCTTTATATATATATATCAGTTTTCCTTTTTTTTTAGAATATTACTCTTTCAAGGCGCTGGATTTACAATTATACAGATAAAAATTATACCACTAATACTATAAAAAGAAATACTATAAAGCTAGCTTAATCTACCTAATTATGACAATATTTTAACATCCCTTAATATCTTCTGCTTTAAATTTTAATACTACCTTTTTTTTTTTTAAACACAGTTTTTCATACAAGCTATATTTACACAAACATTTTCATATTTAATTTCATTTTCAAGGTACGTATGAATGTATTAAACAACAAAACAATAAACCAGTGAAAACACCTTTATCAACTTAACAGGATTTATTTTCTTCCTTGGCTTCAGTTCTAATATCAAAATCAATGACAAGCTTTATATTTATATTGAACACCTGTGTCACTTTGATTTGAAAGGCTCGTTTGTTCGCCCAAAAATAAAATTATATAGAAGACTTATCACACCTGGCTACGCCATGAACCTTTTACTTTTCAGATTTTTAGAGATGACGCAGGAATTATATCAGTTGACCGCTCACTTTTGCAGCTGCCGTCCTTTGCAATCATCAAACGAGGACGAAATCGCCTAGGTCCTTCTCAACTAACCTTCCAAAAGTTGTTAGCTATTCTCGTTCTCACCCTCTGCTCCAAACGAAAATTTTTCCTACTAGTAGGAGTTGATGGTGTAGCCAGGCCTATATTTATATATTTATTATTTATAATTCACTGCTATCACTTTCTTTCCCAAAAAAAAATCTTTTAAACTTACTTTATAATTAATCTTGTAACACTCATATAAATACGTTCAATCGCACACTTATACTCCTTATTTTGTCTGACCTTTTTGTTTCACATTCGACTTAATACTGTCCTTTCTTTCGCCACAAAAATGTATTCAACTATCCTAATTATTCCCAAATTTTCCACAATTCCAACGGTCTATTTATTTCCACGTCATCTTTAAATCTATATACCTGGCAAAAGCCCCGCCAAAACTCCATATTTTTCAATTCCATATTACATTACATAGTGCTATTACTCCGCCCAAAACTCCATCTTTTTCAATTCCATAACATTATCAATGTTTGGTAAAAATTCTTCCTTTCCTATACTTTCCACATTTAAATATACTTATCCGACCTTTCTTTGACCATTCCCCCACTTTATCTCCTCCAACCTACCAAATAACCGTCACAATCCATCCTTCACTCTACCAGGCGACCATACGATTTCATAGGGTTATATTTTCCATTCACAAATTTTACTTTTCAAAAATCAATTTTCCTATTTAAATATTTGCGATTTTGAATGGAAAATCCAACGCTGCGTTTTTTTTTATTTTTTTTTATTTTACAAATAATTTTGGAGTTGCCAATTCGATAGTAACTTTTTTTTTACCACCAATCACTACCACTTTGACACATATAATAAACCTACAAATAAAATCAACAGACGTAAACAACACATACAGATGGTAAGTAGATATCTGCTCTTTTTTTCTATATTATTTAATTAATAACTCTATTTTCAGATTCTCAACCAAGGACTATTCCTGGGGTTGGGTAAGGACAATGTATCGTTCCACTTATTCCGTGTACTTACTAATATATTCATTCTTCATTTCTTTTCAGATCACCAATAAAGTGAGTCTTGGGCGAACTGCGGTTTTGGGCTCTGCCGCGTAATGTAGGTTCGCCCAATTAACAATAGTCGAACCCGGGACTCAGCTTGGAGTTGGTTACTCCACTTTCCGCAAACCTCTCCCTTAATGAAAAGAAAAAATTTTAAAGTGGCAGGGAATTGAGACCGGAGTCTTGCCCGCTCCCATAATCTGGTCTCTCCCTATTGAAACGGGACCCGGAGATTTTAAAGTCCGATCCTTGGACTAGCAACCTTCCTCCCAACGACTCTTTCTAAAGGCTGCGCGGCACGCAAAATTTTTTTCCGTCATTGACTTCGAAAAATATTGCGTGTCTACCCCACCTGCAATAACAACTAGAATGATTTTTTCTTCTTCTTCCATAGGTTCATCTCTCCATGGTCCATCCGCTACAGGATGGCCATACTTACCTTGGGATTGGGGACGAGGTGTTCTGCCCCTTTTCCCTCCCTACCTTGTTACCTCTACTCCATCTAAATTGGAGGTAACCCACTTAAATAATAAAAAGGTTAAGTTTGGTTTTGTTATGCTACATTGGGTTTATAATTTTAAATTTTATTCAAACATCTAAGTTTTGGTAAGTTATGAACATATGTGGTTATTTAAAATTTACTGTTAATAAGAGTGCAGCTACCGGGTTCACTAAACTGCAAATTAAGCTCTGGGCGTCACAAAATTATGTGTGATAACAAAACAACAAAAAATATTTCGGACAAAAGGTTACTTAACGGTCGTTTTGAAGAAATTTTTAATTTCCTTGTGATTTAAAGGTGATTTTATTTTAAAAGTAAGTTACGACATTTTAAATCGAATTTTAATTTTTTTTTCATGTAAAATTTCAACTTTTAGCATAAGGGGGAAGAAATTACAAATTTTAATTGCATGGAATTACGCTCAAAATTAAGATTTTATAAAAATTTTAATTTTATTTTGTAAAATTGTATTTGTAGTTTTAGAAATTTCTTTGATTTTCAAGTAATTGTAAACTGGTTTGATTTGAATTTAGTTTAAGGTAAATGTAATTTGGTAAGTATTTTATTTAAGTGTAGTAATTTTAGAAATAGTTTAATTACATAGTATAATAAAAATTTTAGGTAAATTTAGTTTTAGAAACATTTTTAATTTCAGAATAATAATATTTTAATTAAAGCTACTTTAGAAAGATTCTCATTTCAAGAAAAATTTAATTAAAAGTATTCTAGGAGGGTTCTTAATTTCCATATAATTTAATTTACATGTGATGAGGAAAATTTTTTTAATTTAAATAAATTTGTAATGTAATTGTTTATTTTGAAGTAGTTTCTAAGTTTAGAGGTAAATTTTTAGAAAGTTGTAATTAAATTGTAATTTTAAAAGTAATTTTTGAACAAAATTTTAAAATTACCGTATTTATAAAAATTTAAATTTACGTCTAGTTTGTAAAAATTTTAATTCTTAATTACCGACTTTTATTTCTGCCGATGTTGCTACAGCTGCGTAGTTGTCGTAGTTTTGTTGCACGTTGTCGCTTGACGCTGGGGTTGTGTTTTATTGATCCATGTTGGTTTCTGCTGTTTTAAATTTTGCAGGTTTTGGCGATCAGAATTACACGTTTGCTTCTAAATTTTACAATTCCTAGTTTTCACCGTTAGGTTTTATTTCAATGTATATATACACATAATTGACACATGGTCTTCTTTTCTTTAATGTAATGGGTAAGTTATTTTTACAAAATTCACTTTAAGGTTATGGTTTTACAAATTTCACTTAAGTTTACAATTTTAAAAGCAGTCGGTTCAAGTTATTTTATTGTTTTTTTTTTATAGTTCTTTTGATTTTCAAAATTTTCTTTACATCTTTTATCTTTTATCTTTTTTTTTTATAAAAAATTTAATTTTACAAAATTGTTCCTTATTTTTAGTTTTGTGGTTATATTATTTTTATAACATCCAAAATGAACACATTTATTTTCTTACAGCTTTGTTTCCATTTTTAATTTTACATATCTTTTATTTCCATATTTTATTAACCTTTTAACTTTTTTTTCAAATTTTGTTTCAATTTATTTTAAACTTCTTGTTTTTTTTTTCTGACTGATATAAACTGTCCACTTCACTAACCAGAACTTGAATCATTTTTACATTTTTCGTCTTCTTTCAACAACCCAATTATTCAAGACCTTTTAATTTTTTTGCACACCAAAAAAAAATCTATCAACCAGTTTGTTGTTTGCAAAAAAAAAATCGCAATCATTCATACGTGTAACTAACACTCATACATTCATTAAATTCCTATGTAAAAAAAATACTACCTCTAACGATGAGGGGAACAAGTTAAACCAATGTTAATGGCTGACAACATGGGAGGGAATGAGAGCGAGTAAAAGCTTTATACATGAATGAAATTATGCTGACGGAGAAATATTAACACCAACTCAAGTGTTTAAAAACAGAATTTTTTGCAACAAACAAAAATTGGCAAACGATATTACCATATAAGGTGTTGTTTACGTGTTATAGTTTTTTTCTTTTCTAGATAGCAAAATTTTTCGTAGGGCCGTCACACTTTTTATTGTATTATTGTATCTATGGTTATAAAGTTTATTTTTATTTTTTAATTTTTTTTTTAATTTTCCAATATCTTTATATTATTTTCAAATTTAAATTATGTACAATGTAATGATTCTGTGCGATAATAGTAAGATTTTAAGTCTTGTAGCACGAAAAACCGAAATATGTAAATAAATAAATAAAAATAAATAAATTAAAGAAAAGCAATACTTATTGCAAGTCGTAAGTGATTACAGAAAACAATTTGAATCGCACACTAAATCATCCTTAAATATACCAAAAGAAATAGAATTAATTTTATATTTCATATTCTTTTGAATAAATTGTCTTTAGAGAATATTTTACAAAAATTCCATTTTTCTCAAAATCCGCAAAAATGAAATCCTTGCCAAAAAAATTCTGGCATAGGGATTTACTTAAAAATTCGCACAGCTAATCTGGAACATGTATTTAACAAAACCTTAAAGTGCAAGATCCATTTTTTTAATTTTGTTTAAAAATATTTGTTGCAAAACCCTACGGACCTTCTGTTATGACCACTTTGACCGCCTAGCTCAGGACGTCAGGGGGGTATGACCGATCACAACACGAAAGAGGGCAGAACAATAAAATTTATCCTAACACAAACTCACAAACAGAACTCATACAAGACGGACTCACAAGTACTTAACGAACGTTTAAGTACATTATCACCACAAAACGGACGGACTATTACCTAGCAATATTATTGGACTAATAGGCAGGACAAACGATGACACACGTCCCCTAGTAGCCCACCCTACCATGGTAACGAAAAAGAATATTTATACGTTACCCCACAAACAACACGAATTTTTGGTCACCTAAATACTTACGTTAACATACACACTCAACAATTTTACCCAGACATTATCTTATTAATGTCAACCAAACGAAAACATATTAATAAAAAAAACGATTTATAAAACTAACAATTTAATTTATATATTAGATGATATTAAAACGTAAGTACAACAAAACCGATCTAATAATATATATATATATATATATATATATAATCAGTAATACAAAAAAAATATAACAAAATAAAATGAAATGAATTTTAAATAACAATAACGTATATGAATGAAAAAAAATTTAAAAATACTAATCACTAACAACTAAAAAAACCATCAAACGCTAATTCCCACAAATAATTTCATCATTCAATTCACCCGCACAGTATCACAACAATAAAAATTAGGAAATTTTCACTATTTCTGGGATTACACTTTCACAACAAAAAAAAAAAATTATTACACTTAACACTAGACTAAACCTTCCTAACAACTATTTTAATTATTCTATATATTTAAACTTTCCAATTATTTTTAACTTTACTTTCTTTTCAACTCATTGGATTACTATCCTAATTTATTATATCTATCTTTCTTTTTTTTATATATTTTAGATTGAAGTACAATTAATTTTTTTCTTTTTTTTTTAACAAACTGTTACTCGACTTCTTATTTTATTTCGAATCGCGATCATACAAGGACACTTTCTTCCAGACATAAAATCTTTATCATACATTTATAACTTGGAAAGGACTCACCACCGAATTGCTTTCAGTCTCTTCCTCCTGGCGCCTTAGCTGACCAGGACACTCCGCTATGCTGCTAGGCGCTATTTCAGCACACACTTGACTCAGAACCAGCAACTGTAACAATCACACTGGAAAATTTCCTATATCAACAGCAATTTTTCATTTACTTGATGACATTCGTCTCATTATTCTAGAATTTTCCAACTTGTCCTCCCGCCTAATATCCTCCATCCTACCCAAAAAACGTCACAATCCACCCTTTGCTATACCAGGCGAACATGCGATTCAGTAGGTTTAGATTTTCCATTCATTTTTAATTTTATAAAACAGTTTTTCCTAATCTCAAATATTGTTGCGGTGGATCTGGGTGATGGGTGGTGTCGCCTTACCGGCGAGTGCGTCGTTCAGTTGCAGTGTGGTGTGTTCGTGCTGAAATATAAGAAAAAAACAAAGTTAGATTGTTATAAACCGAAAATTGCAGGAACGAAAACTTACCCGCGTTGATGCTTGATGAAATATGCCATCAAACATGCACCCGGTTGGTTCTGAATGTATATGTATGGTTAGAATAAAGTGATATTTATCCAAAGACAAGTATGTACTTACCTCGGGTGTTTGGTGTTTTTTTTTAACGCACAGTATCAGTTCTTTCTTTACATGAATCACAGTCCTCTGGTGTTATTTCACTTTTATCTGGGCCACCCACATTCCAGTTGACCTACTGGTCAGTATCCTGTGTTATATTTTTTTGTAGTGGTTATGTTGTGTATTTTTGTTTTTTGTATGCCAGGTTTCTTCAGTTTTACCAATTCATCTGATTTTATTATACGAAAAAAAATACGCAAAATACGTTTGACATACAGGTGTAACATCGGCTTGCAGTGTGGATTATGTCGTAAATGGCGTTGCCAGACGGTAGAGTTCGTAAATACACTACAAGAAAAGAGAAATAAAGGAGAAAGGACATCATGAATGAAATTGTTATTCGTTTTGATTTTTGTGTCCTATTTAGAAAATAGATAACCAGGTTGGTGACTGTGATCGGAAATGAAAAAAAGGGGGTATTATAGAACAATCGAGAGTGTTGGAGAAAAAAGGGATAGATATAGAAAGTAGACAGAGTGAAGAGAAAGTGGACAAACAAGTATATATAAAACATTGGAAAGCAAAATAAGTTTGCGCGGTGAAGCTAAACTCAAACAGGGTTTTTAAAATCATTGCTAAGTAAGACACTGACCAGCAAAGTAAGGCACTGACCAGTGAAAGATAAATTTTTTTCAAACGGTGCGGGTGAAAAGTGGTTTATAAAAAAAAAAAGAAGTTAAAGGAGTGTATGAATATTGTCCGGTGGATTTTAAATCAAGTACAGTGTTTATGAAAATAGAAATAATAGTCCTGGGTGAGTGGAGAAATTGAAGTGAAGTGAAAGTTAGGACAGGGTTAATATAATTTCTGTTTTATTTGAAAGATGGTGCAGGAGTGATAAGGTTACCGATTCACGAAATAATTAATTGGGGTTTCCGCCTGGAGCAGGTGGGGCAATTGGAATAAAAAGTGAAGACCGTGATTCCAGGGTATCATCCGACAAGGGATAAATTTGTGGTACAGTTCCAGAACCCGCAGGTAACCGTTTGATGTGTCCAGTGGTCCTGCTAACAGGCAAGTCAGAAAGTACAAAAGAAAAAAAAATAACTATATAATTTTTGAATAAAAAAACAAGACAATACCATTATAAAAAATATTTAATGTGAGGATTTTTGGCGTAACCTGTAAAGAATGTAAAAAAAAATAAGAATTGCTAAAGTTGTGTTCCTGAAATTAAAAAAAGTAATATGTGAAATTGAAGTCACGAGAATATCTACATATACAAAAATGGTTGTCGTTACAAAAGAAATAATAGCTGTGAAGATTAAAGATTCCACCTTAAAAAATTAAATATTAAATGTAACAAGAACTTGAGATTGTATATGAATGTGTAGCCTGAAAATCGAGAAAGAAAGATTATAAAATACTGAAAAAAAATCGTTGCAAATTAAATGTCGGTCATTAAAATAGTGCATGTTAGTTAAGTTTAGTGTAAGCCTATGTTTTTTTTGTGCAAAGCGGACCAACCATAGTTTCCTGTCTAGGAAAAATTTTTACATCCGGTTTAAATTCGAACAAGATATATGAATAGATTTTTTTAGTCAGCTGCAGAACCAAGATCTTTAGGGAGCTCCTTCAAGGTAGGGTAGTAGCAGAGCACGTAAGAACGAATTAGTAAAGAAAGCAAAAACGGAAGTAAGTTTTTTTTTGTTTAGACAAGAGAATTAAGAAGACTGCGGTTGGGAGGTTTCCAATAGGGTTAGCTGTAAAAAAAAAAAAAGTAAATATTTAAATTAAACTGTTAAAAATCGTTAATTTTGTTTGTGGTTAAGTTATAAAAGCTAAATAGTGTTGTGAAACAGAGTTTCACCTGTATAAGATTAGTATAAGATTAGATTATTGATAATAATAATAATAACAATAATAATAATAATAAAAATAATAAAAATAATAATAATAATAATAATAATAATAATAATAATAATAATAACAATTAAAATATAACATAACAGAAACAATAATAATACCGCAAGCAACCATAACTGCAATATAAATTCATTTAATTAATAACGATCGATTTTTCTCGAGCGTAGTTATTAAATGTTTTCTCTCAAGAAACATACATACAACCCAATTTGGCATGGTAACGTACATTGGCTCATTTGCTTATGTTTGAATTTTTTTTTGTCACTTTCAATGTGGAGCAATACGATATTGTTCCGCATTGACAGGTGTTGTGCTGTTTATTTTTTTTCGGTTACCATGCGTTGGCTTACTTATGTTTGTATTCTTTTTTTTGGAGTTTTTTTTGTATCGCAATGTTCTGTTATTGCAATTTTTAGCAATAACATTGACTTAATTTTCTTTTGTTAATTTCCGCGTATATTAAATGTTAACGTATGTCTTTTTGTTTTTCCCACGGTATTTGCGATATTATTATTTGTTTTCTTTTTGTTATTGGTTAGTTAGCTATTTAAGTATGCCATGGCCATGAACTGCATTGAGTTATGGTTAATGTTTGTTTCCTTTTTATTATTAATTTTTTTTGCTTACATTATCAATGCAATTTTTACTTTAATTTTTGTTGTAGATATTTTTAATTAGTTTTAAGATTTAGTATAAATAAAGAATAGACAGTGCATAACGGCAGCAGATGAAAACTAGAGGCCGCACTGTCTAACTGGTACGGAATCTGGTTTTGTTTGTTCTTTTTTTTTTTCTCCACAGCTACATTGACGCCGTTTGGGCGTCGATTGACAGCGCCCGCCAGCGCTAAAACACAATAGGCGAACCCGCGTTTTTTTTTGTTTTGTTTCAGCTGTTAGGAGGATAACATTAATGGCGCAGCCGGTAGGATGCTTCATTTCTTTCGTTTCAGCGGTTTAGTATATAACATTAATGGCGCAGCCGGTCTTCGGACCAAAAATCGTTCCGGCATTAGGCCGAATTGTTAGTTTTTTTAATTAGTTATTTTTTTTTACTATTTACCAGGGTTAGGTAGTTACTTGTTTTAGGTTTTTTTTGCTTTCGAGTTAATTAATTTTTAGAATAATGGGATCAATTGTAGAATAATTATTTTGTTGTGTAGTCGATTACAGTTTTATTTCTTTTGAACATTTAGTTTGTCGAAATGTGCGTTTAACTTTCATTGATTGTTTTGGTTATTTTTGGGAATATGGGTTTCTTATTTAGGAGTGGGGCAGATTAGTTTTTTAGTAGCAGTTTGGTAAATATTGGTAACCAAATTGCTCCCATCCTCGGCTCTATATGGGGATGGGAGCAATCTGGTGGGAGTGATAGGTTTAGTTAGGTAGTAGTTAGTTAGTTAATTATGTATAGTAGTAGGGTATTAATAGTTTAATGTTTTTGCCTTATTTTGAAGAGAGGAATAAATAAAGGGGTGGTTTGTTTTTGCATTTCCTTTTTATATATAAATGTGACGGTAGATCACAGTGTGCGGCCCAAAATGGTCTGGGTTACATGGGGTAATGAACCTATGGTACGACTACGAGGCGCATAAGGGAAAACTCGTAAATGACATAATAACCATATACGAACGCTTTGCAGGTCGTTAAACACGCTATCGGATCTGAAATTAGTTGGTTTCGGGGCTAGGCAGAAGGAGTACGCACGGGGTTTTCTTCGTGAATGGCGAAAGGGCCATTCAGTATATTCTCTCTAGTTGTTAATGGGTATCCTGAACTGAAAGAATATGTCCATCATTTGGTTGTATACATACGTCCGTAATGAAGTTTTTTTTATTATTTTATGTTGTGTATTTGAGGTGGTGAGGGGAAGGTAGGGGGTTCTCGCGAAACCCGCCTACAAGGGTACCCCACCTGGAAGCCTCAGTTTTTTTATATATGGAGGATGACGCCATGTGTAGCGGGCATACCTCAGCAGTTGTAAATGGTTCGACGGAATGAACCTGGTAGGGGAGTCAGGAGCGAGTCTCGCAAAATTCGCGGCATACATTGTGGGGAGGGTCTTTACCGAGAATAGCCTCACAGTGGCCCGGTTCCGGTATGCGAAATGCAGCAGGAACCTGTCCTACTCCAGAAAAGGATGACGCGCTGTGTGCGGTCATGCCTTATATGGGTGGCAGTGTTTAGGAAGGACACGTGCCTTAATTGGTTTTCATTAGGAGTATGGATGATTGGATATATTTTAGTTTCAGACAGGCCGCCGGTAGCTTGGCATTAGCGTGAACTTTATGTGTAGTGGTTCTTGTTAGGGTAGAATGTAGGTATATTTCTTTGCAGAGTATAGTTGTATCACGTGAGGGGATACCGGTGTCGATGGCTCTCCAGTATAGCCATCTAAATGATGCCGTACTCTGTGCAAAGTGTGCTTGTATTCCGTGTAATTAAATCGGTGGTGATGGCTACCTAGCATAGCCATCTTTACGGCAGCCGTACGCCCGTAGTTCGGTCCAATTAGTCAGGGTTTGTCGAAAAAGGCTTATGACAGGAAGGTAAATGCTGTGTCCTTTGCAGTAGGTGATAGGGTGCTTGTTAGGAACAACACCAGGAAAAATAAGTTTTCACCCATTTGGACTGGACCTTATGAGGTAGTTGGGGTAAACAGTCCGGTAACGTCCACGGTGCGCATAAAGGGGAAGAATCGTAAGTGGCATAATAACCATTTACGGGCGTTCCACCAGTGATCGCATTATTTGGTCTGAAATCATTCCATTTAATATACATGTCCATGATGTCCAAGGTTTTGTTTTGTTGTTTATTTTAGTAATTGTGTATTTGAGGTGGTGAGGGCAAGGTTGGGGGTTTACGCGTAACCCACCGACAAGTGTCTCCCACCAGGAAGCCTCAGTTTTTTTTATATGGAGGGTGACGCCATGTGTAGCGGGCACACCTCAGTGGTTGAGAATGGTTCAACGGATTGAATCTGGTATGGGGAGTCAGAAGCGAGTCTCGCAAAATTCGCGGCATACACTGTGGGGAGGGTTTTTGCCGAGAATAGCCTCACAGTGGCCCGGTTCCGGTTTGCGGAATGCAACAGGAAACCGTTCTGCTCCAGAGAAGGATGACGCGTTGTGTGTGGTCATGGGTGGCAGTGTCTAGGAAGGACACGTGCCTTAATTTGTTATTTATTTTGAAGTGTTTTGGAAATTTTAGATTGGACATGTGTATACAAGGGGGCTTAGATATGATTGCGGTCGGACCACCGATGGGTCGGCTTGCTGGTGTCTTATTGCCGTAGAAATAGGAACAGTGCTGCTGTTAGGGAAAAATGCTTTATTTATTTTATTTATTAGAGCAAAAGTAACCATGCAATAATATACAGTGATTTGAGTTGTTTTTCTGTCAAAGGTATAAATGCGTATTGGTATAGTATTAGCTGAGTATTTTTTTTTCCCCTATGACATTTTTCTTTTAGCATAGGTTGGAGATAACTGGAATTTGGAGTCGTCTGGATGGTCGCCGCACTCCTACGGTTGGGCCGACGAGGCCACGAGATACTTTTCGGATGCAGCGGACACTCTGATGGAGGAGAAAATATATAAAAAAAAAAAATATATATATATATAAGAAAAGATATTAAAAAGAACAGAAAAAAAAAATAATAATAAGAAAAGATGGGAAATCTCCCCATGAAAAAAAAAATATATATTAATAACGAGAAAAAAAAAAAAGAAAAAAAAAATATATATATAATAATAATGAGAAAAGATGGCAGTTCTCCTCACCTCAAAAAAAAAAATAAAAGAGAAGACTCCCCACATAAAAAAATATGATTGAAAAAAAAATATATATATAAGTATGAAAAAAAAAACAATAAGAAAAGATGGGAGGCCCCCTCCGTAAAAAAGAAAAGAGTAATAAGAATAAAAAAAAAATGGGAGGTCTCCCCATACATAGATATGAAAAAAAAAATTAATATATATAGATAATAGCATACATATATAAAAAAAAAAAAAAAAAAAAAAAACTACTTATTTAAAATATACATATGAATACATATTTAGAAAAAAGAAATAATATATTTTGTTAAAAAAAAAAAACAGAAGATACATTAAAATATGCTCTAAGCATACACATATTGAGAGAAATATATTTCAAAAGAAAAACATATAAAGATTAAACATACATATTTAATTAGGAAAAAAAAAATTGTAACGAGTGTTTTATCTTGCGGCTGGGGTAGTCAGTCGCGTCCAGGGTCTATTTAAGGACCCTCAAAACCTTAAATAATAATTCAGTTGTTTTCCTTCCTTAGGATTGAGTATAAACTGAGTTTTATTGATTAATTGTTATAGATATATATATTATAAATAATGACACACTGGCGGATGGCTCTTCGTCTCTTATTCGGATCTTCGAGGCTTCTTATCGGGATTGAGATGGTTCGTTTATCCGTAGATCGACAATATCGGCTGTGGTTGGTGGTATCGGTAAGTCGGCTGCGTAATCGGTAGCAGTCGGTTGTGCTGGTGAATCGATTACTTAATCGGCAGCCGTCGGGTGTATCGGTAGATCGGCTGCTTAGCAATCGGTTGTATTGGTGACTCGGTTATTCAGTCGGTAGCAATCGGTTGTTTTGGTAGCTTGGTATTTCACTCGGTAGCCGTCGGTTGTATCGGGAGATCGGCTGTTCAATCGGGAGTAATCGGTTATAATGGTAACTCGGTTATTCAATCGGTAGCAATCGGTTGTATTGGTAACTCGGTTATTCAATCGGTAGCAATCGGTTGTATTGGTAGCTTGGTATTTCACTCGGTAGCCGTCGGTTGTATCGGGAGATCGGCTGGTTAATCGGGAGTAATCGGTTATAATGGCAGCTCGGTTGTTGAGTTGTCGGCTGGCTTGGCTGCTCGGTACAGATCGGTTGTGATGGTAATTCGGGTGTTGAATTGTCGGCTGGCTTGGCTGCTCGGTACAGATCGGTTGTGATGGCAGTTCGGTTGTTGAATTGTCGGCTGACGTGGCTGCTCGGTGCAGATCGGTTGTTATGGTAGCTCGGCTGTTGGATCGTCGGCTGGCGTGGCTGCTCGGTGCAGATCGGTTGTTATGGTAGCTCGGCTGCTTCGCTCAGTTGTCGGCTGGCTTGTCTGTTCGGCAAGGGTCGGCTGTGATGGTAACGTAGGTTGATGGCAATCGCCGACCTGAAAGTAGAATAAAAAGAATTAGCGAGAGCAGTCAACCGAAGGTTGCTGGAGTAGCGAGAGCAGTCAACAGAAGTTGCTGGAGTAGCGAGAGCAGTCAACCGAAGGTTGCTGGAGTAGCGGGAGCAGTCAACCGAAGGTTGCTGGAGTAGCGGGAGCAGTCAACAGAAGTTGCTGGAGTAGCGAGAGCAGTCAACCGAAGGTTGCTGGAGTAGCGAGAGCAGTCAACAGAGGTTGCTGGAGTAGCGGGAGCAGTCAACAGAAGTTGCTGGAGTAGCGAGAGCAGTCAACAGAAGTTGCTGGAGTAGCGAGAGCAGTCAACAGAAGTTGCTGGAGTAGCGAGAGCAGTCAACCGAAGGTTGCTGGAGTAAAATTTATTGATGACGACCGAGGTCGATCGTCAGTATAAAGTATGTCCTTGGATATATCTACGTGTTGGCAGATTGTTCCGACACAAGGTTTTGTCATTAACTAGACTCAACCCAGAGTCTCGTCATTAACTCGACTTGACTGACTTTGCCTATACCAACCTTGTTTACTTATCTAAACTAATATATTGACTGAATGAGAATCAAAAAGATGGTGTTTAAGTGTAATGTGGTTGGTATAGGGTCAGTTAGTAAATGTGTTGTTAATGTGTATGACGTCATGTACGATTAAGTATGGGTGGTCGTAGTCAGTTAGTGTTATGTATATTATTGAGTTGTTATTGTCTGTGGTTATTAATTATGTACGTTGTATTTTGCGACGTTACATCCCCCCCTTGCTTAGGAGAGCGATGCGAAAAAAAAAATTTTTTTTTTTTTTTTTTGTTTGTGTCGCTGACAGTCTAATGTGGCCTGTGGTCGATTCAATACGGTCAACTTGACCGCGAGTTGGTTGGGTCGACGGATCATGGGCCGCCTATGTCGAACATACCGCTCGGGCTGTTTTATCCCCATTCCCCCTAACTGTTGACTAGTTATGTAGTGGAGATCGGAACAGTTATGTAGCCGCTTTGCTGTTACCATGGTAGTTGTTGATTGCTGTGGCCGGACGGCTAATGGTGGTGTTGGTGATAGGGTGAGCATCGCCGAAGTTAGTGAACTGGTAGCTATGGATGCTCGGTTTGACGCTTCAGGTGCGAGTTGTGTCGTAACTGCTATAGTTGGAGCACAGCCCGTTCGCATGGTTTGTGTTTATGAATGCGAGTGGTTGGCTCCGCGCGGTAGTGACTTCGGCTGGTGATTTATAAGGTGCTGGGGGCTTCATTATTGGGTGGGTTAATGCTAGTGGACGGGCATCGTGGACTTTCGGGTTCTGTAGTGGAGTTCCATTTAGGCGAATTTCTACATTGAACATCTCGAGGAAATCCATGCCAAGAATCATTGATACGGCCAGAGTAGGGATTACCGGGGTGGCTAGTGTAACTACCTGCTGGTCGTATCGGATTTGGACGGTATAGGTGTCTAGATGTGACACTAGGGTCTGGTCTGCCATCTGAACTGTTTCGGAGCTGCTGGTTTTTGGGGCGTTTAGTTCCCGTAAGCGTTGCCCTACCGTCTCATTGACGTAAGTGCGGGACGCGCCAGTGTCAATTAGAGCCTGCACCATAAATCCATGAACACTTATGGGTAGATAGTACCTTCCGTCCTGATCGGTGGTGGGGGGTTCGTTGGCAGTGGCCAACTTTTGGCAATGGCATTTTCGGGATAGGGTACCATCGCGCCCACAATAGGAACAGAACAACCTCCGGGGGTTGGTACAGTGCCACCGCGTGTGACCCGGTCCTTTACAGCGCCAACAACGGTCTTCTCGGATATACTGGCCGTCGGTTACCATATGGGATGTGTGTGGACGTTCCTCCCTCCGTAAAGCCTCGAATTCGTCTGCCATTGCCGTGAGCTCATCCAAGGTTGCGAAATCTCTACGTCTCACATAATGTCGATATTCGGTTCGCAGGCCGTCGTAGATTCGGTCGAGATGGTCCAGTAGGCGTAGTTGGGGATGTTGCCGGGCGAGTGTGAGCACGCTTAGTATATAGTCTTTTGCCCTTTCCCGGTTATATTGTTTGCGGTTGTAATAGGCTTGCTCGAGATGAGCTAGATAACGCCGGGGCAAAAAGAACTTCTCGGCTTCGTACCTAAAACTGGCCCATGTGCTTATGTGCTCACGCTTTACTCGATACCACTTTAGGGCATTCCCATTGAGAACCCCTAGGAGGGAGGGCAGCAGCCTATCAAGAGGAATCTGATAACATTCGGCTAACTCTTCGAATCTCTCTAGAAAGTCGATGAGCTCGTTGTCCCCGCCGCCATATTTTAGGTTCCAGCGTTGCACGGTAGCCATTATGTCGTTGTCGGATACTTCGGGTCTCATTTTCTTTTCGGTGCTGTGTGTTGGAGTGTGTGGATGTGGCGGTACCGGGAGGATGATATCGTCAATGACCATGTTTTCCTCGGACCGTACTTTATCTTCCACGTCCTTGAGAAGATTTTCCGTTGATGCTCTCAATCTCCTTATCCGGATATGTTCGGCTAGTTGTCGTCGGAGATGCTCAACGGTCAAACCAGTAGTAGTTATGCCACATTTGCTACAATGTTCAATTAGTTGGTCTTTACGTAGTAAATATATCCAACCGAGGGTATCGGTCGTTAGTCCGGTAGATGAGCCTACTGGGGTTTTACCGGTGTGTCGTGTACCCAATTCATCCTCGCTGGCGGTTTTATCGGGTTTTCCGCTTTCCGACTTTGAATTGGGTCCCTGCTCGGGCGCCATTTGTAACGAGTGTTTTATCTTGCGGCTGGGGTAGTCAGTCGCGTCCAGGGTCTATTTAAGGACCCTCAAAACCTTAAATAATAATTCAGTTGTTTTCCTTCCTTAGGATTGAGTATAAACTGAGTTTTATTGATTAATTGTTATAGATATATATATTATAAATAATGACACACTGGCGGATGGCTCTTCGTCTCTTATTCGGATCTTCGAGGCTTCTTATCGGGATTGAGATGGTTCGTTTATCCGTAGATCGACAATATCGGCTGTGGTTGGTGGTATCGGTAAGTCGGCTGCGTAATCGGTAGCAGTCGGTTGTGCTGGTGAATCGATTACTTAATCGGCAGCCGTCGGGTGTATCGGTAGATCGGCTGCTTAGCAATCGGTTGTATTGGTGACTCGGTTATTCAGTCGGTAGCAATCGGTTGTTTTGGTAGCTTGGTATTTCACTCGGTAGCCGTCGGTTGTATCGGGAGATCGGCTGTTCAATCGGGAGTAATCGGTTATAATGGTAACTCGGTTATTCAATCGGTAGCAATCGGTTGTATTGGTAACTCGGTTATTCAATCGGTAGCAATCGGTTGTATTGGTAGCTTGGTATTTCACTCGGTAGCCGTCGGTTGTATCGGGAGATCGGCTGGTTAATCGGGAGTAATCGGTTATAATGGCAGCTCGGTTGTTGAGTTGTCGGCTGGCTTGGCTGCTCGGTACAGATCGGTTGTGATGGTAATTCGGGTGTTGAATTGTCGGCTGGCTTGGCTGCTCGGTACAGATCGGTTGTGATGGCAGTTCGGTTGTTGAATTGTCGGCTGACGTGGCTGCTCGGTGCAGATCGGTTGTTATGGTAGCTCGGCTGTTGGATCGTCGGCTGGCGTGGCTGCTCGGTGCAGATCGGTTGTTATGGTAGCTCGGCTGCTTCGCTCAGTTGTCGGCTGGCTTGTCTGTTCGGCAAGGGTCGGCTGTGATGGTAACGTAGGTTGATGGCAATCGCCGACCTGAAAGTAGAATAAAAAGAATTAGCGAGAGCAGTCAACCGAAGGTTGCTGGAGTAGCGAGAGCAGTCAACAGAAGTTGCTGGAGTAGCGAGAGCAGTCAACCGAAGGTTGCTGGAGTAGCGGGAGCAGTCAACCGAAGGTTGCTGGAGTAGCGGGAGCAGTCAACAGAAGTTGCTGGAGTAGCGAGAGCAGTCAACCGAAGGTTGCTGGAGTAGCGAGAGCAGTCAACAGAGGTTGCTGGAGTAGCGGGAGCAGTCAACAGAAGTTGCTGGAGTAGCGAGAGCAGTCAACAGAAGTTGCTGGAGTAGCGAGAGCAGTCAACAGAAGTTGCTGGAGTAGCGAGAGCAGTCAACCGAAGGTTGCTGGAGTAAAATTTATTGATGACGACCGAGGTCGATCGTCAGTATAAAGTATGTCCTTGGATATATCTACGTGTTGGCAGATTGTTCCGACACAAGGTTTTGTCATTAACTAGACTCAACCCAGAGTCTCGTCATTAACTCGACTTGACTGACTTTGCCTATACCAACCTTGTTTACTTATCTAAACTAATATATTGACTGAATGAGAATCAAAAAGATGGTGTTTAAGTGTAATGTGGTTGGTATAGGGTCAGTTAGTAAATATGTTGTTAATGTGTATGACGTCATGTACGATTAAGTATGGGTGGTCGTAGTCAGTTAGTGTTATGTATATTATTGAGTTGTTATTGTCTGTGGTTATTAATTATGTACGTTGTATTTTGCGACGTTACATCCCCCCCTTGCTTAGGAGAGCGATGCGAAAAAAAAATTTTTTTTTTTTTTTGTTTGTGTCGCTGACAGTCTAATGTGGCCTGTGGTCGATTCAATACGGTCAACTTGACCGCGAGTTGGTTGGGTCGACGGATCATGGGCCGCCTATGTCGAACATACCGCTCGGGCTGTTTTATCCCCATTCCCCCTAACTGTTGACTAGTTATGTAGTGGAGATCGGAACAGTTATGTAGCCGCTTTGCTGTTACCATGGTAGTTGTTGATTGCTGTGGCCGGACGGCTAATGGTGGTGTTGGTGATGGGGTGAGCATCGCCGAAGTTAGTGAACTGGTAGCTATGGATGCTCGGTTTGACCCTTCTGGTGCGAGTTGTGTCGTAACTGCTATAGTTGGAGCACAGCCCGTTCGCATGGTTTGTGTGTTTATGAATGCGAGTGGTTGGCTCCGCGCGGTAGTGACTTCGGCTGGTGATTTATAAGGTGCTGGGGGCTTCATTATTGGGTGGGTTAATGCTAGTGGACGGGCATCGTGGACTTTCGGGTTCTGTAGTGGAGTTCCATTTAGGCGAATTTCTACATTGAACATCTCGAGGAAATCCATGCCAAGAATCATTGATACGGCCAGAGTAGGGATTACCGGGGTGGCTAGTGTAACTACCTGCTGGTCGTATCGGATTTGGACGGTATAGGTGTCTAGATGTGACACTAGGGTCTGGTCTGCCATCTGAACTGTTTCGGAGCTGCTGGTTTTTGGGGCGTTTAGTTCCCGTAAGCGTTGCCCTACCGTCTCATTGACGTAAGTGCGGGACGCGCCAGTGTCAATTAGAGCCTGCACCATAAATCCATGAACACTTATGGGTAGATAGTACCTTCCGTCCTGATCGGTGGTGGGGGGTTCGTTGGCAGTGGCCAACTTTTGGCAATGGCATTTTCGGGATAGGGTACCATCGCGCCCACAATAGGAACAGAACAACCTCCGGGGGTTGGTACAGTGCCACCGCGTGTGACCCGGTCCTTTACAGCGCCAACAACGGTCTTCTCGGATATACTGGCCGTCGGTTACCATATGGGATGTGTGTGGACGTTCCTCCCTCCGTAAAGCCTCGAATTCGTCTGCCATTGCCGTGAGCTCATCCAAGGTTGCGAAATCTCTACGTCTCACATAATGTCGATATTCGGTTCGCAGGCCGTCGTAGATTCGGTCGAGATGGTCCAGTAGGCGTAGTTGGGGATGTTGCCGGGCGAGTGTGAGCACGCTTAGTATATAGTCTTTTGCCCTTTCCCGGTTATATTGTTTGCGGTTGTAATAGGCTTGCTCGAGATGAGCTAGATAACGCCGGGGCAAAAAGAACTTCTCGGCTTCGTACCTAAAACTGGCCCATGTGCTTATGTGCTCACGCTTTACTCGATACCACTTTAGGGCATTCCCATTGAGAACCCCTAGGAGGGAGGGCAGCAGCCTATCAAGAGGAATCTGATAACATTCGGCTAACTCTTCGAATCTCTCTAGAAAGTCGATGAGCTCGTTGTCCCCGCCGCCATATTTTAGGTTCCAGCGTTGCACGGTAGCCATTATGTCGTTGTCGGATACTTCGGGTCTCATTTTCTTTTCGGTGCTGTGTGTTGGAGTGTGTGGATGTGGCGGTACCGGGAGGATGATATCGTCAATGACCATGTTTTCCTCGGACCGTACTTTATCTTCCACGTCCTTGAGAAGATTTTCCGTTGATGCTCTCAATCTCCTTATCCGGATATGTTCGGCTAGTTGTCGTCGGAGATGCTCAACGGTCAAACCAGTAGTAGTTATGCCACATTTGCTACAATGTTCAATTAGTTGGTCTTTACGTAGTAAATATATCCAACCGAGGGTATCGGTCGTTAGTCCGGTAGATGAGCCTACTGGGGTTTTACCGGTGTGTCGTGTACCCAATTCATCCTCGCTGGCGGTTTTATCGGGTTTTCCGCTTTCCGACTTTGAATTGGGTCCCTGCTCGGGCGCCATTTGTAACGAGTGTTTTATCTTGCGGCTGGGGTAGTCAGTCGCGTCCAGGGTCTATTTAAGGACCCTCAAAACCTTAAATAATAATTCAGTTGTTTTCCTTCCTTAGGATTGAGTATAAACTGAGTTTTATTGATTAATTGTTATAGATATATATATTATAAATAATGACACACTGGCGGATGGCTCTTCGTCTCTTATTCGGATCTTCGAGGCTTCTTATCGGGATTGAGATGGTTCGTTTATCCGTAGATCGACAATATCGGCTGTGGTTGGTGGTATCGGTAAGTCGGCTGCGTAATCGGTAGCAGTCGGTTGTGCTGGTGAATCGATTACTTAATCGGCAGCCGTCGGGTGTATCGGTAGATCGGCTGCTTAGCAATCGGTTGTATTGGTGACTCGGTTATTCAGTCGGTAGCAATCGGTTGTTTTGGTAGCTTGGTATTTCACTCGGTAGCCGTCGGTTGTATCGGGAGATCGGCTGTTCAATCGGGAGTAATCGGTTATAATGGTAACTCGGTTATTCAATCGGTAGCAATCGGTTGTATTGGTAACTCGGTTATTCAATCGGTAGCAATCGGTTGTATTGGTAGCTTGGTATTTCACTCGGTAGCCGTCGGTTGTATCGGGAGATCGGCTGGTTAATCGGGAGTAATCGGTTATAATGGCAGCTCGGTTGTTGAGTTGTCGGCTGGCTTGGCTGCTCGGTACAGATCGGTTGTGATGGTAATTCGGGTATTGAATTGTCGGCTGGCTTGGCTGCTCGGTACAGATCGGTTGTGATGGCAGTTCGGTTGTTGAATTGTCGGCTGACGTGGCTGCTCGGTGCAGATCGGTTGTTATGGTAGCTCGGCTGTTGGATCGTCGGCTGGCGTGGCTGCTCGGTGCAGATCGGCTGCTTCGCTCAGTTGTCGGCTGGCTTGTCTGTTCGGCAAGGGTCGGCTGTGATGGTAACGTAGGTTGATGGCAATCGCCGACCTGAAAGTAGAATAAAAAGAATTAGCGAGAGCAGTCAACCGAAGGTTGCTGGAGTAGCGAGAGCAGTCAACAGAAGTTTCTGGAGTAGCGAGAGCAGTCAACCGAAGGTTGCTGGAGTAGCGGGAGCAGTCAACCGAAGGTTGCTGGAGTAGCGGGAGCAGTCAACCGAAGGTTGCTGGAGTAGCGGGAGCAGTCAACAGAAGTTGCTGGAGTAGCGAGAGCAGTCAACCGAAGGTTGCTGGAGTAGCGAGAGCAGTCAACAGAGGTTGCTGGAGTAGCGGGAGCAGTCAACAGAAGTTGCTGGAGTAGCGAGAGCAGTCAACAGAAGTTGCTGGAGTAGCGAGAGCAGTCAACAGAAGTTGCTGGAGTAGCGAGAGCAGTCAACCGAAGGTTGCTGGAGTAAAATTTATTGATGACGACCGAGGTCGATCGTCAGTATAAAGTATGTCCTTGGATATATCTACGTGTTGGCAGATTGTTCCGACACAAGGTTTTGTCATTAACTAGACTCAACCCAGAGTCTCGTCATTAACTCGACTTGACTGACTTTGCCTATACCAACCTTGTTTACTTATCTAAACTAATATATTGACTGAATGAGAATCAAAAAGATGGTGTTTAAGTGTAATGTGGTTGGTATAGGGTCAGTTAGTAAATGTGTTGTTAATGTGTATGACGTCATGTACGATTAAGTATGGGTGGTCGTAGTCAGTTAGTGTTATGTATATTATTGAGTTGTTATTGTCTGTGGTTATTAATTATGTACGTTGTATTTTGCGACGTTACATCCCCCCCTTGCTTAGGAGAGCGATGCGAAAAAAAAAATTTTTTTTTTTTTTTTTTGTTTGTGTCGCTGACAGTCTAATGTGGCCTGTGGTCGATTCAATACGGTCAACTTGACCGCGAGTTGGTTGGGTCGACGGATCATGGGCCGCCTATGTCGAACATACCGCTCGGGCTGTTTTATCCCCATTCCCCCTAACTGTTGACTAGTTATGTAGTGGAGATCGGAACAGTTATGTAGCCGCTTTGCTGTTACCATGGTAGTTGTTGATTGCTGTGGCCGGACGGCTAATGGTGGTGTTGGTGATAGGGTGAGCATCGCCGAAGTTAGTGAACTGGTAGCTATGGATGCTCGGTTTGACGCTTCAGGTGCGAGTTGTGTCGTAACTGCTATAGTTGGAGCACAGCCCGTTCGCATGGTTTGTGTTTATGAATGCGAGTGGTTGGCTCCGCGCGGTAGTGACTTCGGCTGGTGATTTATAAGGTGCTGGGGGCTTCATTATTGGGTGGGTTAATGCTAGTGGACGGGCATCGTGGACTTTCGGGTTCTGTAGTGGAGTTCCATTTAGGCGAATTTCTACATTGAACATCTCGAGGAAATCCATGCCAAGAATCATTGATACGGCCAGAGTAGGGATTACCGGGGTGGCTAGTGTAACTACCTGCTGGTCGTATCGGATTTGGACGGTATAGGTGTCTAGATGTGACACTAGGGTCTGGTCTGCCATCTGAACTGTTTCGGAGCTGCTGGTTTTTGGGGCGTTTAGTTCCCGTAAGCGTTGCCCTACCGTCTCATTGACGTAAGTGCGGGACGCGCCAGTGTCAATTAGAGCCTGCACCATAAATCCATGAACACTTATGGGTAGATAGTACCTTCCGTCCTGATCGGTGGTGGGGGGTTCGTTGGCAGTGGCCAACTTTTGGCAATGGCATTTTCGGGATAGGGTACCATCGCGCCCACAATAGGAACAGAACAACCTCCGGGGGTTGGTACAGTGCCACCGCGTGTGACCCGGTCCTTTACAGCGCCAACAACGGTCTTCTCGGATATACTGGCCGTCGGTTACCATATGGGATGTGTGTGGACGTTCCTCCCTCCGTAAAGCCTCGAATTCGTCTGCCATTGCCGTGAGCTCATCCAAGGTTGCGAAATCTCTACGTCTCACATAATGTCGATATTCGGTTCGCAGGCCGTCGTAGATTCGGTCGAGATGGTCCAGTAGGCGTAGTTGGGGATGTTGCCGGGCGAGTGTGAGCACGCTTAGTATATAGTCTTTTGCCCTTTCCCGGTTATATTGTTTGCGGTTGTAATAGGCTTGCTCGAGATGAGCTAGATAACGCCGGGGCAAAAAGAACTTCTCGGCTTCGTACCTAAAACTGGCCCATGTGCTTATGTGCTCACGCTTTACTCGATACCACTTTAGGGCATTCCCATTGAGAACCCCTAGGAGGGAGGGCAGCAGCCTATCAAGAGGAATCTGATAACATTCGGCTAACTCTTCGAATCTCTCTAGAAAGTCGATGAGCTCGTTGTCCCCGCCGCCATATTTTAGGTTCCAGCGTTGCACGGTAGCCATTATGTCGTTGTCGGATACTTCGGGTCTCATTTTCTTTTCGGTGCTGTGTGTTGGAGTGTGTGGATGTGGCGGTACCGGGAGGATGATATCGTCAATGACCATGTTTTCCTCGGACCGTACTTTATCTTCCACGTCCTTGAGAAGATTTTCCGTTGATGCTCTCAATCTCCTTATCCGGATATGTTCGGCTAGTTGTCGTCGGAGATGCTCAACGGTCAAACCAGTAGTAGTTATGCCACATTTGCTACAATGTTCAATTAGTTGGTCTTTACGTAGTAAATATATCCAACCGAGGGTATCGGTCGTTAGTCCGGTAGATGAGCCTACTGGGGTTTTACCGGTGTGTCGTGTACCCAATTCATCCTCGCTGGCGGTTTTATCGGGTTTTCCGCTTTCCGACTTTGAATTGGGTCCCTGCTCGGGCGCCATTTGTAACGAGTGTTTTATCTTGCGGCTGGGGTAGTCAGTCGCGTCCAGGGTCTATTTAAGGACCCTCAAAACCTTAAATAATAATTCAGTTGTTTTCCTTCCTTAGGATTGAGTATAAACTGAGTTTTATTGATTAATTGTTATAGATATATATATTATAAATAATGACACACTGGCGGATGGCTCTTCGTCTCTTATTCGGATCTTCGAGGCTTCTTATCGGGATTGAGATGGTTCGTTTATCCGTAGATCGACAATATCGGCTGTGGTTGGTGGTATCGGTAAGTCGGCTGCGTAATCGGTAGCAGTCGGTTGTGCTGGTGAATCGATTACTTAATCGGCAGCCGTCGGGTGTATCGGTAGATCGGCTGCTTAGCAATCGGTTGTATTGGTGACTCGGTTATTCAGTCGGTAGCAATCGGTTGTTTTGGTAGCTTGGTATTTCACTCGGTAGCCGTCGGTTGTATCGGGAGATCGGCTGTTCAATCGGGAGTAATCGGTTATAATGGTAACTCGGTTATTCAATCGGTAGCAATCGGTTGTATTGGTAACTCGGTTATTCAATCGGTAGCAATCGGTTGTATTGGTAGCTTGGTATTTCACTCGGTAGCCGTCGGTTGTATCGGGAGATCGGCTGGTTAATCGGGAGTAATCGGTTATAATGGCAGCTCGGTTGTTGAGTTGTCGGCTGGCTTGGCTGCTCGGTACAGATCGGTTGTGATGGTAATTCGGGTGTTGAATTGTCGGCTGGCTTGGCTGCTCGGTACAGATCGGTTGTGATGGCAGTTCGGTTGTTGAATTGTCGGCTGACGTGGCTGCTCGGTGCAGATCGGTTGTTATGGTAGCTCGGCTGTTGGATCGTCGGCTGGCGTGGCTGCTCGGTGCAGATCGGTTGTTATGGTAGCTCGGCTGCTTCGCTCAGTTGTCGGCTGGCTTGTCTGTTCGGCAAGGGTCGGCTGTGATGGTAACGTAGGTTGATGGCAATCGCCGACCTGAAAGTAGAATAAAAAGAATTAGCGAGAGCAGTCAACCGAAGGTTGCTGGAGTAGCGAGAGCAGTCAACAGAAGTTGCTGGAGTAGCGAGAGCAGTCAACCGAAGGTTGCTGGAGTAGCGGGAGCAGTCAACCGAAGGTTGCTGGAGTAGCGGGAGCAGTCAACAGAAGTTGCTGGAGTAGCGAGAGCAGTCAACCGAAGGTTGCTGGAGTAGCGAGAGCAGTCAACAGAGGTTGCTGGAGTAGCGGGAGCAGTCAACAGAAGTTGCTGGAGTAGCGAGAGCAGTCAACAGAAGTTGCTGGAGTAGCGAGAGCAGTCAACAGAAGTTGCTGGAGTAGCGAGAGCAGTCAACCGAAGGTTGCTGGACTAAAATTTATTGATGACGACCGAGGTCGATCGTCAGTATAAAGTATGTCCTTGGATATATCTACGTGTTGGCAGATTGTTCCGACACAAGGTTTTGTCATTAACTAGACTCAACCCAGAGTCTCGTCATTAACTCGACTTGACTGACTTTGCCTATACCAACCTTGTTTACTTATCTAAACTAATATATTGACTGAATAAGAATCAAAAAGATGGTGTTTAAGTGTAATGTGGTTGGTATAGGTTCAGTTAGTAAATGTGTTGTTAATGTGTATGACGTCATGTACGATTAAGTATGGGTGGTCGTAGTCAGTTAGTGTTATGTATATTATTGAGTTGTTATTGTCTGTGGTTATTAATTATGTACGTTGTATTTTGCGACGTTACAAAATATACATATTTCTAAAAAAAAAAATATATATATATATATATATATTAACATACATAAAAAGAAGAAAAAAAAAAAAACAATTATATTTAGAACTAAGTATTTAAGCTAGGTGAACGACGGGGAATATTCCCAAATTAAATTTTGAAAATTATTAGAAAACAAAGTTATTGGAAAAAGGAAATATTGTACTGAAATGTGAGAAGAAAATATACGTATAGTTAGTTAGTCGTTCAATAGATAAAATACTCCATTTTTTTTATATATTAGTAGAGTTAGGGAATTCCGACCCAAGTCCACGGGGAACGAGGTGGAGCAACAGTCATCCAGAAAACGGTAGAGGCAGCAGAGAGCAGTAGGCTGACAGGTCTGATGGGTGGGCACATGACGGACATAGGGGTGAATGCCTGTACGGAGCTGATGATCCAACCCCAGATGCAAGGGCGAATTGCGAACGAATCCATCGAGAATTCTATATGCGATGGATTGGCTATTGGTTTGGTTCCAGCGAAACAACATTCCTGTTTAGTTTGTCAGGGATGTCGTCAAGAGGAAAGTTAAGCTGAACTATATCCGTTTGGCAAAGCAGCAAGCCGATTCCTGTGGCGATGACGTAACCATTTGCATCATTGCAAATCATTTGAAAATTTTCGGTTTTCGCCTTGGATCACCGTTTGCGACAAGTTTCATCATTGAAGGTGATCAGGGGAGTGCTCAGATCTTATGTTGAATGCCATAATAAGCACCAATTGACTAACGGGAAATTAACAATCCGTTGCTGAAAGTACTGTCCCCAATGCCGTCATCCAAGTGACAGGCCAAAATTTGTTTTACGAAGCGGCCAGCCAAAGTAATTTTTTTACGAAGAAGGTGGCCAAGAATCCGTTTTATGAAGCAACAGGCCAACGATTGTCATGGTGTAGTATTGGAATCGAATCACAGGAATAGTTATATGCAACGAGGTGAAAGTTAACGGTCATGCACATGCTAGAGTAAAAAGACGCATTGTGGTGCCCGATCAGTAAACCAGACAGCGACTGTCGAAATTATCGTCATTAGTAGTATCTTCATCATCAGCATTGGTTCCGGATTCGTCCTTATCAGTTTGGTCATTATCAGCAGCCTTAACACCAACATTATCATCAGCAACAACATTATCATCAACATCATCTTCAGCATCAACATTATCATTATCATCAGCAACAACATTTTCACCAACATCATCTTCAGCATCAACATTATCATCATCATCAGCAGCAGCAGAATCAACAATAGCGGCAGCAGAAGCAGCGTGCCAGTTCAGTGTCGCTGGTAAACGATGTGGGAATCGTTTCCGTGGAAAGGGGGAGGAATGTTGTGAAACAGAGTTTCACATGTATAAGATTAGTATAAGATTAGATTATTGATAATAATAATAATAACAATAATAATAATAAAAATAATAATAATAATAATAACAATTAAAATATAACATAACAGAAACAATAATAATACCGCAAGCAACCATAACTGAAATATAAATTCATTTAATTAATAACGATCGATTTTTCTCGAGCGTAGTTATTAAATGTTTTCTCTCAAGAAACATACATACAACCCAATTTGGCATGGTAACGTACATTGGCTCATTTGTTTATGTTTGAATTTTTTTTTGACACTTTCAATGTGGAGCAATACGATATTGTTCCGCATTGACAGGTGTTGTGCTGTTTATTTTTTTTCGGTTACCATGCGTTGGCTTACTTATGTTTGTATTCTTTTTTTTTTAGAGTTCTTTTTGTATCGCAGTTATTAAATGTTTTCTCTCAAGAAACATACATACAACCCAATTTGGCATGGTAACGTACATTGGCTCATTTGCTTATGTTTGAATTTTTTTTTTGACACTTTCAATGTGGAGCAATACGATATTGTTCCGCATTGACAGGTGTTGTGCTGTTTATTTTTTTTCGGTTACCATGCGTTGGCTTACTTGTTCTGTTATTGCAATTTTTAGCAATAACATTGACTTAATTTTCTTTTGTTAATTTCCGCGTATATTAAATGTTAACGTATGTCTTTTTGTTTTTCCCACGGTATTTGCGATATTATTATTTGTTTTCTTTTTGTTATTGGTTAGTTAGCTATTTAAGTAGGCCATGGCCATGAACTGCATTGAGTTATGGTTAATGTTTGTTTTCTTTTTATTATTAATTTTTTTTGCTTACATTATCAATGCAATTTTTACTTTAATTTTTGTTGTAGATATTTTTAATTAGTTTTAAGATTTAGTATAAATAAAGAATAGACAGTGCATAACAGCAGCAGATGAAAACTAGAGGCCGCACTGTCAAACTGGTACGGAATCTGGTTTTGTTTGTTCTTTTTTTTTTTTCTCCACAGCTACATTGACGCCGTTTGGGCGTCGATTGACAGCGCCCGCCAGCGCTAAAACACAATAGGCGAACCCGCGTTTTTTTTTGTTTTGTTTCAGCTGTTAGGAGGATAACAATAGTATCTGTTAGAATTAAGTAGTTTAAGCAAAACAAAAATAATAAAATCATGTACTGAATTATGAATTATAATGAAAACTAATTGGTGCTAAAGGAATTTAAAAGGGGGTGGTCAGCGAAGGTAAGTGGTGGTGAATAGGTGGGTTATGGGGGTCACTAGAGAAATGGAGTATGGAAGTGGTGACCATGGTTGGGTTTGGACGGTTGGAGGCCAACACCTCCCAACGCCTCCCATTCGAGTAAGGCGTGTAAATTTGTAGTTTGATTGTATTAGTTAGTTATTTTAATTGTTCGTGCGGTCAGGTTAGGGGTTTGGCGGGATGGACCAACGCTGAGGGTTTTTTTCTTCGTGTTCGTTTTTTGAGCTAGCCGGCGCTTGCCACCCTAACGCTGCTGCCGCAACATAATATGGCGCCCAAGCGGAAGGACTTCGACATCTTCGGATGTCTAAATTTGATGTTGTTCATTGTGTAGAAGATCGAAGCACATATAATAGAGTATTAGTTGTTGTTATTAATAGACTAAAGGTGTTTCCTGTTGTAAATTGTACAATTGTGTACCGGAAACACGTAGCCATTATGCATAAGTGCAAAAGTTCGATGTACGTGGTTCGTGGCCAATGGACCGAAATCACAACAGGGAACAACCTACCATTACTGAAAGGAATAGTGCTGCCCTAGCGAGTTGTAAACATAACACCCTGAGTGTGCACACGACGTCCTTTATTTGTTCGTTTTGTAAATTGTATTAGAGTCAGCTTGATGTTTTGGGACACAGGGAACATATCCTTAGTATAACCGGCTCAAGACGAAGTCTAAGAGTTCCGTGGTATAGGAGGGAGAGTTCACTGGCAGTCGGTAGGATGACGGCCAAGTGGGGTTACTTACCGAGGCAAGATCAAAACGAGAAAAAAAAACAAGTTTGGTGATTTAATTGATGGAGCAGGTTCCGACTGAACGATATCCGCTTGGTAATACATCTTCAAGGTCCGAAGTATCGGTAGGGAAGATACCTAGCCCCTGGTACGAATTCAGTAAGAAGATAGTAGTAAAGTTAAATTGCCAAACGATGCCGCATTAGTTTGTTTTTTGAATAATACCTTACTTGAGATGCTCTTAGGAGAGCCAGAATGAAAGAAAAAACACCGCAAAATACCACCACCTTCGTTAACCACCCCTCAAATAAACGAAAAAAATAAAAAAATAAAAATAAGTTTTTGTTTTGCTCAGATAGGAAAGATTTAAGCCAAGAAGATTTGTGTAAATTTCGCAATTTCTTTTAAATTGATAGGAAAATCGAGGTATCTTATCCTGGAGGCGAATAAAATTTTATATTTTTTTTGTATCACTTGAATCATTATAATTTAGAATTTTTAATTAGTTTTGTTTTGCTATATATATTATTATTTACCAACATTGATTACCAATTCATGCAAGTACGCATATCGGTTAACATCAAGGTTGTTCAAGTAAATTATTTATTATCTATTTTATTTTAGGAATTTATTAAATTTTTATTTTGTTTATATCATTTTTGTATTATTGTTCTTTATTATATTTAAATTATTATTATTTGTCTTTATTATATTTATTGTCATTTTTTTTTATTTTATGTATATAATTTATTATCAATCTGGTTGTAGTAAAAGGGTTTAGTATCATTTATATTCAGATTTTCAATTATATAGATTACTTCCTTGTTTTTACTGTGTTTGTTTTATATATTGTTTTTCTTAACACACCGGAAGTTTAAATAATTTATATATAGTTCCTTGTGAATACTGGGGCGTAACTGGGAAATTGGTTTTGATAGAAACGTGTGGTAGAAGGGTAAAGGGCGACGGTCTGAAATAACTAGTAGGTGATGAGTGTAGTCACCCGTTCCAAAGACGAGAATAGAAAGCGTAGGGCGGTCTTTGATTCCAATCGTTCTATCCAACATACCCGACCAAAACAAAGTAGGGTGAGACTATCGAAATCAAACACTAAGATGAATACTGAGGAGAATCGTGGGCCAAACCTAAACACGGGACAAGTTATTGACATGTCAGCAACAATTATGGCTGGAAACCCAGGCACATCTACAGGCCAAACTGTTGACTCAGGGTTACGGGCTGTAGCGACAAATCAGAACGGCATGGACGAAAATCTAGCGCCGGAAGTTAGGAATCTGGTTGTTGATGAAGCGATGATAGTCCAAAGGTCGTTGGAAGTTCAGGTTAGAAAAATGGTTCAGGGAGAAATGGTGGAAATTAGGAGGACTATAAGTGATCTAGCCAAGACTGTCACGGAATTGTCAAAAGTTGTGCGTCAGAACCAACAGGCGGAGGAAAACGGTCCAATAATAACAGGTAACATACCACACCCACGAAACGGTATCCCGACACCACAGACGGTAAGGGCGAACCAAGCAGCGGCAAATACAGGCTTTGTATACGTTAACGGAATAACGCCCAGGGAGAACTCATTCGTTCCAAATCGACCCCTGAGTGTCCCTTTAGAAAGCCCGTTTCCGCCGATAAGTTCAAACGGTGAAATGTCAAATATGCCTATGCGGGGAAGTTTACCGACCTTCCAGGGTATGAACCGGAGCCCACCGACCTGGATTAGGATAGATAAATGGGGATTGAATTTCGACGGCAATGTGATGCGTATGAGTGTGGAAGACTTCATATTCCGGATTGAACGTTTCCATTCCCAATATGAAATACCATATGAGGAAATTTTACGGGATTTCCATCTATTAGTGTCTGGGCCAGCCAAAGAGTGGTATTGGCTATTCGTACAAACAAATTACGAAGTGAGGTGGCCAGGTTTGAGGCAGGCATTACTACGCCAATACCAGACATCGCGGTCTAATTTGGGGTGATGCGAGACCTGGTGGAATGAAAACAACAGGTCAACGAAACCATCGACCAATTTTTTCACGCCATGTGCAGACTGCGGGCCAAATTAGTTCAGCCAATTCCAGAGTATGATATTATCAGAATTCTAAAAAGAAACGTCAGGGAGAGCGTAGCAAGGATTGTATATCCCATCAACGTGTCGTCCGTGGAACAACTTCGGATAGAATGCAACGAGGCTGAGAGGAACTTTCCCAGAAGAGAAGCAAGGCAAGTTGCACAACCAATGAGGCCCGTGAGGCAGGTGAATGAATTATATTACGAGCAAAGAGAATATTTATCTGAAGAGGACGAGGGCATGCAGGGGCTTGAAGAGGTCGCAGCAGTGCATCTTAATGACCAACAGAATAAGCCCGCGGTAGTCTGTTGGAACTGTAAAACAGCGGGGCACGTATTCATGGAGTGTCCATCAGCAGAAAGGGCATTATTCTGTTATAGATGCGGTAAGCCCAACGTGATCACTCCGAATTGTCCCACATGTCAGCGGGGAAACTCGATGCGGAGCGTGGTATCGACGGGGGAACCACGGTCCTTGCGAAACGCCCCGAACAACCAGTAACGGAAAAGATGAATGTAAGAAAGGGAGAAAAATAATTAACAATACAAAAGATTTACCTAAATTAAGACATTATTTACCCATAGAAGTAAGACAGCAAAATTATAATGAAGCGAGAGCGCGCATTTTTAATTCAGAAATAGCTCAGAACGCCCCGTCAAATCGAATTCTTAAAATTAGGAGAAAATTCTCAGAACGACGTCGAGTAAATCGTTGCCTAGTGGAGGCAGTAGATAAAGCTGCTCATGGGAGTGGAGATCCTCGCGTTTTTGCGGAAGTAGAAATAGAAGGCCAGCGGGTGAAGGGGCTGCTGGATACCGGAGCATCCGTAAGCATTTTAGGTAAAGGTTGTAGAGAGTTTGTTCTGGGTTTAGATGCAAATATTCGTCCGATGCTGACTAGTGTGAAAACCGCCAGTGGTCAGCATCATCCAATAGTCGGGAGAGTAAATTTATCCATAACGTACAGAGAGCAAGAGCACAAAATGTTGTTGTTTCTTTGTCCGGATTTGGAACAAGTCTTGTATTTAGGGATAGACTTTTGGAGAACTTTCGGCTTAGCTCCTGAGATTGTAGATATAGAGGAAATTGAATTGGCAAAAATAGAAAAAGATTTCATAGATGACCGATCAGAACATCGACTCAGACCACACGAACTAACGGGGGAACAAAAGCGAAAATTAGACGAAGTCGTGAGGGGCTTTTACACCTTCGAGGAGAATGGGTTGGGTCATACTTCGCTGGAAAAACATGCAATAACCCTTATTAATGGTGTCGAGCCAGTTAAGGATAGGCATTACCCCATCTCACCAGCCGTACAGGAAATAACCTATAGAGAAATTGATATGATGCTGAGGTTGAAGGTCATCGAAGAAAGCGAGAGTCCGTGGAGTAATCGGACCACAGTAGTAAGGAAACCTGAAAAAATCGATTCTGTTTAGATGCAAGGAAGCTAAACAAGCTGACGGTGAAAGATGCATATCCGCTACAAAATATTGACGGAATCTTAAGCCGCATCGACCAGACACATTTCATTAGCAGCGTCGATCTAAAATATGCTTTTTGGCAAATAGAGCTAGCGGAAGAGTCGAAACAATACACTGCTTTTACATCCCCGGGCGGCCATTATATCAATTCCGGGTGATGCCGTTTGGGTTATGCAACGCGGCCCAGCGGTTATGCCGACTAATGGACAAAGTCATCCCAGCAAAACTGAAGTCTCACGTTTTCATCTACCTCGATGATCTTTTGATAATTTCAGATAATTTTTCGACTCACCTCCGCATATTAACGCAAGTCGCCGAGTGTTTGAGAAGGGCGAACCTAACTATAGGACTAAAAAAATCAAAATTTTGCTTTCAAGAACTGAGGTATTTAGGGTTCATTATTGGAGGCGGTATGTTGAAAACAGATCCCGAAAAGGTGGCGGCTATACAAAGAATACAAGTGCCGAAAACACCGAGGGAGGTTAGGAGTTTTTTAGGGACTGCCGGATGGTATAGACGGTTCATAAAAGATTTCGCTTCCATATCCGCAGCTTTGACCGATACGTTGAAGAAAGGGAAAAAGTTCAGTCTTACCCCTGCAGCGATGGAAGCTTTTGAATCCCTAAAGCATGCGCTTACGACGGCCCCTGTATTACGACATCCAGATTTCTCAAGACAATTTTTCATTCAATGCGATGCATCCGATTTCGGGATCGGAGCAGTTCTTTTCCAGAAAAATGACAGTGGGGGAGAAAATCCTATTGCGTTCTATTCACAAAAATTTAACTCATGTCAAAGGAACTACTCCGTGACCGAAAAGGAATGTTTAGCGGCGGTGTTAGCTGTCAAGCGTTTCAGACCATATGTAGAACTGATGAAATTTACGGTCATTACGGACCACGCTAGTCTCAAGTGGTTAATGTCCTTGAAGGATCTTAGTGGTCGTTTAGCTAGATGGTCCCTGCAACTGCAGGCATTTGATTTTAATATTGAACATCGAAAGGGATCTAAAAATGTGGTCGCAGACATGCTGTCACGAATGACTATAAACAAAATAAGTGGGGAGTATTTCGATTTTAAAACCAACGAATTTGAGACTGAGGAATACCAGAGCTTAGCTGAAAACATTCAAAAAAATAAACACAAGCTGCCCGATTTGAAAGTAGACGACGGAAAAATCTTTAAAAAGGCGAGTTTCGACAGAGAGGATAATTTAGAGGAGTGTGTATGGAAGTTATGGATTCCACAAGAACTCACACACATTTTAATTGAGAAAGCACATAACGATACAACGTCTGCACATGGGGGTCTGCATAAGACTTTGAGTAGATTGAAGCAGCTATATTATTGGCCGAAAATGACGAACCAGGTCAGAAATTATGTTTTAAATTGTCAAATATGCAAGGAGTCGAAATCTTCAAAGTCAAAATTTAAGGCCGAGCATAGGAAACGAAGTACAAACAGAAAGGCCCTTTCAAAAGCTGTATGTAGATTTCCTTGGGAAATATCCCAGATCGAAAAGGGGGAACGCATATATATTTATAGTTGTGGATCATTTTTCAAAATTTACCTTTATTAAGGCTATGAAAGACGCTACCGCGAAAAATGTAGTGCAGTTTTTAATCAAGGAAGTTTTCAATAAGTTCGGGGTCCCAGAAACGATTCATAGTGACAATGGTCAGCAATTTGTGTCCAAAACGTTTAAAGAAATGGTAGAGAGGTACAAAATTTGTCATTTAAAAACCGCGTTCTATTCGCCACAATCGAACGCGTCGGAGAGGGTCAACCAATCGATTTTGGCAGCAGTAAGATCATACCTAGAAGGCGACCAGAGAGACTGGGACCTATATTTGTCCGAAATAGAATGTGCATTGCGGACCTCAATACACACGGCGACGGGAACAACGCCCTTCTTTTCGGGTACCACTGGTATTCGAGTGGAGCGGATTACAAACTGGCCAGGAAACTAGGGTCAATGACTGACCATGAGATAAGGTTGTTAGATAGTGCGGACCGTAAAGAACTTATTTATGAAAAAATTAAGAATAGCCTGCATGAAGCCTACGACATAAGCGCAAAAAGGTACAATGAGAGAGCAAGAATAGCTAAATTTAATCCAGGCCAGGAAGTATATAGACGAAATTTTGCCCAATCAGATTTTAAAAATAACATTAATGCGAAATTCTGTAGAAAATTTTTAAAATGCAGAGTGGTGAAGGCTGTCGGGAACAACATGTATGAATTGGAAACCTTACAGGGAAAGGGCCTAGGTATTTTCCATTCAAAAGACATTAAGGTCTGAACCTGAACGTGCAATAAGAGTCCGAAAAATGTGATAACTTCTCGTCTGGTGCAATGTAGGGTAAGAGTGCAATATAGTTTTAAGTCTGTGTTAGTACTCGTCCTATATGTGTTGTACAAGGTTCCTTAGAGAAAATTATGACAAACAGCGTGAGGGATGGAACCATTGGTGCAACGGACATTTCAAAAGTAAATACATATCTGAATATGGGTCATAAAGATTAACTGTAACTGTCAGAGTTAGTTTATATAAAGTTATCGATAATAATCAAATTGTTACCATCTTGGATAATCAATAAAAAAACTAACTTCACTTTGTAATAAAATGTAAAACCACGCGTTTGATTTTAACATTTGGCGACGAGGATTTTTAAGCAAAGTAATTAAATATATCGGTGGAATAGTCAAAGAAAAAACCGCAACCATCAAGTATGGCCACTGAAGCAGTGAAAATGCAGGTAGCAGCGTTTAATTTTGAAGCATTTGATGCAAATGTGACTTCTTGGCAGCGGTGGGTGAGGCGTTTTGAAACTGCTCTGGATATTTTCGAATGTGGAGTATTAAAAAAGAAAAACTTTCTGTTGCACTATATGGGAGCGGGTACTTATGATATGTTATGCGACAAACTGGCCCCGCTTAAGCCAGAGGATAGTACATACAAAGATATCGTCAAACTGCTTAGTGATCATTTCGACCCTAAGCCAAACGTTATTCTGGAAAATTATCGTTTTAATTTATGCAAGCAAAAAGAAAATGAAAAATGTGCTGAATATTTGGTAACCTTGCGCAGATTGGCAGCGAACTGTGATTTTGGGGCGTATCTGAACACAGCTTTGAGAAATCAGTTTGTATTTGGACTAAGAAATTCTAAAATTCAAAGTCGGTTACTTGAAAAGTCAGATCTTACTTTGGAGTCTGCAATTAATACAGCTAATACATTTGAAGCTGCAGAACAAGGTGGTTTAGAACTACATCAAAACGCAGCAAAGGAAGGTATCGTATATTTGATTGGGGATATGAAGAAAGTTAAAAACACTTTAGAAAAGAAAAGTATAAAAAAATGTTTTAGGTGCGGCAGCGACAAGCATCTTGCTAACCAGTGTAATCATAAGGATACAATTTGTAATTTCTGCAAGGGGAAAGGGCATCTTCGGCGAGTATGTTTTAAAGCATCGCGTCAATTACACCAGATAACGGAGGGAGAGAGTGATTCGGAAGAAAATCTGGTTGAGGACATATTACAGTTATACGAAGGCAATGTAAAGAACATTCGAGATGCTCGAGTTGCAAGTAACAGAGCGAAAATATATTATAAAATGAAAGTAAACAAGGCCGTAATATGTTTTGAGGTAGACACTGGAGCGCCAGTGTCAATTGTAAGTCTAGCGGATGCAAGAAAATATTTTCCCAAAGAAAATGCCACACCAAAGTTTTTTAAGCCTAGAAGAGTACCATTTTCTCTTATACAATTGGTCGAAGAAGAATTGGATAAACAAATTCAAGAGGGTTTATTGGAACGTGTCAGTACTAGTGAGTGGGCTACTCCAATAGTGGTAGTACCCAAAAGAGACAGAAAAGTAAGGTTATGTGGGGACTACAAAATTACGATTAACCCTGTATTAAAAATAGATGAATACCCACTTCCAACCGTGGATGAATTATTTAATACAATGGCTGGTGGAGACAAATTTACGAAATTAGATTTAGCCAAGGCGTATTTACAACTCGAAATTCACCCTGACGATCGACATTTGTTAACATTAAATACGCACAAGGGTTTGTTTCAGCCAACAAGGTTAATGTTCGGTGTTGCAAGTGCGCCGGCTAAATGGCAACAATTTATGGAGCAGCTGCTTGGTGGTATTCCCGGTGTTTCTGTTTTTCTGGACGACATACGTATTACAGCAGACAATGATGAGGAGCATTTAAAAAGAGTCGACGAGGTATTGAAACGGTTAAACCAGTCCAACATGCGTATTAATCTTGGAAAGTGCGAATGGATGCAGAATCAAATTGAGTATTGCGGGTATATCGTAAGCAAAGAGGGGATACGAAAAACAAATGAGAAAATGGCAGCGCTCTCAAAAATGAAACGCCCAACAAACAAAGACGAAGTAAGGGCCATGGTTGGACTGATAAATTATTATGGCAGGTTCGTAAACAACTTAAGCGCTATTCTTTTTCCAATTAATAGATTGTTGCAAAATAACGTGCCGTTTAAGTGGTGTAAGAAGTGTGAAACCTCTTTTCTACAAGTAAAGAAAATTATGCAATCGGATATTATTTTGGCTTTTTACGATTCTAGATTGCCGTTAGTGCTAGCGGTAGATGCCAGCCCATATGGTGTGGGGGCGGTGTTGAGTCATATTTATGCAGATGGCTCGGAAAGACCTATTCATTTCGCATCGCAAACGTTATCAAAAGTTCAGCAGAGATATAGTCAGATCGACAAAGAAGCTTACGCGATTGTGTTTGGTATTCGGAGGTTCTATCAATATGTTTATGGAAGGAAATTTACGCTAGTGACGGATAATAAGCCTTTGGCTCAGATTTTTTCACCATGCAAAGGATTTCCCATACTCTCAGCCAGCAGAATGCAGCATTACGCAATGTTCTTGTCATCATTCAACTATGAAATTCAAGTAAAAAAATCAAAAGAAAACGCGAATGCGGATGCTTTTTCTCGGTTACCAATTAAAGATACCAGTGAAGTGATAGAGGAGGTGGATGTAATAGAAACTGAGTTGCTGAAAAGCATGCCTGTTACTTTTGAAGAACTGAAAATGGAAACAGAAAAAGAGGCCAGTATTCATATCTTATTGGAGGCGTTGAAACACGGGAGGGATTGTGAAGCATCCTATCGTTTTAATGTACAACAAACGGAATTCACGTTACAACAGGGGTGTCTTTTACGAGGAATTCGAGTTTATGTCCCACAAAGGTTACGACATAGGGTTCTTGAGGAACTCCATTCGGGACATTTTGGCATTCCGAAAATGAAGGCTCTTGCTCGTGGATACTGCTGGTGGCCAAAAATGGACACAGAAATAGAAAATTTAGTGCAGAATTGTGAGGCTTGTCAATCGGTTCGGCCAGAACCTGCTAAGACTGTCCCCGTACGTACTTGGAATACTCCAAATAAGCCATTTGAACGCGTTCACGCGGATTTTGCTGGACCTATATTTGGTAAATACTTGTTTATTTTAGTGGATGCCTATAGTAAATGGCCTGAGGTGCACGTGATTTCTAATATAACAGCTGCTTCAACAATACAAATATGTCGTGACATATTTTCAAGAATGGGAACACCTAACGTATTTGTAAGTGATCATGGAACACAGTTTAAATCAGCAGAATTTCAAAATTTTCTGAAAATGAACGGCGTTAAACACAAGCTAGGAGCCCCTTATCATCCCGCAACAAATGGCTTGGCAGAACGTTTTGTGCAGACAATTAAGAGTAAACTGAAAGCAGTTAAATGTACACAAGTCAACTTAAAAACGGAAGTGGCTAAAATCTTAATGGCTTATCGTCGTGCAGTGCATCCAACTACAGGCAGATCGCCAGCTATGCTTATATTTGGAAGGCAGATTCAATCCCGACTAGATTTAATAATACCCAGAAACGTTACAATAGGTGAGCGGCTTATACCAAAAAAAACAGTTTGTGGAGGGTGAAAGAGTGATGGTTCGAGAATATTTACATGGAGAAAAATGGCGGTTTGGCAGAATTAAGCGAAAGGTGGGTGATTTGCATTATGATATCGAACTGGAGGATAGGCGTATATGGAAACGACACATTGACCAAATGCGCAAGGTTGGAGACGAGATCAGAACAGATGATAATGAACCTACAACAAGTTCCGGTTTGGTCGAAACTACAACAGATAGCAATACATATCTACGTGCCGAGGAGCCTATTGTGCAGACCACCTCAACGTTAGAAAAAAGTATCGGACCAAGTGTAGCGGGCGCATCACCCCATAAAGAACCTGAAGTACAGTTAAACCATGAAGCGTCGAGCGGAAATATAATGGAGAATAGTAGCATCGGTACATGCGAACAGACAATGCGGCGTTCAAGTAGACAAATTAAAGCTCCGGATCGCCTGAATCTGTAAATGTTGTTTTAATATCTACCTTACTCTAAAGATACTTATATTATGGGAAAGTTCATATTCATATTAAGGGGGGAAGAAATGTCAGAGTTAGTTTATATAAAGTTATCGATAATAATAAAATTGTTACCATCTTGGATAATCAATAAAAAAACTAACTTCACTTTGTAATAAAATGTAAAACCACGCGTTTGATTTTAACAGTAACTTTCTACGATTTTTGTTTCGTCAGTGCAATCAATGTCATTACAATGAATTATTCGGCGTAATTGTTCAACTATGAGGCCAACGTTTCTAAGCAGGTTACGTGTGTAACCGTCAGTGCACCATTAGTGCGACTCCGTTAGCGTTCTGGGGAACTGTGCCATTAAGAACTGGGAGTCGTTAGTCACCTGGTATAATGACATTTATCTGAGTCCGGATTTACGGCCAGTTGGAAAAATCAGTCGAATTAAGGACAAACATCTCCAGACAGAAGATGATGTTTCAGTGTAATGTCCCGAATGTCACTGACGAACGAGTTTCATGGAGGAGGGAGGTAGAGTACAAACGCTTGGATTGAAAAGTTCGAAAGTTTTTTTTTGTGGACAAAATCGTCAGGGTATAAATTAGGAATATCGGAAGGTTTCTGACGGAAGTTAAGAGGGCAAGATAGATGAAGATATATTTAGTGAAGAACTAGTTAACCAAAACTCACGTGAAATCCATACGAGGCCCAACCAGAGTACGGTTGATCAATCAATAGTCCCAAGATCTGAAAGAAAAAAGGAAAAACAATGAATCCGATTAATAGGAAAGCTATGTCAAAAACTTGCGTAAAAGCCCGGCTAGTTCAGTTGATAGAGATTGGTACATCTCAGGGTGTGAGAGTTCCCCACGTTGGCAAATTCTACTCTGTTATGGTTGAGTGAAATACCGATAAAATTCACCGCGAGTAGGGTCTAGGCCAGTCGCAATCGAGAGAAACCTAGAAAGATATAAAAATTTAGAAAGTGCAATATACGATCGAAACCTGTGATAAAAATCAATTAACGTGCAATATTAGGATTTAAGAGTGCAATTTAGAATTAGGTTATTAGTTTAAGTTGTATTTGTCCTAATATATGACGATTGATTTTGTTCATAGCAGTAAGCGTAATTATACACTATTAGGGAATTCATACGGGGTCTTAAAGTCGTAAGGTGTAGTCATATTTAAAAAATTGGTACACCATGTGAACTCCCTATATATATATATATATATTTACATATATATGTTTCCGTAATTATGCACTACATGTTTCCGTACTTATACACTATATGTCCCATAATTATGGCTGATAGACGTCGGTACGATAGTTTCAATTGAAACATGCCCACGCTATATATATGGAGAGTGTACCTGAAATAGAGGGCGGAGAAAGTAGAATGAATAGTAAAATAAAAAAAAATAAAAAGAACAAAAATCTTAAGGTAATGTTAAAACGACCCACGAAAGGCTGCCTGATCTAACGGCCGCGGCAAATTACGGTACGAGCTGTCCACGCACACCAGTTTTTGGCTTCCTTGTGTGGCCAAAATTGGAGTTTTGTTGCGGTGGATCTGGGTGATGGGTGGTGTCCCTTACCGGCGAGTGCGTCGTTCAGTTGCAGTGTGGTGTGTTCGTGCTGAAATATAAGAAAAAAACAAAGTTAGATTGTTATAAACCGAAAATTGCAGGAACGAAAACTTACCCGCGTTGATGCTTGATGAAATATGCCATCAAACATGCACCCGGTTGGTTCTGAATGTATAGGATGGTTAGAATAAAGTGATATTTATCCAAAGAAAAGTATGTACTTACCTCGGGTGTTTGGTGTTTTTTTTTTTAACGCACAGTATCAGTTCTTTCTTTACATAAATCACAGTCCTCTGGTGTTATTTCACTTTTATCTGGGCCACCCACATTCCAGTTGACCTACTGGTCAGTATCCTGTGTTTTATTTTTTTGTAGTGGTTATGTTGTGTATTTTTGTTTTTTGTATGCCAGGTTTCTTCAGTTTTACCAATTCATCTGATTTTATTATACGAAAAAAAATACGCAAAATACGTTTGACATACAGGTGTAACATCGGCTTGCAGTGTGGATTATGTCGTAAATGGCGTTGCCAGACGGTAGAGTTCGTAAATACACTACAAGAAAAGAGAAATAAAGGAGAAAGGACATCATGAATGAAATTGTTATTCGTTTTGATTTTTGTGTCCTATTTAGAAAATAGATAACCAGGTTGGTGACTGTGATCGGAAATGAAAAAAAGGGGGTATTATAGAACAATCGAGAGTGTTGGAGAAAAAAGGGATAGATATAGAAAGTAGACAGAGTGAAGAGAAAGTGGACAAACAAGTATATATAAAACATTGGAAAGCAAAATAAGTTTGCGCGGTGAAGCTAAACTCAAACAGGGTTTTTAAAATCATTGCTAAGTAAGACACTGACCAGCAAAGTAAGGCACTGACCAGTGAAAGATAAATTTTTTTCAAACGGCGCGGGTGAAAAGTGGTTTATAAAAAAAAAAAGAAGTTAAAGGAGTGTATGAATATTGTCCGGTGGATTTTAAATCAAGTACAGTGTTTATGAAAATAGAAATAATAGTCCTGGGTGAGTGGAGAAATTGAAGTGAAGTGAAAGTTAGGACAGGGTTAATATAATTTCTGTTTTATTTGAAAGATGGTGCAGGAGTGATAAGGTTACCGATTCACGAAATAATTAATTGGGGTTTCCGCCTGGAGCAGGTGGGGCAATTGGAATAAAAAGTGAAGACCGTGATTCCAGGGTATCATCCGACAAGGGATAAATTTGTGGTACAGTTCCAGAACCCGCAGGTAACCGTTTGATGTGTCCAGTGGTCCTGCTAACAGGCAAGTCAGAAAGTACAAAAGAAAAAAAAATAACTATATAATTTTTGAATAAAAAAACAAGACAATACCATTATAAAAAATATTTAATGTGAGGATTTTTGGCGTAACCTGTAAAGAATGTAAAAAAAAAATAAGAATTGCTAAAGTTGTGTTCCTGAAATTAAAAAAAGTAATATGTAAAATTGAAGTCACGAGAATATCTACATATACAAAAATGGTTGTCGTTACAAAAGAAATAATAGCTGTGAAGATTAAAGATTCCACCTTAAAAAATTAAATATTAAATGTAACAAGAACTTGAGATTGTATATGAATGTGTAGCCTGAAAATCGAGAAAGAAAGATTATAAAATACTGAAAAAAAATCGTTGCAAATTAAATGTCGGTCATTAAAATAGTGCATGTTAGTTAAGTTTAGTGTAAGCCTATGTTTTTTTTGTGCAAAGCGGACCAACCATAGTTTCCTGTCTAGGAAAAATTTTTACATCCGGTTTAAATTCGAACAAGATATATGAATAGATTTTTTTAGTCAGCTGCAGAACCAAGATCTTTAGGGAGCTCCTTCAAGGTAGGGTAGTAGCAGAGCACGTAAGAACGAATTAGTAAAGAAAGCAAAAACGGAAGTAAGTTTTTTTTTGTTTAGACAAGAGAATTAAGAAGACTGCGGTTGGGAGGTTTCCAATAGGGTTAGCTGTAAAAAAAAAAAAGTAAATATTTAAATTAAACTGTTAAAAATCGTTAATTTTGTTTGTGGTTAAGTTATAAAAGCTAAATAGTATCTGTTAGAATTAAGTAGTTTAAGCAAAACAAAAATAATAAAATCATGTAATGAATTATGAATTATAATGAAAACTAATTGGTGCTAAAGGAATTTAAAAGGGGGTTGTCAGCGAAGGTAAGTGGTGGTGAATAGGTGGGTTATGGGGGTCACTAGAGAAATGGAGTATGGAAGTGGTGACCATGATTGGGTTTGGGCGGTTGGAGGCCAACACCTGCCTCCCATTCGAGTAAGGCGTGTAAATTTGTAGTTTGATTGTATTAGTTAGTTATTTTAATTGTTCGTGCGGTCAGGTTAGGGGTTTGGCGGGATGGACCAACGCTGAGGGTTTTTTCTTCGTGTTCGTTTTTTGAGCTAGCCGGCGCTTGCCACCCTAACGCTGCTGCCGCAACATAACAATATTTGCATTTTGAATGGAAAATCCAACCCTGGGTCGTACTATTTTACAAATCTTTTTCGCGTTGCCAATTTTTCTACTACCATTATATGTCAACCAACAACACTAATACGTATGTTTACCTTTTTTCATTACTCTTTCATAAGTAAGTATGTATATATTAATTTTACTTTTCCTTAATTTATTTTCAGATTTTCTACACAATTTTTTTTGGCTTTGGACAGGATAATAAAAAATACAGGTGAGTGTTTTAATTCGGTGAGACTAAGAATTATTTCCCTTAATATAATTTTACTTTATATTTTCAGCCTTTCAAAACATACTGGCCATGTGTATTCCTACACATACGTATGTATGTATACACCTATACTAATTTTCTACTTTTCCATTTCTTTTCAGATTTTGGCCAAACCATCGGACACGATGCAGGTAAGTATGTAATAGAACGCAAAGCATCGTTCCAAATTCTCGGTGCATTATTCCTGAATTCCTAAATTTTCATATTTTCTCTATTTTCAGGTTCCCACACAACAGTGAGCATGATGGGGTAAACCGCGGTGTTGCTCTGCCGCGTTAGTTTCGGTTTACCCAACAACGAAATGTGTGAGAACCAGGACATGGGGCAGGAGTTGGTTCGCTCCAAGGCAAATGTAGGAGCCCCCTCCTTGTATCAGATAGGGACAAACAAAAAAAAAAGAAATAATCCAACTAACCAAAAAAAAACAAAAAAAATTACTAACAAAAAATATAAACTAACCAATCACCCATCTTGGTTACCGGGACTAGTCACTTGATCCGATCCTTGGATCACTGACATCCCGATGAGAAAGGACTCGGGGTTTTTAGGTCTGCTCAACCCCCTCCAACGACGTTTGTCTAAGTTACCGTCACGCAAAATTTTTCTTTGCCATTGACTTAGAAAAATTTTGCGTGCCTACCTCAACTAACCAACGAACTAATGTTCATCATTTTTTTTTCTTCTTCTAGGCCTACCATTCCTTCCTCCCCGCACTCTACAACCCCCGCTACAAATCTTTCGATTTTCAATGCCTGTCTGCCGAAAAGTGAAAGGGATGTCAAGCTTAGGACTATTTACAAAGCCCAACGTAGGCAAACGCCCACCCCCTGAGATACGAGTCTCCTGGTCACCGACAATACTAGCCGGGCAATCATCCCTCAACTCCCTTCCTGACAGTAGGACAACTATCGGGTACATGAAAAACTACTGCGGGTAGAATTAAAACTATCGAGTTTAAAAAAAAACTTACTAATGACGTGACTGTTACTGTTGTTTATTGCCTACTTCTGTATTTCCTATTCTTACACACTACACTTCCGGTGAGATATTTTACCCTCATGTGATTAAACTTGCCCTCTACCCCATTTGCCTAACACCCCCGAGAGTGCCAATATGCAAACGGTTGAAGGTAATAAACAACAAATTAAACGCCTTCACAATTATGCAAAGACAACAAACATTGTTTACTTAATAAACGATGCGTTATCCTTAAGTTCACCCATTCCAGGTTAACCGGGATAACTACATCCACCTTATTTGCCATCATCCAATAAATGGCGGTTCGTGTTTGGATTTTTTTTTTCCTTTTTTCTTTCTTTTCCTTTTACGATATTTTGCGAACGCAAAAATTTTCATCTCTCCACATATCACACAGGTCATACAAAATATCTAACACCATTACAACCCCAGCACAACGTTCTACTGAGTTCTTGATCATTAGATACTGGTGCTCGATGAAGAGACTAAAGTTTAATGTGAGTTTTACGCTATTGTGTAAGATATATTGGCCTAAATACCATGTACTCCATATACGAGGGTAGTTTGATAATTCCCCTTTTTACTATCACAGGTACACCCAAAGGATACTACAACTGAATAGGTGTTTACTGTGCAGTGATTTATTACGGGAAGTACTATATTTAAAATTTTATGGTAGAATAGGGTACTTTGTAAAAAAAATTTTATTCCCATTTCAGGTATAAACATCACAGAAATCTTTGGTAAATAGTATGTATAAATGGGTAAAAATAATTCAAGACATTCACGGCAACAAAAAAAAAAATATCAGATGTATAAATAATAACTAGGAACTTCCACGGAACAACTTAACTTAAGCCAATCTGAATAATAATCAAAAAGGAGGACGGCACAACAGGTAACACAGATGTTAAAAATAAAATATTGCACTATAAATTTAAGTATTGCACGATTCCTTAAAACTAATATCACAGATTATTGCTTCAAGTCCTTGGCGTGGAAGATTCCCAATTTCTTTCCTTGAAGTGTTTCAACTTCATACATATTATTACCAATAACGTTGATTACCCTACACTTTTTAAACTTTCGGGCGAATTTAGCATTAAAGTTCTTTTTGAAGTCACTTTGTACATAATTCCTGAAAAATATTTCCTGACCCGGTACAAAATTAACTTCTCTGCTGCGTTTATTATATTGTTTCTCGACTTTCTCGTAAGCTTTATGCAAATTGTCTTTCATAGCTCTTCTAATCAATTGCAAATTATCATTTCTTTCTAGCATTTTAATTTCAGAATCACCTAATGACTTTAACTTCCTGGCAATTGCATAATCAGTGCCGCTGTTAAACATTTGTTGACCGAATAATGCCATATACGGACTCGTACCAATTGCCTCATGTCTAGAGCTTCGCAACGCACATTCTATTTCGGTTAAGTGTACATCCCAGTCACGGTGGTCGCCATCGAGATATGCTCTTATACCTGCAAGAACGGATTGGTTGACCCTCTCTGACGCGTTCGACTGCGGCGCATAAACAGCTGTCCGTATATGGTTTATCTTAAAGGAGGTAATCATATTCTCAAATTCTTGCGATATAAATTGTTTGCCATTATCAGAGTGAATGATTTCTGGTGTACCGAAAGTGTGAAAAATATACCGCACCAAATAATCCACAACCTGTTTCGCAGTAGCTTCCTTCATCGGCTTCAAAAACACAAATTTTGAAAAATGATCCAATACAACAAACACATACGCATTCCCGCACTTTAAACGTGGATATTTACCCAGGAAGTCAATGTACAACTTCTGAAATGGACGGTCAGTCACAACTTCATTACCCATTTTCGGTCTCATTACAAACCCTGCAATTACCTATATAATTTTTTACATATAATGCCATTTTAGGCCAATAGTAGAATTGCCTTAGTCTGGCCAATGTTTTGGCAATTCCACCATGGGAAGCTGTTTCCGAATCATGCGCTTTAGATATCATGGTAGTAATCAAATTATCTGGAACCCATAATTTCCATTCCAGGCCACTATCATCGCGTGCAAATGCCGTTCTTTTAAAAATCATGCCATTATCCACTTTAAGGTCAGGTAAACGATTTTTATTGGCTTCAACAGAAAGTATCATCTCTTTATATTCATCGGAATCAAATTCATTAGTTTCAAAATCTAATAACTCTATTTCTTCCAAATTTATATCTTCAACAGACCTTGACAACATGTCAGCGACGATATTATCATACCCTTTCCTGTGTTCTATTTGGAACTTAAAGGCTTGCAGTTGTAGAGACCACCGTGCTAAACGACCACTCAGATCTTTTAGTGTCATTAGCCATTTTAGACTGGCATGATCTGTTATAACCGTGAATGGCATCAACTCTACATATGGCCTAAATCTCTTTACTGCTAATACCGCTGTCAAACACTCTTTCGCAGTCACCGTATAATTGATGTGCGCACCGTTTAGTTTCTGAGAAAAGAAAGCTATTGGTCTATCCAGATTTTCATCATCCTTTTGAAACAGCACGGCTCCAACGCCAATATGTGAAGCATCACACTGGATGAAATATGGTCGTTTAAAATCTGGGTGGACCAGAACGGGTGCTGTGGTTAATGCTTTCTTTAAATCTTGGAATGCTTTAAGTGCCTCTTCATTCATTTTGAACTTGATTCCCTTTTTTAATGTGTCACTTAGTGGAGCAGAAATTATGGCAAAGTCTTTAATGAACCGCCGATACCAACCTGCGGTACCTAAAAAACTCCTTACTTGTTTTGGGTTCTTTGGAACTGGTATATTATCAATGGCCTCAATTTTTCTTGGATCTGTACGTAAAGTGCCTCCTCCAATAACAAATCCCAGGTAACGTAATTCCTTAAAACAAAACACACTTTTCTTCATCCCAATTGTCAAATTTGCCTTTCTTAAGCAGGTGGCCACTTCTCTCAATATCTCTAAATGTGATTCAAAATTTTTGGAAATGACGAGCAAGTCATCTAAATAAATGAATACATTGTTTTTCAGTCTTTGTGGTATAACCTGGTCCATGAGCCTGCAAAGACGTTGAGCCGCATTGCAAAGGCCGAACGGCATTACGGTATACTGGTAGTGTGGCCTGCCAGGGATCGTAAAAGCGGTCAATTCTCTGCATTTTGGTTCCAAATCTATTTGCCAAAAGGCGAACTTTAGATCTACACTACTTATAAAAATGGTTTCGTCGATCCTGCTGAGAATTCCTTCAATGTTTTGAATTGGGTACGCATCTTTAACTGTAAGATCGTTAAGCTTACGTGCATCTAAGCACAGACGATTCTTACCCGGTTTGCAGACCAGAGTCACCCTATTATTCCACGGGCTTTCACTCTTCTCAATTATACCTAACTCTAACATATTATCTATTTCTTCATATAAAAGCTCTTGCATTTTCGGCGAAACAGGATAATGTCTTTCTTTGAATGGCACAGAATTTGGGATCAGTTGTATATGGTGTTTCTCCAAGTTTGTTTTACCTAATCCATCCTTTTCAAAAGTTTTAAATAAGTTTTTAATTTCTTCCAGCTTTTGTTGTTGTTTGCTAGTTAAGATATGTTGATCAATTTGTGTTTTCTCCACCGGTTGCATATCCAACGCAATTTTCTGAAAATCAATTTCATCGATATTTAAAATATCAGGAGCTAAGTTAAACTTTCTCCAAAAATCAATGCCAAAATACGCAATTTGTTCTAACGACGGAGTGTTATTTTGCCGCAAATTCTATGAGATTTGCCAGCAGCTGTTTTTACCTTTGAATTAAACCTATTCGTTTCAACCCCTAACTCCTTTTAGAAGTTCTACACAATCTTTACCTAACAAACTCACCGAAGCACCAGTATCTAATAAACCTTTTATCTGTTTATTATTTATAGATACCACCGAGAAAACTCGAGGGTCGCCATTATCCACTGCATCTACATATGACGTTATTAACTTTCTTGTGGACTTTCGCTTCTTAAATCTACTTCTGGCTTTCTCAACTTTTCCTGTTAATGATTCGGTTAATTCATTTTCATCACTAAATATACGGTTTCTAACTTCAATATAATTTCTTAACCTATCTTCATATGACCGATGTTTTCTATATTTATTCATAGCGGGTAAAGTATTATTCCTATTATTATTATATAAAATATTAAAACTATCTTTTTCTGCAGATACTATACATCTTTGGTGTGTCGGGCGTTTGAGTGGAGCGTGACCCGCCCGCCTTGGCCATGCTCCTCCGAAAGTTTTCCGGATTGCAGTTGGGGCACTTGGGAGTCACTGTCCTTTCCAAACCACACTTGTAACAAAATTTGTTGCGTACGGATGAATTGCACTCCATATAAGTGTGTCCCGATCGTTTACAGTTCCAGCATTTTACCTCACGAGCGTTTCGCTGAGCAACTGCCTCAACAACCACTACATCAAGGTCGCTATCATAGTTATCCGTCCTCTTTTCCTCATAAATTTCATTAATATGGTTACGAGGGGGGTAACGAGTATTTTGTGGCGGTGGTATAGTCCTTATTTCACGCTTTGGGAATCTCTGCTGTATCTCCCTGCATTCTTCTCTAAGCTGTTCAATGCTATATATAGTCATTGGGTAAATCATTCTAGCAATATTTTCTTTCAAATTTCTTTTCAATATTTTTATCATTTCATAGTCGGGGATTGGACTACGAAGCCTTGCTCGTAAAGTCAACATGGAGTGTAAATACTCATCCGTTGATTCACCTGCTTGCTGTCTCTTTTCTACAAGCTCGCGCATCACTTCAAAATCGCTCCGACTATACTAATACTGTTTCAAGAGACTAAAACGGAGAGTTGGCCAATCTAACTTGTTATTATTGGTCTTAACAAAGAGCCAGAACCATTCCCTTGCATGCCCCTTTAATAATCTATGGAAATCCCTTAGCAGCTCTGGCCATGGAATTCCATAGTGTGCCTTTAAGTATTCTATTCGGAACACAAAATCTTCAATATTCATGCTATTCGAACCATCAAAAACTATGTCCCATTTATCTATGCGAACATTTCCCGTTACGGATTCAACATTTACATTAGGTTCATACGTAGCAAATACTGGACCGTTGGTTAAAATATTGGAAAATCTGGGACCATCTTGATTTTTAGCATAGTGGTGAGAATAACTCTCCTTCCGCCTATCCTGTGCATTAACTGCATTATGGTCCCTAACTATCTCAGCATCAGCCACTTGCCCTCCAAAATTATGTTGTCGGTAATTATTATCAAACATGGAATCTCGTTCCTTTTCCCTTGATGATGAGCTATTTGCCCTCGAGTTTTTATCAAATGGATTTTCTACCACATTAAAATTTACATTCAGATTTTGTAATGGTTTTATAACCTGGTTTATGTCATCCATAATTTTCTTGAATCCCTCCCCCATAGTAGATTGTACCCATTGTGCCATTTCAGTCTTCAACAATCGACCATAGTCTTCCTGTGCTTTAATAACAGCTTTTTCTATTGATCTCTCTAATTCTCTAGGCAACTGATTTTGGGCACGATCAGAGACATCGGTAATGTCAATAAGATTTCTTTCTCCCTGATCTATAGAAGGTGGTGGAACAGAAGTGTCTATTGGCATGGCAGTAACTCCAGGTTCAGTCTCACCATGTGGAGATCCTAAGTTTCTATTATTTGTATTTTTGGAAATAGTGTCCGATAAATCTCGCACATTAGGGTCATGGTATATCGTTTTTACCGGAGTACGCATAACTCGGCTACCTGATGCACGATTAGCATCAAATTGTAATGCCCGTGACCCTTTGATTTATCACTCGACATTTTATTTATATGTTTAAAATAAAACCAGTAAGTATAATTTGGCAGGAACTTACTAATTTCAAATAAAAACTAATACTATTTTTATTTTCACAGATCGCAATTCAACTATTGGTTCAAACAATTCAAATTATTTTACAAATCGCAGTTGGTGTGTGTTAACAATCACGTATCGGTGACCATAAACAATTACAAATAAGTTCTATGAACTTATTCTTAATACTAGCTTCCTATTTCTATTATCACAGTCCAAAATATTGCATCTACCCATTCCAAAATTTAACCTATACTATATTTCAAAAATCCCTATTAAATTACACAATAATGCTAACATTTGTTCCACTACAAAACAAAAGGTCACTTGTGTTTTTATTAAGATAAAGCTACATAGATCTTATATTCTGTCTACGGCCTTCATCCTAAACTATTTAATCTACTACTGCATGGGTAAGTATATAAACTAATATCACAGACACGACAACAAAAAAAAATTACAAAAAAAACTTTGATAAATTCATAAGATATCATACTTCTTAAGTTTCACTGTAGTCATGCTATTGGCCTATTACTTTTTGATAATGGTCAAGCCACTATACACTGAAATTTCAGAAGAAAGTTTATCTTTAACTATTATTTAAAAAAAAATGATCTTTGGGGGGACATCCACTTGAAGTTGCTTTTCAAATCTCATGACTTTCATGCTATTGGCTTAAACTATGACCAAGCCACTAGTTATCACGAAACAAAAACAATTTCACTTTTTTGGGATTCCTTATATTAACTTTTATCATTGGGCGCCATATTGTTGCAAAACCCTACGGACCTTCTGTTATGACCACTTTGACCGCCTAGCTCAGGACGTCAGGGGGTACGACCGATCACGAAAGAGGGCAGAAAAATAAAATTTATCCTAACACAAACTCACAAACAGAACTCATACAAGACGGACACACAAGTACTTAACGAACGTTTAAGTACATTATCACCACAAAACGGACGGACTATTCCCTAGCAATATTATTGGACTAATAGGCAGGACAAACGATGACACACGTCCCCTAGTAGCCCACCCTACCATGGTAACGAAAAGGAATATTTATACGTTACCCCACAAACAACACGAATTTTTGATCACCTAAATACTTACGTTAACACACACACACTCAACAATTTTACCCAGACATTATCTTATTAATGTCAACCAAACGAAAACATATTAATAAAAAAAACGATTTATAAAACTAACAATTTAATTTATATATTAGATGATATTAAAACGTAAGTACAACAAAACCGATCTAATAATATATATATATATATATATATATATATATAATCAGTAATACAAAAAAAATATAACAAAATAAAATTAAATGAATTTTAAATAACAATAACGTATATGATTGAAAAAAAATTTAAAAATACTAATCACTAACAACTAAAAAAACCATCAAACGCTAATTCCCACAAATAATTTCATCATTCCCTTTTGACCCACTTCGGCCACTTTTGAACTTTACACCGCGGTCTACCTACGAGAGAGCTCTCTAATACGTATTTATTTTGGTTTTCAATTCACCCGCACAGTATCACAACAATAAAAATTAGGAAATTTTCACTATTTCTGGGATTACACTTTCACAACAAAAAAAAAATTATTACACTTAACACTAGACTAAACCTTCCTAACAACTATTTTAATTATTCTATATATTTAAACTTTCCAATTATTTTTAACTTTACTTTCTTTTCAACTCATTGGATTACTATCCTAATTTATTATATCTATCTTTCTTTTTTTTTATATATATTTTAGATTGAAGTACAATTAATTTTTTTCTTTTTTTTTTTTTAACAAACTGTTACTCGACTTCTTATTTTATTTCGAATCGCGATCATACAAGGACACTTTCTTCCGGACATAAAATCTTTATCATACATTTATAACTTGGAAAGGACTCACCACCGAATTGCTTTCAGTCTCTTCCTCCTGGCGCCTTAGCTGACCAGGACACTCCGCTATGCTGCTAGGCGCTATTTCAGCACACACTTGACTCAGCACCAGCAACTGTAACAATCACACCGGAAAATTTCCTATATCAACAGCAATTTTTCATTCGGACCTTCTGTCCACACACGGAAAACACTGGGGAACTACCGTCTAACAGATCACAGGTGACCATAATCCTCCTGGTATCTCTGCTAACTTAAAAGACTGTAGTCCCTTACCAATAGTAAACACTGCCTCGTGTGGGCCTGGTGAGCCTTCCCCCTTCAAATGAAACATTAAATCCCTAGTTAATGTCGTAATTTTCGACAGGTACTAACATACTCCACTTACCCTTAGGTAACTAAACACCTTTAATAATCTGCGCCTCACAGTCCTGCCCCAACAGACTCTCTTGCTCCGGGTGGTGTAGCCAAATATATTCACACTTCTATAACTTTATCAACGATCACGATATCACTTATTTTTTTTTCTTCCTTTCCGCTTAAAACGGCCACTTTCATCAACCTCAAACTTCAAACTGAATTTTCTTCTAACTGATGAAACACCACCAACTGCCAAATTCCCAAGTTTTTCCAATATTCCAAATAAGTATATATTCCAACATTGTCTTTTTATACATTATATATCGTCACTTTACCGCCAAATCTCCATCTTTTAATTTTATTTGCAAAAATCTATCCAATCCCTAAATTTTTTTACTTGATGACATTCGTCTCATTATTCTAGACTTTTCCAACTTGTCCTCCCGCCTCATATCCTCCATCCTACCCAAAAAACGTCACAATCCACCCTTTGCTACACCAGGCGAACATGCGATTCAGTAGGTTTAGATTTTCCATTCATCATTTTTAATTTTATAAAACAGTTTTTCCTAATCTCAAATGTTTGCATTTTGAATGGAAAATCCAACCCTGGGTCGTACTATTTTACAAATCTTTTTCGCGTTGCCAATTTTTCTACTACCATTATATGTCAACCAACAACACTAATACGTATGTTTACTTTTCCTTAATTTATTTTCAGATTTTCTACACAATTTTTTTTTGGCTTTGGACAAGATAATAAAAATACAGGTGAGTGTTTTAATTCGGTGAGACTAAGAATTATGGCTTAAGTCTCGTTTAGGTGCACCTCTCCGATTTTCACCACTCGTTCCACTTTTTAATGCGATTCCAGCAAAATATTTTTTTTTTTGTCGGAAGCACATATTTCCCGAGCTATAGACCTCCAAAGTTTTGACATTGATTTCGATATAACTTGAACAATTCTAATCGGACTTTAGCAATATATATATCATATGAAAGCTTATTAAAGTACCTTTAATTCGGTATAAAAAAAATTCGAAATCCATTAACACATTATGGACCAAAATAATTTTCTTTCTTTTTAAGATGCAGTTTTTTGTAAATAATTCATTTTATTTCAATAAAACGCTATTACAACAACAAAATATATGTTAATTAGTACATTCATAGGATTAACAGCTTTTATTTAAGATATAGTTTGACCTTTTAACCCTTTGTAATCCGGAAGATATTTGGGGTACAACTTTGTTTTTTTTTATTGCACAAATTACAAAAACCCATAACACTAAAAACAACACTTTCTTAAAAAATTCGACTTAACAATTCTAACTAGAAATGGAAATTTTTTTAAAAAAATTTCTTGTATATTTGGGAAAGTTTTTTTTCGCAAACGTGGCATTATCTCATAAAATGATCTATAAAATTTTTGAATTTACAGCAACTGAATGAAAGCTGGGCCCACTAGCTACATATATATTTTGTCCTCTTAACCCTTCCAGGACCTGAGATATTATTGACTTTTAATGAGACTATTATGAAAATTTTGTTGGGAAATTCGCTTGTGACGTACGCAGGAAAACTTTATTCAGCGAAGCCACCTGCCGTGTCCTACTGGAGGAGAAAACCCTTAAGCGCGGCCGCAGGCCGCCACGCAGAAAAACTTTAGTATGCGAAGCCAGATTTCAATACTTAACTTTAGTGTCTCCGGGAAGACATAAGACAGATAAAGCCATCATGGCCTTATCTCACATGGTATTAAAGCATCCCCTCATTTCTTCTCCGTCCTATTATGAAAATTTTGTTGGGAAATTCGCTTGTGACGTACGCAGGAAAACTTTATTCAGCGAAGCCACCTGCCGTGTCCTACTGGAGGAGAAAACCCTTAAGCGCGGCAGCAGGCCGCCACGCAGAAATACTTAAGTATGCGAAGCCAGATTTCAATACTTAACTTTAGTGTCTCCGGGAAGACATAAGACAAGATAAAGCCATCATGGCCTTATCTCACATGGTATTAAAGCATCCCCTCATTTCTTCTCCGTCCTATTATGAAAATTTTGTTGGGAAATTCGCTTGTGACGTACGCAGGAAAACTTTATTCAGCGAAGCCACCTGCCGTGTCCTACTGGAGGAGAAAACCCTTAAGCGCGGCCGCAGGCCGCCACGCAGAAAAACTTTAGTATGCGAAGCCAGATTTCAATACTTTACTTTAGTAACTCCTAATATATCCAGCATTTTAAGAGTCAAAAAGTCATAATAGACACCAAAAAATAGCTTGTGACCCCTACTTTTATTGTAAATGTGCAAATACATTCCTTATATACGTAATTTCGTCTGATAATTACAGCTTTTCACAAAAACTCTTTATCAAAAATGCACAATCTTGAATAGGTTCACAATGGGTTAAAGGATTTCGAACTTTTTTTATTTGGAAATAAAGGCAATTTAATAAGCTTTCAAATGATACATATATTGCTCAAATCCGATAAGAATTGTTCAAGTTATATCGAAATCAATGTCAAAACTTTGGAGGTCCATAACTCGGAAAATATGGGTTTCCGACAAAAAAAAAATTTTTTTTCTAAATCACCTCAAATACCCCTATTTCCAAAAAAAAAAAAATCGGGGTGGTGCACCTAAACGAGACTTGTTCCAGAATTATTTCTATTAATATAATTTTACTTTATATTTTCAGCCTTTCAAAACATACTGGCCATGTGTATTCCTACACATACGTAATTTTCTACTCTTCCATTTCTTTTCAGATTTTGGCCAAACCATCGGACACGATGCAGGTAAGTATGTAATGGAACGCAAAGTATCGTTCCATATTCTCGGTGCATTATTCCTGAATTCCTAAATTTTCATATTTTCTCTATTTTCAGGTTCCCACACAACAGTGAGCATGATGGGGTAAACCGCGGTGTTGCTCTGCCGCGTTAGTTTCGGTTTACCCAACAACGAAATGTGTGAGATCCAGGACATGGGGCAGGAGTTGGTTCGCTCCAAGACAAATGTAGGAGCCCCCTCCTTGTATCAGATAGGGACAAACAAAAAAAAAAAGAAATAATCCAACTAACCAAAAAAAAACAAAAAAAATTACTAACAAAAAAAAAATAAACTAACCAATCACCCATCTTGGTTACCGGGACTAGTCACTTGATCCGATCCTTGGATCACTGACATCCCGATGAGAAAGGACTCGGGGTTTTTAGGTCTGCTCAACCCCCTCCAACGACGTTTGTCTAAGTTACCGTCACGCAAAGTTTTTCTTTGCCATTGACTTAGAAAAATTTTGCGTGCCTACCTCAAATAACCAACGAACTAATGTTCATCATTTTTTTTCTTCTAGGCCTACCATTCCTTCCTCCCCGCACTCTACAACCCCCGCTACATATTTTTTAAAACTTTAAAATGGAGTTTTCAAAATTTTATCAAAAAAATTTCCTATTTTCGGTCTCAATGCGCAATAGGTTAACGACGTGGTAATAAAACAATACTTCATATCTGAGTACTTATAAGTATAAGGATAAAAAAAAAACAAATTATCGCTTCAATCAATTTCTCAAAGGTGAAAAAATGCCATCAAATTTCATAACCTATTTTTTTTTTGGCACAAAAGTGGTCTGGGGCATTTGGTATTTCTTGGCGAGTTTTGGTCGATTTTGAAGTTTTATAGCTTTTTGAAAAGATAATTTAATACTGATGCCGAATTATATAACAATTTATCGCAAAAATTAAACTATAGAAAGAAATTTTCGTAAAATCTGAAAAAAGTCATATTTTCCCCATATAAACACACTTGAAATTTTCAATCGCGTTGAGCCACCTCTTCTAGTTTTTTGATTGGCCCAAAACTTTGTATTTCTCAGTTTTTTTGCTATTCGCATATTTCTAGGGGTGCGACCGACAGTTTGAACACTTTTTTTTCCCTCCAAATAATGAAGGGCCACCCTAATTGTTTTAATACTACTTACAGCCCATTTTATTAGTAATATGTAATATGCATTTGTTCAAGTGTTCATCAGTTTCTTCGGAAAAATTGCTACTACTTACTATTTATTGATATAAATTTTAATGTTCTACTTGTGGTTGTATAATACAGGGTAGGCCAAAAGTCACGCCTGCGTGTAAAAATTGAATAACTTTTTTGTTCATTATTATTTTGTATCTTTTTTTTTCAAATTTTATTCATCGAACCGTATTACACCACTATGCACAATTTAACGATCGAGCAACGAATCAAAGTGGTAGAATTTTACTTTTCCTATGTGCAGTCAATTTTACTGACGCAACAAGCATATCGAAATTATTTCAACACCAGAATTAATCAATCGCAATTAATCGTTTAATTGCATGGTTCCGACAACTAGGTGCAGTGTGAGAGTTGTCACGATCAGGAAGACCGAGAATAGTACAGAATCAAATGAACATTGATCATGTACGGGATAGTATTGAAGAATATCCAGAAACTTCAACGCGAAGACGATCTCGACAAATGGGAATCTCTAAAACATCACTTCGTCTTATGGTTAATAATTTTGTACGCCCTATGGGGGCCAACAAGTGGTTCCAACAGGATTGACTGAGAACACACACGGCCCGTGCCACAATACTCATTTAAATGAACATTTTGATAACCGCATTATCTCAAGAAATTCAGAATTCAATTGGCCGCACGTTCACCAAATTTAACTGCCCCTGATTATATTCTATGGGGTTATCTCAAAGAAATAGTATACGTTAACAAGGCCCAAGCTATGGAGCATCTAAAGCTCAATATTGAAGCTGAGATCAGGGCAATATAGCCTGAAACTTTGCGTGCCATTATGCAAAACGCCAGGTTATGAGCCCAATTGTGCATCGATGAAAATGGTGGTCATATCTATGATATTATTTTTTATAATTAAAATTTATATCATACAAAGTTAATATTATATTTAAAAAAAGAAACAATAAAAAATAATAATAAACAAAAAAGTTATTCAATTTTTACACGCAGGCGTGACTTTTGGCCCACCCTGTATATATAATTATAACTTTACTTCCTAAAAATAGGATAACAGTATTATTAATCTACAGTCCAATTAGTACGATTTTCTTCTTGATCATAATAGCCACGTAAAAAATAAAAATAAAAAATTTATAATAATTTGAAAAAGGTTAAATTTAGTTATTAAAGACATGAGGATGAGATATACGTGAAACTAAAGTCCCACGGTGTTAATTTTTTTATTTTTTTTTTTCTTGTCAAAAATCCTGACAAAGTACCAGCCCCAGTTTGCCGACTGTCGGGCACCTTCTTCTCCAGTATCAAGAAAATAGCTCTGTTCGTTTACGTGATAATTTGTAACAATTTGTACAAATTATCACAAAATTTGCTGGAGCCTGTTCGTTTACTATAAAAACCCAGTAAAAGAGAACAAATGAGAGCGTAAAGTTCATTTTTTTTGCTAGTTTTTACTGGATATATTTTTGCCAGTAAGAATTAGCAAGCAAGAAAAAACATATGTTTGAAAAACATATGATGGAGTTTTGTGGTATATAAAACAAAAATACTACAATTCTATTTTTGTGCAAAAATTTTAAATAATAATTCTGAGGAAATTATCGATAGAAGTAGTAAGTAAATATTCACATAACCAGGTTTCATTAATTTTAATCTTTTAAAACCGGTTCCTGTCAAAAAATATATGTGTATCTGCAAATTTCTTTCATAATAAATGTTTATTTTCAAAAGCAATAGGTAATGATATTAGTTTCAATGAATATGTTTGCATGTTAAATAAACTAAATCCTTCTAATTAAGGTATATTTCTTTCTTTAATTTAGAGTTTCAGTTCTTCTTAACTTTCAAATGTGTTTACAAGCTGTTTCTATGAACTTGCAAATTCTTACAAATTGCTGTTCGTTTACTATTTTGGATATTTATGTTTTTGAGAACTAATTTTCTTACTCTCTGAAATTTCAGTTTTTACTGGGAAAGTAAACGAACAGAGCTAATATCAGCCAAAACTTAAGTAAATCCAGTTTGATGCACTAAAAAGAAAAAAAAAAAAAATGTATTTGATTATATAACCTATTCGATCCCACTACATAAAATTGGTGGCAAATTTATAATGAGAAATATATCAATGTATTTTTTTAAAGCTGTTTATCGCCATTTATCGCCATTTAATAATAATAATAATAATAATAATAAAAGTAACAAAATAAAAGTTATTTTTTATTATTTCGAGCAGAAGTAATTGTTTTTTATTTTTTCGAGCAAATATAAAAATAAAACATAAAGAAAAAGTGAGATTCGTTGGAATTTTAAATTCGCATTAGTATTAAACTAGCAGATTCCAGCGCTCGAAATTCGAGTGCAATTTCTAGGCAGCTTTATTTTTCAACTTAGCCAATTCACAAACCAACACTTTTTTGGTTTATTATTATTGCGATTGAAGATAACAAACTCATTAACAAATACATTAACAAATTTAATAAAACACACATAGCATGTGTATAACTTTATGTATGTGTTAGTGGCAACTTTAAATGCAATTTACTCCAAATAAAAGAAAAAATTTTAAAATCTCTAAATCTGTAAAACGGCTAAAAAGAAATACCTTTCAAGTAATATACGTTTGGTCAAACTCGGGGTAAAGCGGTAGAACAAAACATCGGTCACAAGAAATCGCCTAGCTTATTAATATTATAGATGCCAATAACTTTGACAATGTATTTTTTCTTATATTTTGTATTTTGGCAGTAGTGATTTGGCAGTAGTGACAGCTATTAAAATTAATGAAACAGTTTAGTTGACGAAAAAGTGAGGTAAAGTAGTAGTATGACCTCCTTTGACTTTCACCACTGCAGACAATCTTGTTGGCATTGACAGAGCTAATTTTCTAGTTGTTTCGTCCATTCTTGGATCAAAGCTTCTTTCAGAGACGGTATAGATGCCACATTTCTTTTTGGAACAAGTTGAGTTTACGAGCAACTCTCCGATTTTTTTTTTTTTAGGTATAGGTATTATTTTGGTGACCCCTAGACGTTTTTGGAAAAATTAAGTTTCCCCCCCCCATTGGTAAGGAACTTTAATAACCTGAAAACGCATTGAATTCTACATTTGGTAATCCCTAAAAACATCAAGCAGATCCGGCTCAGTAGCAGATCCAGCTTGAACGACAAATCAATCTACACTGAGGAAGCCTACAATTGGTGACCCTCGACATTCAACAATCGAATTATCGAATTATTACCATAGCATTAGTACTAATTGCCTTTTGGGACACCATATACTGGTTACCCCTACAAACATTTTGAACTCGCATCCAAGCGATTGAACACCAAATTTACTTCAGGTGGCTACAGTACACTACAATACTACAGCAGATTCAGCTATAACACTAGCAGGTCTAACACTAACAACAGTCATTGGGTTCATCAGAACCGTGACGCTTTCGTCAAATTAATCAACATTGAGTCAACACTAAATTTGACCAATTACTATACACAAGAACTAGTCAAACATCAATTAGTCTGTCCTCACAAGTGGCTACCAATTTGAAGAACATTGCTACGTTCGAACATTTATTACAAGCCCAATCAAAAACGGGTGAAGAGATTCAACAAATCGTTCGAAACTATAAAAAAGATTCCGCAGAAAGGAAAACAAAGATAGAATACTTTGATGAACGATTACGACGGGTCAGCGAAGCATGGGATTTATTTGATGCCCAAGATATGAAACTACGCACACTGGTAGATAAAGCGACAGATCATGCATATTTCACAGAAGAATACTATTTGAAAATTATTGATATAGCCATCAATTACTTAGAAATTTTCAAAAAAGAAATTGATAAGTTAAGACAATCAGCAGAAAAGCCAATAATTATAGAAAGGAGAAGTATTGAGATACCTACAAGGAAGGCTATTATTCAACATGAAGGTCATGAAGACATCAATAACACTAATAGTCTCATACGAAGGCTTAAGGTTCGTTTGACTGCTCTAAACCGGCTGTTAAATGGTATAACAAATGATGATGACCATCCCTTGCAGTACTTTGAAGTGGAAATCAACACCATTGAAAAGTTGTGGAATCAAGCTGAAGTATTACACGATGAAATTTATGATAAATTAGAAAACCCTGCTGATTCTGGTCTGGATCAGAACGAATATGACAGAATATATGATTTAGTGCGACAAAACTTAGTCAGTCTGTCCGTCAAAAAACAAAAACTTTTATCTAATGGTGATTCCAGTCAATATAATGAAATACAATCAATGACAAAATATTTGAACAAATGCGCATTACATCTACCAAAAGTCACTATACCACGATTTGATGGCGATTATTTAAAATGGCGTCAGTTTCATGATTTGTTTACTGAGATGGTGGACAAACAGCCAATACCATCTATTCAGAGAATGTGGTATTTAAAAAGCAATGTATCTGGAGAAGCTGAACACTTAATCAGTCAGTTTTCTTTATCAGAGACAAATTACAATACTGCATGGAAAACACTTCAGGATCGCTACAACAACAAAAGACTACTGGTAGCCACCTTGGTTGAAAAAATTATTAACCAACCACCAGTTTCATCATCTACATCATCTATCAAAGCTCTGCATAACACCACCAAGGAGTGTTTGCTCGCATTAGACAATCTGGGTATTGTAACAACCTCTTGGGATGCGATACTCATTCAATTATTAATTAAAAAACTCGACAGGGGAACACACATCAGGTACATGCAGTCGTTGGCCAACCCAAGAGAAGTACCAGTAATTGCTGAATTTTTATCATTTCTCGAAATTCAGTTTCAATCAATGGAGGCAATTATTCAAACCGGAAAATTGCCACAGAAAACAGTATCTTCAGTTACAACCTCCAATAAAGTCGATAATGGCACCTGCAAAATGTGCAATAACGGTGGCCATAAACTATATTACTGCAGCAAATTTCATCACTTATCAGAAGCAGAACGACTGAATTGGGTACAACAACACCATTTATGCGTCAACTGTTTTAGAAGTGATCACGTTTCAAAAGAGTGCAAATCAAGTGGCTGCAGAAAGTGCATGAAGAAACACAATACGCTGTTACATTTAGAAAAGAAACAGAACAACATAAAAAAAGATTCAAAACCATCAATCAACACAACTATGGGTTCGAATAGTCAAAGAAACACATCATCTTCTAACGCCGTCGCAGTTACATCTTCAGCTACAAAAGCAAAGCAGCCGAAGGGGACCAGGGTTATGTTTTGCTAGCAACAGCAAAAGTTATTATTTCTGCCCAAAATGGTACTTCCAATGAGTTCAGAGCAGTATTAGATTCTGGCTCTCAAGTGAACCTTGTCTCCAAGCGACTTTGCCAAAGGTTATCTACCTTCCCAACCAAAACTTCACTTCGCATAGATGGTGTTGGCAACGTACAAAAAAGGTCAAACTACCGCATTAATGTAGAAAGGAAGTCCAGAGATCACAGTTTCTCCACAAATTTGGAAGCATTTATACTCCCAAACATCATTCCACCTCAGCCGAGTCAACATATTGATACATCTACATGGGAAATTCCAAGCAACATACAACTAGCAGATCCCAATTTCAACAACCAAGAAAAAATTGATATTCTATTGGGTGCAGAGTTTTACTACAAGTTAATTCAAGCGGGAACAATACAACTGTCTGACGGCCTTCCAACACTTCAAAATACGTCACTTGGCTGGATCGTGGGTGGTGCAATTGGCAAAAATTCAACTCCCAAGTGGTCATTATCTGCTTTAACATGTGCCGTACTTGACAACACAGCATCATTGGAAGAAGCCATTGAACAGCTCTGGAAATTAGATGAAATTGAACCCAGCGACAAAACTCTATCACCATCAGAAAGACAATGTGATTCACATTTTACTCAGCATGTCCACACCAACAATCAAGACCGTCTAGTAGTCAGTCTACCATTCCGGGACAATCCAGCAGCATTAGGAGAATCACATGCAATGGCCTACAATCGATTCATAGCTCTAGAACGACGATTGTTAAAAAATGAAGAAATTAGAACTCAATATATTAAATTCATGCAAGAATATGAAAATCTGGGACACATGCAGAAGACCAACATAGCTTTTTGAAAAGATAATTTAATACTGATGCCGAATTATATAACAATTTATCGCAAAAATTAAACTATAGAAAGAAATTTTCGTAAAATCTGAAAAAAGTCATATTTTCCCCATATAAACACACTTGAAATTTTCAATCGCGTTGAGCCACCTCTTCTAGTTTTTTGATTGGCCCAAAACTTTGTATTTCTCAGTTTTTTTGCTATTCGCATATTTCTAGGGGTGCGACCGACAGTTTGAACACTTTTTTTTCCCTCCAAATAATGAAGGGCCACCCTAATTGTTTTAATACTACTTACAGCCCATTTTATTAGTAATATGTAATATGCATTTGTTCAAGTGTTCATCAGTTTCTTCGGAAAAATTGCTACTACTTACTATTTATTGATATAAATTTTAATGTTCTACTTGTGGTTGTATAATACAGGGTAGGCCAAAAGTCACGCCTGCGTGTAAAAATTGAATAACTTTTTTGTTCATTATTATTTTGTATCTTTTTTTTTCAAATTTTATTCATCGAACCGTATTACACCACCATGCACAATTTAACGATCGAGCAACGAATCAAAGTGGTAGAATTTTACTTTTCCTATGTGCAGTCAATTTTACTGACGCAACAAGCATATCGAAATTATTTCAACACCAGAATTAATCAATCGCAATTAATCGTTTAATTGCATGGTTCCGACAACTAGGTGCAGTGTGAGAGTTGTCACGATCAGGAAGACCGAGAATAGTACAGAATCAAATGAACATTGATCATGTACGGGATAGTATTGAAGAATATCCAGAAACTTCAACGCGAAGACGATCTCGACAAATGGGAATCTCTAAAACATCACTTCGTCTTATGGTTAATAATTTTGTACGCCCTATGGGGGCCAACAAGTGGTTCCAACAGGATTGACTGAGAACACACACGGCCCGTGCCACAATACTCATTTAAATGAACATTTTGATAACCGCATTATCTCAAGAAATTCAGAATTCAATTGGCCGCACGTTCACCAAATTTAACTGCCCCTGATTATATTCTATGGGGTTATCTCAAAGAAATAGTATACGTTAACAAGGCCCAAGCTATGGAGCATCTAAAGCTCAATATTGAAGCTGAGATCAGGGCAATATAGCCTGAAACTTTGCGTGCCATTATGCAAAACGCCAGGTTATGAGCCCAATTGTGCATCGATGAAAATGGTGGTCATATCTATGATATTATTTTTTATAATTAAAATTTATATCATACAAAGTTAATATTATATTTAAAAAAAGAAACAATAAAAAATAATAATAAACAAAAAAGTTATTCAATTTTTACACGCAGGCGTGACTTTTGGCCCACCCTGTATATATAATTATAACTTTACTTCCTAAAAATAGGATAACAGTATTATTAATCTACAGTCCAATTAGTACGATTTTCTTCTTGATCATAATAGCCACGTAAAAAATAAAAATAAAAAATTTATAATAATTTGAAAAAGGTTAAATTTAGTTATTAAAGACATGAGGATGAGATATACGTGAAACTAAAGTCCCACGGTGTTAATTTTTTTATTTTTTTTTTTCTTGTCAAAAATCCTGACAAAGTACCAGCCCCAGTTTGCCGACTGTCGGGCACCTTCTTCTCCAGTATCAAGAAAATAGCTCTGTTCGTTTACGTGATAATTTGTAACAATTTGTACAAATTATCACAAAATTTGCTGGAGCCTGTTCGTTTACTATAAAAACCCAGTAAAAGAGAACAAATGAGAGCGTAAAGTTCATTTTTTTTGCTAGTTTTTACTGGATATATTTTTGCCAGTAAGAATTAGCAAGCAAGAAAAAACATATGTTTGAAAAACATATGATGGAGTTTTGTGGTATATAAAACAAAAATACTACAATTCTATTTTTGTGCAAAAATTTTAAATAATAATTCTGAGGAAATTATCGATAGAAGTAGTAAGTAAATATTCACATAACCAGGTTTCATTAATTTTAATCTTTTAAAACCGGTTCCTGTCAAAAAATATATGTGTATCTGCAAATTTCTTTCATAATAAATGTTTATTTTCAAAAGCAATAGGTAATGATATTAGTTTCAATGAATATGTTTGCATGTTAAATAAACTAAATCCTTCTAATTAAGGTATATTTCTTTCTTTAATTTAGAGTTTCAGTTCTTCTTAACTTTCAAATGTGTTTACAAGCTGTTTCTATGAACTTGCAAATTCTTACAAATTGCTGTTCGTTTACTATTTTGGATATTTATGTTTTTGAGAACTAATTTTCTTACTCTCTGAAATTTCAGTTTTTACTGGGAAAGTAAACGAACAGAGCTAATATCAGCCAAAACTTAAGTAAATCCAGTTTGATGCACTAAAAAGAAAAAAAAAAAAAATGTATTTGATTATATAACCTATTCGATCCCACTACATAAAATTGGTGGCAAATTTATAATGAGAAATATATCAATGTATTTTTTTAAAGCTGTTTATCGCCATTTATCGCCATTTAATAATAATAATAATAATAATAAAAGTAACAAAATAAAAGTTATTTTTTATTATTTCGAGCAGAAGTAATTGTTTTTTATTTTTTCGAGCAAATATAAAAATAAAACATAAAGAAAAAGTGAGATTCGTTGGAATTTTAAATTCGCATTAGTATTAAACTAGCAGATTCCAGCGCTCGAAATTCGAGTGCAATTTCTAGGCAGCTTTATTTTTCAACTTAGCCAATTCACAAACCAACACTTTTTTGGTTTATTATTATTGCGATTGAAGATAACAAACTCATTAACAAATACATTAACAAATTTAATAAAACACACATAGCATGTGTATAACTTTATGTATGTGTTAGTGGCAACTTTAAATGCAATTTACTCCAAATAAAAGAAAAAATTTTAAAATCTCTAAATCTGTAAAACGGCTAAAAAGAAATACCTTTCAAGTAATATACGTTTGGTCAAACTCGGGGTAAAGCGGTAGAACAAAACATCGGTCACAAGAAATCGCCTAGCTTATTAATATTATAGATGCCAATAACTTTGACAATGTATTTTTTCTTATATTTTGTATTTTGGCAGTAGTGATTTGGCAGTAGTGACAGCTATTAAAATTAATGAAACAGTTTAGTTGACGAAAAAGTGAGGTAAAGTAGTAGTATGACCTCCTTTGACTTTCACCACTGCAGACAATCTTGTTGGCATTGACAGAGCTAATTTTCTAGTTGTTTCGTCCATTCTTGGATCAAAGCTTCTTTCAGAGACGGTATAGATGCCACATTTCTTTTTGGAACAAGTTGAGTTTACGAGCAACTCTCCGATTTTTTTTTTTTAGGTATAGGTATTATTTTGGTGACCCCTAGACGTTTTTGGAAAAATTAAGTTTCCCCCCCCCATTGGTAAGGAACTTTAATAACCTGAAAACGCATTGAATTCTACATTTGGTAATCCCTAAAAACATCAAGCAGATCCGGCTCAGTAGCAGATCCAGCTTGAACGACAAATCAATCTACACTGAGGAAGCCTACAATTGGTGACCCTCGACATTCAACAATCGAATTATCGAATTATTACCATAGCATTAGTAGTAATTGCCTTTTGGGACACCATATACTGGTTACCCCTACAAACATTTTGAACTCGCATCCAAGCGATTGAACACCAAATTTACTTCAGGTGGCTACAGTACACTACAATACTACAGCAGATTCAGCTATAACACTAGCAGGTCTAACACTAACAACAGTCATTGGGTTCATCAGAACCGTGACGCTTTCGTCAAATTAATCAACATTGAGTCAACACTAAATTTGACCAATTACTATACACAAGAACTAGTCAAACATCAATTAGTCTGTCCTCACAAGTGGCTACCAATTTGAAGAACATTGCTACGTTCGAACATTTATTACAAGCCCAATCAAAAACGGGTGAAGAGATTCAACAAATCGTTCGAAACTATAAAAAAGATTCCGCAGAAAGGAAAACAAAGATAGAATACTTTGATGAACGATTACGACGGGTCAGCGAAGCATGGGATTTATTTGATGCCCAAGATATGAAACTACGCACACTGGTAGATAAAGCGACAGATCATGCATATTTCACAGAAGAATACTATTTGAAAATTATTGATATAGCCATCAATTACTTAGAAATTTTCAAAAAAGAAATTGATAAGTTAAGACAATCAGCAGAAAAGCCAATAATTATAGAAAGGAGAAGTATTGAGATACCTACAAGGAAGGCTATTATTCAACATGAAGGTCATGAAGACATCAATAACACTAATAGTCTCATACGAAGGCTTAAGGTTCGTTTGACTGCTCTAAACCGGCTGTTAAATGGTATAACAAATGATGATGACCATCCCTTGCAGTACTTTGAAGTGGAAATCAACACCATTGAAAAGTTGTGGAATCAAGCTGAAGTATTACACGATGAAATTTATGATAAATTAGAAAACCCTGCTGATTCTGGTCTGGATCAGAACGAATATGACAGAATATATGATTTAGTGCGACAAAACTTAGTCAGTCTGTCCGTCAAAAAACAAAAACTTTTATCTAATGGTGATTCCAGTCAATATAATGAAATACAATCAATGACAAAATATTTGAACAAATGCGCATTACATCTACCAAAAGTCACTATACCACGATTTGATGGCGATTATTTAAAATGGCGTCAGTTTCATGATTTGTTTACTGAGATGGTGGACAAACAGCCAATACCATCTATTCAGAGAATGTGGTATTTAAAAAGCAATGTATCTGGAGAAGCTGAACACTTAATCAGTCAGTTTTCTTTATCAGAGACAAATTACAATACTGCATGGAAAACACTTCAGGACCGCTACAACAACAAAAGACTACTGGTAGCCACCTTGGTTGAAAAAATTATTAACCAACCACCAGTTTCATCATCTACATCATCTATCAAAGCTCTGCATAACACCACCAAGGAGTGTTTGCTCGCATTAGACAATCTGGGTATTGTAACAACCTCTTGGGATGCGATACTCATTCAATTATTAATTAAAAAACTCGACAGGGGAACACACATCAGGTACATGCAGTCGTTGGCCAACCCAAGAGAAGTACCAGTAATTGCTGAATTTTTATCATTTCTCGAAATTCAGTTTCAATCAATGGAGGCAATTATTCAAACCGGAAAATTGCCACAGAAAACAGTATCTTCAGTTACAACCTCCAATAAAGTCGATAATAGCACCTGCAAAATGTGCAATAACGGTGGCCATAAACTATATTACTGCAGCAAATTTCATCACTTATCAGAAGCAGAACGACTGAATTGGGTACAACAACACCATTTATGCGTCAACTGTTTTAGAAGTGATCACGTTTCAAAAGAGTGCAAATCAAGTGGCTGCAGAAAGTGCATGAAGAAACACAATACGCTGTTACATTTAGAAAAGAAACAGAACAACATAAAAAAAGATTCAAAACCATCAATCAACACAACTATGGGTTCGAATAGTCAAAGAAACACATCATCTTCTAACGCCGTCGCAGTTACATCTTCAGCTACAAAAGCAAAGCAGCCGAAGGGGACCAGGGTTATGTTTTGCTAGCAACAGCAAAAGTTATTATTTCTGCCCAAAATGGTACTTCCAATGAGTTCAGAGCAGTATTAGATTCTGGCTCTCAAGTGAACCTTGTCTCCAAGCGACTTTGCCAATGGTTATCTACCTTCCCAACCAAAACTTCACTTCGCATAGATGGTGTTGGCAACGTACAAAAAAGGTCAAACTACCGCATTAATGTAGAAAGGAAGTCCAGAGATCACAGTTTCTCCACAAATTTGGAAGCATTTATACTCCCAAACATCATTCCACCTCAGCCGAGTCAACATATTGATACATCTACATGGGAAATTCCAAGCAACATACAACTAGCAGATCCCAATTTCAACAACCAAGAAAAAATTGATATTCTATTGGGTGCAGAGTTTTACTACAAGTTAATTCAAGCGGGAACAATACAACTGTCTGACGGCCTTCCAACACTTCAAAATACGTCACTTGGCTGGATCGTGGGTGGTGCAATTGGCAAAAATTCAACTCCCAAGTGGTCATTATCTGCTTTAACATGTGCCGTACTTGACAACACAGCATCATTGGAAGAAGCCATTGAACAGCTCTGGAAATTAGATGAAATTGAACCCAGCGACAAAACTCTATCACCATCAGAAAGACAATGTGATTCACATTTTACTCAGCATGTCCACACCAACAATCAAGACCGTCTAGTAGTCAGTCTACCATTCCGGGACAATCCAGCAGCATTAGGAGAATCACATGCAATGGCCTACAATCGATTCATAGCTCTAGAACGACGATTGTTAAAAAATGAAGAAATTAGAACTCAATATATTAAATTCATGCAAGAATATGAAAATCTGGGACACATGCAGAAGACCAACATAGATGCGGTACCGAATCCAAAATACTTCATCCCTCATCATTGTGTGCTCAAACCCGACAGCACCACAACAAAGCTAAGAGTAGTATTCGACGCATCAGCAAAAACATCAATGGGCCATTCATTAAATGATTTGATGTATGCGGGGCCAACCGCTCAAAGTGAGTTATTTTCAATCTTACTTCGTTTTCGGTTGCCGAAATTTGTATTTACCACTGACATCGAAAAAATGTACAGACAAATACTAATTCATCCAAATGATCAACAATACCAGTTAATTATTTGGAGAGAAGATCCATCGCTGCCTATTCAATACTACAAACTTCGTACGGTCACATATGGAACGCGAGCAGCACCCTATTTAGCTACCAGATGTTTGCAAAAGATTGCTGATGAAAACGCTACAAAATATCCATACGGTTCACAAATGCTTAAACATAACTTTTATGTAGATGACGGCCTGGGAGGTTCAGATAATCTCACCATCACACATCAAACACAAAAAGAACTCATTACAATGCTAAAAAAACATGGCTTCATACTAAAAAAGTGGTGTGCGAATCATCCACAATTATTAAAAAATATCCCACTCGGCGACCAGGAGGTAAATTTAGATTTCAACAATGACAACACGAATACAGTGAAAACATTGGGATTGTTATGGCTGCCTACGACGGACCAGTTTTGCATCAAGGTAAAACTGAATCATATGCAGACAATTTCAAAACGTACAGCAACGTCCGATCTCGCAAAATTGTTCGACCCTCTTGGACTATTAGCACCTGTAATTGTAAAGGCAAAAATGTTTATTCAACTCCTATGGCAATACAAATTAGACTGGGATGAGCCGCTACCTGATGACCTTCACGCTATATGGACAAAATTCAGAAATGATTTAGAAAACTTAAACAACTTCAAAATCCCTCGACACATTTTTAAGGGTGAAATCCCAACAAAAACCGAGCTCCATATATTCTCAGATGCATCCGAAAAGGCTTTTGGTGCAGTTGCCTACATCCGAGCAACTCTTAAAGATGGAAGAGTGATTGTACAACTACTTTGTGGCAAGACACGGGTTGCTCCATTGAAACAACAAACGTTACCTCGCTTAGAACTATGTGCCGCAGTTATGGCAGCCCAACTTGCACACAGAATCAAAACGGATCTCCAGATTAAAGACCAACCTTTATTCTTGTGGACTGATTCCGAAATAGTATTAAATTGGTTAAACGCTCAATATTCTGCATACCATACGTTTGTAGCTAATCGAATCTCGAAAATTCAAACATGGACGTTGCCCGAACAGTGGCGCCACGTCCGATCAAACGACAATCCAGCTGATGTACTGTCCAGAGGTTTAACAGCACTTCAACTATCTGGATGTAACTTATGGCTGTATGGACCATTATTTCTGCATGGTCGACAAGAAATTTGGCCACCTACATTTTCACAAAAACACTTAATTACCAATGACATTGAGAAAAAGAAGACAACTTTACTCGCAGCAGCTGTCACTTCCGCTGATGATTTCATATACAAAATCCCACATAGAAACTCCTTCAACAAATTGCAAAGGATACTGGGATATGTCATCAGATTTATCAACAATACAAGGTTATTAAACCAACAACGCCCATCACATAAGGCGCTAACACCAGACGAATTGAATGAAGCACTTTTCGCAATTATGAAAACGATTCAATTGGCCGACTTTTCACCAGAAATTAAACAGTTAAAGAAATATAACCAAATCGACAAAAACAGCTCCATTAGCAGTTTATCCCCATTTATCGATGACAGGGGTATTCTTCGAGTTGGAGGGCGCTTGGAATCATCAGAATTGTCGAGCGATGCAAAACACCCAATGCTGCTCCCATATAACGACCCAATTGCCAAACTGTTATTTATATCAAAACACATTGAAAATAAACATTGTGGACCTCAGGCGTTACTGAACATAATGAGACAACGATTTTGGCCAATAAAAGGCAAAATAACGGCAAGAGCAATTGTACAAAAATGCATAACATGTACTAGAGCCCGACCACAATTATGCCAACAAATCATGGGCAACCTACCATAAAACCGAGTTACACCAGCACAACCTTTCATCAACGCAGGAGTAGATTACTGCGGACCATTCTGGATACATTACAAAATCAGAGGCAAAATACCAACTAAGGCCTACATAGCTGTTTTTTGCTGTTTCGCCACGAAAGCTGTACATCTCGAATTGGTAACCAATTTATCAACAGAAGCATTCATCGGTGCGCTAAAACGATTCGTTGGTCGGCGAGGTCGGTGTCAAAACCTATACTCCGACAACGCTACAAATTTTGTCGGCACCAAAAATCAATTATCCGAATTAATTCAGACCGTATATTCAGATAAAGGTCAATATGAAATAATTGCAGCATCCAGCTCTAAAGGAATAAATTTTCACTTCATTCCCCCCAGAGCACCACATTTCGGAGGGTTATGGGAAGCTGCTGTAAAATCAGCAAAACATCTACTACTTCGGAGCGTCGCTACAGCATCACTAACATATGAAGAGCTCGAAACAGTTATCGTAGAAATTGAAGCAATTCTAAATTCTCGTCCATTAACCCCAATGTCAAGTGATCCTACCGATTTAACAGCGTTAACACCAGGACATTTCCTAATTGGAGAAGCACTAACTTCACAAATAGATAGCCGAGCACATTCACCAAAACTAACATTATCATCACGCTGGGAACAAGTTTCTAATTTAAAGCAGAGTTTTTGGAAACAATGGTCCAACGAATATTTGAATGAACTCCAGCAAAGACATAAATGGAAAACACAGTGCGTCAACCTCAAACCGGGAGACATGGTCATTATAAAAGAAGATAATGTTCCAGTAATGCAATGGCCATTGGGTCGAATCATTAACGTACACCAAGGATCACGAGTCGTTGATGTAAAAACCTCCAGAGGAATTTTCAAACGTGCAATACACCGACTTGCCCGTTTACCCATTGATACGAATTTAGAATTGGCTACGGTCCCTGGTAATGACGACCACGAAACCAATACTTCTGAGTCAGTTGATGAACCCGAGGTTAAGAGAAAGAAATTGAAAACAAATCATCTTTGCCTAACTTTACTCGCATTAATATTTCTACTACCAATAATTTCTGGAACTCCAGTCAAAAATACAAAATTCGGACCAAAACTCGGAATTCATTTCGAAGAAATGGGTACAGCATCTATCTCAACTACTGAATGGAATCTATTGGTATACTATGATCTAGATACATACTGGTCAGAAACATCAATTCTAGCCAATGGAACGAGGTCATTAAGGACTCTTTGTAACATGATGACCCTTAACGAATCCTGTCGCAATATAATTAATCGTTTTGAACATATGGAAAATGATATGCAACTGGACAATCGATTGCTCCGAATTAAAAGAGGAGCATTAGATGTAGTCGGCAACGTTGCTCATTCACTATTTGGCATATTGGACGCTGAATATGCTAACCACATGTCCAATACAATACTTGAAGTCAAGGAAAACGAATCATATTTATTAAGGTTACTCAAAAACCAAACCACAATCGTTGATTCAACAATTAACATCATACGTCAGACCCAAATTGCATCTAGAACAAGATTTGAAGAATTAGAGCAGGAAATTAAACATTACTCATCACAAATGCACGACATCGACCAAGTACTACTTCAAATACACTTTAATCAACTATTCACCTCTGGGGTTTTACAATTAACTTTAATTGCGAACAATCTACAAAAAATACAATCTTCAATCCTGGATACTCTTAGGGATACACATCATGGAAAAATCAATCCATTTCTACTTACTCCAGAACAATTGCAAAATGAAGTAAACCAAATCACACTACATGCACCTCCTTCTGTAGTTCTTCCATCCTCAGATTTGTTGCAATTATTTAAAATAATGAAGGTTAAAGGCGGACTAATTCCTCAACACGCAGTTTTCGAAATCACCATACCATTGATTGACCGTGATCAGTTCAAAATATTTCACCTAATACCTATACCTAACTTGATAAATAACACCATCATAATCATCAAGCTATGTGCTACGTTCCTCGGCACAATGGCATCCCGTCAACAATACATTGTCCTTACAACGTCAGAGCTGAATTCCTGTTACACAATGAAACAAGACGAATTTTTGTGCTCTAACGTCCAAATTCGATACAATTATGATTCCGAAGTATGCTCTTGTGAAATAAATTTATTCAACAACAAAACATCACCAACTTGCAGCTTGGAAAAAACAACAACAAGGCTCCAATGGATACCATTAAATGGAAACAATCAATGGATATATACTACTTCATCATCATCAAGGGCCACAGCAGTGTGTAACAAGGAGATAATTCCTATTTTTCTGAAGGGCTCCGGGTTACTAACACTCGATCCAGAATGCATACTCAAACACAATTTCATCATGATGAACGGAAGACAAATTATATCCCACACATTTAAATCGTCATACTTCAGTCTGGGCAACATGTCGGAACTATCACTAAAAGAAGGCTTCCAACATCCTGTAAGTTACAATCATTCGAATTCAACGGGTCTAGAAGACGCATATAAAAAGGGCATAAATGACTTGAAAATACTACAAAGATCATTGGAACAACACAAAATTATTGACCTTCCAAACAAATTAAGTTCCCATCAAACGCACAGTTACACAATCGGATATCTAGCACTGCTATTTAGTCTAATTACATTGATAATCCTCCTTTTCAATTGTCAGGCTCGACGCAACAAACAGACCTGCACAATGTCCATTACAAACAACAACGAGGCAAGATCAGTTGGAGTTGAAACAATAAAAATGACACCTATACCAATGCCACGCCAGCATCCTCTTCAATTCACTGTAGACCTTTAACTACACTCCACGGAGCAATCACTATAATACATCAATTTGTTGAACATCCGTTCAACGTGGGGGAGAATGTCCAGTTTCAAAGAAGTCTACCATACGTTTTTATTTTAGTTATTCTACATTTTAAATTCAGTTTGTTTATATTTTATTTGACACATATAATTTTGTAATTATTATTAAGTCACATTTATTTTACTCCACATTTACTTCCGCATATTTTATTGTTACCAAACTTAATAATGCTTAATCAGATTAAAACAAAATATAGGTCAATCCGTCAGTGAAATCATTTAACCATTTATGACTAACGACACTAGTAAGCATTATTATGGTTGAAGATACAACAACAAAATACACTGTTTTAGTTTATAATAATTTAAGTATCAATACACAACAACAAAACACATTTATTATTATTTTGTTTTCAGCGTTTTTTATACTGTTAACCAAAATACAATAACAAACACATTAAGTACACTATTTAGTATTAAGCATTTTTGATTATCGTTTTGGGGGTAGGGGCTTTTGGGGTGATTCTCGGAAAAATTTTTTTTTTGTCGGTCGAGCCTATTTCCCGAGTTATGGACTTCCGAAGTTTTGGTATGGACTTGTATATAACTTTGTTATTTACTATCGGCTTTCAGCGATATATATATCATTTGGAAGCTTGCTTGAGTGCCTTTTATTTGGTATTTGTAAATTTAAAATCTATTAACCCATTATGAACCTATTTCAAATATTGTATTTATGTAATAGAGTTTTTTGTTACAAATTGAATTATCTTGTAAACAAACGTATATCATGTGTGCTTTTACGTAAACTGAATAAAAGCTTGGTCCATTAGCTTCATTTTGATATATATTTTGACCTGTTAACCCTTTCAGGACCGGATATATTAGGGATTTTACGTACACGTTATAGTTAAATTATTATATTTTTTGTGCTCGTGAAAACTTTAAATTATATTTTTTGTGCCTAAAAATTAAAAAAAAAAATGGAAATTAATCAAATAACAAAACTCTACAGTTTGTTTGGCTGTCAGGAAGAGGGTAAAGTGATTTTTTATAAAAAATTTTCATAATATAATGAAAATATATATTTAGTGGGTTAATTCCTCAATGTATGTGTCATTTCCTTTTTAAGCGCCGCAGACGAAAATTTTTCAAAATTTTCATAATATAATGGAAATAATATAATGAAAATATATTTTCAGTGTGTTAATTTCCGGGGAAAAGTGATAGTATATCCGGTCCTGAAAGGGTTAAGAGGTCGAAATATATATCAAAATGAAGGTAAAGGACCCAGCTTTTATTCAGTTTACGTAAAAGCATACATGATATACGTCTGTTTACGAGATAATTCCATTTACATATACAAGTCCATGTTAAAACTTCGGAAGTCCATAACTCGGGAAGTAGGCTCGACCGACAAAAAAAACAATATTTTCCTAGCCGCTCTAATTGTGTTTTGACATTATAAAGCAACCATTCCTTCACCAGCTTCGAAGAATGCATTGCATCGTTATCCTGCATAAATATCGAATGGGAATGTAGCTGTCCTTCAAAATGTTAATATACATGGTCTTATCCATAGTTCCACCTACGAATCTTAGGTTTCCAACACCATTTGCGGCCATGTATCTCCAGACCATCACAGAGCCGCCTCCGTGTTTAACGGTAGGATTGATGTTTTGCGCAAACACTCCGTATTCGGTTTTCTCCAAACTTTTGAACGACCATCTCCTCCAAAAACCATAAATTTGCATTCGTCCGTAAATATGACCCGTTCCCAGAGTGAAGAAGAATATACCGGTTTGTGTTGATATGTGTATAACAATGTAGTAAACTCTGATGCATATATGACCAGCCAAAATGAAATTGATGCTGTTGATATCCTACGTTTCATAGTCTCTAATGGCACCAAATTTTTCGTGCGATTAATTGCTGCCACTAACCCGTCCGTTACACAGGCCACTGCCAGTTCGAAAAACTCAATACACTCACATTTTTCACTAACACACACACATTTTTCGCAGTGGTAACGCTAACGGCACCAAATTTTTCCTGCGAGTAATTGCTGCCACTAACGAAGATAAATGTTACCCTGTTCAAAATTTAATAAACATTTACTGGATTACTGAAAAATGGTAATTAAAGTTTTATCTTGTTAAATGTATTATTATGATCCATATCTTGAAATGCGCATATAAAAATGCAAGTTTGTTAATTATAGAGCATACATATTATTAAAATAATACTAATAATAATAAATGTTAACCTTTTTCCCCAAAAATGTGCCTATATGATGAACTCGGTAACTCTATTTTGTAAACAAAACAAAAAGTGAATATGGATGCTAAATTAAAAAAGAGTATTTTAAAAATAATTAATTTATCCCATTGCCACCCTTGTTTGTGGATATTAACAATTAAAGAACAATGCCTATGAAAATATATATCAAAAGAGATGGGTATGATGGTGGAAGTTTACGCTTCGACAACATTTTCAAGATGAAATTGCAGTCGCATGAGTAAACATAAATGCTAATGGCAAGGGATTCGACTAATTCGAACAATTTTGCGTTGATAATGCGTATACAACTTAGTGGCAGTGGCGGTGGCATGTGTAGGACGGGCGGAAGTCAAAATTTAGTGAACTACATTTGCACGCGAATCACGAGCTAGTAGCTTATATCATACAACGTTACCCACCAATCTCACATCACACTGCAAGTTCGAAAAACTCAATACACTCACATTTTTTTACTAATACACACACATTTTCCGCAGTGGTCACACTAATGGCACCAAATTGTTCGTGCGAGTAGTGGCAGACACTAACGATGATTAATGTTACCCTGTTATAAATTTAATGCAAATTTACTGGATTCTGTAAAACTGTAATTAAAGTTTTAACTTGTGAAATCTATTATAATGATTTATTTTTTGAAATGAGCATACAAAAACGCAAGTTTGTTAATTACAGAGCATAAATATTATTAACTATTATTAAAATAATACTAATAATAATAAATGTAAACATTTTCCCTCAAACATGTGCCTGTATAATAAACTCGGTAACTCTACTTAAAATAAAATAAGAGAGAAGTATACAAATTTTTTCAAGTTTACGCTTCGACATCATTTTAAAAATGAGATTGCAGTCAGATGTGTGAGCATAAAATTTAATGGCGATGGATTCGACTAATTCGAACAATTTTTCGTTGATAATACGTACACAACGATTTTACAATTTCAGTGTGATGTGAGATTGGGGGGTTAGCTCTAGCAACCAGCGGAAACTCAAGGTTTTCATTTCATGCGAGAAATCGTAGAACGTTCTACATTTGTTTGTTGTAAAATGACAACCCTGCGCTATAAGCTATTCGTCACAAGCGACCAGCAGCTGGAAAAAATATACTGTTAATTTTTGCAACTTGGTAACTCCACAAACTTTTTGCATCTATCTACATATTCAGCTGATTTTTTATCTGCTTTTATTGCATTCTTTTTAATAATGCCTTGCAGGTGATATTTTAACCACTTTGAACTAGTTAGTATCTTGTTTTAAATCTTGGCCATATGCTTTTTATGAATATTGTTTTTGCTATTTGGATAATCTTACATTTTTTTTATTTGTGTCTGTTATTAATCTAATTGAAAGAAAAAAAGTGAAATATAATTACAATGCAGGATGTAACTGCCAGAGTATTTGCAGCAATGCAAAACTTAGATATAATAGCATTAAGTACATATCCACAAAATGAAATACGGCCTGTTTTACCGGCATTAGTTCGGATGAGCCTATTGTCGCCACTAGATAACACAAAGTCATCGATGGAATCTCGTAAACAAATATTGGCTGTACTTATTGGCATAGAGGTGGTAAACAGTATTGTTTCATATTTACAAGTCAATTATCATGAACTTGAACAGGAGCTAAAAAAGGAGTTACAGGCACGTCAAAAGTCCATGTACTACGATGGCCAACAGTCTGAGTTTGGGCTTCAGACTGGCATTGCTTTGGGTTTTGAGCGAGCCGATGTGACACGAAAAGTACGTGTGGTCTTATCGGAAATATTTAATATTCAGTGGCAGTTGTCTGAACAGAAAACGCCAATTCATTCCGAAATATTGGATGATGGCATCTATTTGGAAGAGGTGGTTGATATATTATGCATAGCATTGGCTGAACTGCCGTCATTGTTAAATATATTGGAGTTGGCCGATACTTTAGTACATGTACCGAATGGACATCGGATAATATGTGCTTTGGTGGCTAACTTTCCAGACTGTTATCGGGATGTTGTCACTCATGTAATTGTTAACTGTGATGAAGAATCAAATGAAGGCAAACAAAAACTAACACTGTTAATGGCATTAAGTGAGATAAACCCATTACAGGCATTGTCCACACGAGCAATTTGTGTGGAAATATTAAAAGTTCCATCTTTTATGTTAAAATTATGTCTTAAATATCCACATGATTTGGTAAGATTATACAGCTTTGCGTCGTGATATTAATTAAAGTAGACTTAATATGAGCTCATACGTAGTAGGTACAATATATTTTTTTTTTAATTATGAATTTAATAAAACAAGAAAATTATAATCTGTCTAGACCGCTGTACGATACCCTATACCATGAGTTGAATGAAAGTGTCTATGTCCATCGTTATGAATTTTTATTCCACAGATATGAAAAAACTCATATCGGATGTCATTTGCATAAGGGGACTTGGTCGATAATTGGACCATATTTAGAAAACTGTATTTTTCGTAAAAATATATTTCCATATTTTTTATATTCAAGGGAATATCGGGAAGAAGCTTTATATGGGTACTACAACTACGAAGAGTCCTATGGGACTATTTATTAATGGGACTAATACACATACAATAGCAAAATTTGACCTATATGATAATAAGTATTTTTGGCAATTTTAATCAATCTCATAGACGACATTTGTATGGGAGCTTGGTCTGAACATGTACCGACATCGCTAAATCGATTCCGAATATGATTTTGAATGATACCGATCGCCTGAGAAAATGATTCTGAGTCGATCGGTATATTTTTTATACCGATGGGTCTATGTCTTATATTTTTGGTAGAAACAAACATCGGTTACCACTAGTAGAAAGATTTTTTTAGATTTATAAATTGGTTAAAATTTTAATAAGACAAATACACAAATTTTGTCACCACTTTATATTCTTCGAACACCAAATAATTTCACTGAGCAAAAAAACTTTCCTTATGTTTGTAATAGAATTTATGCCTGATATTTCATGGATTATTCTGTTTTTAGATATCCTTTCTAACAGGAATGCTATTGGGAAACGATCAAAATGTTAGAACGTGGTTCGCCGAATATGTCCATTCAAGTCAGAAGAGAAAGGGTGATGCTTTAATTTTAGTTCGCGCGGAATTGTTACAACAATTGCGTAACATTGTACAGAATACATCAACTCATAATAGTGCTGGTGAAGATTATACCGTACAAGGTGCAGTTTTGATGCGATTATATTGTGCGTTGCGCGGAATAGCGGGATTAAAGTAAATCTGATTAAAGATAATACGGCAAATGGTTATTGACATTTAAATTCATTTTAGATTTAACGACGATGAAATCAATGCTCTCGCCCAATTGGTATCTAGTCGACCTCAACCCACTCAATCTGGAATGCGATTTGTTTCCTTAGCTTTGTGCATGTTAATTGCATGTCCTTCTTTGGTTTCGACAACTGTTTTGGAAAGCAAAGCTGTTGAATGGCTACAATGGCTGATCAAAGAAGATGTGTTCTTTGGCAAACGAGCAGATGCCAGCACGTCACTTGGTGAAATGTTACTATTGCTAGCCATTCATTTTCACGGCAATCAAATATCTGCCATAGGAGAATTGGTGTGTTCAACGCTGGCTATGAAAATTCCAATCCGTCCGAACAGTACCAATCGCATAAAACAAGTTTTCACACAAGATCTTTTTACAGAGCAAGTAGTGGCCTCACATGCTGTCCGTGTACCTGTGACACCCAAGTTAAACGCCAATATACCTGGATATTTGCCAGTGCATTGTATTCACCAGTTACTCAAATCACGAGCTTTCCTTAAACACAAAGTACCCATAAAATCGTGGATATATAAGCAGATTTGCAATTCAGTCCGGCCACTGCATCCTGTTATGCCAGCTTTAATCGAAGTGTATGTTAATACATTAATTGTGCCAAATCCACAGGGAAAAGTCAATGTCGACCACATGCACAAGTCATTTTCCGAATTAGAAATTCTTCATATTTTTCGATCTAACAAAAACGGCACTAATGTGCTGGGCGAAATCACTTCGGCTCCATACTATCATCCCGTCCACAATAATTGTTTTTCGGCGAATATGGCGTCCTCCGACGGCGATGAGTTATCCAAATATCAGATACAATGTGCTCTTACGGCGCAGCTACTCATTCTCTATTATTTGGTATTATATGAAGATACAAGGATTGCTAATTTATCCAATGCTGCAATAAGTGGTCGAAAAATCAAAGAATACACTAATAGTTTTCTATCGGAACTGCCAATGAAGTACTTGTTACAAAAGGCCCAACAGTACCATAACGAGTATGTAGGAATATTCCATCCACTTTTGCGCCTCATCGTATCGAATTACCCACATTTAAGTATGGTCGACGATTGGCTTGAAGAACACTGTACAATAGGCCGGTGCCGTAATCGTGGCACAAATATTTCTATAGTAAATTCCATCAATCAGATTCAAGAATCACTGAAAAGAGTGGACTTTGAAGAACTCGAAGCTAAACCGGGCAAAGCAGTTCCTGTTCTTAAGGCACTGCTCAAGCTGCCACCCGAAAATGTAGCCCAAAATGCAGATCTTATTGTCGATAATTTACCGAAGGTGTTTCAGCGACGAGTACCACGTTCAATAAAAAACCTCTACTTGGAAATATGGCTGCGTTTAAATGGAGTTCTGCCTATAAGTTTCTGGAGAAAATCGCTTTCCTCAATTATGGCATCCGAAGATTACATTAATCGTTGTTCATATGTCGTTGAAAACATGTTGGATCCTTTACAAGTTCTACGATGCAGTCGAGAAGTTTTTCAGTGCCCTTATACTTTGATGATATTGTTGCGCATTCTTCAGGGCAGTTTAGCAGCATCAAAGGCTCATCTTAGCATACAGATGCAATCGAAGCAAATAATAGATAAAAACGGTCAAGTTCAAGTTGACACGGATAGAGAAGAACTCAAAACCGCTTTGATAGCATCACAAGAAAGTGCAGCTGTTCATATACTGCTAGAAGTTTTAGCTGACATGCATGCAAAAGGCGGCACTCGCGTCTCCGCCTTAGAATTACGCGAAGCTCAGGGTATTATTTGTTCGTTTATCCATCAAGCATTCATCTCAGAGCCTTCCCTGGCTAAACTGGTCCATTTCCAAACATATCCCCGCGAAGTAATACCCATGATGGTTAAAGGTGTTCCTTCCATGCACATTTGCATTGATTTCTTGCATGAATTTCTCAGTATGCCTGAAATGGATAAACAAATTTTTACCATTGACTTGACTTCACATTTAGTTTTAAAGTACGCAATCCCGAAGAGCTTGAGCGTCTCAAAGTTTTGCATTAATACCATACAATCGGCCCTCTCATTACTCTCCACCGAAGCCAAATGTAAATATCTTCGTAATATTCTTCCGTCGCTAATTCGTTTTGCAGAAGCATTTCCAATTCTAACCGATGATTGCATTAATATCTTGATGTTGACTGGTCGCAGTTTGTATGCACAGAGTACGCTCGGAATTAACTCGACCAATATGCAACTAACGGCCAATTCAAGGCACAAATGTTTTAAGGAAGCTCCACGTTATATAGCAATGATTGAGGATGCTTTCGAAGCATTAATTAAAAAAATCATAAATAAGGTTGAATTATATTAGTAAAGCGTATTTTTTAAATAAATCCCATTTTGTAATCAATTACCACAGGATATAGTAAAAAATGTGCATGGAATAAAACCGTTACATATTGCTAATAACAGAACAATGCACAGCGGACACGTTTCCATGACAGTAGTCTCTATGTACCGACACGACTCAGATCCTCAAGGACACCTACCATGATTACACTGTACAACAATTTTCGGACTGTTGCACAGTGTAATTAACCTTTACATTCTAATACCATTTAAATTCTGTTTTTGACCAGTATTTATTATAATCTCTTATTTATTGCGTTTTTATAAAAACAATGATGGTATTTTATAGAAATAATTAATTTCTACATGCAATTTTCGGATTGTTGTACAGTATTATTATAATCTAACTTCACTTTTTATTTATCTTAATGACAATATCTCTTAACCTTCATTTATTTCATTGAAATTGTACCGAATCGTTCTCAAAGTATGTATCGTAAACTTTAAGAACGATTATTAAAATAATCAATAATATGACTCAAGTTTTAACCGGTCTAAACAGTAAAAACACCACTTGATTCAAATATTTATTTAAAATGGGGCCGTAGCATTGAAAATTTTTAGCGTCCCTTTAATGTAACTTTTTGCACTAATGGGTTAGTGCCTTATATAAGTGTAAGGTTTTAAAGACAAAAAAGGGGTATTTGTATGTTTTTTTTTAAAGATATGAATAATGTTTTATTATTAATTGCATATACAGTTATAGTATAACATTTGAAGTATCTTTGAAAAAATTTTCAATTAAAACAAGTAAGAAAATTATAGTCGGTCTAGACCGACTATACGATACCCTATACCATGCGTTTAGAAACCCTATCTCTTAGGCCCAACTAACTGGACATTGAAAATAAGCAAAAACCAAATTTGAGTGGGATTTTTATTAATTTTTTTGGCTGCAGATATGAAAAAGTTCATATCGGATGCTAATATAGCAAACAAGATACTTTTTGTGTTTTAAATAGTATTTATTATTATTATTATTTCAGCTCTATCTAGGAGCTAAACTATTAATTGTTTGATTGATTATTATTAATGAGTAATTGATTATAAAAGGTTCTTCTTTATATACATATTTTCAACCTATATTAACAACAACAATGTGTTACCTGCACTTGGGTCAGCATAAACATAAGTGTGCCAGCGTAACAACAACATACAATAAGAATATACGCAGTCATACAATGTTTTGTAAATGCAGTGGTCAACAATATTGATATTTGTTATTTCCGCATTTGCAAACATTGTACGCTATGCAGTGTGGGTATTATACAGCACACTACGAAAGTCGTGTTACGCTACACCTTCCTTTTTTATAAGAATGTTCATATAACATTTTGTTCTATGGACATTCTTTTATTATTTGTACTGTTGGGTTTTTTTTTTTTTTGTGGTTGTATCAAGTGCAAGTTTCACATTTTACAATAAATTTATTTTATTTTATTTACAAATATAGATTTAAAGAAAAGAATGCATATTGTTTATTTAATATTGTATAACTTAAGTCTATTCTTATGAACTATTTGTTCTTTATTTGTTTTCTTATCAACTATGGTTACATTATTTCTGAAATCTATTTTCTTAATTTTATATGGCCCTTTATATGCCATCTCTAACTTATGCCCTGCATCATTTCTTACTAAGACTAAATCTCCTATTTTAAAATTGTAATCTAATTTTGTTTTATCATAATTAATTTTTTGTTTTATTTTATTTATATCTAATAGTTTTTTAACTCTATCTATTGCTACTTCTAATCTAAATTTAATTTCCTTAGCATAATTATCTATATTATAAAGTGGTGCAACTCTATCTACTTCACTAAATTGTCTAAAATTGTTTGGAATTTTTCCAAAAATAAGTTCATAAGGGCAATAATCATGTACTGTAGATGGTGTAGTGTTAAAACAGTACGTGAAATATTTGAGCCATTCATCCCAGTCGTCTTTATCTACTGATATGTAGTTTCGTACGTATTCGTTAAAAGTCCGGTGACTTCTTTCTATCGTACCTAGTGTCTGGTGATGATGTGCTGTCGATGTGCGTTTATCTACCTTCAATAGGTTGCAAAGCTCTGTCAGTATAGAGTTCTTATATTCAGTGCCCATATCCGAAATGAACGTCTTCATTGGACCGTATATAAGCACAAAATTTTCAAATATCGCTTTTGCGATCGTCTTAGCTGATTTATCTTTTATTGGTATTGTTACCAAGTATTTAGTTAAGTCACATATCATTGTGACTGCATATTCATTTCCATAAATTGACTTTGGAAATGGTCCAATTGTATCTACATACACCGTATCAAAAGCCCTATTTGGTGTCTCTGTTATTATCATTGGACTTTTTATATGTTTCTCCGTTTTAGCCAATTGACATTTATGGCATGTTTTCACATATTTGGCAATGTCTTTTGTCATATTTTTCCAGTAATAGTATCTCCTGATCTTCTCAGTGGTTCTATATATCCCACAATGTCCTCCTTCTATAGGATCATCATGGTATTTCAGCATTATCTCACGTATTGCCTTTGCATTCGTGTTATCAATTTTAGTTACTTCGTTTAATAGCGCTATTCTGATTTCATTCAGTGTTTTATTGCCCATATTCTCAAATTCACTTATCGAGACAAATTCGAAAATCTTCTCATGTGGTGAAATTTGAATCTTATTAATATTTAGTTTACAGGCTATTCGTTCTAGCCTAGGGAAAAATTGTCCTAAGTCAATATTCCCTTTAGTAAACAAATCATCTATTCTTATGCTAGCATATATGGATTTTCCCTTTTTGATGTAACATCTGTTGGGTAAAATCTTTAATTTATAATATCTTTTGACGTCTATATTATTCAATGGTATATATACCTTGGGCTTATTATTATTATTGATATTTTGCTGATTTACTACTGGTTTACTAATTTTATCTTCTTTAGTCATCGATCTTGTCGTGACCCTTAAAACGGATGAAATCTTGTCGTTAATATCCTTTAAGTCATTTATTGTAATGCGCGACAGTGCGTCGGCAACATAATTATCTTTTCCCCTGAGATATTCTACTGTGAAATCATATTCCTCCAGATCGAGTCTCGTTCTCGTTAGCTTAGAACTTGGATTTTTCATGGAGAACAGGTATGAAAGTGGTCTATGGTCTGTTCGGACCAAAAAATGTTTTCCATATATATATGGTCTGAAATATGTGACAGCCCAGTGTATGGCAGTTAATTCCTGTTCAATGGTCGATTTGTTGCTTTCGCCTTTAGTGAAAGTTTTAGATGCATAGGCCACAGGTAGGTGTCTACCTTCATGTTCCTGTGTTAAAACTGCACCGCAAGCATGCTTACTCGCATCTGTTGTTATGCAAAATTCCTTCGTAAAGTCTGGGTACTGAAGCAATGTTGGGCTCATTAATGCCTTCTTTAAGTATTTAAACGCGCACTCACAATCTTTTGTCCACTGAAATGGTACTCCCTTTTTGGATAGCCTTGTAAGGTGTCTGGAATATTCAGAAAAGTTTCTAATAAATCGGCGGTAATAGTTGCAAAACGCGACAAACCTTCGTGCGCTATCGGCGTCCGTAGGCGTCGGGTAATTTTCTATCACCGAATATTTACTATCATCTGGTAATATTCCTCTATCAGTACATTTGTGGCCAAGGTAGGTTACCTCTCTCACAAAGAATGAACATTTTTGGGGGTGTAGTTTAAGATTGTGTTTACGGCAAAGATCGAATACATCCTTCAAATTTGAAAGCATATGTTTTTCAGAACATCCCAATACAACCAAGTCATCCATATATAGGAATGCTTGATTCGGCTTCAGACCACTGAAGGCTAATGTCATCATTCTTTGGAATGAATTCGGTGCTATTTTTAAGCCATATGGTAGTCTAGTAAATCTGTATGAACCATTGTTTGTTGAAAATGACGTCAAGTCTCTAGAGTTCTTTTCCAAACCAATTTGATGAAACCCGGACATCAAGTCCAAACAAGAAAAATATTTTGCTCTACCTAGTTGGTCTAGAATATCGTCTATTCTAGGCAACGGGAATTTATCTGATATTAGTTTTTTATTTATCTGCCTATAATCTATCACCAAGCGCCATCTTTTTTCATCTGTTCCGGGAAGTGATTTCTTTGGTACCAACAGAATTGGGCTATTGTATTCCGAAAATGATGGTTCGATTATCTTGTCATCTATTAGTTTTTCAACCTGTTTGTTTATTTCCTCCTTATGAGATTCTGGTATGCGATAATTTTTAATATACGTTGGTTGATTATCTTTTACTCTCAGTTTTTGTTCATAGAAATTGTTGGTAGTAATTGTTTCAGTCCCTAAGCCAAAAATATCATTGTATTCTAAACAAAGCTTAGTTAAAATTGTTCTGAACTGTTCAGGAAAGTTTCCCTTCAAAAGGTCCAAAACTTCAGATTTTCTTTGGCTATTTTCATGTGGTTTTTGTTTTACTATTTCATAGTCAGACATTTTCTCGGTTTTTATGTTATTTTGCCTAATTGTTACTATTTTATGTGTGGTATTTAAAAAACGAACCAATGCGTTATTTGATTTTACCAGTGTATTTGGTACAAAGACACCTGGTACGATTTCTTGATTTGGTATTAGTACATCGTCTTCAAGCTTCGGAAACCTGATTTGACGAATCACTTCTGACCTTGGTGGGAGTGTTATTCCATTGAAGCCGTTCGTAAGTGGAATTTCTATTACATGCGACAGATTGGGTGGTCGTAGTACGAGGTAATCATGGTTCCCATTGAAATCTAGTATACATTTATACTTCTTAAAAAAATCCATTCCAAGGATACCGTCGCAAGGTATTGGAAAATTATTTTGTACTACTTGGAAATCGTGTGGTATCAAAAAACCTCTAAATTTTAGGTCAATAAATACATTACCTATTGAACGAATTTTACCCTGTCCTATTCCACTCAATGTGGTTGTTCTGTTTCTGTTAATTTGTGTTTGATAAAAATGTTTAGTTTTTATAACCGAAATGTCTGCTCCTGTATCTACCAACAGTGTTACCGTGTTGTTCGTGTCGTTAATTTTTATATTAACATAAAAACTTAAGCTGAGGTTAAGGTTGTATATGTAGTTGGTATTGTTATTATGATATATCTCAGAGGATTTTAGCAGTTTTCCGAATCATTTTCATGTGACTCTGCTGCTCTGACGTAATTTCTGTTACGTCTGTGGTTCTGATTTTGTTGAACCCTGTTGTGAATAGGTTTTTGTTGGGGTCTGCCGTTGTTACTGTTATTACTATTATTGCGTGGGTAATTGTACCTTCCACGATATTGTCTGTAGTTATTATTTCGGTTAAACTTCTGCCCGAAATACAATACGGCATTTTGTTGCCCTGTTGCTTCAGTGCAACTGTTTATGAATTTGCCAACGGCCTCATTCATGTTACTGAATTGGCCTGCTTCCATGATAAGTTTAACTTTATCGATGGTGCAATTTTTGGTTAGTGCCTTTACTGCAACCTGTGTTGAATATTTACATGCCAATTCGCATGGCAAACCATCTGATAAATAGGCATTTTCTAATGACTTCGTTAAATTCTCTATTTCACTGCAATAGTTATTGGCAGTTTTATTGTTTTGTCGGGTATTCATTATTTTTGCTGTCAATACCTCAACCGACTCGCCCTTTACTGAGTTTTTTAGTTTATGTATTATCTCAGTAATGGTTTGTTCATTACCTATTAAATTTCTTGCACTTCCCTTTAACTTTGTTTTTATTAAAGAGACTGCGATAGATTCGTGGTCACCTTTGATGGATTCTATTAACTGTAACGAGTCTATAAAGGAACGTAAATTTTCTGGTTTTCCATCAAATTCTATGATCAGCTTTGAAGCTGTGTTCAGAAAGTCAACGACTGTTTGTGTCATTTTTACTTCTGTACTTTCCAAAGTGGTTCCAATATTCTCTGAATTTTCAGTTTCTACTAAGAATTTTACCTCTTCGTGTAGTGTATCTGGTAATTTTACCTTAACACCCTTCTTAGATGATATAATCAGGATTCTAGTCTTGACATCTAAGAAAAAACTTTCAGCAGCTGTCCTATGTGGTGTCGTGAGTCTGTTATAATTTGCATTTAGCAAAACCCTGATTTGTTCTAACTTTTCGCATAAGATTCTAATATGTTTTATAAATATAAATATTTAAACATTTATAAGATTTGTCGAACTCCTCTTTGATTAGTCTCACCTTCTGAATTATTTCTTGCCAATCCATGTGAAAATTATTTAAATTTTGTTTAGGTCATTGGCTCTGCTCAAATATTTCTTTTTTAATTTCTTGGTGTTTAAGGCATAAATATGTAATGCAAAATTTAAGCTAATCAGTACGGTTATTATTAGTAAACAACACTGAATTAATTTTAGGTCGATTGAGTCTTCTTTTATTTCTACTTCATTAATAACATTTGCATTGGGATTCTCTATTTTTGATTGACGACCTCCCATTTTCCTTCGCTATTTATTTTGTATTTTTTTTTTCTATTATTTATTTCTATTAAATATTTTTCTGACTGCCTCAATAATTTAACCGAATCTTATATCTTGCTAATTATATATCTTCCCTAGTAATTCATTATTTTTATCAATAGCTTATACTATTTTACATGCATCAGTTTTATTTATGTATATATTTAATTTAAAAAAAAAATTTTAATTTAATTTGTGTTTTTTTTTTTCTCTCTTAAACAGCATAATTTCAAAAGTTATTTTTTTCTCTTTATATAATTGTATCAAGATTAAATAATAGCTTTTTATACAGAACAAATCAGATTAATTGAACTACATTCCTTTGTGGATTTTTATTTTTTTTTTTTTTTTTATATCTCTTACAATTTTTTCCCTCTTATAAATTATTGTGTTTTCTAATTATTTGTTTTTGTTTATTTGTCAAGAGCGGTTAACGCTTTCTGACCTACGGGTGCATAACGGGATGCTCCACTTTTTTTTTTTTTTTTTTTTTGTTTTTGGTAAAACTAGGATGAACCTGTTAGGGGCATATTGATGTGTATATTGATATATACCAGAGGTCTTTTGATGTGTTTTTCCTTCTTTTTCTGCTGGCCCGTCCTTCTTCTATACTCTTCTATGGAGATAGGTTTTGGCCCTTCCGCCATTGATTTTAAGCTCCACTGTCTTTAGGCCAGACAGTATCTTCCTTCAACGCAGCTGATGGATCGTTGTGGCTGATCCACCAGGACAAAATTATTATGTTTTTTTTTTTTTTTTTTTTTTTTTTTTTTTTTATTATTATTATATTCAGGATTGCTCAATTTAAGAGCATAATCCTTGAATTATATATATTTTCTGCAATGCTCATCTAAGGAGCACTGGCAGGATCGCCATATAGCAAACAAGATACTTTTTGTGTTTTAAATAGTATTTATTATTATTATTATTTCAGCTCTATCTAGGAGCTAAACTATTAATTGTTTGATTGATTATTATTAATGAGTAATTGATTATAAAAGGTTCTTCTTTATATACATATTTTCAACCTATATTAACAACAACAATGTGTTACCTGCACTTGGGTCAGCATAAACATAAGTGTGCCAGCGTAACAACAACATACAATAAGAATATACGCAGTCATACAATGTTTTGTAAATGCAGTGGTCAACAATATTGATATTTGTTATTTCCGCATTTGCAAACATTGTACGCTATGCAGTGTGGGTATTATACAGCACACTACGAAAGTCGTGTTACGCTACACTATATCTATAAAGGGACTAGGTCCAAAAATGGACCGATCCTGATCATGTTTGGTAAAGTCTCTTGTATTTTGCAAAAATATGTAGAAACAAAATTTGAGAAGAATCAGTGCAATATTTTTGTTTTTTAATAGATTTAAGTGAAGATCGGGAAGCAGCTCCATATGGGGTCAAAGGGATCATTTTTGGAGTACTCATTAGTGGATGTAATGAACGCATACAAACCCAATTTGAGTAAGATCTATATGACAATTTGTATCTTGTGGCAATTTATGTCGATTTCATATGGGTAATTTGTATGGGGGCTAGGTCTGAACATGGACCGATTCTCACCAATTTCAATAGCGTTCATCCCATGGCCGACAAAAGCTTATATACCAAATTTCATCAAAATATATTCATATTTGCGACCTGCAGTTTGATTACAAGCTTTACATGGACACACAGACGGACGGACGGACGGACGGACGGACATTGTTAAATCAACTCAGAAAGTGATTCTGATTAGATCGGTATAATTAAAGATGGGTCTAGGTCAAATATTTTTGGTTGTTACAAACAGCAGCACAAAGTCATTATACCCAAACCACATAGTGGTATAAATATCAATAAATAAGTCCGTGACAGCGAATCTCCGGAAGCGCATCGAAAAAAGTTGTAATGCGGTGAACTTCATAACTCGTTACCGGAATGTCTGAAACAAAAAATCGAAGTGAGTCTAAAAGGTGATATTTTTCCCTAGGTAGTCAGAGGGAGTTTTTTAGATTTTATTTTTGGCAGCATTTTAAAGTGAAAACGCAATTTTTGCTAAAATAAAAAAATTCGGAGAATTTGTTATTAAAAAATGAGTTTTAAAAAAAACTGCCCCTGACTACCTGTTGATTTATTAGAAATAGTGTGTAAAATTTCAAAAGGTTCGGTCAAGTAGATATTCATGAACTTCAAAAATGTTTGCGAGAAAATTGATTTAAAGTTTTTTATGCTCGAAAATACAAAATTAAGCATCAATAAAAGGGTATAATTTTGTATACTTACACAGAATCATCAATGCCAGCTCCATACAGTGAAATAGTCTCATTCAGGATGTCCAATGCATCTTTTTGCTCTTGTTTACGTTGGATTTACCCTCTTTACTTGTGCATGCAGCTTGTTCGTCCGCTCTGGGGGGTTATTATGTAATTCGATTCGAATGAAAAAATTTACGAATTCGTACAAATTCTACTTTGTAGTACGCTTTCGTACTATTATTTCCATTTCAATTTTCGAAATGAAAATCCTTTCGAAAATATTTTCGTTTCGAATCGAATTACGTAATAACCCCACTGGTTACTCGTAGTTCTCAGATGCGCGCAGAGATGCGCATTTCATTCAAAAAGAACAAAGTAAAAGATCCTTGATTGAAAGTGCATGCTGCTAAATTTGCTACAATTTCAACAAAGATTGCAGTACCGCTCACTGATTTTGGAGAGATTTTCCTCCGAAACACCGCTGCAAAAGTGCATCCTTGCGCAAATCTTCGTGGATTGGACTTATGGCTTCTGTAACATCTGTATGAAGGGTACTGTAGCTGTGTTTGAATGAATCCAGAATGTTTGTAGCTGCCGTTTTTTGCCATTCACACCAAGTCTTACCCGTTCGAGCGCGCCACATCATGTTGTTAAAATGTGTCTGTACCCTAAATGTAACGTTGGTATTTAGTGCAATTATAGAACGTAAAAAACGAACCAACATGTTGCTGTGTAAAATTAACGAAACTTTATCAGCTGTTCACAAATGTCATGTACGAACGTAGCAAAAATTTATTTTCAACAGATTGGGATGTTCCGTTTACGTTACAGCTGAGTTCAGTAACTGCTCTAAATGCTTTTCATGTAACAGAAAAAAACAAGTAAGAAAATTATAGTCGGTCTAGACCGACTATACGATACCCTATACCATGCGTTTAGAGACCCTATCTCTACGGCCCAACTAACTGGATATAGAAAATAAGCATAAACCAAATTTGAGTGGGATTTTTATTTTTTTCGGCTGCATATATGAAAAAGTTCATATCGGATGATATATCTATATGGGGACTAGGCCCAAAAATGGACCGATCCTGAGCATGTTTGGTAAAGTCTCTTGTATTTTGCAAAAATATATGCAAAAATATATATATATACAAAATTTGGGAAGAATCAGTGCAATATTTTTGTTTTTTGATTGATTTAAGTGAAGATCGGGAAGCAGCTCTATATGGGGCCTATGACTAAGAGTTGTCCAATAGGGATCATTTTTGGACTATTGATTAATGGATGTAATATATACAAAGAAACCCAATTTGACTAAGATTTGTATGATAATTTGGATCTTATGGCAATATATGTTGATTTCATAGGGGTCATTTGTATGGGGGCTAGGTCTGAACATGGACCGATTCTCACCAATTTCAATAGCGTTCATCCCATGGCCGATAAAAGATCAAATACCAAATTTCATCAAAATATATTCATATTTGCGACCTGCAGTTTGATTACAAGCTTAACATGGACACACAGACGGACGGACGGACATCGTTAAATCGAATCAGATAGTGATTCTGATTCGATCGGTATAATTAAAAATGGGTGTAGGTCAAATATTTTTGGTTGTCACAAACAGCAGCACAAAGTCATTATACCCAAACCACATAGTGGTATAGGGTATAAACAGCTGACACGTTTGGTTACGGTTACGTGTGGCTAACTAGGCCTTAAGTTGTATACGTATTATCAACGAAAAATTGTTAGAATTAGTCGAATCCCTCGCCATTAGCATTTGTGCTTACACATACGAGTAGAGGTCGGCACCATCGCTAGTATGCGATAGTTTTTAGTGAACCATCGATAACAATCGATAGTTTTCGATAGTTTAAACAAGTGGAAAGGCCGGGCGTAATATTTTATTTTGTTGATTTTAAATAAAAAATCTTTAAAGACTATTTGTAGTGCTGGAAGTGGAAGCAGTTAGTTCAGAAGCGGCATCATTAGCGTCATCATTATCATTATCACAATTTGGGTGGAATTTGGCTAAACGGTCCAGTAAATTACTAGTATTGCCATGTTGCGGTGGCTTTTCCTTTTAACAGACAACCCTACAAGAACAGTGACGGTCATTTGACCGGTGATATGACCGTCACTACTGACTGAAGTGTCGGTCATCGCGTAGAACAAAGTTTCTATCATTTTATTAAGGCAAATATGCCAAAACTGGCCGAAACTTTTGTGTACATGTGATTTTGCATCTTACTCTAACCTATGAAAGTGTGTAAACGATATAATATATATCTGAACTGCTCACTCTACCGCTGTTTAGTAGTCAACGATGATAGATATATATATCATCGTTGACCGGTCACATTTGATGGATATATACATCATCACTGACCGGTCACGCTTGATGAAAATGAAACACGACTTATTATTTTTTATTTATTTATTGTATTAAAAATCAAATTAAAAATAAACATTAAATATTAAAAAAACAACAATATCACTAATTCCGAAAGTTGAGACAATGTTGAAACAGGACAATGGGCTTAACTTAAAACAGATATTTAAACAACTTTGCTGACTTTTCACTCGAAACATCTCTAAACTCAATAGAAATTTCCGGTAATGGGCCTTAGTGCAATTAGTAGTTTCTTAAAGAAAACAATTTATTATAACACATATATGTCAACAATTTATATTAAAGCTTACCTTTTGAGTGTTGTGAATTAATTAACAATTTCGGCCAAACCTGATACAATTCATTCGGAAAATTGATGAGTAAATGATATCCATTCAAATACTGCTACCTTAGCGTTTTACATACGATTCATAATTTTTGCGTTCAAACGTACATATGTATTTCCGAATGACATAACCTCTAAATGCAAACAACAGCTGATTTAATTTGTGAATTTACAAAAATTTATTGTTTAAAATAAAGTTATATATTTTATATATTTTTAAATTGTTAATTAATATTAAACAATTTATTTTTCTTTCAATATTAATCTTTATAATTTACTCTTTTTTCTTTCGCCACAAGCAGTGTTGTATTTTCATATGTTTGTCTTGCCAAAATAGAACCTGCTCTAATTGAAAAATTTACATATGTCTTGCAAAATGTGTTGTACATAAACAATGTTTGAAAGGGTTCACACTATGTGTACAAATTACACGTGCTAAGAAACTAAGAAAAACACAAGCAAAACACGTAGTGTGAACGCAGCTTTAAGGAATCAAAAACTTCATATAAAAAAACGCTTCAGAAATGCTTAAGGAATTTTTCTGTCAAAAAATTTCTGCTGATAGTCTGCAGCTTTTTAAAAAAGTAGTATTGTTTTTACTACTTTTTTTTGACGTAAATTAAGTTAGGCAACCCAGGCTTTGAGGAGGAATATCAAATTTTTCGTTCTTTCTGAACGGAATTTTGACAGGAGAGGTAAGCATAAACAAAATGTAATATGATAAAAAAATTAAAAGCTATTTTTCAGTTGCAAACATGGAAAAAACGAACAAAATTCGGCAAAGAAAAACAAGAAGCGGATGGGTAATTTTGATACTGAGCTTAAAAAGCGTTTAGCAGGCCAAATAAAGCAAAACCGAAGACTTGATTTGTTTTCAATTTCGCAATTCTTAATAATTGACAGAAAACAGCTGATTGCTAGCGTTGCACTGAAAGGTACTTTTGTGCTTTTTTTTCTTTAAGAAATATATGAAAATTTTCTGTTAAGATTTCTTAACCAGCTGCGTACAGCTCTTAAAGCTGATTTATACGCTTTGGGTACTTGTTAAAGGTGCTATTACACGAAGTGTTTTTTACATATGTACTGTCACTTTTCTTATCCATATGAAATTCTTCATGTCTGTCAAAATTGTCTTTTACATACGATTCATAATTTTTGCTATCACACGTGCGTATGTATTTCCGTATGACATAACCTCTAAATGTAAACAACAGCTGATTTAATTTGTGAATTTACAAAAATTTTTTGTTAAAAAAAGGTTATATATTTTTTAATTGTTAATTAATACAAAACAATTTATTTTTCTTTCAATATTAATCTTTAAAATTTACTCTGTTTTTCTTTCGCCACAAGCAGTGTTGTATTTTCATTTGTTTGTCATGCAAAAATAGAACCTGTTCTAATTGAAAAATGTACTTGTGACTTTCCTCATGTATTGTACATAAACAATGTTTCATATGTATCACACGATGTGTACAACTTTTGTTGTGGGAAAATTTGACAGTACATATGTAAAAAACACATCATGTAATAGCACCTTAACACACTTTTTTTATAAAGCGTTGGAAAAAAAATTCATTTCATTTTGCTTTATTTTTTACAATTATTGATTTTAAAACTTTTCTCGCACACACTTTTTTTTTGTTTGCCATAAATTTAACTTTTTCGTCTGTCACAATTTTTTTTTATTGCGTTCAGGTTGCGTTTTCTTATGTAGTATTTTGTTCAATGGGGAAAATATGATGGTTGTCCTCAGGACAAGCAAGCCTTGCCAAACTGTGTAAGTAATGAAAGAAGAGATGAGTGATGCCAAACCTATTGAATATACTGGAAGAAAAACGTGATGGAAAAGATAGGGAATCTTCGTTATGCGTGTTATGTGTAGGTTGGTGTCTAGAATAGTTAACATTTGAATTTAGAGAAAAAAGGTAAGTAATAGAAAAGGATAGTTGTATAGAGAAAAAAAGATAATAGAAAAGGATAAGCACAGGCTGTACATAAGATGGAAAATTCAGTTATTGGAAAATTTTGAGATGGCGCTACCCTATAAAAACCAGCCATTGTTTTTCTGGGATTCATTAGTATCCAAGGCGAATGTATAAAATTATATGTACATATATATAAGGAAAAAAACAGTTTTTTTTTTGGTGAAAGTGAAGTTAAAAACATATATGGAAGAAAAGTTTTCAAAGTTAAAGTTAAAGTTCTCAACACCGAAGTTAAAAAAAAAAAAACGGAAGGAGTGAATAACAGCAGTGACCGAGGAAAAGTCGAGACATCTCCAGAAATTTCCAAACAAGACAATTTAAATTCAAGGTATGGGTAGAGTAATTGTTAAGAAAAGAAAGTAGATTTTAGAAATAAAATGTCTGTTAAGAGTAATGGAAGGGAAAGAATTTTAATGAATTTTATAGGTTAGGGAAACCTGGATAGTTTGAAGAGTGAACTCTGAGGGCAACAGCAGGAGAAGTAGATTTAACTGGCCCTATCGGTTACTTGGCCAGAACATTGGTTTTAAACGAGGCGCCAGCAACGATAGGGTAGTATCCTCCAAAATAAGAGAAAACTTCATCACCCTGTGAAAAGTATTTGGTTGCAATCCCTATATTGTGGAAGTGAAAATTTAAACTACTCCAGGTAACCTTATAATTTATTATTGTTTTTGTACCTTCGCGCTGAAAATAAAGATCAAAAGCCAAAAGAAAGCGTATTGAAAAGAAGAGCAAAAAAAAGTCTAATCAACAAAAGAAGAATTATATGTATTATATATCATAACCTTTATTTTTTAAGTTTATTTATTTTTTTTTATCACATAAATATTTATTATAAAGGGTCCGCCATCTAACGTTTTTTTTCAACTAGTGCTTATTTCGTGAATGGTAACACTTAGCTCATGTCTCATTTGACAGATAATTAGTTTTATCCTTCCGCTGAACGAATATGGTTGTGTATATGCTTGAACAACGCTGGGAAATACTGCGACATTACTTTGAAAATCATGGTAATGTTGCAGAATGTGTGCGAAAATTGCGTACGGATTTTGGAAGAAGAGAAGCACCGTCAGCTCCGTATGTTCGTTATCTTGTGAAAAATGTGAAAGAAACTGGTATCCTCATCGATAAACCAAAGCGTGAAAAGCCAAAAACAGTGCGTACACCCGAGAATATTGCTGCTGTGGCAGAAAGTGACCTTGGTATGACGCCATACAAAGTCCAATTGGTTCAGGAGTTGAAGCCAACTGACCATCCAATGCGTTTTCGCTTCGCTAAGTGGGCCTGCGATCGACTTACAGAAGATGCCGATTTTGCCAAAAAAAAATCATATTTTCAGATGAAGCTCATTTTGATCTTGGCGGGTATGTAAACAAGCAAAATTGTCGCATTTGGGGCACAGAAAACCCGCACGCATACATTGAAAAGCCGATACACCCAAAACGAGTCACTGTTTCGTGCGGATTTTGGTCCAGAGGCATAATTGGGCCATTTTTCTCCGAAAATGAGCAAGGAGTGGCCGTTACAGTCAATGGTGATCGTTATCGGGCCATGTTGAACGAATTTTTGTTCACAAAAATTGAAGAGGAGGATATTGGCAACATTTGGTTTCAACAGGACGGCGCTACGTTCCACACAGCCCAAACTACACTCGATGTTTTGCGCCCTGTTTTTGAAGATCACATTATCAGCCGCAGAGCTGACGTCGTTTGCCACCTCGGAGCTGCGATTTGACACCGTTGGACTATTATTTGTAGGGTGCCCTCAAAGATAAGTGTTACGCCAACAAGCCAGAGACAATTGACGCTTTAAAGGACAATATTCGTGAAGCCATTGGTGAAATACAGCTGCACACAATCGATAATGTGCTTAAAAATTGGACCGATCGTGTAGGCTACTGCATGGCCAGCCGAGGCAGCCATTTGAATGAAATTATTTTCCATTATTAACCAGAAGGATTGTACTTTCAAATAAAAAAAGAAATTTGAGATAATATTAAGTTGTTTTTTTTATAGCATTTTCAAAAAAAAAAAAGTTATTTGGCGGACCCTTTAGTTTAATTGTGTAGTGGTGTTTAAGTGAGGTAATTTATTGTTAAATATTCCTATGGTTAGTGTCTAGGGCAAATAAAAAGAATAGAGAAAAGGGAAAAATTTTTCCGCTCAAAGGAAGCAGGAAATAATATCTTGATATAGTGAAGATTAGTTCACAATAGCCGCACCTTTCTGTTGTCAAATAGGGTAATGTGTCCCGGTAGGTCTTAGGTCTTAGCTTATAGCAAACAACACTCAAACAATATATATATATATATATATACACAATATATTTTTAGTTACATATTAGTATTTTATTATAATTTTATTTATTGGTTCTTCAGCTCAATTTAGGAGCTGAGTCTTTTTATGCTAAAATTATTATTGATTGATTTTATAAAAATGTTCTTTATATATAAATATTTGAACCTATATTAACACCATATCACATCACATCACATCACATATCTCGGTTTTTATGTTATTTTGCTTAATTGTTACTATTTTTTGTTTGGTATTTAAAAAGCGAACCAATGCGTTACTTGATTTTACCAGTGTATTTGGTACAAAGACACCTGGTACAACTTCTTGATTTGGTATTAGTACTTCGTCTTCAAGCTCCGGAAACCTGATTTTACGAATCACTTCTGACCTTGGTGGGAGTGTTATTCCATTGAAGTCGTTCGTATGTGGAATTTCTATTACATGAGACAGATTGGATGGTCGTAGTACGAGGTAATCATGGTCTTCATTGAAATCCAGTATACATTTATACTTTATACTTCTTAAAAAAATCCATTCCAAGGATTCGGTCACAAGGTATTGGAAAGTTATTTTCCACTACTTGGAAATCATATGGTATCAAGAAACCTCTAAATTTTAGGTCAATAAATACATTACCTATTGAACGGATTTTACCCTGTCCTATTCCACTTAATGTGGTTGTTCTGTTCCTGTTAATTTGTGTTTGATAAAAATGTTTAGTTTTTATAACCGAAATGTCTGCTCCTGTATCTAAGTGTTACCGTGTTGTTCGTGTCATTAATTTTTATATTAACGTAAAAACTTAAGCTGAGGTTAAGGTTGTATATGTAGTTAGTATTGTTATTATGATATATCACAGAGGAATTTAACAGTTTTCCGCATCATTTTCATGTGACTCTGCTGCTCTGACGTAATTTCTGTTACGTCTGTGGTTCTGATTTTGTGGACCTCTGTTATGAATAGGTCTTTGTTGGGGTCTGCCGTTGTTACTGTTATTACTATTATTGCATGGGTAATTGTACCTTCCACGGTATTGTCTGTAGTTATTATTTCGGTTAAACTTCTGCCCGAAATATAATACGGCATTTTGTTGCCCTGTTGCTTCAGTGCAACCGTTTATGAATTTGCCAACGGCCTCATTCATGTTACTGAATTGGCCTGCTTCTATGATAAGTCTAACTTTATCAATGGTGCAATTTTTGGTTAGTGCCTTTACTGCAACCTGTGTTGAATATTAATATTCAATATTGAATATTAATAGGCATTTTCTAATGACTTTGTTAAATTCTCTATTTCACTGCAGAGTTCGAATCTAATTCTCTTTACGAACGGTCGTGTAAATAATTAAAGCGCTTAGAGTACAACTATTTAAAATTAATAACAAGTGTATATTTTTGTTTTTGCAATTGCCTATTCTTGATCTCATTTGAACTCACGTGGTAGTCAATTCAGCTTAAAACAGGAATAAAAAATCTAGCGATGGCCCGAGGGGCCAAATCTTCATCAAAAAGAAAGCTCCTTGCCAACAAGAAGATGACTAAACTTCCTCCGGGTTTTAACCCGAATATCGCGTCAACTTCAAGCAACAGATTTAGCCTGCTTGCTGGCCTTAATGATATGGACGTAACTCCTGTATCAAATATCAACGAGGTTAAACAACACAAACCTCCACCTATTGTTGTTGAAGCTAACGCCTCATTTACAGAAATACAAAAACTACTTGGTAAAGACTGTATTTTCAAACGTACTTCAATTGGTACTAAAATGTTTGCTCCAAGTAAAGAAATGTACGAATGTTACAAGCAAATTCTTAAAGAGAGTAAGTTGGAGTTTCACTCTTATGGCTCCAAAGATAATAGGTTATACACCACTTTTTTACACGGTTTACCCCGCATAAAAACTGAGGACATCACCGCAGAGCTAAAAAACTATAACCTGTCCCCTTCTTCAGTAGCTGAAATAATCACCAAATTCAGTTCGAACAACAATGCAGTTTACAAAGTTCAATTTGTACGTAAAAATTTTAACCCAACTGCCTTAAGAAACGTAAGAACAATTTCAAATATTATAATTTCCTGAAAAAAATACAAATCTAAATCCAGAAACAAACCAACTCAATGCTGGAACTGCTTAATGTATGGCCATGGAGGTGAACATTGTCATCGTAGTGCTGCGCGTATGATATGTGCAGAACAACATCATACAAGTGTGTGTCCGTTTAACACAAATGAAAAAAGACCAGCTGTTTTTACATGCTTTAATTGCAAAAAACATGGAAAAGAGAGAACTGATCACTCTGCGAACGACATCAATTGTCCGTTACGTTCTCTCTATTTGGAAACTAGAACAAGAGTAACATCTAAAAGTCAGAATACTAGCAGACAACAACAACAAAATAACTCATTTCAATTAAAGGTAGGAGATTTCCCTAATTTAAGAAACAACTCAAATTGTAATAATAACATCAACAATAACACAATAAATAACAGCAAAGCCACATATGCTAACCAGCTGAGAACAAACAACGATTTATTTAGCATCGATGAGCTTTTTGATATTTTCACTACAGCTATGGATGATTTGCATAAGTGCACTTCAAAAGTACAACAAATCAAAGTTGTAATGTCAATGGTAAAATACGCCCATGGATTATACTAATAATTTAAACGAATTCAAAATGCTTCACTTGAATGCTAATGGCATTTCAAACTTTTCTAAATTAAAACAATTTGAGATACTAATTGAACGAGAAAATATTAAAGTAGCGTCTTTGAATGAAACATTTTTTTCAGAAAATCATAGACCCTACTTTAAAAATTATTATTTATATAGAAGTGACAGAACAGATGCAAGAGGAGGAGGAGTAGCTCTGTTAATTCATAAATCTGTCGCTCATAAAAACCTCTTTATATCAAACACCTCATCAATCGAAAACATCTCAATTGAAGTTATTATAAATAATAGACCTATTGTTGTATCTTCGTTATATTCACCAAGATATACCCATAACTTCTGTGCTGATATCTTGAACCTAACACCTTCCACCAAAGAATATATAGTTTTTGGTGACCTAAATGCCAAACATTGTTCATGGAATTGTCGTTCAAATAATACTGCAGGAATCGCACTCAACAACCTACAGCAATCAAGCAATTTTTTTATTCACTATCCTAATAGTCCAACCCTATTCCCCCATCAACACAATCGCGAAGCATCCACAGTCGATATTATTTTAAGTAACTCCGCTTTAAATATAGACGTTAAAACAATGGATTACGAAATACCATCAGACCATCGCCCCATTATATGTACACTTAAAAGGTCAATGGCCTTGCAGGTTGACCTCAATTATTATGATTATAGTGCAACCAACTGGAACATTTATATGAATTTTTTAGACAATAAAAAAACATTATTTTCCGATATATACAATACTAAGGCAGTAATTGATCAGGAAATCCAAAAATTTATAAATGTAGTTTTCGAAGCAAGGGATGTGTCTACACCTAAAATAACTCAACAAAATAATTACACATTACCAGAAAGTACTGTGAAATATATAAAACTAAGAAGAAGCTTTAAAAGAAAAAGCCAACGATCTTCAAATATAGCCGAGCAAACTTTTTATAATCAATGTACTAAGTTTCTAAGCAACATGATTGATAAAAGTATTAATTCGGAGCGTAATAAGAAATGGTCTCAATTATTATCCAATTTAAAACCAGGTGATAAATCATTTTGGAAAATAAGCAGGAACTTACGAGGAAAAGGAAAAAATCAAATCGCTCACTTTAAAGTTGGAAATACAAAAATAACATCTGATAAGGACAAGGCTGAAGTCCTGGCAAATACATTTGTCCAAGCAAATAACCTCACTTCGAACTATAACCACTCGGCAGATACACTAATAAATACAACAGTAAATAATTTTAAGAAGGAAAACCCCAGTTCTGAATCTGCAATTTATACATCTCTTGAAGAAGTAATGAATATTGTCTCATCAATAAAACCCTCAAAATCCCCTGGTTTTGACAATGTTCCCAACCTGCTCTTAAAGAAACTACCACTCAAAGCTCTAAAATTACTGGTTATAATATTTAACAGCTGCATCAAACTCAACTATTTCCCAAACCATTTCAAAAATGCTAAGGTTATAGCTGTCAACAAACCTAGCAAGCCAAAAAATAACCCAAATAGCTATAGACCTATTAGTCTATTAAGTAACTTTGGTAAAATATTTGAAAAAATTCTACATTCTCGTCTTAGTGAATTTGTAACGACCAATTCTGTTGTTGCTAAAGAACAATTTGGATTTAAAAAAGGGCATAGCACTACTCACCAAATAAACAGAATTAAAAATCAAATAATCACAAATAAAAACAATAAACGTTCAACGGGTGTAATATTGTTAGATATTGAAAAAGCGTTTGACACCGTTTGGCATAATGGCCTAGTATTTAAACTTCTTGATGCAAATATACCAAAATATTTATGCAAACTTATTTCAGATTTCATTCACGGCAGAAACTTTAAAGTTGCGATTAATAATGAAACATCATCTCCAAAAACCATTACCACAGGGTTACCTCAAGGATCAGTCTTGTCGCCATTGCTTTACTCGATATATACATCTGATTTCAAAGTCCCGAAATATATGAAAGTTGCTTACTACGCAGATGATACTGCGTTAATTTCTTCAAACAAACTTACAAGTGCACTCCTGAAGAAAATGGAAAAGGGACTTGTAAAATGCAGTAAATATTTTCACAAGTGGAAAATCAAAATTAATCCAAACAAGACCCAAGCAATAATTTTTCCATTCAACAAATCTCCCAAAAGACTGCCAAGACGTCATCTTCTTATTGGAAATAATACCATAAATGTACTTAATCATGTCAAATATCTCGGAGTTGTCTTGGACAAAAAACTTACTTTTAAACAACATATTATGGCTACATGCCAAAAAGCTATAAATTCATTTAAAGCATTATGGCCACTGCTAAATAGAAGGTCATTTCTAAACCACAAAAACAAAAACCTACTCTTCAAAAGTGTTATAAGGCCAATATTAACATACGCGTGTCCTATTTGGAGTGACGCTGCCAACTGCCACCTAAAACGCTTACAAATTATACAAAACAAATGTCTTAAAATGATAAATAAAAAGCCCTGGAGGTATCCTACAAATCTTCTTCATGAACAAACAGGTTATGAAAAAATTATCGATTTCATAACAAGGATTAATAACAATTACTTTGCCAAAATTGAAAATTCCTCTTACCCACTGATAAGAGAATGTAGAGAATTAACGTAAAATTAAAAAGAAATCACCAAATTGAAAATTTTGTGCTTATAGAGGTCTATTATTTCAAATAAACCTCCTATAAGCACATAAATATTTTCAGATAGTATTTGAATTTATTAAATCATATAAAGGTTTTTTTTTCCTCCCATTTTCCTTTAAAAATCATTAAAAATAAAATAAAAACTATTTAATATCTTTAGATCCTATATATTATTTGTTGCAATATCTATATGTAAAGATAAGATCTCATATGTGAATATCAAATTTGTTAAAATATGTAAATAAAGGATGAATATATAATTGAAAAAAAAAATCTATTTCACTGCAATAATTATTTGCAGTTATATTGTTTTGTCGGGTATCCATTATTTTCGCTGTCAATACCCCAACTGACTCGCCCTTTACCGAGTTTTTTAGTTTATGTATTATCTCAGTAATGGTTTGTTCATTACCTATTAAATTTCTTGCACTTCCCTTTAACTTTGTGGTTACCTTTGATGGATTCTATTAACTGTAACGAGTCTATAAAGAAACGTAAATTTTCTGGTTTTCCACCAAATTCTATGATCAGCTGTGAAGCTGTGTTCAGAAAGTCAACGACTGTTTGTGTCATTTTTACTTCTGTACTTTCCAAAGAGGTTCCACTAGTCTCTGAATTTTCAGTTTCTACTAAGCATTTTACTAGCATTTTAATATTTAATATTTAATATTTAATATTTAATATTTAATATTTAATGTTTAATATTTAATATTTAATATTTAATATTTAATATTTAATATTTAATATTTAATATTTAATATTTAATATTTAATATTTAATATTTAATATTTAATATTTAATATTTAATATTTAATATTTAATATTTAATATTTAATATTTAATATTTAATATTTAATATTTAATATTTAATATTTAATATTTAATATTTAATATTTAATATTTAATATTTAATATTTAATATTTAATATTTAATATTTAATATTTAATATTTAATATTTAATATTTAATATTTAATATTTAATATTTAATATTTAATATTTAATATTTAATATTTAATATTTAATATTTAATATTTAATATTTAATATTTAATATTTAATATTTAATATTTAATATTTAATATTTAATATTTAATATTTAATATTTAATATTTAATATTTAATATTTAATATTTAATATTTAATATTTAATATTTAATATTTAATATTTAATATTTAATATTTAATATTTAATATTTAATATTTAATATTTAATATTTAATATTTAATATTTAATATTTAATATTTAATATTTAATATTTAATATTTAATATTTAATATTTAATATTTAATATTTAATATTTAATATTTAATATTTAATATTTAATATTTAATATTTAATATTTAATATATAATATTTAATATTTAATATTTAATATTTAATATTTAATATTTAATATTTAATATTTAATATTTAATATTTAATATTTAATATTTAATATTTAATATTTAATATTTAATATTTAATATTTAATATTTAATATTTAATATTTAATATTTAATATTTAATATTTAATATTTAATATTTAATATTTAATATTTAATATTTAATATTTAATATTTAATATTTAATATTTAATATTTAATATTTAATATTTAATATTTAATATTTAATATTTAATATTTAATATTTAATATTTAATATTTAATATTTAATATTTAATATTTAATATTTAATATTTAATATTTAATATTTAATATTTAATATTTAATATTTAATATTTAATATTTAATATTTAATATTTAATATTTAATATTTAATATTTAATATTTAATATTTAATATTTAATATTTAATATTTAATATTTAATATTTAATATTTAATATTTAATATTTAATATTTAATATTTAATATTTAATATTTAATATTTAATATTTAATATTTAATATTTAATATTTAATATTTAATATTTAATATTTAATATTTAATATTTAATATTTAATATTTAATATTTAATATTTAATATTTAATATTTAATATTTAATATTTAATATTTAATATTTAATATTTAATATTTAATATTTAATATTTAATATTTAATATTTAATATTTAATATTTAATATTTAATATTTAATATTTAATATTTAATATTTAATATTTAATATTTAATATTTAATATTTAATATTTAATATTTAATATTTAATATTTAATATTTAATATTTAATATTTAATATTTAATATTTAATATTTAATATTTAATATTTAATATTTAATATTTAATATTTAATATTTAATATTTAATATTTAATATTTAATATTTAATATTTAATATTTAATATTTAATATTTAATATTTAATATTTAATATTTAATATTTAATATTTAATATTTAATATTTAATATTTAATATTTAATATTTAATATTTAATATTTAATATTTAATATTTAATATTTAATATTTAATATTTAATATTTAATATTTAATATTTAATATTTAATATTTAATATTTAATATTTAATATTTAATATTTAATATTTAATATTTAATATTTAATATTTAATATTTAATATTTAATATTTAATATTTAATATTTAATATTTAATATTTAATATTTAATATTTAATATTTAATATTTAATATTTAATATTTAATATTTAATATTTAATATTTAATATTTAATATTTAATATTTAATATTTAATATTTAATATTTAATATTTAATATTTAATATTTAATATTTAATATTTAATATTTAATATTTAATATTTAATATTTAATATTTAATATTTAATATTTAATATTTAATATTTAATATTTAATATTTAATATTTAATATTTAATATTTAATATTTAATATTTAATATTTAATATTTAATATTTAATATTTAATATTTAATATTTAATATTTAATATTTAATATTTAATATTTAATATTTAATATTTAATATTTAATATTTAATATTTAATATTTAATATTTAATATTTAATATTTAATATTTAATATTTAATATTTAATATTTAATATTTAATATTTAATATTTAATATTTAATATTTAATATTTAATATTTAATATTTAATATTTAATATTTAATATTTAATATTTAATATTTAATATTTAATATTTAATATTTAATATTTAATATTTAATATTTAATATTTAATATTTAATATTTAATATTTAATATTTAATATTTAATATTTAATATTTAATATTTAATATTTAATATTTAATATTTAATATTTAATATTTAATATTTAATATTTAATATTTAATATTTAATATTTAATATTTAATATTTAATATTTAATATTTAATATTTAATATTTAATATTTAATATTTAATATTTAATATTTAATATTTAATATTTAATATTTAATATTTAATATTTAATATTTAATATTTAATATTTAATATTTAATATTTAATATTTAATATTAAATATTTAATATTTAATATTTAATATTTTATATTTAATATTTAATATTTAATATTTAATGTTTAATATTTAATATTTAATATTTAATATTTAATATTTAATATTTAATATTTAATATTTAATATTTAATATTTAATATATAATATTTAATATTTAATGTTTAATATTTAATAGTTAATATTTAATATTTCATGTTTAATATTTAATATTTTTCAGCAAGATAATGCAGCCTGTCATGCCACAAATTCACAAAAGAATGGTTAAGCTCGAATAATGTCGATGTTTTTGAATGGCTTGCTTGCTCTCCTGGTATGAACCCCATAGAAAACATATGGGGAATACTCGTCAGGCGAATTAATGCTGACAATCGTTAATACATGAATGTAAATGAACTAAAAATTTCAATTTTCAATGAATGGTAAGCACTTAATCAAGGTCTTTTATTAATTAATAAATTTATAAATTCTATGAAAAATAGAATATTTGATTGCATTAATGCAAAAAGTGGTGTTATAAATTATTAAGATGATGTTATTTTTATTATTTTTGTTAAATAAATAAAAGAATTAATTAATTATTTTTGTTAAACAAAGACTTTGTTGCATTTGTGCTATAATATTTGAATAGTGTAGTTGCATTTGGGATGTAAGAGATTTTAATAACGTTATTTTTAATTAATGGGAGTTTTGGGTAATATACGTTTATTTTTGGAAATAAAACATATTAATGTAAGTCCAGCAAAGAAATAATAATAATAGCATGCATAGGTAAAATTTTATATAACACTAGCAGTTTTTACCCGGTCTTGCCCGGGATAAAAAGGCCTTTGACTTGAAAAATGGTTCACTATGCTTAGCAGGCGCTGAGTACTTAAAAATTTGTATGGGCAGTAAATTAGTTTTTTATTTCAATTCAAAATTTTTTGATTTTCTAATTTAGAAGTTTTTTAAGATGCTGCAGCAAAAATGCTTCAAAAATAAGATGCGAAACCGCTTTAAGTATTTTTTAAGTTTATTTATAAACATCAGATATAACGGAATCGTTTGCAAATTAAAGGAATCAGAACTTTTAAAAATTGAATTACTTCATTCAATAAGTGATCATCATTGAGCAGAGACGTCAAATTCAAGTTTCAGAAATGAAATACTAATGCGACGTTTAATATTGTGTCGAAAGGTTTCTTTAAGCAACTGCCTATAGTATATTTGTGGCCTATTTTGATCAATATTATTTCAAATACGTAGATAAAATTTATCATACGACATTTCACTAAGCTGTGTTCCGAGAAAGAGTCGCGTCTGCTTCCTCGCGTTTGGCAGCACACCCGTGCTGCCGCGCAGTTGTTGTCAACTTATTTTAATCGCCAAAATATATTTTTCAGATCATTGCGATATTTTAGCTGAGCTGTGTTCCGCGAGCGCGTCGCGTCCGCGTCCGCGCGCCTCGCGCCGCTTCCTCGCAACTACTACCCGTGCTGCCGCTTAGTTCTCGTTAACTTATTTTAATCCCTAAAACATATTTTTCAGACCATTGCGATATTTTAGCTGAGCTGTGTTCCGAGAGCGCGTCGCGTCCGCATCCGTCGCGCGTTTGGCAACCACACCCGTGCTGCAGCGCAGTTGTTGTCAACTTGTTTTAATCGCCAAAATATATTTTTCAGATCACTGCGATATTTTAGTTGAGCTGTGTTCCGCGAGCGCGTCGCGTCCGCAGCCGTCGCGTCCGCGTCCGCGCCTTGCGCCGCTTCCTCGCAGCTACTACCCGTGCTGCCGCTTAGTTCTCGTTAACTTATTTTAATTCCTAGAACATATTTTATAGAGCATTGTGATATTTTAGCTGAGCTGTGTTCCGAGAGCGCGTCGCGTCCGAATCCGTCGCTTCCGAGTCCGCGGTCGCGCGCCGCTTCTGCGCGTTTGGCAGCCACACCCGTGTTGCCGCGCAGTTGTTGTCAACTTATTTTAATCGCCGAAATATATTTTTCACATCATTGCGATATTTTAGCTGAGCTGTGTTCGGCGAGCGCGTCGCGTCCGCACCCGTCGCGTCCGCGTCCGCGTCCGCGCGCCTTGCAGCTACTACCGGTGCTTCCGCTTAGTTCTCATTAACTTATTTTAATTCCTAAAACATATTTTTTAGAGCATTGCGATATTTTAGCTGAGCTGTGTTCCGAGAGCGCGTCGCGACCGCATCCGTCACGTTCGCGCTCCGCGCGCCGCTTCCGCGCATTTGGCAGCCACACCTCTGCTGCCGCGCAGCTGTTGCCAGCTTATTTTAATTATCAAAATATATTTTTTAAATCATTCCGATATTTTAGCTAAGCTGGGAATACAGCTTCCGCGCAACGAAATGATGCTATTGAAAAGAATTCTCATTTTAAATGCATTTATTGTAAGACATGTATTGAGAGGAGTATGCAGATGTTTACTAAAATAAATATTTAACAAAATTCGTTAAATAAAAGTATGTAAAAATTTAAGAATGAATTTGGGGAGTAAGTTCATTTTTTCTTTCGATTAAAAAAAATGGGGAATTTCTTCATTTCTTTTGGGTACCTTTTTTTTAAGTTTGGGGAATTTGTTCACCATGTAGCTATTTTCGTGTAAACGAAATTTCAGAGAAATCCGTTGAAAAGTACAAATTTGTATAGGGAAGAAATATACCACGCAACAAAATATGAATTTTATAAGAAAATTGGGCGTGAAAGTAGGCGTGGTCGGTAAAAATCATATGGCGACCTTCCCTGGAATATGTACTAAATTTCGGAGAAAGCCATTGAGAAATAAAAGTTTGTATAGCAATCAAATAAAGAAACAAATAAAAGGAAAAAAATAAGTTTTATATACATAGAAGTTGGCGCAAAGTAGAAGCCTTCCCTGTAATATAGAGATCGTGTGACCAAATTTTAGATGTCTAAAATGAAAAATAGATGTCTAAAAAATAAAAATTTCTATAGTGAACAAATATACCAAAAAACAGAAAATTAATTTTGTATAAAAAGTGGGCGTAGAAGTAGGCGTGGCCGGCAAGAATCATGTGGCGGCCTCTCTGGAGTACAGAGATCTTGTGTAGCAAATTTCAGAGAAATCCGATAAAAAAAACTTGTGTAGCGAACAAATGTACCAAAAAACACAATATGAATTGTATACAAAAAGTGGGCATAACAGTAGGCGTAACCGGTGCGAAGAATATGGCGATCTTCCCTGGAGCAGAGAGATCGTGTGTACCAAATTTCAGAGAAATGCGTTGAAAAATAAAAATTTGTATAGCGAACAAATATACCAAAAAACAAAATTAATTGTATACAAAAAGGGCGTTAAAGTAGGCGTGGCCGGTACGAAGCATATGGCAACCTTTCCTGGAGTACAGAGATCGTGTGTACCAAATTTCAGAGAATTCCGTTGAAAAATAATAATTTGTATAGCGAACAAATATACCAAAAAGCATGAAATGAATTGTATATAAAAAGTGGGCGTAAAAGTAGGCGTGGTCAATAAAAAGTATATGATGACCTTAGCGGGAGTACAGGGATCGTGTGTACCGAATTTCAGAGAAATCTGTTAACAAACAAAAATTTGTATAGTGAACAAATACGAATAAAACAGAAAACGAATTTTACATAAAAAGTGGGCGTAAAAGTAGGCGTGGCCGGTAAAAAGTATATGACGACCTTTCCTGGGGTATAGAGATCGTGTATACAAAATTTCAGGAAAATCTGTTGAAAAATAAAAATTTGTATAGCGGTCAAACAAACAAACAAACAAACAGAAAATGAATTTTATATAGATTGATTCACAGATTACCAAATGTGCTATCATTTATGATCGCACTGTACATACATTGTATTTTATGTATATACAGGCATGTCACAGAACAAAATCGAAATCGATTTGATTCCGTATTGCCAAATCGATCGGTTTCGTTTTAGCTTCTTCAGAAATTTGTCGCTTTCATTAAATCGAAAAAAAAAAAATGAAAAATATATTTTTGTGTATTAAATATGGCAACGTAACGCAAAATACACAGCTGATTGTTGGAAAGAAAAAGAATATAAAGCGAAATTTTAAGATTGTGTTGTGTTAAATAAATAAAATAAATAAAAATATAAAAATGCCCGGCATATCCATTGTTGCAGTAATAGAGGAACGAAACCAACATTCCGTTGAAAAATCTTTAGATGGTGGGCCAAAAGAATTTAATTTTCCTGTCAGGTCTTCCCAATGACTCTCCACAACTGCCTGATATCCCTTCACAAACCCCCTAGCTATATCCTGATGGCACTCCATATATTCAAGGAAAATTTTCTCTTGTGCCGAACTGCGATGTTTTCCCCTTTAATAATAAAAAAAATTAAAAAATTTTAAAAATTAATTTTCTAATACTTACATGTTTACTCAGTAGTTTTTCTTTTTCGTTTGTTTTGCTTCGCCATTTTGCTGTCAGCGTTGTATTTTGTTAGAAAAAACAAATATTTTGCACTAAACAAAAAGTGGTTTGTATGAAATAAAAAGGTGGCAATAATTAGTTTACGACGTTTTGTATTTTTCGTCATCTAAAAATCATTTTCTTTTAAATTGGTAATAAAATTCATTTTAAAGATTGAAATGTCTATATTTTGCTAAAATAAATAAACCAATAGTTTTTTTTATTAATTTTAAGTTGTTCTGGATAGTTTTTTGGTATCTATGCCACTTAAAATATCAATTCCACTTAAGAAATTAAAAGTGGTTTCATATCGATAACATTTGTCGGTTTACGTTTTCTGAAGAAGCCAAATACGATTTCAATTCCACTTTCGATCGGAATTTGTTTCTGTGACATGCCTGATAGATTATTAAGTAGAAAAAGATTAAATCTTATAATGAAATAATGTAAATAATATTTAATAAATATATAAATTGAATTGAAAAATAAAAATAATTTGAATTTATATTATTTATTTTTTATTTTATTTATTTTTTTTATATTTTTCTTAATGCGAATAATAAACTAAAGGCCTAGTTAGCCACACGTTGTTAAAATGTATCCGTACCGTATATGTAACGTTGGCATTTAGTGCAATTATAGAACGTAAAAAACGAAACAGCATGATGCTGTGTAAAATTAACCAAACTTTATCAGCTGTTCACAAATGTCACGTACAAACGTAGCAAAAATCTATTTTCAACAGATTGGGTCGTTCCGGTTACGTGACAGTTGAGTTCGGTAACTGCTGTGAAGGCTTTTCATGTAACAGAAAAAACAGCTGACAAGTTTGGTAACGGGTACGTGTGGCTAACTACGCCTTTACTTATTTTCTCTTTCTAATTATACATTTTGCAAGAATGATAGAATACAAGATTACGCCATCCCGCGGACACTAACAAAATTTTCTACACCGGTCAGGCACGTAACATAATTTTCAGCTGTCAAACTGTTATGTTTATGTGTATGTTTATACATAAACAACAACATTGTAACAGTGGGACAATTTATTATTTTTATCCTAAAATTATTTGTTAGAAAAAGAATTTTATTTTTATAAATTTGTTAATTTATTTTAAATTCACTAAAACACTAAAGAATATTTGAACAAATTTTGGAACAAGTCTCGTTTAGGTGCACCACCCCGATTTTTTTTTTTTGGAAATAGGGGTATTTGAGGTGATTTAGGAAAAAAAATTTTTTTGTCGGAAACCCATATTTTCCGAGTTATGGACCTCGAAAGTTTTGACATTGATTTCGATATAACTTGAACAATTCTTATCGGATTTGAGCAATATATGTATCATTTGAAAGCTTATTAAATTGCCTTTATTTCAAAATAAAAAGGTTCGAAATCCTTTAACCCATTGTGAACTTATTCAAGAATGTGCATTTTTGATAAAGAGTTTTTGTGAAAAGCTGTAATTATCAGACGAAATTACGTATATAAGGTATGTATTTGCACATTTACAATAAAAGTAGGGGTCACAAGCTATTTTTTGGTGTCTATTATGACTTTTTGACTCTTAAAGTGCTGGATATATTAGGAGTTAAAGTTGGATATTATTTTTTTTCGCGATTTACTCGTTTCAGTGTAGCTTAGCTAATTGTAATTTTAGCTTAGCAAGTTGTAATTTTTTTTTATTGTTGTTGTTTTTTTGAAGTGTTAATATTGATTTGGGGGTTATGAAAATCGCGTGATTTTTAAAACAAAATTTTCATAATAGGACGGAGAAGAAATAAGGGGATGCTTTAATACCACGTGAGATAAGGCCCTGATGGCTTTATCTTGTCTTATGTCTTCCCGGAGACACTAAAGTTAAGTATTGAAATCTGGCTTCGCATACTAAAGTTTTTCTGCGTGGCGGCGTGCGGCCGCGCTTAAGGGTTTTCTCCTCCAGTAGGACACGGCAGGTGGCTTCGCTGAATAAAGTTTTCCTGCGTACGTCACAAGCGAATTTCCCAACAAAATTTTCATAATAGTCTCATTAAAAGTCAATAATATCTCCGGTCCTGGAAAGGTTAAGAGGACAAAATATATATGTAGCTAGTGGGCCCAGCTTTCATTCAGTTGCTGTAAATACAAAAATTTTATAGATCATTTTATGAGATAATGCCACGTTTGCGAAAAAAAAACTTTCCCAAATATACAAGAAATTTTTTTTAAAAAATTTCCATTTCTAGTTGGAATTGTTAACTCGAATTTTTTAAGAAAGTGTTGTTTTTAGTGTTATGGGTTTTTGTTATTTGTGCAATAAAAAAAAAAACAAAGTTGTACTCCTAATATCTCCGGATTACAAAGGGTTAAAAGGTCAAACTATATCTTAAATGAAAGCTGTTAATCCTATAAATGTACTAATTAACATATATTTTGTTGTTGTAATAGCGTTTTATTGAAATAAAATGAATTGTTTACAAAAAACTGCATCTTAAAAAGAAAGAAAATTATTTTGGTCCATAATGGGTTAATGGATTTCGAACTTTTTTATATCAAATTAAAGGTACTTTAATAAGCTTTCATATGATATATATATTGCTAAAGTCCGATTAGAATTGTTCAAGTTATATCGAAATCAATGTCAAAACTTTGGAGGTCTATAACTCGGGAAATATGGGCTTCCGACAAAAAAAAATATTTTACTGGAATCGCATTAAAAAGTGGAACGAGTGGTGAAAATTTGGAACGGAGGTGCACCTAAACGAGACTTGAGCCCAAATTTTTAAAGATCATTGTTCTGTGCTTTAGAATGAGGTTACTAAGTGTTTTTATACTACGTTGTTATTTTACTAAATTTCCTCTTTCGTTTATTGATATTGTGAGCAAATTCGGCATTTAGTAACCTTATTCTAAAGTATATTCTAGACTTAAAAAATTTTTTCTATTATTCATTTGCTTCAATGTCCTTTGATTCTAACAAATATTTTTTGCAAATATCCACTTGAAAGCAACAATTTTTCGCCATTTAATCTTAAAAATATTGCATCACACGGAATAGTAAAAGTATACATCTAAGTAAAAAATATAATCATTTCATTAAAAACACCTAAAATATTAGTTTTGCTTGCATTTTATCATATTTGGCCCACTGCACACGTCAAGTTTTCGTTTTTTGTGTTTAGTTTTTCTTTATGCTGCAACTTATTAACACACTTTACATGTTTAAATTAATTTTAATTATTTTCATATTGTTTTAAAGAAAATATAAAGCGAAATATGTAATTTATAACAAGAACTATTTAATATTTTTTTGAGAACTGTCAAAGTGATTTTAATTGCAGGGTTGCGAACTATTACATAAAACATACATTTTTGCCAGATTTTTAATTTTCACACATGAAACAGACTTGGTAACCCTTGCGGCAGACACGGGAAAACATTCGGATGGCGTAATCTTTATTCAATCATTCTTGTACTTTTTGTATACTTTTCTTAAGGCCCATTTACATGATACCACTCAGTCGTATGATTTTTCGAAATAAAAATCCGATGAAATTCATCGGACTGTCATAAAGTCGTACCGACATTATTTCTGCATACTTAGGCCATTTACACCATAACACTCAAGTCTTATGAAAACAACTGTTTAGAATAATAAGCAAATTTATTTTGAAAGTTATATTTTATTTTCACTTTCTTTGTTTTTGTTTACCATTTTTTTAATATTACCAAAAAAAAAACAACTCTGGTCCGATGAAAATGGCAAGTTTTTAGAAATGTTTCAAAAACCATCGGACTTCGAAAATGAAATCCTACAGACTGTCAATTTCATAACAAAAGCTTTTTACATCATACGACTTTTTCATAATACTCGAATTTCTGACAGATCGTATTACAAAGTGTGATAGTGTAAACTGGCCTTTAGTCTGTATTGACGCATGAAAGTTTTCTTGCTGAAAGTCTTTCATCTACTCTGAAATTCTCCTTTGTTTCTTGCTTCGTAATTTTCAAAGTGAAGTTATTTTACGTTCTCTTTCGTTTGTGTTAAGAAAGACAATAATTTGAAATTAAGTTAATTTTAATGAAATAAAATGATAAAATAAATATATAAAATGACAAAGTAAACATGAACAAATCTTGAATTTCAGTACAAAAATTTCATGTGTAAACCGGGACGAAACAATATACTTAGGCCCAATTCACACGACGATTTTTGACGACGACGTTTTTTTTAATTCTCTTTTGAAGCTGCTACTAAAAACCTATTGCATTCATACGATGATTTTTAGTTTCATGTCTTTTTTTTTAATCTGCTTTAGTTTATTTTTCGCATTAAGAAAAATATATGAATTAATGTAAATTCAAATTATCTTTTTATACCCTATACCACTATGTGGTTTGGGTATAATGACTTTGTGCTGCTGTTTGTAACAACCAAAAATATTTGACCTAGACCCATCTTTAATTATACCGATCGAATCAGAATCACTTTCTGAGTTGATTTAACAATGTCCGTCCGTCCGTCCGTCTGTGTGTCCATGTAAACCTTGTAATCAAACTGCAGGTCGCAAATATGAATATATTTTGATGAAATTTGGTATATAAGCTTTTATCGGCCATGGGATGAACGTTATTGAAATTGGTGAGAATCAGTCCATGTTCAGACCTAGCCCCCATACAAATTACCCATATGAAATCGACATAAATTGCCATAAGATCCAAATTGTCATATAGATCTTACTCAAATTGGGTTTGTATGCATTCATTACATCCATTAATGAGTAGTCCAAAAATGATCCCTTTGACCCCATATAGAGCTGCTTCCCGATCTTCACTTAAATCTATTAAAAAACAAAAATGTTGCACTGATTCTTCTCAAATTTTGTTTGTATATATTTTTGCAAAATACAAGAGACTTTACCAAACATGATCAGGATCGGTCCATTTTTGGACCTAGTCCCTATATAGATATAGCATCCGATATGAACTTTTTCATATCTGCAGCCAAAAAAAATTAATAAAAATCCCACTCAAATTTGGTTTTTGCTTATTTTCTATGTCCAGTTAGTTGGGTCTAAGAAATAGGGTATAGGGTATCGTATAGTCGGTCTAGACCGACTATAATTTTCTTACTTGTTTATTTTTCAATTCAATTTATATATTTGTTAAATATTATTTACATTATTTCATTATGAGAATTAATCTTTTTACACATAAAAATTTATCACAATTTTTCACACTATATACAAAAACCTATTTAATAATTAAATTATTAAGAGTAGAATCTTTAGAATATCTAATCAAATAGCAATGTCAATATTTGAAAGTTTTAAGTTAAAACATATTAATTTATTTTATTTATTTATTTATATTAATTACAATGCAAAGTAAATTTGTATTCTAATGTGGGTCCAGGGATAAGCCGAGTGACAAAGACCATATGGCTGGTGTTTTTGCAGCGACAGACCAAAGCCTCTGGTGAGAATCGAACCCACGACCCCCGCATGATAGGCGAGCACGCTACCTACTCACCTACCGGGGCGCTTAAAAAACATATTAAGTTTAAAGAAATTATGCATAATTATTAAATAAAATAATACAAAATGTAAGCGATTCTTGATCTCACTGAAGTGGCCACTTCAAAGTACGAAATAGAATAAAAAGTAACAAGAAAAAAGAAATGAGTGTAAAGAAATAAGATGTCTCTCAGAGAAGGAGAAGAAGCTGGTCGCATCAAAATATCAAAATTTTATGATATTTGCCCAAGACCAGTATAAAAAAAATTGTTTTTTTTTTTGGTTTTAAAGCAAATCCCAATCATTGGGCCACACACTGGTGTACAAGGTGTAAACACACACTTAGTCCGAGTTCACACAAGCCAACTTTTGTTGCGCAATTTTTGAGTTTGAATGAGAGAGGGAAAGAAGAGTGGTATTTGGTACGGAGTTGCTTGTACTCGGCAACTCGTTTTGTTGTGCAATTCGTAATTATAAACACGAAGTTAGCTGCAGCTTATTATTTGACATTTCTATTTATTCTTTGCTTCGCTGTGAAAAATTATAATTTCATTTATTTTATTTTTTTATTATTTCATTTTTTCTTTGACTTTCATTTTTTCACACAAATAGATTTTTCACTTTGGACCAATAATAAATTATTTTTACACAAGCTAAGAATTTGAATTTGAAAGCAAAGGAAAACGAAAAGTTGCGTCAATAAATTTCTCTGTGTGAACATTAAGGCAACTTTAAAAGAGAATTGAAAAAAAGTTGCGCAACAAAAATTGCCTTGTTTGAACCCAGATTTATTAGATGTTTACAGATCTCCGGTTTTTTTTTTTTTAATTTTAAATTCAGTTTTTATTAAGAAATAGAAAGTAACAATGAAACTTACGTCTAGTCCCGCGAAGCCTTTTGGCTTGTCTGCAGGAATTTAAGCTAATATTTAATTCATTTATTTAATTTAATTCATTGCGAATTTAAGTAGTATTTTTTAATGAGTTTTTTTCTTTTATACTTATTACTAGTGTTAATTATGTTTACTGGCAACATATTTAATACTTTTGGCAAGGTGACAGCTAGGGTACTTTTTCCGTAATTATTGTTGTACCGCTCAATTCTGAATCTTTCTTCGGCACGCAGTCGTGTGTTGTGGTCATGATCGATAGAACGTAAAAAACCTGCTTCGTTGAAAAATTCATTCGCAAGGGTAGAGCAGTAATACTTTTTACGTTGAGTATGCAAAGATCTCTTGCAAGGTTGTCAGAGGTCTGCATAGGATGTTTGTAGTTGTTGTTGTTTATGATGATGTTATTTTCGCTGCTGGCATTGTCGGTGCTGATGATGTTTATAGCATTACTGGCGTTATTATTGCTAATAGTATTATTGATGTTGTTGATGTCGTTTATGTTGTGGTATTTTACATTGGTGTTGTTGAATATGTTTGTGCTATTATATACTGTGTTGTTGGTGTTGAATGTGATATTTATGAAGTTGTTGCAGTTGAAAGTGTTTAGTAATGATAAGTGTTGATTTTTCCATAGGATTTTTAAGAGCCTATTTTGAGTATTCTGCAGTGTTCTGCAGTACGTTGCACTTCCCCAGGCAGTAATTCCGTGCCTTATATATGATTCGGCTAATGAGAAGTACGCTTGTCTTAGTACGCTGAATGTTGAACAGTTACTCAGGTGAAATAGCATATAGGCGGTCCTGCGTATGTTCTTCTGGCGGTCCTCTATGTGAGGTTTCCATTTAAAGTTAAGGTTGACATGGACTCCCAGATATTTATAGGTGTTGACTAGTTCTATAAATTTATTGCATTTATCTTGATTGTTGCTATTATCTCTAATGGTAGTTTTATGTAAGCATTTTATATCGTGGTATTTTAGTATAACGTTAGTGTTTTGAATATGGGGAGGTATTATATGCATCAACTTTGTTTTTGTCCATTAATCCATTATCGTGACACCATTGCGATACAATATCCAATTGACTTTGTATAATTTCAGTTGCAGTGTTAATGTTTTTATGATCAACAATAATGGCTGTGTCGTCTGCATAAGCGAAAGTTGTACTGTTTCTAAGCATGCTCATCATATCGTTTGCATAAATGATATACAGTAATGGGCCCAGTTTTGACCCCTGTGGCACTCCATGACATGAATGAATTTCATCGCTAACGTTATTGTAGCTTTTAACGCGATAGGATCTAAAATTTAAATAATTTTTGAACCAGTTTAGGCTGCTACCACGAATACCATTTCTTTCTAATATTTGTATTGGTTTAGCGTGAGATAGTGTATCAAAAGCTTTGCTAAAGTCAATAAATAAAGCGAGACATTGAGTGTTTTTGTTCAAACAATTATTTATGATCTATATTTATGTTGGTTGGCCAATGTAGTTGTTTATTATATTTATATTTATTTTAGCTAGTAAGGCCTAAAGTTCTTTATGTAATTAAAAATGCATTTAACCCATATTTTCCCAACGTTTCGTGAATGTTATGTTCACTTTATCAAAGGATTCGTCTATTTAAATTAAAAGAAATATATTTAACAACATTGCAAAAACTTTTACCACAAACAATTATGACTTACAGTAAGAAAAAATGTTTTTATTACATTGAACAATAATTTGTTGTAGACAAACATAAAACAGTAAACATGAAAATTATATCAAACACAACTTAAAAATTATATCACAGTTTAATTATAATATTGCAACACAGTAACTGGCATTAATGTTTTGTGTGTCTTCTTTTAAGTTCATCGTCTTTTTTATTTTCTGTTGTATCCTTAACGTCTCTATTGTGAATCTTTTCTTTTCTATTTTTTCTCGATCTAATATTCGTATTTTGTCAAAATCTGCCGTATGATTTGTATTTTTTATATGTTGGGCTAATGCAGTACTTTCTTGTGATTTGTTTATGTCCATTTTATGTTCTGTTATTCTTGTTTCTAATGTTCTTTTTGTAGTACCAATGTAAACCAAATCGCAGCTTTGATCGTTTATTCCTTCACATGATATTTCATAAATAACGTTGCTTTGTTGTTGTTTGTTTATTGGTGTTTTTATGTTTGTAAATATAGAGCTTAAAGTTTTATTAGGCTTGTAAGCAAAACATATGTTTTTCTCCTCTATTGTTTCTTTGATGTTCTGTTTGTCAGTGAGGACTGGGATGTATTTTACACTGTAAAATTGTTTTTTCTCCTTGTCGGTATTAGGGTGGCCAGATGTTTTGTTTTCTATTTTCTTGACTGCATTTGTTATTAAAGTTTTTATAAGATTTTTTGGAAAGCTATTGTTTGTTAAAATTTTGGTTATCGTTTCTATGTTTTTAGAGTGATATTGTGTGTCACTAATATTGTGTACTCTGTCAATAAAGTTTCTGGCAGTATTAATTATTTGGCTCCGTGGTTGTGTTGCATTAAAATTCATGATCCTTCCCGATGAAGTTTCTTTTGCATACCAGTCAAAATCTATTTTATTTCCACTAATACGTAGTTTCGTATCAAGGTATGCAATTCCCATGTTAGTTTGTATTTCGATTGTAAACTGGATTTTACTATGGTATTTGTTTAGAGTCTTCAGGATTTCATCTTTATCGTCAGATTTTATTATGGCTAAAATATCATCTACATATTTTGCTATATATTTTATGTGAATGTTTTTAGTTTCCAATTCCTTGATTGCTTCGTCAAGTAGAGTATCTAGGACTATATCAGCGATGGTTGGTGAAAGGGGGTTACCCATCGGCATACCGAATATTTGTTTAAAAATTTTTTTATCGTATATAAAATAGTTATTGTCTGTAAGACAGAATTTGAATATATTTAAAAACTTAGAACTGGGAATTCTGGTGAAATCTTTTAAAACGTTCCATTTTGCCTTTATGTTGTTTATCGCGGTATGAACTGGGATGTTTGTAAACAGTGATATGACATCGAAAGATACCAGAATTTCCCCGGGGCAGATGTTTACGCTTTTTAACTGTGATTTTAATTGTGATGAATTTTTTATATTGTAGTTAATCGAAATTAAGTTTTTTAAAATTTTTCCCAAGTATTTGGAAAGTTGGTAGCATGGTACTTGCATCGAGGAAACAATTGGTCTCAGAGGGATTCCAGTTTTGTGGATTTTCGGTAGTCCGTAGATTCTTGGGGCTGTTGCCGCTGAACAAAAAAGACGACGTTTTTGCCATGAATCTATATATTCATTTTTGTGCAGGTCCGTTATGATATTATTGTGTCCCTTTGTAGTTTTGATGTTGGGTCGATTCTTAATACGCGATATGTGTTATTGTCATCTAATAATATTTTCATCTTATTTTCGTAATCATTTTTATACATCGCAACCGTTTTATTTCCCTTATCTGCTTGTATTACCATAATGTCACTATGCCTTTTAAGAAATTTTCTCGTCTTCTCAAAAACTGTAAGAATCAGTTTTTCTCTTGGTGTGTTTTTTATCCTTCTGTTAAATTCTGAAATTTTATTCGCTAGCTTAGTTCTGACAATGTCTTTTTCTCTGTCTGTATTGTCCTCTATTGCTTGGATACACTGTTCTACGTCTGCAATTATGTGTAAAGATGAGAAATTAGTTCTGTCTATCGGTATGGCAAATTTTTTTTTTTTAAACAAACAACAACAACAAAGCAACGTTGTTTATGAAATATCATGTAAAGGAATAAACGATCAAAGCTGCGATTTGGTTTACATTGGTACTACAAAAAGAACATTAGAAACAAGAATAACAGAACATAAAATGAACATAAACAAATCAAAAGAAAGTACTGCATTAGCCCAACATATAAAAAATACAAATCATACGGCAGATTTTGACAAAATACGAATATTAGATCGAGAAAAAATAGAAAAGAAAAGATTCACAATAGAGACGTTAAGGATACAACAGAAAATAAAAAAGACGATGAACTTAAAAGAAGACACACAAAACATTAATGCCAGTTACTGTGTTGCAATATTATAATTAAACTGTGATATAATTTTTAAGTTATTTATGAAGTTAGAAAAGTTACCAAGTAATTTATTAATATTTTTTCCTTTTTGGAATCCGAATTGGTTTCGATTAATGATATGATATTTTTCTAGAAACTCGGTAAGTCTTCGTACAACAATTTCTTCGATAACTTTTTCTATTACTGATAGGATGGCTATAGGCTTGTAGTTGTTGTAGTCAGATTTTGTTCCGCTTTTGAAAATTGGTCGGATTAAAGATGTTTTCAGTAGTTGCGGTATGATTGCGCTATCTAGGCTTGAGTTGATAAGGGTTGTAATTATGGGTGTTAAAATACTTGCGTTGTTTTTTAGATATTTTGGTCGTATTCCATCGATTCCAGCACCTTTCTTAATGTTGAGGCTTTTTAAAATATTGTATATTTCTTCTTCGTAAGTATGAGTAAGGTAGATCGAATTTTTTATTATTGTTTCTATGCTTTTTGACGTTTTGATATCGCAATTCTGTATTATTTTATTAACGTTTTCTTTAAAGTTTTGGGCAAATTTTTGCAAAACAGTATCTAAATTTTCATTTTTAAAGATTTTCATGATAGTATCATCGATATTACTTGATTTTTTACCAATAATTTCATTTATTAGCAGCCATGTTGCACGCACATTGTTCCGATTTTGAATAAATTTATATCTATAATAATTATTTTTCGCGTAGTTTATTTTTTTATTCAGTGAATTTCTAAATTTTTTATATTCTATTTCATATTTTTTGTTATTTCTATTGTTTAACCATCTTTTATAGAGTTTATCCCGAGGATCACAATTTTTGATTAATTCATCATTAATCAATGGATTTTTTGATTTTGATTCATATGACTTTTTAAGTTTTCATAAATTGAGCAAAATTGTTCATATATATTTATGTATAAATTATTCGTGTCTGAGTAGTGTTGAATTAAGTTGTTCCAATTTATATTTTTCATATTTTGGTTGACTTTATAATATATTATTTGTGGACCTTCACAAACGTAGGTTTCCACAACCTGATTATTTTCTTCTTCGTACAAACAACAGAAAAGAGAGTAGTGGTCTGATATTGTTGTCGTTATCACTGCTGCTACAGCATGTGAGATGGATTGTTTGTTTTTTATAAACAGATGATCAATGCACGTAGCTGTGTTTCTGTTTACATCGACTCGTGTGCTTTCATTTATCATGCATTGAAATCCATTTGACAATACCATGTCTAGGTATTTAGTTGTTGTGAGGTTTTCGTTTGTTATATCAATGTTAATATCTCCAACTACTATTATCTCTTGGTACACCTGCAACCCTGCTATTGAATTGTCAAAAAGGTCCAATAATTTTCTGAGCTGTAAATCTTTAAAAATAATTAAATTTTTCATCATAATACTCATCATTGTTATAAAAAGGTTCTTCTAAATCATTGGAGTGTTCTACCAAATTGGAGTATTCCGGCTGGAAGCATTTTATCTTTACTTCTGCAATTTTAAATTGGGGTGCTGTTGTAAGCGGTTGGTGTCTCACCATTGGTGTCTCTTATCTGCAAAGCGGGAAGACCTGAAACAAGTATAGTGGTGTCTGGGATCGAATTTCAATCATAAGTTCAACAGGAAATAAAATATTCTACATCTACGATTATTGCCATTTAGTGAGTTCATTACGCAATGCTCTACTTAAAACGGAAATTGTTACAAATCACGGTACGGTAGATATTGAAATATTGAAATCAGTGTACAGAAGAGATCAGGAAAATCTCTTCGTACGTATGCTTAATAAAATTACTGAACAACATTTTTGCCAGAAGAGAACACAAAGTAATACATTTTTACTATCGGCACAATTGTTCAGCCATAGTATGGCTGCAGCAGTTGCAACACAACGTCAGGCGGGATTTTTTCCAAAGGATTTATGGGCGAAAGTTGAGGCGGCAAAATACTTCTTGCAACAAATAAATAAATTAATCGATATCCTTAATGCGAAGGATCGCAAGGATGGTACTACTAATATTAGGCCATTCTATAGGAACAATCATGCTGAAGCTAATTTCATTTTGGTTTTAATTTCTTATTTTAAATCATTCAATTTACTCTATCGTGACCGATATAATTTTATTGATGGTTTTGTCTTAACTCTTAATGGTTTACTTCAGATGAGCGAGCATCTGTTTGTTAAATATCCAGAAATAAATTGCATCCTGTTTTCTAAATTTAATCAGGATGCTTTGGAAAGTTTGTTCAACGAAATAAGTGGTCCTTCACAAAGTACACTTGTTATAAAGGACTTCAAAAACAAACTGCGTCAGTTTATGTTGTTTAACATAATAAATTTCCCAAAAAATTCACCCGAAGTGAATTATGAAGCTTGTCAAGGGGACGCAATGGATATTGATTCAGGAAGTGAAGACTCGATGGATTCCTCAGACGAAAATGTAAACCAAAATAACGAGACACAAACGGTAGAAATGGTAGAGGACGATGTTGCAGTTGGTGGTAGCCCGGAAAGTCTGAGTGTTACAGAACTGGAAACGTTACCGTATTACACAGGATACGTTATACGTAAAATTTTTGAGGAAGGCTACAAATGCGACGAATGTAAAATTATGGCTATAGGAGAACCAGATGAAGCGTCATCATTCTTACGCAATAAAGCCTATAACATCCAACAAATAACTGTTCCATCGATATACTACAACGAGCTTGCTGGATTAATTTTCGTCCATTACTGTAATTTTATGAAGGAAAATTTCAACATTTCAAACCTAAGGCAGAGCATACTTAGCGCAGTACACGCTTCCATATCTACAACAAAATTCAATGAATGGTTAGATGAAAATCATCATTGTTATTTACACCGCCAAGCGTTTCTTGAGTTTTTTATAACTGTTCTGTTACATAAAAGCTGTAACAACCTTCGAAATTATGGAAATTTGGAAGAAATACTTTAGTGAAAATAACATGAGAATTACGGTACGTAAGAGACTATCGACAGAGACCTATTAATTAAAATAACTGTATATGTATGGTATCAGAGAAAATGAAATGCAATGGTTTAAATCATATGTAAGAAGTCAAAAACAAATTACGAGAGTTAATGGCGTTAAATCGGATAAAGTTGATATAAAATTGGAGTGTCAGAAGGTTCTATATTAGGAGCACTATTATTTATAATATATATAAATTATATGCCCAACATTTTTAATAAATCAGAAATAATTCTATGTGCTGATGACGCACTGATCTATGCACAAGGAAATACAGAGGAACAATCTAAAGTATAATACATGTTATCAACAAAATAAACAATTGGCTGAAAGTCCAAAAATTAAAACTAAATGAACAAAAAAGAAAAAATAATAGAACTTGATACGTTGTTTTTTGTCAAAAATATTAAGATGGGCAATGTGAATAAAACAAAACTAATGGAAATTAATAAAAAAAGCGAATAAGTATTTGAAATAAATAACGAAATAATAGAAAAAGTCAATAGTATAAAATATATTGCATTTATAATAGATAAAGAATTGAAACTAAAAAAAAATTATAGAATTTATATGTAAATAAATCGGAAAGAAATTTAAATTTTTAAAAAGAATGAGGAACAAAGTTCCAATAATAACAGCTATAAATATATATAACACAGTGATAAAACCACATTTTTAGTTTGGTTCAAAAGTTTTATATACCTGCTTCAATGAAACACAAATGGTGGATAGATTACAAAATTTACAATATCAAGCAATGCGTACAATATTTAGATGCGACATACATACACCAATACAACACAATAACTAACTTGGTTAAACTGGAAAAGTTAGACATTAATGTAAAAACAAAAAATTTTTTTGTTTTCCAAGGTGCTGTAGAAATTTTTGCCATGAAAACTCCTAAATAAAGAACAGCTTTGTTTGAAGATATAAGTGGGTAAGTTTAAATGTAGCACATATTGCTACTTACCCAAACAATCTAAAGGAAACTTTTATAAAACTTGCTTTACTTAAATATACATAATTCTTTTTTTTTTTCTTAATAATTAACAATGTAGGTACTTTGAAGGAAGACTATAATCGTTTTAAGCAAAAAATTATTTTTGCTAAAGAACAAACGCAATTTCAAATCAACCATCCATTAAAATGCCTCAACATTCCACAAAGACTGGAATTCAACGCGATAAACTTTACACAAAAAATGAAACTGTAAAATACACCGGAATATTTAATGGAGCAGTTAACATACGTTGGGGAATTCCAGCCATATGGCGTTAGAAATACGGGTAACTGATGAGAGTAACAACAAGTGCGATGCAAAAATCCCTATTTTTTAAAGGACTTTAAATATGTTATAGCATACCAATTATTATTAAAAATGAGAGAAATTTTAATGTTTTTAAAAGAAATATTTTTAGATATGTATAAATGCAATAGATCCTTAGGATATATATATTTATTTGTAAAACATCTTCAGATAAATGAAAAGTGTTTTAAATACAACAAATAAATTAAGTAATAATTACCTGATTACCTGATAAATCAAACACAAAATTTGTTTAATTCCATTATTTACTTCTAATATGTATATTTATATTTATACATAAAAATATTATGTTTTTATTTTATTTATAAAATTAACATCGTTTTAATCTCAATATGAATAATTTTATTACTTACTGTTAAGGTATTCATAAAAAAATATATATATTGAAATGTAGTATTAGCATGGTTTAGGCCTATTGGGGATGCAAGCCATGTAAAATAAATTGCAACGCGCTATTTGTAGTACCTCAATGGTGGTGGGGAAATCTACATATTAATAATAATAGAGCACAATTGTTTTTTTTTTACTTTCCTTTATTTTCATACAAACAGCAGTTATACATTTGTACGCCCCAATGGATCAGGTAAATTTTTTGTAATATTAATTTGCCTTTAAAAACGTTTTATAACATTTCTGTTTTTTTTTTCTTATCTTAAGGAAAACCTAATTTTATGGATGCCATTAGTTTCGTCATTGGTGAAAAAAAAGCTTGCGTGTAAAACTTATAAATAATGGTAAACCCGTATCACGTAGTTGGTTGTTATGGTGTTATGTTACGGATTTGCAACGAGCAGCCGCCATTGGTGGTTCCTCTGAATATCGCATTAATGGTGAGCGTCGTTTCCAGTAATACTTACTTGGACAAAATGGAAATGTTGGACATTAAAGTGAAAGTAAAAAATGTCTTGATTTTCCAAGGTGCAGTCGAAAATATTGCCATTAAAACTCCAAAATAAAGGACAACTTTATTTTAACAATTAAGTGGGTAAGTTGAAATATGCCACATATTGATACTTACCCAAAAAATCTAAAGGAAACTTTTAAAAAAGTTCCTTTACTTCAATATACATAATTCGAATCGTTTAAAACAAGAAATTATTTTGGCTGAAGAAGAAACTCATTTTTAAAATCAACCATCTAACACCCATGAACCAAATACCACAAGAACCAAAAAATCAAAAAATTTGAAAATAAACATTTAACAACCAGGAACCAAATACCACAAGAACTAAAAAAAAAATTTAAAAATAAACATTTAACAACCAGGAACCAAATACCACAAGAACTAAAAAAAAAAATTTGAAAATAAACATTTAACAACCAGGAACCAAATACCACAAGAACCAAAAAATCAAAAAATTTTAAATTAAAATTATCTAACAAAATACCACAAGAACTAAAAAAAAAAATTTGAAATAAACATTTAACAACCAGGAACCAAATACCACAAGAACTAAAAAAAAAATTTAAAAATAAACATTTAACAACCAGGAACCAAATACCACAAGAACTAAAAAAAAAATTTGAAAATAAACATTTAACAACCAGGAACCAAATACCACAAGAACTAAAAAAAAAATTTAAAAATAAACATTTAACAACCAGGAACCAAATACCACAAGAACTAAAAAAAAAATTTAAAAATAAACATTTAACAACCAGGAACCAAATACCACAAGAACTAAAAAAAAAATTTGAAAATAAACATTTAACAACCATGAACCAAATACCACAAGAACTAAAAAAAAATTTAAAAATAAACATTTAACAACCAGGAACCAAATACCACAAGAACCAAAAAATTAAACAATTTTAAATTAAAACCATCTAACAAAATACCACAAGTTTAAAGTTTCTTTTGAAGAATATAAGATAAATATTAGATGTGAAGATTAGATTAGTAGATTAGAATATTATTATTAGTGTCAAAAGAACAATCACATCTAGTAGATCGTACTAAAGTGGTTAGCAATTCCATAACATAACAAGATAACATTTCATTATGACAAAGTGAGAGGACGATCATTATTAAAAGCTGCAACTAATAAAAAATTTATTTTGAAGTAGATATCTTCAAGAAGAATACAATTCAATTAGGAGGAACAGGGACAAAAGCTTTAAAATATATGCTTACAAATCTAAAATGGGGTCTGGCTTGGGTATCATCACAATTTGCCAACAATCAATAAAAGCGATGCATATAAACAAAAAATGTGTATTTCTTAAAATATTCTTAAGTAAATAAACTTTAATTTAAATTTTGAAAAAGAAAGAGGATTGATATTTATTATTTACTAGCTACAGAAACATTTTTAGATTCCAAAGCATTTGACCCCGGATCTATATTTTTATCATCGGAATCTACGCTATCATCAGAATCATTTGATGAAAGATCAGATCATCTAACCATAATCCAGGTCTTTTCTTTTTAGCTTTGACTGATTGTTGTGAAGTAGATGACTCATTTTTACGCTTTAAATTAGCGGTACTCGTTAAAGCCTTTCTAAATCTCCTTTTGGATCCAAGTTGCTAAGGTGGGAGTCTTTAAAGTTATAGCTTCAACATCAGTTTGGTGGCTGGGTACATTGTTGTTTTTGTCGCTTTGATATTCTTATTGTCATTTGATGTAAAAATCTAAAAGTTTTCAATTTTCGTATACTGAAGAGTAAGCCTAAAGGTATGCTCTAAGCAAATGAATAATAAGCGAACTTAAACCAAAACATTCTACATTATACACCAAAAAAAAAAAAAAAATAAATAAATCATGCAAAGAACCCCAGAAAAATAATGGAAATATCATCAGAAAATCACGAAGCAAAAAAAGGCACAATGGAACCTAGTGATCTTATACAGTTAATAAAGGATACTATTAATTCAAATCTGGATGAGAAGTTAAAAACGCTCCCAACTAAAGACGATTTCGATGAAATAAAAACGCAAATTTGCAGTATCAATTCTGAAGTTAGTGCTTTGAAATTGGAAAACAAACACCTAAGAGAAGAGATAGTGTTACGAGCCCCAAAGAGCACCAAGATGAATCGGGCCGACTAGCTCATATGCGGTTTCATCAGACGGGTGTGAATCCATCCCATCACCTTGGCCTCAGGGACCTGACAAATTATACAAATATCACTAAACAAAATTTATTAACGAACTCACCACCACATCCAGCGTAGGAGGCAGGTCTTACACCCCAGTTGCCCATCCCAACCGTGATCTCCGTCTCTCCTTCTCTCATCAATGAAGATCCCTAAAACCACCCTTCACCACTTTCACCTTATATCAATGTCCCCCTCCTAAATAAATTTACTCAGACATTTTCTTTATATTTACACTTATTTCAATACATAATCTTTATTTTTATTTAACAATAAAATTTTTATCAAATTATTAAACTCCTCTCTTTTTAATTTAAGTTTACTATATATGCTTGACGTAAGTAAAGAAACAAAATATGTGATTTATAAATTCAATAATATTAAACAACACTAGCAAAAATCTGACGATTATATAATGAACAAATCAAAAAAAGAAAAATACATTTTTTATTTTTAACATACAAGACCTATAGAAACAATATCTAAAACTAAACTAGTACTTTTCAACTCAAGTGCCACTCATATAAATATTACTCTTCGATTTAAAATTCTTTATCTATCTCTTTTTTTTTTAGCTACCGGTTAATATATTTTTTTTTTTATTTCCTATATAGATATCACATTCGGTCTGCAAAGGTCTACACTTACTCTAACGAAAACCCTATCTTGAAGGAGCTCCCTAAAGCTGGTTGTTTCGCAGATAAGCTTTTATACTTTTGCCGTTTTTCTTTTTTTTTTTATTTTATATTTATATACCAATAAAAATTGACTATGTGTGATCTATATATAATGGTTTTTCATATATATGGACATTCACCGGATATAGTTTTTTTCTTCTTTTATATACGTAGCACTTCGGTTGGTACCGCACTACTTATAACTAAACTTAAATAACATGCACTAAATATACTTAATTTTACAATATTTGATTTCCTCTTTCCATATATTTTTATTTTTTTTTTTTTTTTTTAACAATTTCCTTTTCAGTTCCTGGGTTTATTTTCTTAAAGGTTAAAAATTTATTCTTTTTGTTTTACAACGGTTTGCCGGATATTTTACTTAACTTTTTCTATTCTTGGTAAATATTAATGTATTGCTTTCAACATTCAAATTTTCTCATTAACGCCTTTTTTTTCTTTTAAATACTTTCCACGCCACCTTATTGGTTTAATTATGGTTCTCTTGGTTACTTTCAATCTTCACAGACTACACTTGTGAAACTTAGGCTAAGGTTACCTGTTTTCCGGGATACTTTACTTTTATTTTGGGCAGTTATAGGATATCTTGCTGGGATACCGGTCTCCACTTTCCCTCTCAACCATCTGGTCCTGTTCCAGTTGGAAGCCAATACCCCACTATTAAATAATGTAAATGTTCAACACTATCCTTAATACATAATACCCCACAGATTCAAACTTACGTTTTCTTTTATTTCCTCTCACTATATTTATACAGGGAACCTATAATAGCCTTTGCTGTCGCCGGTAGCCTTTCCTCACTCCTGCAACGACCTTCAAGGAGACTTTATTTTAACCATCCTTTAAATATCACCTTATTTTAAATATTACTCACTTTGGTACGTTTGTTTATCTTGTTTTATTACGTATTGTTTTCACTTTAATTGGTATTTCTATATATAGTCTTTTTTTATTTTTCACCCCACACAGGACTTCAATTTTTTTATTTTATTTTAAACACAAATTTTCTGTAGTTCCGCCTTAGTTCTTTTTAATACTTAGCTGATCGGCGCCTTAATTAGCAATGCCTTTCAAAAGATGGCTAAGTTTAGCTTTACCCCACAAACTAGTTTGACTTTCCAATCTTTTCTCTAAACTCGTTTGACAACTTTCTCTTACTCTGTCTAATTTCTACGGCTATCCTTTTTCCTTTTCGAATAATCTAGATTGTTCTATACTTTCCCTCCTTTTTCCTTTTTTTTTTTTCGGTCACAGACACTAACCATAATATCTATTTTCAATATAGAACGCAAAAATCAAAACGAATCGTAATTTCATTCATAACCGTATTTTCGTTTTCTTTTAGTGTACTACACCGTCTGGCAACGCTATTTACACAGAATCCACAAGCCGATGTGACACCTGTGTGTTAAAGTTTATCTGTGGCTTTTGTATCAAACCACGAAAATTTAATGAAACGTGAAAACAAACAAAAGAAACTTACCAAGCTAAAACAAAAATATTAGTGAACCAAAATATTCTTAAAACAACATAAACGGATTAACCAAAAAAAAAAAACATGCCAAACAAAAAAAAAAACAATAGTTACAAAATAAATAAAGGAACCGACACATTGCTCCACGCGGCAGCGATCAAACTAAAAGGTAAGCAACAAAACTCTTATTTTCCAATTGTACATTTCTGCGTACAATATAATATTCTCATATATTTATATTTATAGCAGATGTCTCTACAAAAGACTGCCGGTGTACCATATAAAATGTGGAAATTAAAAATAGTCCATAACGTTTACGCTATCGAGGTATTAGTTCCTCTTAAACATAAAGACCCGGAGGCTATATATACAAAAAAAAACCCCCGGAAAGTTTCCTTTCCTCCGATTTAGATCTACGCAATACTAAAGTTAATTTTTTTTCTTGCAGGGCGACCGACATCATCACCCAGACCCACCGCAACAATAGCCAGAGTAAAAAAGGAAAACGTTGATAGCAAAAAAGATATAATCTGGCTACAAAATCAAATAAAACCTAATAAACTATTTATTAATGGAAAGGTTTACATGCGACAAAATACCCAAATAAAGAGGTAGATTGTATTTTTAAAGAACAACTAAAAATTAATATCAATATAATAAGTGTTCGGAAAATTTTTGAGAGAAAGGAAAAGATGGCGGTGATAGTAGAACTGGAATCGTCTAAAGATATAGAGGAAGTATTTAAAAATACAAGAAAGCTTGCAGGCACAACTATTTCTATAGAGAGGTATATGATACCGAACAAACAAGCACACAAAAAAGCATTTTTTATATTAAAAAAAAAAAAAAAAATACTGGATATAAGCAAGGATCATAAAGTTATTGTTAGAGAAGGCAGAATGAAAGTTAATGAACAATGGTTTAGATGGAACAGAGAAAACAAACTTGTATCTGGTAACACTGATGGAAGAAGTAAACTGCTGAAAATTTACGGAGATAACATAAATTCGCTAAATTTCGAATACGATGACATTATGCAACAACCAAACACAAAAAACTAAATGCTGTCTGTCGAACAGAAAAAAATTACGGTTACAATACAAATGAACAAAATGCAACAACACTTATGGAAGAAAATATATTAAATATAAGAAAAATATATTACATAAGTGGTCTTGAAAATAAATATCTTTATCCGTCTTTTTTTACTTATATAAAAAACGCAGAAATCTTTATATTACTTGAAACTCATTTAGAAGAAGACAAATTTGAAAGTGTAAGAAAATATTTTACAGGGTTTGACCTAAATTTCGAAGCGGCAAAAAGAAATCATCGATTCGGGGTAGAAATTGGAGGCTGTGTGTGTGGTATAAGTAAAAAACTTTCAGAATTAGGGACAACATATGAAAATAGTATGGAATCGGATGTAATACTGCTTAAATTTCGCACCAATACTACCATTTTTACACTAGTACCTATATATTTTAGACCTGCAAGCTGGAATATAGATTTCAACAACATGCAAGCACTTTTTCAAAACAAAAATATCATTAATCCAATCATATTAGGGGGATTTAAATGTGAGAATTGGAGAAATTAATCAGGAAATGATTGACTTCTATAAAAATACTTTTAGTTGCGGATATGATGTAAGAAGATCTAAAGACAAAACTGAAAATAAGAAAGGTCGGCAGTTAGTAGAGTTTTGTACGGAGAATAATTTATTAATTTTGAATGGCAGAAGGAAACTTAACATATGTAAGCTCTATAGGAGAATCAGTGAATGATATCTGTGCTGCATCACAAGAAATTTTATACTGTGTAGAAGAATCCTCAATTGTAGACAAAATATGGTCCGACCACTTTCCAATTATGTTAATGATGAAAATAAACAGTACAAACGAAGCTGCAATTAAGCTACGCCTGTTGCCGAAGTTGCTTTGGAAAAATTGTGATAAAGATCAATTTAAAAGGAAGCTCAACGATAATCTTGAAGCCATAATACCCAGAGAAACAACCTTGAATGAACTGTGCGAAGTTATAAAAAAATCTACATCAGTTACCAAAAATATAATTTCGTTTCAACCTAAAAACAAATGGTATAACAATAAATGTAACACCGCTAGACAGAAATCTTTTGAATGGCTTCAAAAATACAGAATTACGAAAAACACAGGGAATAAAGAAATGTACATTAAGGCGCGGAAAAAATACAAAGCCGTCTGTAGTACAAGTAAAATTGATTACTACCAACAGCTTGCAACTAAAATTAATAGAATATCTGATACTAAGCATTGGTGGAAACTGGTTAAAGAAATCTGAAATCGCCAATACCAAATTTGTTCCAATGTTTCTGTATCAACCTTTAAACAGTATTTTGAAAATTTGTTAAACCCGCCACAAACCGAAATACATATGCACTATGCGCCAATTTATATAGAAGATTGCTTTATTAGATAGTCCTTTAACAATAAGCGAAGTTAAAAGCATGCCGATTAAAGTAAAAATAAACAAAGCACCAGGTGAGGATCGAGTGCCCTACGAATTTTTTATAAATGCAACAACTCAACTGTATACAAGTAAAACACTTGGTTGTTTTTTTTTTAATTGAAAGTTTATTATCATCAGCACTATGTGCTTTTTGATTCTTAATACTAAAAATGAATTTGATTTTTATTGCTTCGATCCAAAAAGACAAAAAGAACTGCTTTTATTTCTACATTATTATTATTTTTAAAGGCAACCAACAATTAGAATTTGCTGACTTTTAGAATGTGCCAAAATTAATGAAATTGCCAAACTGCCTGACACCGCTGCTTTGACCATACGATTTATGCATTTATGAAAATGCTGAAAAATTTATTTGACCCAAAAAAATATAATTCAGAAAAGGTAAACTATTTTGCAACTAATTCAGAAAATTTGAGTTGCTAAGGAACGAATACGGAAATATTGGTGTAAATTTAATTATGTTGAAATGTTGGGTGCGACGTGCCTTAACTGCTCCCCCCTTGAGATCCAGACGTCCCCGGCTGGTCGTAATTATTGAGGATATTACTTATTTCGATTTTACGGTTCCTCTTGGCTACAAAGTATGCAGCTCAAAGTGCCAAAATCAGGGCAAAAAGAGAAGCGGAGATATAACAAGTTCCTCTGACTTTGGAATGCAAATGGGAAATATGGTCCATATTTTTAATATTTAGCTCGTGCAAGTATGGGAGTGATAGAATGGAGGTATGATCAGCAAGACTGACAGAGTGAGCTATGGGAGTTTCCGGACTTTTGAAAGCAATTTTGCGGAGATTTTCGAACTTTGTAGAATTAATAAATATTTCACTCTCGAAAGTTACTAGAAAAGTCCCTTTTTGGACGATTGTGGTTTCATTTCTCTCCATTAGTTTAAAAGATTGGTCATTGATAATGACGATCCAATCATCGATTTCTGAGATGAATGGCATGTTATGAGCCGAAAGAGTATCGCAAGTAACCGTGTAGTTATTTAGCAAGTCATTAAGACATGAGTTGTTTCCATAGTTTAGTTCTTGGCAAAATGAAATTGTTGATTTCCTTTTACAATTCGTCAAAATCGAATATTTAGAATCACATTTTACAACATTTTTACTTTCGAAAATGGAAGTGAATCTTAATTATTTTATATTACTTAAATACTTTGACAAATTAGCCATTTTATTGGCTGTTTAATTCTTACAAAAAAATAAACATGTTGAAAATTGAAGCTGCAGCGGCAAAGTGTTGAATCCTTAAAAGCCTTTTCCGGAGAAAGTTGAAGTTGATTTCGGCCGTTGAAGTGATTTTCGGTCTTCTTTATTGGTAAAGATGATTTATATTTGATTTGATTTGTCTTTTGGTATATATGATTACGTTGGTTTTTTTGAATATGTGTGGCACTTCTGACTGCATTTTCATTAACCTTGTGCACTTTTTGCTATATTATGTTTCTTCTCAGGTTTGAAAGTTTTATTTATTTCATTATTTTTCACAACGTTTTTGTGCTTTTGCGAACAACTTTTTACTTTTTTAGAAATAATTTATTATTCTTAGGTTCAATATTTCTTATGAATTTTGTTTTAATTTATTTATTTCTATAATGATAGTCACTGCTTCACTATGTGAACTTATTCAATAAGATTTACCTTCTATGAAGATTGTCACTTTTTCACACTATGGTGAACCGTTTTTTTGATCCTTAAAAGGATATCACGTTGGGCGCCAGTAAAACACTTGTTTTTTTTTTTAATTGAAAGTTTATTATCATCAGCACTATGTGCTTTTTGTTTCTTAATACTATAAATGAATTTGATTTTTATTGCTTCGATCCAAAAAGACAAAAAGAACTGCTTTTATTTCTACATTATTATTATTTTTAAAGGCAACCAACAATTAGAATTTGCTGACTTTTAGAATGTGCAAAAATTAATGAAATTGCCAAACTACCTGACACCGCTGCTTTGACCATACGATTTTTGCATTTATGAAAATGCTGCAAAATTTATTTGACCCAAAAAAATATAATTCAGACAAAAGGTAAACTATTTTGCAAATAATTCAGAAAATTTGAGTTGCTAAGGAACGAATACGGAAATATTGGTGTAAATTTAATTATGTTGAAATGTTGGGGGCGACGTGCCTTAACTTACACAATTGCTTAAAGTTTACAATAATGTCTTCACAAGCAACCAGGTAGATGACTCTTTTACAAAAACTATAGTTTTTCCCATACTCAAGAAAGGGGATCCCAGTCAGCCGGCTAATTACAGAGGTATTTCCTTTATGAATTGCGCTGTTAAGATAATGATGGGCATCTTAAATGAAATATTGTTTAACTGGATAGACTACAAACAGGTACTTACTGAATATCAAGCCGGTTTTCGTAGGAATTATTCCACGGTAGATAACAGTTATAATATATCTGCCATTGTGTCTTTGAAGCTAGCTGAAAAAAAAATAAGGTTTATGCATTTTTTTGTGGACTTTAAAGCTGCATTTGATAGTGTCTCAAGAAAAGCTTTGGTTTACAAACTCTTTAAGATGGGAGTGTCATACAAATTTGTCCGGTTTATAGAAAAAATATACAACAATACACAATCTGCTGTGTGGACTGGTGAAGAATTTTCCGAGTATTTTGAAACGAGATCTGGTGTTAAACAAGGGTGTCTATTGTCGCCGTTACTTTTCCCTCTATACGTTAATGATCTTCATGAAGTTTTGGAAGGTGGACTTATGGTTGAAAATATAAACATTCGACTTTTACTTTATGCCGACGATATAGTAGTCATCTTGGCCTACGATATTAATGTATTGCAAAAAATGATACAAAATCTTGAAAATTACTGCAATATGTGGAATCTGGAAATGAACTTAAGCAAATCTGAAATTCTCGTGTTTAGAAAGGGAGGACGAATAAGTCAGCAAGAAAAATGGTTTTATAAAGGAGAACAGGTTAAAATTTCATCCGAATATAATTAGTTGGGAGTTGTTTTTACCTCGAAGCTCAAGTTTCATAAGCATGTAGAAAAAAGGAATATGCAAGCAAAAAGTGCAATAAATACCACATGGCAAAGTTTTATTGGAAAACAATAAATCAATTTGAGAATGAAGTGGAAGTTATATCTTGCAGTGTGCAAAGCAATTCAAGCATATGCAGCTCAGGTATTGGGATTCGGATATTTTGAAGAAGTAAATAAGCTTCAACGATATTTCATGAAGAAAATTTTAAATGTACCCAGCTTTACTCCAAATTATATTCTTATGTTAGAAACTGCTGCGGAAGATAGCCACATTTATACTTTGGGGTAACACTTGAAGTATATAGGCAAAACAATGTACCTTTATGCAGTAAACAGGTTACCGCATAAGCTATAATTAATATTATTACGCCGTAACGTTTTCTGGGTAAACGAATTGAAATCGAAAGCTATTTCATTAAACATTCAATGGCCAGAAATGAATTCAACGGAGGTACAATGGAACAGCTTTAGTATGGCGTTACTAACTTGAAAAGAAAAACTTTGAATGAAAGATTACAAAGAAAAAACGAAACCACCACAAGATTATACAAATTTCTGAATTTCGAGAGAGGAAACCATTATTTTGAAGACAATTTCAGTACCAATAAAATCACATGGTTATTTAAAGCACGCAGTGGGCTTATTGCACTGAACTACAACAGATTTGGTGCAGCATCAGCTGGAAAACTTCCAACATTTTCTGGGGACTTGTCCAGTACTCAAAGAATTCCGACTTGCAATTTTCCATAAACCAAATTTAATAGAGGAGGAGATGATTAATATACTGAATGGTCAAGATGAGGAAGACTGGGGCAACTTAGTAAAATATCTAAAAACTGCCTTAAAGTATCGAAATTTTTTGATTAATGAATTTAACTAAATAACCAATATTGTTAAAACATATTTTTGTTTTTTTTTATTTTTTTTTTATTTATATTTTCTTTGTATGCAAAAATTTTGATAGAGATAATTGTGATCATTCGACAGACGTTTTTTTTTCTAAAAAAATATGTCGTTAAATATATTTAACTTTCTTGTTTTTATATAATAATAGTATATATAAATATAATAATAATATCTTTATTATTATAAATATAATCAATTACAAAATTTTTATATTAAAACAAATATTGTAATACCAAATTGTTATATAATATAATTCAATAAAGAAAGAATCTAATCTAAAATCTTATCTCTTGTTTCTTTTTATTGTGTTTATGATGTCGTCAAACTCAGTTATAAAAGCTGTAACATTTAGAGATGGTGGATGATATATTGAGAGAAGGGAAAGAGTATTATTGTTGATGTTTATGTTTACATGTAGGGATTCAAATGAAAGTGTTGTTGTAGAGATTTTTTTTTATAAGTTATATGTTCCTTAATGTATATAGCAATACCTCCTCCTACCCTTTTCTTTCCTTGTTCATTGGATCTATTTAAAAAAATTGAGTTAAAACCACGAATATTATAAAGGTTGTTCTCATCATTACTTATATTTGTCTCCACGAATATTATGATTTTGATTTTGTTTATTATGTTTTGTACGCTTCACAGTGGGGTTTTTGATACCAAAAGTGGGAATTAATTCGAGGTAACTTTCCCTGTTTCTAATTTTAACCTTTTTCAGTCAAATTCACTTTAAGAAGTAAAACTAATCAATTTTTTTTAATAATATTCAGTACAAATTTTATTTATTTTCCATTAATTTTTTAAAACATACCTTAAATATTGCTAAAAATTGCAATATTTCCAAAAAAATAAAAAGAATAATATTTATTCACACATTTCTATTCCTTGTCCGATTCTTTATCATCATCAGCATCAATTATTATCATCATCATTATCACTATAATTAGTATAGGTAGCATTATCATCATTATTGGCATCTTCTTCACCATCGAGATTTGATTCAAATATTAACAATTGAATTGCTTCCATAGGGAAATTATGGGTTTTTTCTTTTTAAATTTTCTCATATTTGAGATTACTGGATCTGAAGTAACTAATAGTCTTTTGTATATCTTCTTTTGATTCTTGTCTAGAACATTTTCGCGAAAAATGCTTCCTAAAATTTTTGAAATCTTTGTTTCGAGCTTCTTGTGCTTCTTCCGTCAACTGTCCAATTGGTAGTAAAGCGTAGTCCACGGATCAAAAATTTATGGATAGTTGGGAAGATAATACCAGGAATACAGTTGTACAAAATACCTTGCGGTATCAAGAGCGAAATCTCGAAAGGCATTAGTGTTTATTTGAAAACCACTAGAAACGGTAACCATAATTGAATGCAGTTGTATTATCAATTTTGCACTTAATTTTGTAATTTGCGCTGAAATGTCCGAATTTTGAAAGAAGCGCCGAGCTGTGTTGCCGTCATTCGAATTTCCAAAGCCAGGTTTCGGATGATCAATAATAAAACCAGTTTTATTTTTGAACTCCTCTTGAATACGTGCTTTATTTTTTGCAACAACTTGTTTTTCGATGTCCGATCTAGCTTGCAATTTCTTTATGCCAAATGGAGCAGGCATTCAAAAAATCTGATCCATCCACGCAGAATCGACAAACCGAACTCCAATTTTTCTGTTTTTACTTGCAAAGAAGTCATTTTGTCAATGCTATTCAATTCTTTGGAAGTAGCATCACATAAAAAGCATTTTTGTGTACTAGTAGTTTCTGGGAGTGCATTACAAATTTTTCCATCAATCATGGATAGGACCAACTTATGATTGACTTTCAAGCGTTTATCTCCATAAGAAATGTAAGACCCTTCAAGGTTTTTTATTTCCTGATCCACTCTATATTTTTCGTTCTTAGCAACAATCGTAGTTTCTTTTATAAATTCCACTTTCAATGGCCTACAATATCTAGGAGATGCTGGACGAGGATTTTGCCATATGATTATGCTGTTGCACATTAATTTTATTGGCACGATTGATGTAATAAAAACCGATGAGTCAGTAGCATTCGGATCGTGGAATGCTTGCTTATTAGGTGTGTGACCAGAGCTACCATCAAAGCCCCATTTTGTTATAAGACAGAAACTGTTTAACTCATCATCCTTTAATACATCAATTATACTGTTTTTGAGTGATATAATGAGCTCTACGGTATGGTCCAAAAGAGCCTGTAAACTTATTTTTTTCTGAAGTTTCACAAATCGTAAGGCACTCATTTTTTTTCATATTTATTTATTGGATCTTCACAAAATTTAAGTGAACTAACAATAAGTATTCAAATCTTAAAACTAAATATTGACATTAAATCCAGCCAGTGCCAGACAAAACTTCAAGGGCTCAGCGATTAAATGTGATCAGGAGCATTTATACCAATTTTATTGTACCAAGTCTGCCGTCCAGTCTTCTAAGTCGTAGATGGCCACGATTATTTAATAAATTCCGAGCAAGTGTATTAGAGTGTGTTTCAAGTCTTTTCATATATCTTCCGCAGTATTTTTTGATCTCACTTTTGATAAGTGGGACGTACAGATCCTTATGTATGTTAGAATTTCTCACGTACCAGGGTGCATTTGTGATCAGTCTTAACAGACTGTTTTGTCTTCTTTGTATTTTTTAACATTGGAAGCCGAGGCAGTTCCCCATAGCTGAATACCATAGCTCCATATGGGTTCTATAATCGTGTTGTAAATCTGTAATTTACAGTCTAAGCAAAGTTTAGAGTTTCTACCTATAAGCCATGTTAGTTGTACAGTTTTCAATTTCATTTGGGTAATTTTAGCATCTATATGAGTTTTCCATGTAATTCGACGGTCAAGATGAATGCCCAGATATTAAACATGTGTGTTCTGGGGTATATTATGATCATTAATATGAACTGTTGGACAAGATTCCCTTCGTAAGGTAAACGTAATATGAATGCATTTTTGTTCATTTACTTTAATTTTCCATTTCTCTAACCAAGCTTCTAACTGAGAGATGTTAGTTTGTAATCTTTGAGACGCTATTGTTGGGTTCTCATGAACACTTAAGATTGCCGTGTCATCAGCAAAAGTAGAAGTGTGGGTATAAACATTTGTTGGTAAATCTGAAGTATAGAGTAAATACAATAATGGCCCCAAAATACTGCCCTGTGGAACTCCGGCATTTATATTTTGTGGGGTGCTTATAAAACTATTTTCTTTAACAGTAAACTGCCTGCCTTTGATGTAGCTTTCTAAGAGTGGTGGTAGCAAGCGTTTAATTTTAAAGAGTAAACCCTCATGCCAAACTTTGTCAAATGCTTGTGAAACATCGATAAAAAGGGCAGAGCAGTATTTCTTTTCTTCAAAAGCATTTCTGATAACAGTAACCAGCCTGTGTACTTGCTCAATGGTGCTGTGCTGTTTTCTAAACTTGTGAATATGATGGAAATCTTTCATGAACGGAAACACTGATAATATTATATGGATGTCGTGACAACTTGGATTCAACCAAAACAGCCAATGCCCTCTCTAGACATTTGGGTCACTGTAGGTTTTGAAAAACTTTCGTAAAATTTGTCAACATCAGATGGTGAAGTGGTTGCTATTTCTTTGACCATTTTTGAAGCTTTTAATTTACCATCTGCCCTCAGACTCATTTGTGTCGCGTGTGCCAACAAGGATGAAGGAATAGTTTTCTTCAAAGCGATGGTCTTCTTGTTTTTGCTTCGTTCACCACAATCTTCGAAATCAAGCTCCTTTCTACCACGTTTAACACCATTCGAAAAGAATGAAGCCCAGCGAGTCCTGAATTGAAAACAAAAAGCATTCATCGTTTCATTGAAAACTTTTATATTATGTTCGGTTGGCAATAAACGTTTCAGCATTAAGAAAGGTCAATTGTAAATGGATATTTTCACAATCCGACTTCATCATTATTTCAAAAAGCTCTCGTCGAGAAATAAAAATCGTATTCGAGGATGTGCCTATGATTAAATAAATACGGTCCTATGATTTTATACAAAACTTAAAAAAATACGAAGAACGATTACACTTAGTGCACAAATCACAACAAGTAAAACCTATTTTTATTTGCTTTTATGACATAAAGAACTACCTGAAAACGTTTATTATTGTTTAAAATTGTTATTGTTATTGTTTTCCCTTCTTTTTTTTAATATGTTTTTATCTACTCTAATTTAATAATTAAATGCAAGCTCTCATGAAAACAAAAGCAATAATAACACTAATGTTTGTATTGCTTTTCATAAAAAGTTGATTTTTTATATGTAGGTGCAACAATATATTTAAATTTTATTTTAAATGTGCAAGAAAGTGCAGACAAATTTTTCATAAATATTTTCTTAATTTGGCTTTATTCACAACTATTTATCGACATATTTCCCGAAATCCACTAATTTATAGGCTTACGCGTGAAAATTAATTAAAAATAATAACACAAATTACACATAAAAACAAAAAACATAAATTAATCTTAGTAACCTGAGGTTGGAGGTTCCATTAAAATATTTCTAATTATCACTTTAGAAAATACTCAAAACTAATTTTTAAAACACCAAAAGTTGAAATTTATATTGCACGCGAGGAAAACGTCAAATAACTCAAACTTCAAATTGTATATTGACATAACGGTAGTTGTCAAAAACAAAATTTTTGCACTAGTGATGTGGAATGTTGTGTACTTTTACCGCCTACAAAAATTTATTCGGTTCCCCTAAATTTAATTTTGCAATTAATTCCCATTTTTGGTATCAAAAACCTCACAGTGCGCTGGTCAGAAAAGAAGTAAAATTAGTACGGAGTGGTCGAATATTCATATATATTAATGAGAAGGGATAACTCAAAAGTTTTTTGTTTATTTGGTTAAAGTTATTTAATGTTGATTTTGGTTATTATTAATTTTTTATAAAAAAAAAAGGTAAAAACAGCAATAGAAAAATGTTTTTATATTAAAGAAAACTGTATTTATGTTTTGTTTGTTTAAATACAATAAAAAAAAAGTTTTTGTTGATTTTTTAAATTGCTGGAGTGATGCATTCAATGTCGGCTGCATTGTTGATGATAATAGCCGGTGAATTTTCTATTTTCCGGGCAAAAATACTACCATTGCGGACCCATACAAATTTCCACTTGCATTCTTTGGCTTTGGTTTTTGCTAACCAAAGTAGTCGCCGGTTGTTTGCTGTTAGGTGGTCATTTACGTATATGTAGTTATACCCTATACCACTATGTGGTTTGGGTATAATGACTTTGTGCTGCTGTTTGTAACAACCAAAAATATTTGACCTAGACCCATCTTTAATTATACCGATCGAATCAGAATCACTTTCTGAGTTGATTTAACAATGTCCGTCCGTCTGTGTGTCCATGTAAAGCTTGTAATCAAACTGCAGGTCGCAAATATGAATATATTTTGATGAAATTTGGTATATAAGCTTTTATCGGCCATGGGATGAACGCTATTGAAATTGGTGAGAATCGGTCCATGTTCAGACCTAGCCCCCATACAAATTACCCATATGAAATCGAGATAAATTGCCATAAGATCCAAATTGTCATATAGATCTTACTCAAATTGGGTTTGTATGCGTTCATTACATCCACTAATGAGTAGTCCAAAAATGATCCCTTTGACCCCATATAGAGCTGCTTCCCGATCTTCAGTTAAATCTATTAAAAAACAAAAATATTGCACTGATTCTTCTCAAATTTTGTTTGTACATATTTTTGCAAAATACAAGAGACTTTACCAAACATGATCAGGATCGGTCCATTTTTGGACCTAGTCCCTTTATAGATATAGCATCCGATATTAACTTTTTCATATCTGCAGCCAAAAAAATTAATAAAAATCGCACTCAAATTTGGTTTATTCTTATTTTCTATATCGAAGTAGTTGGACCGAAAGATAGGGTCTCTAAACCATGGTATAGGGTATCATATAGTCGGTCTAGACCGACTATAATTTTCTTACTTGTTTTTGTTTTTATTTGTGTCTGTTGGATTATTGTTATTGTTCCCGCTGGTGTTGTTGTCCTTTTCACCATTTAGGATATTGGCGTTGACTCTATGAGCACGTATTTTTTTCATAAGTTCTCTTATTTTATTAAGGGTTGAGAGCTGTATTATTATTTTATTCTCATTATTTTTTAGACGATAAGCACTATTGACAAATGAGCTGCAAATATCGACAGATAACTGCATCTGCATCTGCAGGCATCTCTTTAGGCACGACGTTGTTTATTTCAATGTTATTAGCGATGGCTTGCTGTTTTAATTTGTTTATACGTATGTCCATTTCGTTAATTTGTTTTGTGCTTTCTATGTTTTTTTCGTGGAGTTCACCAACTTGTGCTGCTAGATTTGTTAGGGTGCTTGTTATTGTTGACAGTGCATTATTATTTCTTCATGTGTTTTTGTTTGTGATGAGTCTAATTTTGTGGCTATTTGGCTCATCGTTATTTTCATTTCGTTCATGTTAGATTGAGTTGATAACCTCTAAAGAGAGAGAATCTTTAAAACGTTTGACGCTCTCCTCCTTACTAGAGTCATCGCCTCGATCGACATCATCGTCTCGCTGTTGTTTTTGTTTATTTTTCTTTTCAAATGGCATGGCTTGATTAGGTTGTTTATTGCCCTTACATATATGACATATCCATGCAGCTCTTCGTTCGGCATGCATATATAAATGTTTTTTCTGACAAACTTGAACAGGGAGTATAATGAAGAATAGTATTACAGCTATAACATTTTACGATGTCTCCCGATGTTGGAAGATTTTTTTGCATGTTCCACACAGAGAGCTTTGTTGCAAATCACTCATTTTTATTAGGATTTTTTTCTTTAGTTTTAAGTTTTAAGAAAATTTTAAGTATTGGATATAATTTGATTTTATTTTCCTTTTTTATTAGAAAATTGGATCTGTTTTTTATAATTTTTTTATACCAATGTCTTGCAAAAATAAATGTCTATTTAATTGTAATTGTTTTATTATTTGATTTTATGTAACACCACTGAAATATCGGTTTTGATTAGAGCGACACTATAAACACGTCCGTTTTGTAGCAATGAATACTTAGCAAATGATGAATACTGTGATCGGACTCACATGATTTTTTTTGTAAACGTTGTGCTGTGCGGACGTGTTTTTAATTTGGTCCTACAAAAATCGAATGTTACTAAGTTAAAGTGATTTAAAACAAATAAAAATTGCGAAAAGACGCTAAAAGTTATACTTAATATTAAATGAAGCCTAAATTTTGTCAGAAAAATCTTTTTAAGAAAACAAATAACCAGAAAAATAAAACCAAAGAAAAATAAATAAACAAATTTCTAAATACAAAAGCTCTTTACTTAAATAAATACAATGCCAATAGAGCGTTCTCCACCAGATTTAACAGTGCAAAATCTAACAACAAAAGATGTTATTTCACCCTCGCAAATTGCATCACCGTCTAACTACATAATAAACTCTCTCTCTGCGCATGTGCAAACAACACCTCTCTCATTGAGTTCTCAATGCACAACTCCAACATTAACAAATTCATCAAAAAATAATTTGTCTTTCCCCTTACCTCAACCCACGGAGCCTTCTACTTACTTAGCTAGTGCAAATACTTGTCCAACAGTAACAACTCAATCATGTTCAACTACTACTACTATTACAACATCATCAAACTCTATATCCAAACCAATCATGTCAGTATGTAATTCACTCTTTACTATTACTCCTACCAATACACCGAATATTATTACACAAACCAACATTAATAAAGAGCAAGCATACAAAGCTCTTAAAAATTCTCTTACACTGAATAAACAAACAACTGATCTTACTACAAGTGAGTCGGTAATGGTCGCCTCAAAAGGTGCTATACCTAAAACAACCAAAGTAGATTTAATAAAAGATAATAACAAAACATTAAAAGGGATTGATCGATATTTTTTAATAACAAAGCGGAAGCGTAGCCCTAACTCGTCCAAAAATAATCCCACTCCGAAACAAACAAAAAAAGCTGATACTACTCAAACGATGAGCCAAAATCGTTTTTCTTTGTTATCTAATAATGATGTCGAAGAAGATGCAGATGAAATTGTTAAACAGCACAAGCCCCCGGCCATTTTCTTACGCGAGCAAAACTCTAACCTTTTAGTAAATTCTTTGACAGAAACAGTCGGAAAAGATAATTTTTTTGTTGAATCGCTGCGTAGAGGAAACGTTCTTGAAACGAAAATTCAGACTTTTACAGAAACTAATTACCGCAAACTTGTTTATTATCTCGATTTAGAAAAAAAAAATTATTATACTCACCAGCTGAAAAGTTCGAAAGGTTTATCAATCGTATCAATCGTCATAAAAGGTATCGAAAGCAACATCCCTACAAGCGAAATCACAAATGCCATAGAAAATGAAGGCTACAAGGTAAAATCTGTTCACAACATAAAAAATAAGGATAAAATACCGCAACCACTCTTCAGAGTTGAAATTGCCTTTGAATCCAGCAAATTAAAAAGAAACGAGCCACATCCAATTTACAATCTTCGTTATCTTCTTCACCGAAGAATTACTGTAGAAGAACCATGCAAACGTAAAGACCCACCTCAATGCTTAAACTGCCAGGAATTCGGTCACACCAAAAGCTATTGCAAGCTCCCAGCAGTATGTGTAATCTGTGGTGATATCCATAAAACGTCCGAATGCATAAAACCGAAAAACGACCGAAAAAATAAAAAATGTAGCAACTGTGGTGGTAACCACACTGCAAATTATAGGGGATGTCCAGTCTTTATACAGATCAAGAAAAACGCTCCTAATAAACCCGCTTATCGGCGCTTCCAGCCAAATGTTCTCCCAAATTTTGACAACAATAATAACATCTCCTCACAACATGGACCCTCTGATCAAACTAATAACAACTACGCCAGTTACACTGCCAACCCTCTTCCTATTCTTACTAATAACATGTCGTATGCTCAAGCCGCTCAATCCAGTAGTATTCATTTTGAAAGACTGGGTTCTCATAACATTCCTTTTGAAAGATTGGGTGCTCATAACATTCCAGAATCTCAAATTCCTAAAGAATCTTCACAGAAATCGCCCTTAGAGAACTCAATAGAGCTTCTAATACAAACTATGAACAACTTTATATCTAATATGCAAGTCATGATGCAGGAACTATTAAGAAATCAGGGGATGCTACTTCAAGCATTTGCCCATAAGCAATGAACCAGCTAAGAATATGTTACTGGAATGCAAACGGCTTAAGCCAACACAAGGTAGAAGTAGAAAGCTTTCTAAAGTCTCAGTCTATAGACATATTGCTTGTTTCAGAAACACATTTTACGTTAAAAAACTGTTTTCGAATTAAAGGATACTCTATATACGACACCAAACATCCAAGTGGTAAAGCGTGTGGTGGTGCAGCCATAATAATTAATAACCAAATTAGCCATTTTCCATTGCTGGAATATAGAACTGACCACATTCAAGCCTCATCAATCTGTCTCTCAGCCTCAAACACCATCATATCCTCTATACACTGTCCCCCAAGACACAAAATAACAGATGATCAATTCATTACTTTTTACAAAACTCTAGGAAATAAATTCAAAGCAGCAGGAGATTACAACGCAAAGCACACATTTTGGGGCTCACGACTCACTACTCCTAAGGGCAGACAGCTATTTAAAGCTATATCAACTCTAAAACTTGACGTTATATCTGGAGGACAGCCCACTTATTGGCCTTCAGACCTACAAAAGACTCCTGACTTAATCGATTTTGCAGTCATTAAGAACATCAGGCGAGATCAGCTTTCGACAATCTCTTTGTTCGACCTGTCTTCTGACCACTCTCCCACTATTTTAACAATGCTGAATGGTCAAACCATCGCAAAACCTTTCTGTTTTCCTAATAGACATACTAACTGGCTCAAATACAGAAAGTATAAGTTAAGGTACAAGAGTACAACTTAACATAAAATAAATTTTACCTTACTAAAAGAATGCAATGGTTAAAACTTCTGCAAAATTGAAATCCAATTTTGCAATACAGGAAATGCAACGGTAAACATTTCTCCAAAATTAGCGCTCCACGCGCGGTGCAAAATAACAAAATAAAATTATTTATTTCGCAACAGACATTGCGTTGCAATTTTATTTTGTAAATTCCATTCACACGAAGTGTGATAGTAAGCATTTTTTCATTATAATTGTTTGGCTAAAAAGAAGGTTGTAGAAATCTTTATAGTTAGTGGATACCTGTCGCTCAACTTGGCATAACTAGTAACGTAAACAAACTAGGGTAGTTTAAGTTTAAGTAAAGCCAACATAGTTGGAAATTAATGTGTAATTTTAAGAAATTAAACTTTAAATAAAGAAGACCAATTAGTTTTGGCAAAATAAACAGCAAAGGCGTTGTTTTAAATAATTTATATAAGCTCCCACTTATCTCACAATATTTCACATATATCCGATGATGAAATACAAGATACTGTAAACGTATTCTCTGAAATAATATCAACGGCAGCAAAATTAGCTACTCCGCTTAAAATCTAAGTCGACATTAAAAATAATAAATATCCAACAACAAACAATCCAACAATCTTATAAAAGAAAAGAGAAATCTTAGAAGACAATGGCAACTATACCGCTCTCCTACCTTGAAAAGACAACTTAACCGCTGTCAAAGGACCCTTCATAGTGATCTGTTGGAAAACAAACAGTCAGCTCTAAAGTCACATTTAGAAGATCTAGATCCAACAAAATCCACGGACTATAGTCTTTGGAAAGCCACAAAAAAACTTAAAAACCCAACTAGCTACGAATCTGCTATTCGTTATAGCGATGGTAATTGGGCTAGGTCCCATAAAGATAAAGCCGAAGTTTTTGCCGATCACCTAGAAAGAGTGTTCACACCTAATATTTCCAGCTCTGACATAACTTTACCAACTATTGAAGACCTGGTTGTTTCACCAATGAAAATTCGATTCTCGTCCTTAACTTCAGCAATTAAAAAACTGAAAACAAATAAATCCCCGGGCATGGACAAAATTTCAGCAAAAATGATTTGTGAGCTACCAACACCTGCCCTTAAACTAGTTTTATTCATTTTCGATTCCATCTTGCGAACTGGATTCTACCCTAAATCATGGAAAATATCAGAAATAATTATGATACCTAAGCCAGGTAAGGACGCTAGCCAAGTCTCATCCTATCGCCCGATAAGCTTACTCTCAATTTTAACCAAGCTTTTTGAGAAAGTATTTTTGAATGCTCTGACCCCACATTTAAACGATTGCCACATCATTCCAATGTATCAGTTTGGATTTCGAAAGGTTCACGGTACTATAGAACAGGTCCATCGCATAGTTACTCTTATCAGAAAGGCTTTCGAAGACAAACTCTATTGCTCCTCACTCTTCATAGACATTTCCCAAGCCTTTGACAAGGTCTGGCATGATGGGCTATTATATAATATAAGCTCCTTGTTACCCCAAAACACCCACAAGTTACTGCGAAACTACCTCCTAGACCGGTCATTTGTAGTAAAGTACAAAGATCACATCTCAGACTCACGAAAAATTACAGCTGGAGTCCCCCAAGGCAGTATACTAGGTCCTCTCATGTATACACTTTATACTTCGGATATGCCCACAAATAACCTGATTCACACGTCAACTTTTGCAGACGATACAGCGTTTATAAGCGTACATAAAAATCCAGCAATTGCTTCAAGTTATTTACAGGCTCATATTAAAGAACTCGAAAAATGGCTCAACAAATGGAAAATAAAAGTAAATCCATCTAAGTGCGCACATGTTACCTTCACCTTAAGAATGGGTAACTGTCCCAAACTGAAGATAAATAACATAGATATACCCGAACAAAATAATATAAAATATCTTGGTATACACCTCGATCGTCGCCTTACCTGATCAAAACACATAGAATCCAAATGCACACAACTTAAACTTAAAACATCACAGTTACAGTGGCTCCTTTGTCCTCACTCCGATCTCAATCTAAGCTACAAGGTTCTACTCTACAAAGCTATTATTAAGCCAATATGGACGTATGGAATCCAACTATGGGGAACATCTTCGGCATCCATTATACAGAAATTACAAAGAAGACAAAATAAAATATTGCGACTTATTACTGGTGACCCGTGGTATATTCGTAACGCAAATATTCATAAGGACCTTAATATTCCATTTATTCGCGATGAAATAAATACATCCTGCTCCAACTATATACGAAAACTACAATCACATCCAAATCCTCTTGCACAGGACCTGCTATCTTATAGTGGACACATTCGCCTCAAGAGGGTCGACACATTGGCCCTTGTGGAATTACAAGATAGATAAACCTTTAGGAAAAGAAAAATGGATCTTCTATTGCAATGGCAATAGATCCAGAAATTATTAGTTAATTTAAGATTTTATTGTTATTTTCTGAAAAAAGAAAGATACAATAAATAAATAAAAGTTAAAAAAAAAAAAAAAATTAATTCATTAAGCCAAAAACTAAGGCTATGGATAAAGTATCCAATATTTTTAACATATATTAAATTACTAAAGGCATTCAAAAATATAATTATTTTCAAACATTTTTAAAATAAAATATTTTGTTTTTAGAATTATTGGCAATACATTTATGACACATGCATCATGGGAAATGCCGTAACCAAATATAACCAAATATAACGCCAAATACAACCATTATTTATGCCTATTCATTCTGTGGTGGTGATTTTTATTTTCGTTAAAATAATACTTATTTTAACAACTGTGAAGTAAATTTTGTATACTTTCAATTCGGAGTTCAATAATATTTGTTTTCTAGTGATGTTCGTAAGCTGAATTGTGAAGTGAAAAATAGTTGAAATATAAAATTTATAATATAAAGAAATCTAGATGCTTGTATAAATAGTAAAAAATAACATATTGTATTGTTAATTAAATTTAAAAATAGCATACAAAAATTACCTTCAATTTCACCAGATAATCTAACTTGTAATTTTTTTGTCTTGTTTAATTGTGGTTTGATTATGTTAAATGTGTTATCGTGGTAAATTGTGTCTGTAATAAGTTAGTTGGCTATTTAATTGGTTTTTGTTTATTTCTTTTACAATCATTCATACATACGTCGTACAACAATTATTGATGAAAGTGCTTTGCTAAAATTTTTTGATTAATCATAATTCATCTCTTATTCAAAAAACGAAATAAGAACAGAAAAAAAAATTGAATAAAAAAGTGAAAAACCACTGGCGAAAAAGATAAACATGTAGAGATTTTTGCAGTTGGTCCAGACATAAAATAAAACAATATAAGAAAAAGGAAATTCATTGCAGTCTTTCTTCGCAGTTATTTCTCTTGCTTGTGCGCAGGAACGGGAGAAATGTTAAAAATGGTATAGTAATATATTTTAAGTTAAAAGTCCGGATTCCGGACTTAAAAAAATATAAATTATATTTTATCAGGGTTACCAGAACACTGAAAAGTGGTGACACAATAAATGAATGTATATAAATACATGATGCTAATTTGTTTAAAACCGTACAATTAGTTATACAAATACATATCTAAGTATGTACATAGATAGAAACAATCATATATGTACATGCATAATATGGATTCAACTTATAAATAGATTAAATAAGTCCAGCTTCTGAATGATATTCTTTATTAGCAAGGCTGCCAATAACACATAAAAACATAATTTTAAAAAAATGTTTGTTTAAAATAAAGGCATATCAATAAAATTAGTAATTGCTTGAGTCTTTTATTTTTAAAAGTTCAATTATGTGCTAATATTGAACGAAATGATTCTTTTAATAATTAAAATTCATTAAACTAAATATGAATAGTAAATTCAATATATTTGGAGGGTGTGAAGTTAAATGTCGAAATAAATATCTGTTAAGATTTTTAACAGAATATCTTGATGTTAACATCTGTTAAGTTCTTAAACATCAGCAAACGAAATTTTTTATTTAAGTAAAAAACGAATATCTAAATATTTTAACAATTAAATTTAGACTATAACAAGAGTGTTAAACATCAGCAAACGAAATTTTTTATTTAAGTAAAAAACGAATATCTAAATATTTTAACAATTAAATTTAGACTATAACAAGTGTTAAATTCGGCTGTACCGAATCTTTGATACCCTCCACCTCGGTTTGAGTATTGATAATAAATAATAAACAATATATTTGAAAAAGTAAACAATTTGTTAAACTTAATACCAAATTATTTCAGCAAATTCTTTGGGTTGATCCGCTTAACAGATGATTTTTGTTTATTTTAAGAGTTGGTCTATAAAGCTCTCTCACATTAGTAATTCGCACTCCAACGAGGAAAGATCGTTTTCGTCTTTTCTATTATTTCGGATAAAAGAAAACACGTTTCGGTGTTTGTTTTTTGGTCATCGTGGTTGCTGATCGGCATGCATTTAGGTTATATACCTATATGCATGCGTTTCCGGTTATATGATATAACCTCTCGTTTAATTTAAAGTTTTTGCAAATTAAATAACTCGCCCTAACCTTCATTGCGAAAAAGCTCTCTCAATTTTTTTTTTTGTTAAAATATTGCCATATTTGGAAAATAAATTTTTTTACGTATTAAAAGGGAGTTTTCTCTATCACAATGCAATACAAAATCCAACCCAGTGATGCCAACTTTTGATTTTGAATTAAAATTATGTTAATAAAATATATTTTCATTTATTGCTCAATATTTTGGGTTTTACTTTGCCTACCATGAAGTCAATTTTTGAAGTCATCATGAACACTGGTTCAAATAAGGGATGCCAAACGCAAAAAACCAGATGTCCCAAAAATTTAAAATAGGATAATTTGTTTCTGAATTCCTGAAAAACTTTCACTTTTCATCCACAAAAATTGTGAAAAATAATATACAAATAACATGCTCATCAAAGCGCTTTATTTATGTAACAATTTGTATGTTCGCAATTCTAAATACCATTTGAAGTCTTTTCAAAACTTCATTGAATTTAAATTAGTGTTTTCTTATCCTGAAATGCCATTAATGTCTCCTGAATGGCAATATTTTTTTAAATGTAAACATTTTTGAATGTGAACATATTTGGTGTTTTTTGAATTTGAATTTGTGTTTAAAGTATAAAATTTATATGTTTAAAATTTAATTGATGTCTTCTAAATTTCAATTTATTATTTCCGACGTTTTAATATGATTTTCTGAAATTCAATTGATATTTTCTAATTTATAATTGAAAATCTGAATTACAGTTTTTAGAATTGATATTTTCTTAAATTTGAACGGAAAATTTAAAATGTGCAATTTTGTATTTATGTGACAAAATAATGCTTTAGTAATTATAAACAATTTTTAAAAATTATATATAATCGCAATCAGATATTTTGTAGGTAAAGCAGAATAATAATTTTATATAACTATGTAGAACTGTTGGCATCCATTTTATTTTAAAATAGAAATAACTATTGCAAAGCTAATTAGAACACAAATTGCGGCGCCATCTACTGTGGCATAGCAACACTGAGCAAAATGAAGTGACACTCTGTTTATTAATACAAAAGAAATGTATTTTCCCTAAAACAAAATACATATTGGAGAATTTTATATAAATATAATAATATACCGATTTATTTCTAACATTCGGTTATTATGGATATGCATATATAGAATATTTGTATATTATTTTATTTTTTGATATATGTATGTATATGTAAATATTACACACAAAAAATACAACACCGAAATACTGCAAAATCAATATCAATTCATGTTATATTACTTTTTTTTAGCTAATAAATAAATATTACTTTTTTTAATAATAAACAAAAACCATACGTTTTTCCATAATTCTTGTACATTAGAGCGCCCATTAAATAATACATAGAAAAATGGAAAACTGTTATTTTTTCCGCTCCCCGCTCATTTTCTAGTATAATGGGCATAAAAAATAATATCCGGGCAAAAATTTTTTCAATCGGATACAAACCGGCCAGTCCGTCACGACTTTTAGCCCTAAATATGGAGTAAAACTAGTTCCAAGCTTTGATGAGCTATAACTCGTAAGCCAGACGACTTTCGGAAATTCACCTTTAGCATTTGTATTGCAAATATATAGGCAAACATTTTTCTCCTACAAATTTTTGACGTAGCTATGACCCTTCATGGTGTTTTAAGAGGTCAAACTTCAAATTTGAAGTCAAAATTTTTTCAAACGTTAATTAGTAAATTTATTTATAAATCTGTTTAGGTTTGACTATTGCCAAATTGAAGTTTGACCTCTTAAAACACCATGAAGGGTCATACCTAGGTCAGAAATTTGTAGGAGAAAAATGTTTGCCTATATATTTGCAATACAAATGCGTAAGGTGTATTTTCCGAAAGTCATCTGGCTTACGAGTTATAGCTCGTCCAAGCTTGGAACTAATTTTACTCCATTTTTAGGGCTAAAAGTCGTGACGGACTGGCCGGTTTGCATCCGATTGAAAAAATTTTTGCACAGATATTATTTTTTGTGCCCAATATACTAGAAAATGAGCGGGGAGCGGAAAAAATAACACTTTGTTTTATGGGCGCTCTATTGTACATATATGACCATAAGTTTGGCATATTAACTTCTTGTTGTGTTTACAAAATAGAGTTACCGAGTTCATCATATATGCACAGTTTTGGGGAAATGGTTAACATTTATTATCATTAGTATTATTGTAATAATATTTATGCTCTATTCCGTTTTTATATGCGCATTTCAAGAAATAAATCATAATAATACATTTAACAAGTTAAAACTTTAATTGCAATTTTATAGCAATCCAGTAAATTTGCATTACGTTTTTAACAGGGTAACATTATTCATCATTAGTGGCAGCAAGCAATAATGATAGAACTAACTTAAGGCCTAGTTAACCACACGTAACAGTAACGTAACGTGTCACCTGTTTTTTAGTTACATGAAAAGCGTTGGGACGTTCCGGTTACGTTCATTAATGTTCTAAATGCTTTTCATGTATTTGTATATTATACTAGCAGTAACCCGATGCGCTTCGCTACACCCCTCGTAACGAAATAAAAAGCAGCCAATACGTTTTGTAGAAAGCTATTTTTTTCTATAGGAGGTGTCACACCCATTAGTCTGATTCCGCCCATTTTTTGGGCAACTACTCACATTAATAACTTATGAACTCAAACAAAGTCGCTAGACTTTCATTGTTATAGTACTCCAGTTATTTTGTGTGGGAGTTGCCACGCCCACTGGTCCGATCCGGCCCATTTTTTATGGGACTTCTCACAATAATTCACGAACTCAGACAAAGTTCCAAGGCTTTCATTACTACAGTACTTCAGCTAAATGACATTATATATTTACTTGGTATGCGAGGTATCACGCCCACTGATCGGATTTCGCCCATTTCTTTTCGAGTACTAACGTTGATAACTTATGAACTCACACAAAGTCTCAACACTTTGCCTATTACAGTACTCTAGATATATGACATTAAATATTTACTTTGTATGGACGGTACCACGCCCATTGGTCCGATCCAGCCCATTTTTTTCGCAACTCAAATTATTTTACTATATACATGCATATAGTTTCAGAACTCTTGTTGGCGTAGTACTCCAGATATTATATGTTAAAATTAGATGTTAAAAATTCACTTTGTATGGGAGGTGCCACGCCCACTTGAAAAAAATATAGCCTATTTTTCCTTCCGGATAAGAAGTTACCTACTGTAAAATTCAAGACGATCGGTCCAGTGGTGTAGTCTCCTATAAACCTCAAACAAACAAACATACACAACTCCATTTTTATATATAAGATAGATTTTAAAAATTCACTTTGTATGGGAGGTGCCACGCCCACTGGTCCGATCCCGCTCATTTTTTATGGGACTACTCACATTAAAAATTCATGAAATCAGAAAGTTCCACTGTTTTCACTATTACAGTACTTCAGATATATTTTTTCGAGTTCTAACGTTGATAACTTATGAACTCACACAAATTCTCAAGACTTTATCTATTACAGTACTCTAGACATATGACATTTAAAATTTACTTTGTATGGTGGGTACCACGCCCATTGCACAGTTGTAATATGTGGCCAAAACTAAAAAAAAAAAATTATACCAAATGTGAGCTTAACACTTTAAAACATTTAATTGCAAACTTTCACGTGAGTGCATTTGCTGGTTTAGTTTATATAATGCAGCAAAGTTAAGATTTGTATATATCAATTTTCAAATTTAATACTTCTATTTTTTTTAAGTATGAAATCAAGGTAGGCTATAATTTTGAATTTATAACGTTTTGAATTTTTTTTTTGTTTTTTTTGAAAATTGACATTCTTCTTAACCACGCATATAAATTTCGGCTAGTTTGAGTGCGGCCTTCATATGATTTTGTTGTAATTATAATTACTCTAAATAAATAACATAAAAAAAATAAAAATTGAAAAGACGCAGAAACTTCTCCAAAAAATTTTGAAAATCACATATGTGACTATTTTATGGATTTATAGTTTTTTTTCAGAATTCTGACCATTGTGGAAAAAGGGAGCTTGGTCAGTCATATTGTTATAAGCCATTTTGAAGCCACGTTCATGCTTTTTCGAAACCTGTATTTTGCTTTCCCAAATTGAATTTCATATTTTTTTCAATAAATTTTGAAAATCACATATGTGACTTTTTTATGGATTTAGAGTTTTTTTCAGAATTTTGACCATTGTGTAAAAATGGATCTAGGTCGGTCATAATGTTCTCCAATATTACACCTAAATATTGAACTTTAGCTTCCCTTTGAAATTCAATTTGGGAAAGCCAAAAATGGCGTATAACATTATGACCGACCAAGCTCCCTTTTTCCACAATGGTCAAAATTCTGGAAAAAAAGCTCTAAATCCATAAAAAAGTCACATATGTGATTTTCAAAATTTATTGGAAAAATCTGAAATTCAATTTGGGAAATCCAAATATAGGCGTCGAAAGAGCATGAACGTGGCTTAGAAATGGCGTATAACATTATGACCGACCAAGCTCCCTTTTTCCACAATAGTCCAAATTCTGAAAAAAAAAACTCTAAATCCATAAAAAAGTCACATATGTGATTTTCAAAATTTTTTGGAAAAGTTCTGAAATTCAATTTGGGAAAGCAAGTACAGGTGTCGAAAGAGCATGAAAGTGGCTTAAAAATGGCTCATAACGTTATGACCGACCTAGATCCATTTTTACACAATGGTCAAAATTCTGAAAAAAACTAAATCCATAAAAAAGTGACATATGTATGTGATTTTCAAAATTTTTTGGAGAAGTTCTGAAATTCAATTTGGGAAAGCCAAATACACGCGTCGAAAGAGCATAAACATGGCTTAACAATGGCATATAACATTATGACCGACCAAGCTCCCTTTTTCCACAATGGTCAAAATTCTGAAAAAAAAACTCTAAATCCATAAAAAGTCACATTATGGTTTTCAAAATTTATTGAAAAAAATCTGAAATTCAATTTGTGAAAGCCAAATACAGACGTCGAAAGAGCATGAACGTGACTTCAAAATGGCTTATAACAATATGACCGACCAAGCTCCCTTTTTCCACAATGGTCAGTATTCTGAAAAAAAAAAACTATAAATCCATAAAATAGTCACATATGTGATTTTCAAAATTTATTAAAAAAAATCTGAAATTCAATTTGGGAAAGCCAAATACAGGTGTCGAAAGAGCATGAACTTGGTTTAAAAATGGCTTATAACATTATGACCGACCAAGCTCCATTATTCCACAATGGTCGAAACTCTGAAAAAAACTGTAAATCCATAAAATACTTACATATGTGATTTTCAAAATTTTTTGGAGAAGTTCTGAAATTCAATTTGGGAAAGCCAAATACAGGTGTCGAAAGAGCATGACGTGGCTTAGAAATGGCGTATAACATTATGACCGACCTAGCCCATTTTTACACAATGGTCCAAATTCTGAAAAACCCCAAATCCATAAAAAAAGTCACATATGTGATTTTCAGAATTTTTTGGAGAAGTTCTGAAATTCAATTTGGGAAAGCCACATACACGTGTCGAAAGAGCATGAACGTGGCTTAAAAACGGCGTATAACATTACGACCGACCAAGCTCCGTTTTTCCACAATGGTCAAAATTCGAAAAAAAAACTATAAATCCATAAAAAGTCACATATGTGATTTTCAAAATTTATTGGAAAAATCTGAAATTCAATTTGGGAAATCCAAATACAGGTGTCGAAAGAGCATGAACGTGGCTTAGAAATGGCGTATAACATTATGACCGACCTAGTCCATTTTTACACAATGGTCCAAATTCTGAAAAAAACTCTAAATCCATAAAAAAGTCACATATGTGAATTTCAAAATTTATTGGAAAAAATCTGAAATTCAGTTTATATAAATTAAGGATTTATTTTATTAAAAAGTTAAAAAAAATATTTTTTTATGTTGCTAATTAATTTTAGCAACAAACCTTTATTATCAAACTCTTCAAACTGACTGCAAGAATTTACAATTAAAAACTTCTAAATATAATAATAAAAATACTGGAAACTGCTGATGTTGTGTTTCCCACCATCAGGCCACTTATTTGCTGCGCGTGTGGCTTAAATTTCGTCTGAGAATTTACTGTTGGGCAATTCGTTGCAGTTGTTGTTGTGTTGAAATATTTGTGTTTGTTGAATTGACAATTTAGCGTTGGCACGTTTTGTAGTTGTTATCTGTTGTAGCTGTTGTTGTTGTTTTTTTTATGGTTCTATAGTATTTCTGTTGTTAACTCCTCCCCCTTCAAGTTCATGCGTCCCCGCATGAATAGCCATATTTCAAAAAAATGGAAGGTCATGAATCTTCTTGTTTTTGGGACCTCTTGATGGTAATGATAGGGAGGTTTTTGGGTTGGTGCTTATTTGAACATTCTCTGCAATTTCTATTCTCTGCTCCGTTTTATTGGACTTTACATTATTTTTGGATGAATTATTTCGATCTTTGTGGTTTTCATTTCTCTTCTTCCTTCTTATAAAGTAGATAATGGTAGCTGATATTATGATGGTCATTACCAGTCCAATGTTGATGGTTAGGTTTATTTTATTTTCGATTTGCAGTTTGTCGATTATGTGAGAGTTGTTAACATTAACTGCCTCCATTCTTTCCAATGTTATCACTTGTTCCTGGATACTAGAGCTACTTGGTTGCAGTAGGGCAGGTAAAGGTTTAGTAAGGGAGACTTGGGTTGTTAAGTATGTTCGATTTCCAATTCGTACTGTAGAATTCAGGTGATGAACTATGAACGTACCAGCTATGTTGATTGTTGAATTGTCTATTTCAATTTGCCCTTTGTATTCGTTTAATAATATCATGCTGTCATCTATTTCTTCCACTGGTGCCACATGCTCGTCGTTGGTTGTTGTGCAGCGGGATGGTTTACTTTTCAGCAGATTTGGGATGCAGTCAGAATTACTGATGTCCAAGATATTATCTATTTCACAAATACTTATCTTATTATAATTCTTGCAGTCATTTTTTATACCAAATATCTTATCGTTACATTTCAAAACATTTTTAAATATTGTCTTAATTATTTTATTATCTTTTCTTACAGGTTTAATTAACAAATTGTCGCAATTTTCATTATTAGTTGTTGGAATATTGACAATGTAAACAATTTCATTATTATTCGAGGCGACTTTAATTTTTGAAAAATTTAGTAACTCGTCCATATTACCAAATGGAATATTATCATTGTAAAAAATATCTCTCAAAGTATTAACCTCAGTATTAGAAAAAATAAATGAATTAACAATGTTTGATTTAGCCCAATGGATGGCATATTCGATATTAGATAGTTCCTCTTTAATAATTTCAAGTTTATACTTAAAATCTAACAATTTTTCACCTTTATCCTTATTTTCTAATAGTTTAGAAATGTTATTAGTAACCTTTGAGAGTTGATTTACTTTATCTATTGTTAATTGATTGATTACAATTTGATTATTATTGTTAACTAGAACATTATTCATTTTATCTTCTATTATTTGGAAATCATGGTGGTCCGGACTGCCGGCTAACCATTTCCAGGCGGTACCAATGAAGTCAAGAGACCTCTTTGCCATCGTCTTGGATTTTAGTCTGGTTAAACAGGATTTAATTTGTGATATGGTATAGGATAAGTAAGGTAATAATGAGTTATCATCGTTGTCGCGTAAGTCAATTCCGTTCTCCAATTTCCCTATCATATCTTCGTATTCCCTCAGGTCAATCGTGTGGACAAGTTTGAACACACCGTTTTGAATTTTCGCCGTTCCTGTATTGATCACGACTAGTCTAGAGTTGGAGTAATCCATTATCTGGAACTCACCTATGGAGTATCCAAGCATCAGGAATAACCTGTAAGAAAATGTAATAAGATTTAGTTCTTTATATGTTTTTTGTGAACGACTCTCCCACTTTCGGTCACTACGGTCGAATGTCTATTTTCCTTCACTAGTTCACGTTTGAATTTTTCGGTTAATTTAGTACCTAATCTTTTATTAATTCTTACGAAAATCTCTTGTCCGGGTATGTATTGCTTAACTTCTTTTTTATCTTTGTTGTGGTAGTTCAAATCCTTTTCCTGTTTCCTTTTCAGCATCGTGATGTTATTTTCCCTGGTTCTTTCATAGCTTCCAGGGGAGAAATCCACAGTCCTCCCGAAAAACATATCGACTGGCTTCCTACCGATTGTGGAATGTATTGAGTGATTATATTCGTTAACAGACCTTTCCAATAGTTCTTCAAAATTCCTGCAAATACCTTCATCTTTGAGACATCTTAAAATTTCGGCTAATGTTGAATGGAATCTTTCAATTTGACCGTTGGCTTCGCTTTTGTATGGTGGTGTTGTAAATACCTCTATACCCAATTCATCCTTCATCATGAAAAGTATGGTTGCAGAGTTCAATGATTTTTCGTTGTCCATGACAACCGTTTTGGGAACTCCATAGAAAAACAAAATATCCCTCAAGGGTCTCCTAATATCTTCTATTGATTTTCCCTGAAGAATTTTCGTTTGGGCGTACTTTGAGAATTTATCTATGGCTGTCAATACCAATTTCCTATCGGTTGAAAAAATGTCAATATGAATAACCTGACCTGGGTAGTTTGGTATTGGTGTAGCGTTCAATTTCGGTTGGTTGGGATGTCTATCGTATTTATTTTTCCTGCATGTGGAGCACATTTTCAATATTCTTTTGATTTTAGAAAACATGCTGGGAAAGTACGCTTTTTCCAATATCTGTATCTTATTTTCCACAGCATTTCTATGCGCGCGGTTATGTGTTTCTATAATTAGAGTTTCCTGATCGGATTCAGACAAAATATCTTCGACAACATTTTGAGTAAACCGAATTTTAAAATTTCCGAAATGATGTGGGTAAATTTCTTGAATTTTTCCCATAATAAATTCTGGCGTTTTAATGCAATTGATAACAGACGGGTTAAGGTATCTTTTCAAGATGGAAATTAGTTTTTCAGTATCATATTCCGGTTTTGAATGCATTTATGGGCACTTCGACACTAGCTATGAGTTCCTCTGGAGAGCTGTCGCTACTATGCACTGTTCCTGTTAGAGAGTTGATGTTCGTTCCAGGGGGTCTAGAGAGTGCATCGGCCACAACATTACTTTTACCTGGTTTATACTGCATTTCATAGTTGTATTCCTCCAATATCGATTTCCATCTTTTCATCTTCGCATTATTATTCTTATTGCTCAAAGCATAAGTCAGGGGATGGTGGTCGGTGTAAATTATGACTTTGACTGATCCGTATAGATAGTTTCTTAGATTTGTTAGGGCCCAGATTATAGCCAACATTTCTCTTTCGTTCGCTGCATAATTTTCCTCCGATCCCGTTAATGTTCTCGAAATGAAGGAAATTGGCCTGTCGTCCTGGCTAAGTACTGCTCCGATAGCAACATTGGATGCATCTGTAGTTAACTGGAATTCTTTGTGGAAGTCAGGATACGATAATGTCACCTCCTGTGATATTAGGGCGTTTTTCAAATTATCAATAGCATGTTTCGCTTCATTATCCAGTTCAATTTTCCTCCTGCTTGATTCTGTTCTGGATATCAAGCCTCCGTCTCCTCGTAAGAGTTTCGTCAGTGGCTTTGCGATGTTCGCATATCCTTTTATGAATCTTCTGTAGTATCCTGAAAGACCAAGGAACGATCGAAGTTCCTTCACATTATTAGGATAGGGGAATTCTACAATTGCCTGAACTTTCCTTGGGTTAGCTTTTATTCCGTTATAAGAAACGATGAACCCGAGGAATTCGACTTCCTCCTTGAAAAACTCGCATTTATCCAGCTGTATTTTCATATTAGCCTCATTTAGTGTTTTGAAAATGGCCTCCAGGTCTTTGAAATGTGAATCCTCGTCTTTGCTGAAGATGATAATATCATCAATATAAACATAGCACCTCCTACCAATGTGTTCCCTTAAAATGTCATCCAGCGCACGTTGGAATATCGATGGAGCATTTTTTAATCCAAACGGCAATCGCAAGAATTCATACTTTCCATTGTTGACCGAAAATGCCGTTTTTTCTATATCTTCCATCCTAAGGGGTATTTGGTGGAAACCACTCTTTAAATCGATGACTGTAAAATATTTATTCCCTCCCAAATGTGAAAGCACGTCGTTTATCTCGGGGATGGGGTATTTATCCGCGATGGTTACTGTATTAAGTTTCCTAAAGTCTACCACAACTCTATACTTATCCCTTCCGGATGCATCCTGTTTTTTGGGGACTATCCAAATTGGTGAGTTGTAGGGAGAACGCGATGGTCGGATTATTTGGTCCCTTAATAACTTGGATATTTCATCGTCCACAACACTCCTAAGAGCCATTGGATAAGGATAATTTTTAGAATAAACGGGATTTTCAGTTGTTGTTCTTATCTCACCTACCACCCTAGTTGTGTACGTAAGGCTTTCGTCGGGGTCCGCAAATAAATTCCTGTGGCGATCGAAGATGTTTTCCAATAATTTTTTTCGACTCCCTGAAAGATGGTTTGTCCTGATTTCAATATTATTAACATTCTGAGAAATGAATTGTTTAATTGGAATTTTCCTATCCCCACTAATGGTGAAATAGTCCTCCGCTGTATAAATGACAGCTGAACATTCCTTCAGGCTATCATTCCCTAATATTGCATCAAATGTTTCTAATTCTGGTAAAATGAAAAATTTTATGGGAGTATCATCAAACAATTTCAAAAATTTGTGTTGTGTAATTTTAATGTCTCCCTTAACGGATTTTGCGTTAAAATTTCTTTCGTTTTGTTTTGGGTTTGTTATAAATTTAGGGTTGATGTAATTTTTGTTGCTGCCAGTGTCCAATAAAATTTTTAATTTTTGGTCGTTCCCCATTTTTGCTTCGAAATAAGGTAATGAGGAACAGTTTAGTCTAAAAAATTTACTGCAAGTTGGACATCATCAGTTTCTTCTTCCTGTTTTTCAAGAGTAGCTAATTCCTCAGGAATTTGTTGAAAGTAATCTTGAGCGTACTCTGGTTCCACACTCGCGTGACGATGGTTTACCTCAGCTTCTTCCGGTGGATAGTAGCCACAATAATTTTCCTCCGGCATATAATCTGTATCTATATGAAAATTCCGTTGAAATTTATTCGCTGGAGCCTGAAAGGACGCGGCTGTTGATCTCTTTAGTGCTACATTGTTGTGTGGTCTGTTCATATAATTGACCTGGTGGGTTTGGATTGATTTATCCACATCCATTGGTTCTACTCGTTGATTCTGAGGATTGTTTTGAGTGCCCGCATTCCACCCAGAATTTACAGGTAAGTTTCGGTTATGATTATAAGTAAAATTACGATTGAGATTTGGGTTAACATTAGATTGGAAGTTTGGGTTATGACCTAAATTTGGATTGCGATTTTGAGTTGGATAAAAGTTCGAATGGAAGTTTGGATTTCGGTTAAAGTTTGAAACGGGATTATGTCGAGGTGGTATAGGTGGTCTAATGGGTGGTGTTCCACCAACATAAGCGAGTTCGGGATAAAATACTCTGCCAGTTGCGAAAGTTGCCGTACCGATCCTATCCTTCTGTACATTATTCCTGATAGACTGTCCATGTGCGTAATTTCTCCTGAAAGTCATATTGTCCAACTTTAGGCAAATATGTAGTGCCTGTGGCAAAGATGTTGGTTCACGCACACTTAGCAATTTCGGTAAATCTCCATTTAATCCTCTTACGAACGTGTCCAGTGCTTTCTCCCTGTAGGTGTTCGTCATAGCGTGAAGGCTATTTTCCTCCAGGTCCAGGGAAGAGACCTTGTCAAGCAACAGTGAAAGGTGTTGGTAAACAACTTGATAGAATTCCGTTATGCTCCTGTTACCTTGGCATAATACCATCATCTGGTATTCCAAGGTCCCAATGTCCCTCTTATCAGAATAATGCATTGCGAGACATTTTCTTATTCGTGGCCAATCCAATGGTGTCCTATATGACTCCAAGGCAGTGTCTGCGTCCCCCACGATTTTTGTGCGAATAGTGTGTAGAATTGCATAATACCTTCCGGTACCTCTCACCGAATCATAGAGCTTCAAAACCCTCTCCACGGACTTTCGCCAAGAGTTAAATTCTCCCGGCCTACCAGAAAACTCCCTCAAAGACCTAACTATGTCGGGAACCTTGTCCAGTTCCTCCAACCTGGTAGTAACTGTACCTATGGGGTGATCGGCCCCCTCATCCGCCAAATGGTCGGATGATGATCCAATAGCCTCCCTTATCATGAGGGCTATCTGTTCCTTCTGTAGTGTAGTAAAACCTACTGATGCCTCGGTCGTTTGTGCCATTGTCAGTGTCCTACTTAGTCTCTCAGTCAGCTGGTCGATGGTTTCGTCGGGCATACCGGTTAAATGATTTCGAAATTAAGGGACAAAAAAAATCGAATGTAAAGTATTTATTTCGCAAATCTCGATCAAGTTCAAGGATAAAAACAAAATTTAAAACCGATTTCAGGAAATAAAATTTATAACAACAAATATTAATGAAAAAATTTCAACTAACTCAAGATAGTAAGGACGAGTTTTGAAAAATGGAAAAAATCTTAATGTAATTAAATTAAAATAAGGAAACCAATTGATAATGAACTTAATAATATTCTTACATTAATATCTGGAACATGATGATGGAGAGGATGATGATTGCAGACTTCCCCTGATTTTTGATTCTCGTTGCTTGCTTTTAATTGCCAAAACGTTTCCTCGACAATTAGTTTCACAGATTCTTAGTTTTTTTTTTCATCAACTTATTTATTTTATTTAGTTCTTATTTTCAATTTTTTATTTAATTTGATTAATTTAAAAAAAAAAAATTTTTATTCAGTTTTTCAATTTAATTCGTATTTTTTAATTTTTAATTTTAAATTTTTTTTATTTATTTAAAATTTTTGTTATTTGATTTAATTTTTCAAATTTTTTTTCTTGTGTTTTTTTCTTTTCTGATTATTTCCAGTTCACTTTATGTTTTCTAAATTAGGTTGTTTTTTTATGTTTATCTAATTGTTGTAAAACTTATTTTTAAAAAAAAAATGTTTCTTACTGTTTATATCACGGCCGCTGATCTCCTTTGAGACCTCCGGTTTACCTCTTATTTTCCGAAGAGGTTACTACGGCGCACTATTTCCGCGATCTATTAATTAATCTACCGGGAAAACCCTTTTTCCGAGGGTTTTATTTATACGACAAAGGACCTTTTTTTAAGGGTCCCTGCTCGGGCGCCAATTAAGGATTTATTTTATTAAAAAGTTAAAAAAAATATTTTTTTATGTTGCTAATTAATTTTAGCAACAAACCTTTATTATCAAACTCTTCAAACTGACTGCAAGAATTTACAATTAAAAACTTCTAAATATAATAATAAAAATACTGGAAACTGCTGATGTTGTGTTTCCCACCATCAGGCCACTTATTTGCTGCGCGTGTGGCTTAAATTTCGTCTGAGAATTTACTGTTGGGCAATTCGTTGCAGTTGTTGTTGTGTTGAAATATTTGTGTTTGTTGAATTGACAATTTAGCGTTGGCACGTTTTGTAGTTGTTATCTGTTGTAGCTGTTGTTGTTGTTTTTTTTATGGTTCTATAGTATTTCTGTTGTTAACTTATATATTATATTATATTATATTATATTATATTATATTATATTATATTATATTATATTATATTATATTATATTATATTATATTATATTATATTATATTATATTATATTATATTATATTATATTATATTATATTATATTATATTATATTATATTATATTATATTATATTATATTATATTATATTATATTATATTATATTATATTATATTATATTATATTATATTATATTATATTATATTATATTATATTATATTATATTATATTATATTATATTATATTATATTATATTATATTATATTATATTATATTATATTATATTATATTATATTATATTATATTATATTATATTATATTATATTATATTATATTATATTATATTATATTATATTATATTATATTATATTATATTATATTATATTATATTATATTATATTATATTATATTATATTATATTATATTATATTATATTATATTATATTATATTATATTATATTATATTATATTATATTATATTATATTATATTATATTATATTATATTATATTATATTATATTATATTATATTATATTATATTATATTATATTATATTATATTATATTATATTATATTATATTATATTATATTATATTATATTATATTATATTATATTATATTATATTATATTATATTATATTATATTATATTATATTATATTATATTATATTATATTATATTATATTATATTATATTATATTATATTATATTATATTATATTATATTATATTATATTATATTATATTATATTATATTATATTATATTATATTATATTATATTATATTATATTATATTATATTATATTATATTATATTATATTATATTATATTATATTATATTATATTATATTATATTATATTATATTATATTATATTATATTATATTATATTATATTATATTATATTATATTATATTATATTATATTATATTATATTATATTATATTATATTATATTATATTATATTATATTATATTATATTATATTATATTATATTATATTATATTATATTATATTATATTATATTATATTATATTATATTATATTATATTATATTATATTATATTATATTATATTATATTATATTATATTATATTATATTATATTATATTATATTATATTATATTATATTATATTATATTATATTATATTATATTATATTATATTATATTATATTATATTATATTATATTATATTATATTATATTATATTATATTATATTATATTATATTATATTATATTATATTATATTATATTATATTATATTATATTATATTATATTATATTATATTATATTATATTATATTATATTATATTATATTATATTATATTATATTATATTATATTATATTATATTATATTATATTATATTATATTATATTATATTATATTATATTATATTATATTATATTATATTATATTATATTATATTATATTATATTATATTATATTATATTATATTATATTATATTATATTATATTATATTATATTATATTATATTATATTATATTATATTATATTATATTATATTATATTATATTATATTATATTATATTATATTATATTATATTATATTATATTATATTATATTATATTATATTATATTATATTATATTATATTATATTATATTATATTATATTATATTATATTATATTATATTATATTATATTATATTATATTATATTATATTATATTATATTATATTATATTATATTATATTATATTATATTATATTATATTATATTATATTATATTATATTATATTATATTATATTATATTATATTATATTATATTATATTATATTATATTATATTATATTATATTATATTATATTATATTATATTATATTATATTATATTATATTATATTATATTATATTATATTATATTATATTATATTATATTATATTATATTATATTATATTATATTATATTATATTATATTATATTATATTATATTATATTATATTATATTATATTATATTATATTATATTATATTATATTATATTATATTATATTATATTATATTATATTATATTATATTATATTATATTATATTATATTATATTATATTATATTATATTATATTATATTATATTATATTATATTATATTATATTATATTATATTATATTATATTATATTATATTATATTATATTATATTATATTATATTATATTATATTATATTATATTATATTATATTATATTATATTATATTATATTATATTATATTATATTATATTATATTATATTATATTATATTATATTATATTATATTATATTATATTATATTATATTATATTATATTATATTATATTATATTATATTATATTATATTATATTATATTATATTATATTATATTATATTATATTATATTATATTATATTATATTATATTATATTATATTATATTATATTATATTATATTATATTATATTATATTATATTATATTATATTATATTATATTATATTATATTATATTATATTATATATTATATTATATTATATTATATTATATTATATTATATTATATTATATTATATTATATTATATTATATTATATTATATTATATTATATTATATTATATTATATTATATTATATTATATTATATTATATTATATTATATTATATTATATTATATTATATTATATTATATTATATTATATTATATTATATTATATTATATTATATTATATTATATTATATTATATTATATTATATTATATTATATTATATTATATTATATTATATTATATTATATTATATTATATTATATTATATTATATTATATTATATTATATTATATTATATTATATTATATTATATTATATTATATTATATTATATTATATTATATTATATTATATTATATTATATTATATTATATTATATTATATTATATTATATTATATTATATTATATTATATTATATTATATTATATTATATTATATTATATTATATTATATTATATTATATTATATTATATTATATTATATTATATTATATTATATTATATTATATTATATTATATTATATTATATTATATATATTATATTATATTATATTATATTATATTATATTATATTATATTATATTATATTATATTATATTATATTATATTATATTATATTATATTATATTATATTATATTATATTATATTATATTATATTATATTATATTATATTATATTATATTATATTATATTATATTATATTATATTATATTATATTATATTATATTATATTATATTATATTATATTATATTATATTATATTATATTATATTATATTATATTATATTATATTATATTATATTATATTATATTATATTATATTATATTATATTATATTATATTATATTATATTATATTATATTATATTATATTATATTATATTATATTATATTATATTATATTATATTATATTATATTATATTATATTATATTATATTATATTATATTATATTATATTATATTATATTATATTATATTATATTATATTATATTATATTATATTATATTATATTATATTATATTATATTATATTATATTATATTATATTATATTATATTATATTATATTATATTATATTATATTATATTATATTATATTATATTATATTATATTATATTATATTATATTATATTATATTATATTATATTATATTATATTATATTATATTATATTATATTATATTATATTATATTATATTATATTATATTATATTATATTATATTATATTATATTATATTATATTATATTATATTATATTATATTATATTATATTATATTATATTATATTATATTATATTATATTATATTATATATATTATATTATATTATATTATATTATATTATATTATATTATATTATATTATATTATATTATATTATATTATATTATATTATATTATATTATATATATTATATTATATTATATTATATTATATTATATTATATTATATTATATTATATTATATTATATTATATTATATTATATTATATTATATTATATTATATTATATTATATTATATATTTATATTATATTATATTATATTATATTATATTATATTATATTATATTATATTATATTATATTATATTATATTATATTATATTATATTATATTATATTATATTATATTATATTATATTATATTATATTATATTATATTATATTATATTATATTATATTATATTATATTATATTATATTATATTATATTATATTATTTATATTATATTATATTATATTATATTATATTATATTATATTATATTATATTATATTATATTATATTATATTATATTATATTATATTATATTATATTATATTATATTATATTATATTATATTATATTATATTATATTATATTATATTATATTATATTATATTATATTATATTATATTATATTATATTATATTATATTATATTATATTATATTATATTATATTATATTATATTATATTATATTATATTATATTATATTATATTATATTATATTATATTATATATTATATTATATTATATTATATTATATTATATTATATTATATTATATATATTATATTATATTATATTATATTATATTATATTATATTATATTATATTATATTATATTATATTATATTATATTATATTATATTATATTATATTATATTATATTATATTATATTATATTATATTATATTATATTATATTATATTATATTATATTATATTATATTATATTATATTATATTATATATATATTATATTATATTATATTATATTATATTATATTATATTATATTATATTATATTATATTATATTATATTATATTATATTATATTATATTATATTATATTATATTATATTATATTATATTATATTATATTATATTATATTATATTATATTATATTATATTATATTATATTATATTATATTATATTATATTATATTATATTATATTATATTATATTATATTATATTATATTATATTATATTATATTATATTATATTATATTATTATATTATATTATATTATATTATATTATATTATATTATATTATATTATATTATATTATATTATATTATATTATATTATATATATATTATATTATATTATATTATATTATATTATATTATATTATATTATATTATATTATATTATATTATATTATATTATATTATATTATATTATATTATATTATATTATATTATATTATATTATATTATATTATATTATATTATATTATATTATATTATATTATATTATATTATATTATATTATATTATATTATATTATATTATATTATATTATATTATATTATATTATATTATATTATATTATATTATATTATATTATATTATATTATATTATATTATATTATATTATATTATATTATATTATATTATATTATATTATATTATATTATATTATATTATATTATATTATATTATATTATATTATATTATATTATATTATATTATATTATATTATATTATATTTTATTATATTATATTATATTATATTATATTATATTATATTATATTATATATATTATATTATATTATATTATATTATATTATATATTATATTATATTATATTATATTATATTATATTATATTATATTATATTATATTATATTATATTATATTATATTATATTATATTATATTATATTATATTATATTATATTATATTATATTATATTATATTATATTATATTATATTATATTATATTATATATTTATATTATATTATATTATATTATATTATATTATATTATATTATATTATATTATATTATATTATATTATTATTATATTATATTATATTATATTGTATTATATTATATTATATTATATTATATTATATTATATTATATTATATTATATTATATTATATTATATTATATTATATTATATTATATTATATTATATTATATTATATTATATTATATTATATTATATTATATTATATTATATTATATTATATTATATATTATATTATATTATATTATATTATATTATATTATATTATATTATATTATATTATATTATATTATATTATATTATATTATATTATATTATATTATATTATATTATATTATATTATATTATATTATATTATATTATATTATATTATATTATATTATATTATATTATATTATATTATATTATATTATATTATATTATATTATATTATATTATATTATATTATATTATATTATATTATATTATATTATATTATATTATATTATATTATATTATATTATATTATATTATATTATATTATATTATATTATATTATATTATATTATATTATATTATATTATATTATATTATATTATATTATATTATATTATATTATATTATATTATATTATATTATATTATATTATATTATATTATATTATATTATATTATATTATATTATATTATATTATATTATATTATATTATATTATATTATATTATATTATATTATATTATATTATATTATATTATATTATATTATATTATATTATATTATATTATATTATATTATATTATATTATATTATATTATATTATATTATATTATATTATATTATATTATATTATATATTATATTATATTATATTATATTATATTATATTATATTATATTATATTATATTATATTATATTATATTATATTATATTATATTATATTATATTATATTATATTATATTATATTATATTATATTATATTATATTATATTATATTATATTATATTATATTATATTATATTATATTATTATATTATATTATATTATATTATATTATATTATATTATATTATATTATATTATATTATATTATATTATATTATATTATATTATATTATATTATATTATATTATATTATATTATATTATATTATTTATATTATATTATATTATATTATATTATATTATATTATATTATATTATATTATATTATATTATATTATATTATATTATATTATATTATATTATATTATATTATATTATATTATATTATATTATATTATATTATATTATATTATATTATATTATATTATATTATATTATATTATATTATATTATATTATATTATATTATATTATATTATATTATATTATATTATATTATATTATATTATATTATATTATATTATATTATATTATATTATATTATATTATATTATATTATATTATATTATATTATATTATATTATATTATATTATATTATATTATATTATATTATATTATATTATATTATATTATATTATATTATATTATATTATATTATATTATATTATTTTATATTATATTATATTATATTATATTATATTATATTATATTATATTATATTATATTATATTATATTATATTATATTATAACGGGTGATTTTTTAAGAGCTTGATAACTTTTTAAAAAAAAAAAACGCATAAAATTTGCAAAATCTCATCGGTTCTTTATTTGAAACGTTAGATTGGTCCATGACATTTACTTTTTGAAGATAATTTCATTTAAATGTTGACCGCGGCTGCGTCTTAGGTGGTCCATTCGGAAAGTCCAATTTTGGGCAACTTTTTCGAGCATTTCGGCCGGAATAGCCCGAATTTCTTCGGAAATGTTGTCTTCCAAAGCTGGAATAGTTGCTGGCTTATTTCTGTAGACTTTAGACTTGACGTAGCCCCACAAAAAATAGTCTAAAGGCGTCAAATCGCATGATCTTGGTGGCCAACTTACCGGTCCATTTCTTGAGATGAATTGTTCTCCGAAGTTTTCCCTCAAAATGGCCATAGAATCGCGAGCTGTGTGGCATGTAGCGCCATCTTGTTGAAACCACATGTCAACCAAGTTCAGTTCTTCCATTTTTGGCAACAAAAAGTTTGTTAGCACCGAACGATAGCGATCGCCATTCACCGTAACGTTGCGTCCAACAGCATCTTTGAAAAAATACGGTCCAATGATTCCACCAGCGTACAAACCACACCAAACAGTGCATTTTTCGGGATGCATGGGCAGTTCTTGAACGGCTTCTGGTTGCTCTTCACTCCAAATACGGCAATTTTGCTTATTTACGAAGCCATTCAGCCAGAAATGAGCCTCATCGCTGAACAAAATTTGTCGATAAAAAAGCGGATTTTCTGCCAACTTTTCTAGGGCCCATTCACTGAAAATTAGACGTTGTGGCAGATCGTTCGGCTTCAGTTCTTGCACGAGCTGTATTTTATACGGTTTTACACCAAGATCTTTGCGTAAAATCTTCCATGTGGTCGAATAACACAAACCCAATTGCTGCGAACGGCGACGAATCGACATTTCACGGTCTTCAGTAACACTCTCAGAAACAGACGCAATATTCTCTTCTGTACGCACTGTACGCATTCGTGTGGTTGGTTTAATGTCCAATAAAGTAAACTGAGTGCGAAACTTGGTCACAATCGCATTAATTGTTTGCTCACTTGGTCGATTATGTAGACCATAAATCGGACGTAAAGCGCGAAACACATTTCGAACCGAACACTGATTTTGGTAATAAAATTCAATGATTTGCAAGCGTTGCTCGTTAGTAAGTCTATTCATGATGAAATGTCAAAGCATACTGAGCATCTTTCTCTTTGACACCATGTCTGAAATCCCACGTGATCTGTCAAATACTAATGCATGAAAATCCTAACCTCAAAAAAATCACCCGTTATTATTATATTATATTATATTATATTATATTATATTATATTATATTATATTATATTATATTATATTATATTATATTATATTATATTATATTATATTATATTATATATATTATATTATATTATATTATATTATATTATATTATATTATATTATATTATATTATATTATATTATATATATTATATTATATTATATTATATTATATTATATTATATTATATTATATTATATTATATTATATTATATTATATTATATTATATTATATTATATTATATTATATTATATTATATTATATTATATTATATTATATTATATTATATTATATTATATTATATTATATTATATTATATTATATTATATTATATTATATTATATTATATTATATTATATTATATTATATTATATTATATTATATTATATTATATTATATTATATTATATTATATTATATTATATTATATTATATTATATTATATTATATTATATTATATTATATTATATAATATAATATAATATAATATAATATAATATAATATAATATAATATAATAAATATAATATAATATAATATAATATAATATAATATAATATAATATAATATAATATAATATAATATAATATAATATAATATAATATAATATAATATAATATAATATAATATAATATAATATAATATAATATAATATAATATAATATAATATAATATAATATAATATAATATAATATAATATAATATAATATAATATAATATAATATAAATATAATATAATATAATATAATATAATATAATATAATATAATATTAATATAATATAATATAATAT